>CAMZMU010000027.1:51727799-52327799 GCA_947311845.1 Poa pratensis | reverse complement strand
GAGGAGGGAGTAGTTCTCCCCCGAGGCTGAGGGCTCTACCGGTAGCTATGTGGTTTATCTCTCTTTCCCATGGTGTGATCTTTATGTGATCATGAGCTTTGTAATCTAGTTGTATAAGTAGATGTTACTCTTTATCTATTATGCCACTCTAGAGGTTACTTTAATATGAACTCCAGATTCACTCTCCACGGTGTGAAGGTGACGGTGTGCGCATCATGTGTGATTCCTTTATGACGTTGTGGCGTTTGTTTACTCCGACTTGAGGTGTGCTTTTGCAGCCCTACGCAATGAATGGTGTTCATTATCCAACAAGAGAGTGTTTGAGAGTAGTATTTATTTATTCAATTATGTTGTCATTGTTGAGAGTGTCCACTAGTGAAAGTATGATCCCTAGGCCTTGTTTCTTAAGCATTGAAACACCGTTTACAAGTTCTGCTACATGTTTGCTTGCTGCCATTTTTATTTCAGATTGCAATTACTACTTATAATCATCCATATTACTTGTATTTCACTATCTCTTCGCCGAACTAGTGCACCTATACATCTGACAAGTGTATTAGGTGTGTTGGGGACACAAGAGACTTCTTGTATCTTAATTGCAGGGTTGCTTGAGAGGGATATCTTTGACCTCTACCTCCCTGAGTTCGATAAACCTTGGGTGATTCACTTAAGGGAAACTTGCTGCTGTTCTACAAACCTCTGCTCTTGGAGGCCCAACACTGTCTACAAGAATAGAAGTGCGTAGACATCAAGCTATTTTCTGGCGCCGTTGCCGGGGAGGTAAGTGTTGGAAGGTATCTCCTTTAGATTCTGCAATTATTTCTTTTTGTTTCTTGTTTTTATTTTCACTAGTTAGGCTTAATGGAAAACAACAAAAAAATTAGAGATCTTTATGAACTTTATATTGAATTAGGACATGATGCTTTTGAAGAGAAAATTAAAAAACCTATGGAGGCTTGTTTGCATAATAGTGATAGCAATGTTATTAGTATGAATTCTTTGAACACCATTATTGCTAATGCTATGGAAAAGTCTAAGCTTGGGGAAGCTAGTTTTTGTGAAAATGATCTTTTTAGTTCCCCAGCTTTAGAGGAGAAAATTTGCTCTGATGATAGTTTGTCTCCCATATGTGATAATTCGAATGATGCTTGTGATATTCCAAATCCACCTGTTGAAAGTATTTCTTTTAAAATACCTATGAAAATTGTTGAAAGGGTTATGAATGATCAGTATGCAGGGGATGGATCAGTCCATCCAAGTGCTCACTTGTCGAAACTTACAGAACTTTGTGAGTTATTTAAGGTTGCAGGTTTATCAAGAGAAAATGTCATGAGGAAACTATTTCCATTGTCACTTAAGGACAAAGCAAAGGAATGGTATAGGCTGCTGGATGAACAACCTTCGAATTGGAAACAGCTTGAATCTCTCTTTTACTCTAAATTTTATCCTCTTCATGAAGTGCATCTAGATAGGAATTACATTTATAATTTTTACCCTCATGATGGAGAAAGCATTGCTCAAGCTTGGGGAAGGCTGAAAGCATTAATACTCAAATGTCCTAACCATGAGCTTTCTGAGGAAATAATTGTTAATAATTTTTATGCAAGGCTTTCAGGTCATTACAAGGATTATCTAGATGCATGTTCAGAGGGTTCTTTCACAAGTAAGAAGGTTGAAGCTAGATGGGATCTTCTTGAAAGAATTCAAAGCAATACTGAAGATTGGGAGAACGACAAAGGTAAAGATCAGGTATAAACTATGAATATGAATGCATTAAGTCTTTCGTTGAAACTGCTGGTTTTCAAGAGCTTAGTGCTAATTATGGTCTTGATTCTCAAATTATTGTTGATTGTTGTAGAACCTTTGCTTCTCATATTAATGTTCCTAAAGAAAGTTGGGACATGTATCATGAACCTTTCAAAGACACTTGCATGAAAAATGATACTGTTATTAATGATTGTAATAAACATGCTCAAACTTCTGAAAATACTATTTCTTATAAGCATGTTAATTTTTGTGGAGCACTTAGACCTTGTGAAAAGAATCAAATCGAAGATGAATATTGTATCCATCATAGGAATGAAAAAACTAGAACGTGGAACAGAGCTCTTGATGAGCTTGGTGAAAAAGTTTGTGCCCTCTATCCTTTTATTTGTGAACTTTGCTATAAAGTGGGTCATTTAAATTTTCAATGCTCGGGCTATGATAATAGTCTTTCGAATCCTATGAGTGCTGCAGTTTATATTGTGATGACATGATCACTCCTAATCAACATGATGAACTTACATTATTTTTGGGGTGTGAAGAGTTATCAAGAAAAACTTCTTTGGTAGATATGAGTGCTTTTGATATAAATAGTGTCCTGCATGCTTGTCATCTTTATTGTGTTGATAATTGCCACATAAATACTTACATACAAAATATTATAAAAGATGGACTTTACCAAAATATGACAGGACTAATATGTGTTTTGTTCTTATTAATGAAAGAGAGGAATCCTCCCAAGTTTCTTCTGTTGTTTGTAACAATAAACCAGGTTATGTGGAGAAGCTTCCTTTCAAACCTCTCCCTCCTAAAGATAAAAAGAAGAGGGGAAAAAAGAAGAAGAAGAAGAAGAAGAGGAGTAAAAGGAGAGAGGAAACGGTATCTTCCCCTAAACATGTTGCTCCTATTGTAGTTTTTGCTGATGAGTCCGAATTAGATGATGTTCCTATGCCTGTTATTTATTGTAGTGATCATGATTGGGAAAATGAAACTACTTTTGATATTGAAAATCTTTGGGGTACCAATTCTGAAAATGATGATGTTAATAATTGCCATACTTTAGTACTATCCATGTTTCTTCCAATGATGATATGAAAAGCTCTAAGCTTGGGGATGAGGTGTTTGAAAATCCTTTTGCTAGTAATAATTATATATCTGAGACCTCTCCTCCTAGTGATGTGTTTGAAAATCCTTTTGCTACTGATGATTATATGTTTGATACATCTCCTTCTAGTAAAAGTGATGATATGTTTACAGATGAACACACTTTGGAAGATAACTATTCTATTGCTTATGATGATACTATGCCTCCAGTCTTTGATAATTATTATAAAGAATACTATGACATAGGTTATAATTACAATCATCCTCATGAAACTTGTCATAGTTATGGAGGGATTACCCAAAACCATCCCTTTAATATACAACTTGTCTATCATGTTCGAGTTCTTTATGATGATCCTGCTCCCATTGTTATTAATGAGAAGAACTTTTCTTGTGTGGAAAATATTGATACTTTTGTGCATATGGATCATGGTAAGAATGTTTCATGTGATGATTACATTGTGATTTTATCAATGATGCTACTGAAAGTTTTTATGAGAGAGGGAGACACGATTTCATATATCACAATAATATTAAGTCTCTCTCTTTTGTTGAAATTTTGAAGTTGCACTTGTTTCATCTTTCTATGCTAGTACTTTATGCTCAATAATTTATTTTGTTACAAGACTCCTTTGCATAGAAAGTGGGTTAGACTTAAGTGTGTTTGATATTTGCTTTTTGATGCTCTCTATATTCAACTCTTATACATATCAGAGCATCATCGAAATTATCATGCCTAGCTAAAAGGCTTTAAAGAAAAGCGCTTATGGGAGACAACCATTGTTTTACTTCTGAATTTCTTTTATTTGAGTCAAGGAGCTTGCTTACTTCTGTAACAACTCCTTTGTATCTTTATTTTATTGCATTGTTGTGCCAAGTAAAGTCTCTAGTTGAAAGTTGATGCTAGATTTGGATTTCTGCGCAGTGACAGATTTTTGCTGTCCACCGTTTTGAGCTGTATTACTCCAGAAAATTGAAAAATTCTGAAAAAATCACGCAGGATCCTTATTATGTACGCAACTTTCATTAGTTTTGATTTTTCGCATCTGAGCAAGTTAAGTGCCTCGAAAAAATTCGTCTTTCCAACTGTTCTGTTTTTGACAGATTCTGCCTTTTATTTTGCATTGCCTCTTTTACTATGTTTGATTGGATTTCTTTGCTCCATAAACATCAGTGGCTGTAGTTAATGTCCAGAAGCATTGGTAATGATTGTGTCACAGTAGAATATGTGAATTTTTGATTATGCACTAACCCTCTAATGAGAATTACTTTGAGTTTGGTGTGGAGGAAGTTTTCAAGGAGCAAGCGAGAAGGATGATATGATGTGATCAAGAAGAGTGAAAAGTCTAAGCTTGGGGATGCCCCCGTGGGTCACCCCTGCAATATTCAAGAAGACTCAAGCGTCTAAGCTTGGGGATGCCCAAGGCATCCCCTTCTTCATCAACAACTTATCAGGTCATCTCTAGTGAAACATATTTTAATTCTTCCACATCTTATGTATTTTACTTGGAGCGTCTATGTGCTTTTATTTTTACTTTGTGTTTTTATTTTCTGAATAAGTTGGATCCTAGCATTCTTGTGTGGGAGAGAGACACGCTCCGCTTTTTCATGTGAATACTCATATTCTTCACTTATATCTTTTGAGTATTCTTATCTAGCTACTGCTATGCTTTTAGCTCCTGTTTTTCATGCATCTCTTTTAGAGCTGTTAATTCTTGTGGAGTAGTACTCTCTTGTTTCATTTGTAAATTACTTGGAGAGTTTTTGTTGAAATAAGTTGATTGGTGTTTGGTTGGAAACAGAAAATGCAACATGTGGTAGATGGTATATCGAAAAGACACATATATCATTGTCTTGTTTTATTTGACACTTGGCAATTGTTTTGAGCTCTCAAGTATTTCATGTTTAAGCTCTTGCATCATGTAGTTAAAAGCCTATTAGTAAAGAACTACCGTAGAACTTGTTGAAATTTGGTTTGCATGATGGTATCTCTAAGGTCTACATATTTTCTGGTAAAAGTGTTTGAGCAACAAGGAAAGATAGTGTAGAGTCTTATAATGCTTGCAATATGTTTTCATGTGAGTCTTGCTACCGGTTTATACTTGTGTTTGCTTCAAACAACCTTGCTAGCCTAAACTCTGTACTGAGAAGGAATACTTCTCGTGCATCCAAAACCTTGAGCCAAAACCCATGCCATTTGTCCACCATAACTACCTATCATGTGGTATTTCCTGCCATTCCAAGTAAATACTTCATGTGCTACCTTTAAACTATTCAAAACTTTATTACTCCTTATTTCTGTCAATGTTTTATAGCTCATGATGAAGTATGTGGCGTTTACTCTATCACCTTGTCATTTATTAATGACAGACTTTCACCAATGGACTAGTGGCATATACATCCGCTTATCCAATAACTTGCAAAAAGAGCTGGCAAATGGGGTGCCCAGTCCCAATTAATTATAACTTTAACCATTTGATTCTCTTCACATGTTTGCCAATGATTTATCAGAAGCAATTTTCAAAAATGTTAAGCTATCGAATAGGCACTCCTCCATGGTATGTGATTGTTGGAAGGCACCCGAGGATTCGGTTAGCCATGGCTTGTGTAAGCAAAGGTTGGGAGGAGTGTCATACCAATTTATAAATACGTGTGTAAACAAAAGAGAAGAGGGATGATCTACCCTTGGGTAGAAATAACGTCCTTTATGGGAGCCGCTCTTGAAAGTCTTGGTGACAAGGGGGATAGATTGCCCACTGCCATTCGTTGACAACAACAAACACCTCTCAAACACTTTTGACAACAACAAACACCTCTCAAACACTTACTTTATGCTCTCTATATATTTTCAAAAACTTAAAAAGCTCTAGCACATGATTTAATCCGTGCTTCCCTCTGCGAATGGCCTATCTTTTACTTTATTGTTGAGTCAGTTTACCTACTTCTTTCTATCCCTGAAGCAAACACTTGTGTCAACTTTGTGTGCAACAATTCCTATATGTTTACTTATTGCACTTATTATATGGCTTTGTGTTGACAATTATCCATTAGATATACAAGTTACAAGTTGAAAGCAATTGTTGAAACTTAATCTTCCTTTGTGTTGCTTCAATGCCTTTTACTTAGAATCTATTGCTTTATGAGTTAACTCTTATGCACAACTTTTTGATGCTTTTTGTCGGAGGAATAATTATCCCGCGACTTATTCAAGCAAAAGCGCGACTTATTCACAGTCGCACCACTATTGGGCTTACATGAAAGTGGGCTGACTCAAGGTCATGAGGAAGGATCCAGAAGCTCGAAGATAACTTGACTTGGAAGACAAGATATATGATTAGTCTCCAAGTAGGACTCCGGCTCATACTTTCCTTGATAGAGAAGTTTCCTTGTAACCTTGCGAGCCACCGTCTTTATAAGGTGGACTCCAAGGACCTAGAGCCCCAAGCAAAAAAGCTGTCATACATCCAGAGAGAGGCGACTCGATAACTCGATCGCCAACCCCTTGTAACACCATATTCATATCAATATCAATATAGGATAGGCAGGACGTAGGTCTTTACCTCACATCGAGGGGCCGAACCTGGGTAAAAAACATTGTCTTCTCGTGCCCTGCGATATTTAGCTCGGAGACGCTCGATCGCTTAATCCCCAACTCTACGAAGTCATCTCCATGACATCTGCGTGACAATCCCACGACAGTTGGCGCCCACCGTGGGGCCTGCGGTCAAGAGCGTCTCGTTCCGCGCTGGATCTGTGCCAGGGACGGAGGATCTCGTCGTCGATTCAATCTCGGCGACTTCAACATCACGCCGGTCTAAACAATTCGGCGGTATCTACATCTACATCAAGATCAACCTCAAGCTCGAGCAGAAAGCGTGGACAAATTTGACCACGCGATTCGCGGCTCAACTTCGACAACACCCCTCACGTGAGGGTTACTGGACAGCAGCAACGACCATATGGGGGACATCACCGGCGGCGGCTCGAAACTCATCTCGACGATCCCTTCGGTGGAAAGATGCACAATCGAGTTTCCTAGCAGCTGTCCAAAGCGCATCGGATTCCAACGGTTAGATCTCCGTGGGCGACTCAAACACTGAAGCCCTGTCGAAAGCTGACGGAACTCCGCGCGAGTTTGGGAAAATAATTATCGGGGTCGACTCGGACATCAATTCGAAGATCCCTCTGGTGGAAACCTGCGGAATACAATCCTGAAGCCCCCCATCGAATTTGAGCCAATTCCAACGGTTAGATCTCCATCGGTGACTCGTGCACTGCAACAAGTTTTTCTGTCTACACGAATTCGCCAAATCGAGAAAGGCGGAAGTTTTTACGGAACAGCACAAGTCTAAAACCAGACAAGGAAAGAGAAGGAATTACGTACCAACTACTCAACTACTTCTGGTTGGACTCGCACCCGGATTAAGGAAAGCGACATAAGAAGGGAAAACCGGATAAAAGCTGCTAGCTCGCTATTGTGTTGCGTGGACGAGTCACACGTGCAAAAAAGGAAAAATCATATCAAAGAAGCTACCACGTGACTGTATTTTCCTAAAAGGCCAAAAGGCCTGGCACCATTATTGAATCATGCAAGAAAAAGGAGCACTTCGAGTTGGACCATGATTTGGCTGCCATATTAGATCGCCACCCCTTGTCCTGTCCATGCGACTCAAAAGAAGTAAATTATCAGTTACTACCTCCCATGCTATACTATACTTTGACTCGTACATGGATCGAGGAAAAGATGATCAAGGAAGAAATAAGCGCCCGGAGCTGCTAGCTTGGAGATAAGTATATGTTGCATGGACATCACGTGCATGCATGGATTTCACATGCAAGGCAACGTACAAACTATATTTGGTTCAGATTCCAATAAGAAAAAAGGAAAAGAGGAAGGCGCGGTCAGCTCAGGTGATTAGCAGGCGACCGCAAAAATCACAACCATCGTCTACTCGCCGCGGGCAACTCCCGCTCCACCCTGATAATCATCAGCTTCGTCGTGGCTGGCTTCATCGACATTGCGATCCAGCGACTTCAGCCGCGCATGCAACTGGACGAGGCGATTCAACGATTCGATGACCCGGATAGAGAGATTGTACTACTAAAGTACTGGGTCAACAGATTCAAGACTGTCATCAACAATATAATGGTGTGGCTGCATCGCCACAGCATCCAACCCAACGGCTCGAAGCGCCGGCACGGCCTGAGTCGCAGTCTTTGGCAAGCTCGCGCATGGCGAGTCGCACGTCGCAATATTCATCTAACACCTGGAGTCATGAGCCGCCACATGCTAATTCAAGAATCAAGAAGAAAAGGGTGTGCAAAAGGAGCGCTCAGTTCAAAGCAAAATTAATCACGGCTGTTGCCGATTCCAGTCATTGGCGACTCAAACAGTCTGATGACCTCGACACAGATGTACACCCGGCTCAACAGCATGAGCCGCGCAGTGTTTAAGGGTATGTCCATTGGCATAGGCCGCGCAGCAGGCGTGAGAATTCACGAGTCTGACAAAGGAAAGACAAGTCGGCGACTCAACGCATGTGGATGTCTGAAAAGGAATATATCAATGGAAAATAGCAGTGTACGTGGACCAAGGCATAATTCCCACGAAGGCCAAAGTGATTTGAGTTGCCAGCTTACCACAATGCTGCATGAGTTTTACGTAAGCAGCAGCCAAAGAGAAAATCTAATCGTGCAATTCAAAGCAGCTCAAACCATCAGTGGTTGCAATATCAGCAGCATCATAATAAGTTCGCCGTGGCCAATTTCAACCACACCGTTCGCAACGGCTTTGGGCGCACGACGATTTTGACCTCGCATCGCGATCGTGCCTCATCGTCAACGTCACGAAAAACAAGATAAGTCGCTTTCATGCTCAAATTTCACAGCTTTGGCTTTTATCCATAGATTAAGTTTCACCTTCGAGTTTTATCTCGGGGCTGCATATCTATTTTATGAGCATTATTATCAATGCCCCTGTGATTCACAATATATCATGTCGCAGAATTAAATTTATATCAGCTTTTGTAAATTTAATTACATCTACTTTTCAATACATTCGTCAAATTAGAATTCTTTATAATTCGTATTGCAAAGTATAGCTATTTACAGCTTGCATTGAATATCAAGATCACCCCTACATGTTCAAGCATTAATATTTGGTGATTCATTTGTCATTATATGACTTATCATTATATCAATTTATGACTGATCGTTATATAATTTCATCATCATCATCGACTTATTGTCATATCAATTTATGAGTCGCCTAATGATTTACCTTCATATCATTTTATGAGTCGCAAACAGCTCATCATTACATCATTTTATGAATCATTAATGAATCATTATCTTATCAAATATTTGAGTTGAAACAGGTGACTCGCTGTACCACATCTACAGCTAATCAGAGCTGGTTATCATCAAAGCTAATTAGAGCTCGCCGCGGCTATTGCTGCCGATAAAAGCAATAATCCTGTTTATTCTCGCCTTAAGTCAGAAGTATCTTTGCACTATGCGGCCAAAGTACTGGGGTGCGGTGTCAATCGAGTGTGATCGCCTATCATGGCCGCCAGCGACCCTGAACACGTATTTTTTATCTGGGAAATACTGAGCCGCGCGAAGACCTACTTAACGGTAATAGAGATAATTCAGAAGGACTAAAGTACCCGCGTGTAGCGTCAATCGAGTCTGAATGCCTATCATGGCTGCCTATCATGGCCGTTCTCGACCCTGAACACACATTAGATTTGGGAAATACTGAGTCAAGTACCATATGCTATCATGCATCGTACAATATGCTATCATGCATCTTACCAGTTGGTATCATGCAGCTAGTTGCTATTATGCAACCATTTGCTATCATGCAAAATATCATGCAACATATCATTTGCATCATGCAACATATCATTTGCATCATGAGACATATCATTTGCTATCATGCAGATTATACTATGCTATCATGCAGGGTACCATATGCTATTATGCAGAGTACTAACTTTTTATCATAATTATTACTAGCCGCCAAGGCTAACATATTAGCATCAAGTTATCATCATTGCTTCCTTGGGGGCTTTGCCTTTTGATTTAACAGGAACCTACAACTCGGCCATACGAGTTTGAATTGGCATAGCCAGATTTTTTATGATTGAGATAATTATCTCCTTATATCGGCTGATGAAGCCACCAATATTTATTTAACTACAGCCACATCAAGTGGAATTTATATCATTATTATCTTGTGGCAAAAATATTTGTCAATCTGTTGCAGGATCAAATTGCAACGATATGCAATCAAGCAGGATAATGAAAGCATGTATGCTTAATGCCTGGGGGCTAGGACAATTAATTTTTTTTATCCAATTTGAGATATTTTTGAGTTCCGAGCAGCATGACCTCGGGGCTACACATCCACCATATCTGGCGGTCTTTATTATACTCATATACCATGTTTATATGCAGATTTCATTTTTTGCAGCACATGAGAATATATATCCATTTGCGAGACAAATAAGCAACTCGGAAATCTTTAAACACAGGTTGTGGCTATATGCCCTTGAGCCACCATGTTTCAACATGCGTTCAGATGGCTCGTCATGATAACATGACAGATTATTACTCTAATGATGGACCAGCTTATTTATGCTTATGGTCTTTTTATGCTTTGATGACTATAACTCAGCACCTTATACACATTTGACTGATATATCTTGATGCTCATAAGTTATTATTCTTATTATTTCAGCTCAGTCTTGCATCTAATAGGACAAGGTGGTTTTCACCAAATGCTTCGCGGAAAACTCACCGCGATTCTGCAGTTTCAATGCAACCAAGACAGAAGTGCTCAATTGGCAACATAGTGGCTATATAAGCCGCAAAGATAGCGACTCATCGCTTCTACATCAGCGGCTCAATAAGCCGCTACGTGTGCGACTCATCATCAGCGAGTCACCAAGTGCAATATCGACAAGTCGGCGAGAACTACACACACAAGCCCGCAAGATCATCATCAAGACAGAATCTTCCGCCTGTTTCTACGAATCACCCGAAAGCTTGGGGGCTAATGTCGGGGGAATAATTATCCCGCGACTTATTCAAGCAAAAGCGCGACTTATTCACAGTCGCACCACTATTGGGCTTACATGAAAGTGGGCTGACGCAAGGTCATGAGGAAGGATCTAGAAGCTCGAAGATAACTTGACTTGGAAGACAAGATATATGATTAGTCTCCAAGTAGGACTCCGGCTCATACTTTCCTTGATAGAGAAATTTCCTTGTAACCTTGGGAGCCACCGTCTTATAAGGTGGACTCCAAGGACCTAGAGCCCCAAGCAAAAAAGCTCTCTTACATCCAGAGAGAGGCGACTCGATACCTCGATCGCCAACCCCTTGTAACACCATATTCATATCAATATCAATCTAAGATAGGCAGGATGTAGGTCTTTACCTCACATCGAGGGGCCAAACCTGGGTAAAAAACATTGTCTTCTCGTGCCCTACGATCTTTAGCTCGGAGACGCTCGATCGCTTAATCCCCAACTCTACGAAGTCCTCTCCATGACATCTACGTGACAATCCCACGACACTTTTCTTGAAAGTACTATTTATAAAAAGCTTTTGCTTATATGATTCAGTGTTTACTCATTATCTATTTGTTAGCAAACTACAGACCATTGCCTTGAGTCACTTCATTCATGACATATGCTTTACAATATTATTTGATCAAGATTATGTTGGTAGCATGTCACTTCAGAAATTATTGTTGTTATCGTTTACCTACTCGAGGACGAGTAGAACTAAGCTTGGGGATGCTTGATACGTCTCCAACGTATCTATAATTTCTTATGTTCCATGCTAGTTTTATACCAATAGCTACATGTTTTATTCACACTTCATAGCATTTTTATGCATTTTCTGGAACTAACCTATTAACAAGATGCCACAGTGCCAGTTCCTGTTTTCTGCTGTTTTTGGTTTCAGAAAAGCTGTTCTGGAAATATTCTCGGAATTGGACGAAACAAAATCCCAGATGCTTATTTTTTCCGACACGTTCCAGAAGTCCGAAGGAGAGACGAAGGGGGCAACATGGCGCCCTCCCCACATGGCGGCGCGGGTGGGGCCCCTACCGCGCCACCCTATGGGGAGTGGGCCCCGCGCCTCCACCGGCTTCGCCCTTTCGCCTATATAAAGCTCCTGCCCCCAAAACCCTAAATATATCGACGATTTCTCCAGAAGAGTTCCGTAGCTCCGCCGCCACCAAAAACCCTAATTCGGGGGACAGAAGTCTCTGTTTTGGCACCCTATCGGGATGGGGAAGTGCCCCCGGAGCCATCTCCATCGACTCCACTGCCATCTTCATCGCCGTTGCTGACTCCCATGATGAGGGGGGAGTAGTTCTCCCCCGAGGCCGAGGGCTCTACCGATAGCTATGTGGTTTATCTCTATCTCCCATGGTGTGATCTTTATGTGATCATGAGCTTTGTAATCTAGTTGAATAAGTAGATGTTACTCTTTATCTATTATGCCACTCTAGAGGTTACTTTAATATGAACTCCGGATTCACTCTCCACGGTGTGAAGGTGACGGTGTGCGCATCGTGTGTGATTCCTTTATGACGTTGTGGCATTTGTTTACTCTGACTTGAGGTGTGCTTTTGCAGCCCTACGCAATGAATGGTGTTCATTATCCAACAAGAGAGTGTTTGAGAGTAGTATTTATTTATTCAATTATGTTGTCATGTTGAGAGTGTCCACTAGTGAAAGTATGATCCCTAAGCCTTGTTTCTTAAGCATTGAAACACCATTTACAACGAGTTCTGCTACATGTTTGCTTGCTGCCATTTTTATTTCAGATTGCAATTACTACTTATAATCATCCATATTACTTGTATTTCACTATCTCTTCGCCGAACTAGTGCACCTATACATCGGACAAGTGTATTAGGTGTGTTGGGTACACAAGGGACTTCTTGTATCTTAATTGTAGGGTTGCTTGAGAGGATATCTTTGACCTCTACCTCCCTGAGTTCGATAAACCTTGGGTGATTCACTTAAGGGAAACTTGCTGCTGTTCTACAAACCTCTGCTCTTGGAGGCCCAACATTGTCTACAAGAATAGAAGCGTGCGTAGACATCAGTTGTGAGGCTACAGCCCGTAGTAGTTAAGTACTGAAGAGAAAAAGGCGGAAGGGGCAGACCCATACCACGCAGAAGGTGGGACGCCAAAACGACCCTTTCGCCATCTTGGGGCTCAGGGATAAGCTCGTTGCCGGGGATTCGCCAAAAACTCTCCATCTTGGGGGGAGGAATCCGACATCTAACAGTTCTTGAGCGTAGGCTTCCGTCATGCATGACGCAAGTCAATAGCGGGACCCGAGGTCCGCCGTTTCTTCTTCTTCGCCACCGCGTCTGCCTCCTCAGTCCTCATTGAAGGGAGAGGGAAGTCCGTGGAGGGGTCGGAGGGAGCCACCGGAGTGGAGGAAGAAGGCCCAACGCTGCCCGCATCCGTCGCCAGGCATGGAGGCCAGTGGGACGACGTTGAGCGGCGCCGCCACCGCCGCCGTCGCCGCGATGGGGTCAGATCCAATCGGCGAAGTTTGCGCGCCCACCGCCGCCGAAGCGCTGTGTTCGCCGGAGTTACCCATTGCGTGGGTGGAAGGGGAACGGAGTTCACCGGAGCGGTGGCGAGGTGCAGGACGCGAGGAGTCGAGAAGATCAGGCGAGAGGAGCTGAAGCGAGAGGGGGAAATGGCACGGTGATTTCCCTCCGAAGGAATCACTGTGTTTATCTCCCCAAACCGCTCCGAGATTGATGCGGAACGTGGGCAGGCCACGATGCAGGACACGTGTCTGCCATCCAGCTACGACAACAACGATAAGCAACGCCGACGCCTCGGTTCTCGCGCGTAGTGGGGTGGTCATCATCGTGCGTGTGATGGGTTTCAAACTGTCGTGGACCCAGTGACGTCCCGAAGGCCTTGACCAGTCCAATCGACTTGACAGCACAGGGAAAAGATTCCTGATAGGAGGTCAGGCCGTCTTACCCATGTTGGCGGCGATGTTCCGGCTACTTTTGTCGGATCGCCGCCTGATTCAACTTCAGAAGGATCCAAGCTCTTCAGAAACCGACAATATTTGCAGGATGAAGACAAGACGGCAACTGGAGAACTCGGGCCCTCCTGGGGGCTAATGTTGGGGTCGTATCACAAGAGGGTACAACCAACATGGTGTAATCCAGCTAGTCCCGGGTGGCCCGCAGTGGTGGCAAGGCCTTGGGCTTGCCGGGCGGCCCAGATAGCTGATGATAAGGGAAGCGGATGCCGGCAAGGAGGAGCCGAAGGCCGAAGCCCACGACGCCGACAAGTCCGAGACGGAAGGCGGTAGACTTGGCGAATAGGTTTAGGACTCCCAATACTTGCCAGACACGCAATATACCTGTAACCCTAGGTTTGGCCGCCTATATAAGCCGGACCAGGGAAGCCTTTAAGGCATACTTTCCAACTCATTGTAACCCGGAACACGGCTATTTGCCATATAGTGAGTTATAGCAGCACGTAGGGCTCCACCACCGCCGTGGAGCCTGAAGCTGGGTAAACCGCCGTGTTCGATCCCGACCTTGACGACGTCCACCTTCTTCCCTACGATTCACCCTCGGTTAGAGGACCTCCGTCTCCTATCCCAATGCCGATACTCCGACATTGCTACAGGGGTTGTGGTGACCATGTGATACGTTTCCAACGTATCCATAATTTCTGATGTTCCATGCTTATATTATACCAATTGCTACATGTTTTATTTACACTTTATATCATTTTTATGCATTTTCTGGGACTAACCTATTAACAAGATGCCACAGTGCCAGTTCCTGTTTTCTGCTGTTTTTTATTTCAGAAAAGTTGTTCTGGAAATATTCTCGGAATTGGATAAAACAAAAGCCCAGGGTCCTATTTTTCTGTCATGTACACGGAGTCCGAAGGAGACACGAAGGGGACCGAGGAGGCGGCCACACCACGTGGCGGCGCGCCCCCCTTCTGTCGCGCCACGACATGGTGTGGGCCCCTCGGGTCTCCACCGACGTCGCCCCTTCGCTTATAAATTCATCTCTTCGAGAAAACCCTAAACACCCGAGCCTTTATCCACGAAAAGTTCCAGAGCCATGGCCGCCATCAACCTTAACTCGGGAGGGTTCTGAAGCTCTTCTCGGCACCCTGACGGAAAGGGAATCATCACCGGAGGGCTCTACATCGCCATGCCTGCCTCCGGAGTGATGTGTCAGTAGTTCATCCTTGGACTATAGGTCCATAACAGTAGCTAGATGGTTGTCTTCTCCTCTTGTGCCATCATGTTTAGATCTTGTGAGCTGCCTATCATAATCAAGATCATCTTATTGTAATGCTACATGTTGTGTTTGCTGGGATCCGATGAATATTGATACTATGTCAAGTTGATTACTGAATTGTCATGTCTATGTTATTTATGATCTTGCATGCTCTCCGTTGCTTGTTGATGCATGTAAAATGCATACATGAACTTTGCACTATATCACTTATATTCCAATCATATTTGCATCATATAAGGGTTATACCACTGTTATTTAATGATTTTAGGAAATAAATCAATTGTTTCCTATTTTTATGGAATTAACTCTGCGCGGGCAGAAAACTCTATTTCTTTCCTTTTTTGTTTCAGGGACCCAAACGACGTCCAAAATTATGGAAAAACACAGGCATCATTATTTTGGAAGGAGGAAGACCTCGGAGCGAAGGAAGCAAGCAAACGGAGGCCAGAAGGCCGAAAGAGGGTGGCCCACGCGGCCACTGTACCTGGCCGCGTGGGGCCCACCCAATTGGCCCTCGGGGCTCCGCAGCCGTCGATCCTTTCTCCGCCGCCTTCGTCTTGACCTAAAAACGCCTATAAAAAAGGTCCCATAGCGTTTCGCGAAAGGAGCGCCGCCGTATCACATAAACACGAAAACGAAGACCTGGAGCTGCAGATTGGAGGGGGAAAACTCCGGCGGGGCGCTGCCGGCGTGGTCTCCTTCATCTCCATCGACATCTCCACCGTCTCCACCATGAAGAGGGTGTAGTCCACCTCTAGACTATGGGTTTGTGGAAGTAACTTATATATCTCTCCTCTCTCTTGAGCTTCATTAATGAGTACCGTATGAGCTGCTGAACATGATTACGGTCATAATTGTATTACCTATGTGGTGGATTTTTTGTGAGTTAATATATGTTGAGATTGCAAATGTTTGTTTCAGTTATGAGTATAGATGCATATTATGTACCCCGTTCTTATCTACTTGTTATGATCAAGCATGTTTATGAGAGCGTGTGTGGGGTGATGTGTGCATTAGTTGGAGTAACGGGGAGTGGTGAGTGCGGTAAGGTGAGCACTTAATATCGCGATCCACTTGGGTGTTTACCTTACTTTGTTACCTCACTAGGGATAAACAAAAATACCATGCTGCAAGGGTTGAAGGTGACCAAGCTTCTTCCTGTGACTAGATCCAGCATGTTCTTATTTTCACTTCATGTCATGAAACTTATTGCTATACTCTGAGTCATCTTAATTACCGAGGTGTTATGATTTAGTTCGCATCTTGGTGGAGTATAAGTGAGACTAATAACCAAAAGGTCTCTATGTTAGGACGTGTTGCCCATATAATTGTTAATTTGATATCAAACTTTGTGCTTGCAATCTCATATGTCAACTCTATGTCCACTTGTCTGCCACACCATTTAAAGAGAGAGTGCATAAGTGAAACCATGAACCCCGGTCCATTTTTAATCATAAGAAACACCTTTCCAACCACTTTTGCCACCTTGCCATTTTCTGCCATTTATAAATCCGAAAATACAAAAACACTTTTCCATCTTGCATCCATCATAAAAACCCAAAAATATATCATATATCATTGCCATCATCATCCTAGCATATTCATCACCCATCATTGCATATTTATCTTGATATCATTCTACACCTTGTGCTTGACAACCACAGGTGAGGTTGAGGACCAAAACACTTAACTTTGTTTTGCAGGTAACCAAAAGAAGGATAAGGAAGATTAATCTATCACTACTGATTCCCCGAGAGTTCGATATCAAACCCTTGAGTCACTCTCGTGGGGAAAACACGTCTTCCACTACTACATACTCAGCACTTGGAGGCTCAACCTAACCCCGTATACTTTTCACTGCAGGGAGCTACTGAAGGCTATCACTTCTACGGGTATCAAGACTGTTTTCTGGCGCCGTTGCCGGGGAATCATAGCTGAAGAGATTTATCCAAGGGTGCAGCCTGAAAACTCTGACTCCACATCAACAGCTGTTTTCTGGAGCCGGATTGATTCAAAGATATCACAACAAAGTCAACTTCATCACCAACTTGTGCTAACACCTAAGCTTGGGGAGGTAGCACCTACGTGAGCATCATCTTATCCATCTTTACCTTCAAAGCAAATTCATTTGTTTTGTCATTGTCACTGCATTGTGTCTTGCATTTGTAATTCGGTTTGCATTTGTGAGTCATATTTATTTTCAGTTTTGCATCATAAAAATCAAAAAACACATAAAATTGCTAAAATGGGAGAAAGAACTAAGTTGTGTGACTACACAAACACTCCTAATGATCAATTCATTGCTAGGCCGATTGCCACACCTGAGATTAAAGCTGATAGTTATGAAGTGAGTCCTAGTTTGCTTAACTTGATAACTAGGGAACAATTTGGTGGTAGTGCTATGGAGGATGCCTCATGCATCTTCATGATTTTGTTGAAATATGTGACATGCAAAAGTTTAAGAATGTGGAAAGTGATATTCTGAAACTGAACTTTTTCCTTTCTCACTTAGAGGAAAAGCTAAAGAGTGGCTGCATTCATTACCTACTGATAGCATCAATACTTGGAGTGATTTGAAAGAAGCTTTCATTAAAAAATATTATCCTCCTGTTAAAATTTTGCAAAATAGAAACAACATCCTTTCTTTTAGGCAAAATGAAAATGAACATGTTGCTATGGCTTGGGATAGGATAAACTTATGCTTAGAACTTGTCCTCACATGGGGTTAATGAATGGACCATATTACACTCTTTCTACAATGGTTTAAACTACATGTCTAGAAACATACTTGATTCTGCTGCTGGAGGTGCTTTTATGAGTAAGACTATAGTAGAAGCTAAATATATTGGAAAGCATTTTGCAAAACTATAGTCAATGGCATACTGATAGGGCACCAAATCCTTCTAAGAAAGTGAACTCATTGAGGAAACTAATGATTTGTCATCTAAGATGGATACTATTCTTGCTTTGCTTAATAAACCTAATGTTGAAAATGCCTTTGCAAGAACTAGTTGGTACTAATCTGAAAATATTGATGTCAACTTCATTAGGAACTATGGTAACAATGGGTATGGGAACAACAATTATAACTCTTATAATAAACCCCCATATGTGCCAAATAAATATGCTTCTAGTGGTAGTGTTTCTAGTGATTTGGAAAACACCATTAGATCTTTTATATCTACTCAAAAGAGCTTAATAAGGAATTTATCTCTAAGTTTGAAAAACAAGATGCTTTGTTTGAAAGGGTAGATCAGCTTGCTAAGGAAGTCTCATCATTAAAAGTATCATTACAGCCCAAAAACATGAGGAAACAATTAAGTATTGCCAAGAAGTTATCAATAAGTCTTGGGAACACATTCATGAGCAAGAGAGAGTTGCTAAAGAATCTATTGGGGTAATGAAAGAAAGAGAGTTGAGGAAGTTAAAATGCTTAGTGAAGTCAAGGATCCTTTGCTTGACTTAGAAAATTGTAGCTTGCATGAATTATATCTATCTACAAAAGTTTGCAAGTGATCCTTCCATCAACACTAATCAAGCTGGCTTTGGTTCCTATATTGCTAATCATGTCTTGAAAGAGAAAATTGCTAGGTACAACCAAGAGGCCATGATACCACCTAAGCTTGGGGATATATGGATTCCCAAGGTACTAGTAACTATTGGAAAAGAGACACACCATGCCATACTTGATCTAGGATCTAGTGTCTCTGTCTTGTCTAAAGAACTATATGAAGTACTTGAATTGAAAAATCTTGAAAAATGCTCTATTGAACTTGCACTTGCTGATGATTCCATTAAACATGCTTTAGGGAAAGTAAGTGATGTTATGGTAGAGTTACATATGACTTTTGTGCCTGTGGATTTTCTAATCATGGACATGGGGAATAAAACCTCTAGTCCTATTATTCTTGGAAGACCTTTTCTTCGTACCACAGGTGCTATCATTGATTCAAAGGAAGGGAATGTGAAGTTTCAGTTCCCACACAAGAAGTGCATGGAACACTTCCCAAGGAAGAGGGAACATCATTCAAGCTCCCTCATGAGCTTCATCTTCAATAAACAACAAGTAAGAAGCCTAGCTATATGGCTATAAAGAAAGCGCTTTGCGGGAGGCAACCCGGTTATTTTTGTGTGTGATTTTTCTTTGTGTCCTCTTGCTGTAACAAGAGATTTTGTGTCTAGTTTAGTTTCTGGAGTTTTTAATAAAGTGCCAAGTTTTACCCATTTTGGTCTTGAAAAGTTGCTTATAGTTCGGAGATTTTATTCCTGCACGAATCTGTGCACGGTATGATTTTTAATTCTTATTCTGTAACTCCGAATGAGCTCATATTTGAACTGTAGTTGCAACTTTTCATCCTCTGTATGCATGAATTTTTCGGAATTTTTCGACAAAGTTTGTAGGGTAGAAAAATACGTTTTGCTGCTGCTGTTTTTCTGGACAGATTCTGTCCCATTTTGTTTTATGCATGTTTTGAACTTTTATCTTGAATCTTTTTGATTCAAATGAGTTTATGAGTAGGCATACAACATTATACACTTTCTGGACATTCATATGATTTTTGTTCAAGGATTATATGCAGCAAGAAACCTATTTGTTTATCACTACTAATGCACCCCACAGAAAAGAAATGGGAGAAACGGTGTTTTGAAGTTTTTTCACAGGGATTGGAGGAGATGCACCAAGAGTTATCCAAGGATGGTGAAGACCATAAGCTTGGGGATGTGAAGACAACCCCACTGGACCTACACACTCTCGGTTTGCACACGTCTAACTTCTGTTTTTCGATCGAAACACTTTATCGCATAAACTTGGAGCGTCTTTTTGTTTGTTTGTTGAGTCTTGTGAGACCACCACATATAATTTATATGGGAAAGTACTGGAAATTTGGGTTGAAATATGTTGGATGCTTTATCATATTGGGAAAAGGGATGTTTGAGTTGATTTTTAATGATACATATAGTTGCATGATTCATGAGCTTGTTAATGAGTAATAATTGCAAATGTTTTATCAAGAGCTATCACTTATTCATGTTTTGATGCTGAAAGTTATTTCACTTTGTTTAACATGATTAGTTGTTCTATGGACACTCATGCATGCATCTAGATGGTCAACTTTCTCCCTTTTGCTAGCCCAAACATTCCAACAAGTAAAAACTTGTTTCCAACACCTTCAACCAAAGTTATTCCAGTGAGTCCACCATATCTACCTACTAGCTATATGCTATTCCGAGTATGTTCATCATGATATTTGTGTTATCTATACCTCTGAATGAAAATGATTATGTTATTGATTGCCATGGGAAAAGTTGGTTATATAGCTCTCATGAACTTGATGCACATTTTTACTATCATTGCATAAATAAAACATGACCCATTGTGATTAAGATTATGATGCTAGTGGCTTGATAAATGTCCGAGGTTGGGAGTTAGCCCATATGTGCTGTCACATGCAAAGCTTTCAACATGCTCTTTTAGTTGATATCATGTGCTTTTGTCTATGGATGCCTATCATGGTGAAATGAGGGGAAATGAAGTAGTTTGAATGAGTTTGTATAAATGGTTAGAGAGACGCCTGGGCCGCTAATCTAAGCCATGCATCATTCATGGTGGAAATTTACTTACATGCTATGGTGAACTATCTATGACACACCTTATAATAAAAGCTATTCCAATGGTAAATAAAAAGGGTGTTGAGGTTGTTCATCTTGTTTGTTTGTCTTGTCATTTTGATATGGGCTTGTTCCATATCCTGGGACAAGAGGTACCCAGTTGACGCTCTTGATGATACTATTATTACTTACAATGATAGATAACTTGAACTTGCTTTTCCAAGTTGAGTAACTCATGGTGTAGGTACTTGTATTCAAGGGGCATGAGACATCCAACCTTTACTTTGTCAAGCACACTACTCATATTTGCTCACATTAAACTATAATCATTCAAGATGCTATGATAGGGGAATGAGAGCTTGACACCAAGTATTACCACATTGCAATCATTAACTTAAGTAGAAGAGTTTGGAGGTTAGATGAAACTTATGCATGCTTTACCTCTACTCACTTATACATCTTTCCAAAGTGTCCACCAAACATATTCAGATTTTCATCATCACTCTATGACCAATGTAGGATGTTCTTACTTATCATTATGCACATGTGGTCCATATTACTATCTGTTATGTTACACTTTGTGAACTATCATTGAACATCCTTGCATTGAATACTTGATATCACTTCATAAACTATTTTGCATATTGCTACTCCTTTGAAGAATGAATCATTTGACTCTATGTAGCAGTAGCAATCATCTTTGATATCCATTGTTAGTGCTATATTGCAAAGCCCATGTTAGTTTTATCACCTTCATACTCGAGGACGAGTATTGGTTAAGCTTGGGGATGTTGATGCATGTAAAATGCATACATGAACTTTGCACTATATCACTTATATCCAATCATATTTGCATCATATAAGGGTTATACCACTGTTATTTAATGATTTTAGGAAATAAATCAATTGTTTCCTATTTTTATGGAATTAACTCTGCGCAGGCAGAAAACCCTATTTCTTTCCTTTTTGTTTCAGGGACCCAAACGACGTCCAAAAATTATGGAAAAATACAGGCATCATTATTTTGGAAGGAGGAAGACCTCGGAGCGAAGGAAGCAAGCAAACGGAGGCCAGAAGGCCGAAAGAGGGTGGCCCATGCAGCCACTGTACCTGGCCGCGTGGGGCCACCCAATTGGCCCTCGGGCTCCGCAGCCGTCGATCTTTCTCCGCCGCCTTCGTCTTGACCTAAAAACGCCTATAAAAAAGGTCCCATAGCGTTTCGCGAAAGGAGCGCCGCCGTATCACAAAACACGAAAACGAAGACCTGGAGCTGCAGATTGGAGGGGGAAAACTCCGGCGGGGCGCTGCCGGCGTGGTCTCCTTCATCTCCATCGACATCTCCACCGTCTCCACCATGAAGAGGGAGTAGTCCACCTCTGGACTATGGGTTTGTGGAAGTAACTTATATATCTCTCCTCTCTCTTGAGCTTCACTAATGAGTACCGTATGAGCTGCTGAACATGATTACGGTCATATTGTATTACCTATGTGGTGGATTTTTGTGAGTTAATATATGTTGAGATTGCAAATGTTTGTTTCAGTTATGAGTATAGATGCATATTATGTACCCCGTTCTTATCTACTTGTTATGATCAAGCATGTTTATGAGAGCGTGTGTGGGGTGATGTGTGCATTAGTTGGAGTAACGGGGAGTGGTGAGTGCGGTAAGTGACAACTTAATATCGCGATCCACTTGGGTGTTTACCTTACTTTGTTACCTCACTAGGGATAAACAAAAAAACCATGCTGCAAGGGTTGAGGGTGACCAAGCTTCTTCCTGTGACTAGATCCAGCATGTTCTTATTTTCACTTCATGTCATGAAACTTATTGCTATACTCTGAGTCATCTTAATTACCGAGGTGTTATGATTTAGTTCGCATCTTGGTGGAGTATAAGTGAGACTAATAACCAAAAGGTCTCTATGTTAGGACGTGTGCCCATATAATTGTTAATTGATATCAAACTTTGTGCTTGCAATCTCATATGTCAACTCTATGTCCACTTGTCTGCCACACCATTTAAAGAGAGAGTGCATAAGTGAAACCATGAACCCCGGTCCATTTTTAATCATAAGAAACACCTTTCCAACCACTTTTGCCACCTTGCCATTTTCTGCCATTTATAAATCCGAAAATACAAAAACACTTTTCCATCTTGCATCCATCATAAAAACCCAAAAATATATCATATATCATTGCCATCATCATCCTAGCATATTCATCACCCATCATTGCATATTTATCTTGATATCATTCTACACCTTGTGCTTGACAACCACAGGTGAGGTTGAGGACCAAAACACTTAACTTTGTTTTGCAGGTAACCAAAAGAAGGATAAGGAAGATAAATCTATCACTACTGATTCCCCGAGAGTTCGATATTAAACCCTCGAGTCACCCTCGTGGGGAAAACACGTCTTCCACTACTACATACTCAGCACTTGGAGGCTCAACCTAACCCCGTATACTTTTCACTGCAGGTAGCTACTGAAGGCTATCACTTCTACGGGTATCACTTGTTGATACTCTGGCCAAGTTTATGCTTGTGACTCCAAGAGAGAGTATTTATGCTAGATAGGGGGTTCGTGCCTCCATTTAATCTAGGACAGTGACAGAAATTTCTAAGATTGTGGATGTGTTGTTGCCACTAGGGGTAAAACAACGATGCTTTGTCTAAGGATAATTGTGTTGCTTACATTATGCACTTTACTTAATGCAATAGTTTGTTGCTTGCAACTCAATACTGAAAGGGGTACGGATGTTAATGTAACAGCCCAAAATTAGTAAACCTAAAAATGGGTGCTAAATTTTCACTTTTGCTGTGCATTCATGCATAATGGCATCCAGGTTAAGTTGTTAATCAGTAAAACATTTGATTTGGTACCGCTGGAAAAACAATTGCCAAACTGGTCTTAACAAATTTCCAAGCCAATGAAAGCATCCAAGTGGCAAAACAAAATCTCTTTGACATTCAATATTTGTCCAGGAAGTTCCTTGAGCTCAACTTAATTTTTGGACTTGTTTAAAAAGTATAAAAAGACTATTCTGGAATTTCTCTAAAAATGCCATAAGCAACTTCTTAATTTGTTCCCCAAGCAAATGGACTCCAATTGCTTTAAAAAAATTTATGGGTGTTGGCCCAAGGTACCAGGAGGCTACCCAAAAATTTGCACAATTTTTGGAAGTGTTTAAGTTGCTCAATAAATTCGAATACAGCTGCTGGAAGAAATCCCAGTACTGGAAAAGGACCTTTCTGTGATGAATTTAAAGCCTCCAGGGACCTTGTCGCAAAATGGTCTTCTTCCTCCCCTTTCCTGTAGCGACCGAGGCGCCGCACCGTGCCGCACGCATGCCTCGCTCGGGTTCCCCCTCCTCTCCTCTACGCCGCAAGGAGACAAGCATCCGAGGCCACCTGCTCCACTCCTCCATCCCTAGAGCTTTCCCCTCGTTTTTCCTCTCTCTCCGTGTTCCTGCCATGGCCGCACCCTAGCCGGCGCTTCGCCGCCGCATCGCCGACCTTCCCGGGCTCCCCGAGCTCATCGAAGACTGCAGAAAGGTCCGCCTCGTCACCCTCTACGTGCTCCTCCGTGGAATCGAGCCGGAGTGCAGGGAATCACCGCCGCTGTCTTCATCCTCTTCATCTTCGTTTGCCGAGCTCCGCCGCCTGATTCCGGCCGCCTCTGTCCTCCTACGGCTATCCCGACCTTCCGTGCATGTTCGTGGTGAGGATCCAGTGCTATGCAACCTCTTCCCCTTCCCCTCTCCCTTTTCTCGCCGGGGCATCGCCGGAGTTGCGCCCGCACGGTCGTCGTCTTCGTGCTGTCGCCGCAGCGCGCGACCGGCCGCCAGACCGGCTTAGCCGGGCTGCGGACCGAGCGTCTCGGGCCCATAGCCGGCCCAGGAGCCGGCCCAGACCGGGCTGCTGGCCGGTTGGCTCTGTTACGAGGCCGGCCTGCCAGCCGGCCCAACCGGGCTGTGGACCGGCCTGAACAGTAAAAACAGTTTTCATTTTCTTTCTTAAAATAAAACAACTGATAACTACTTAAATATTGCTTCAATTTTAGCAAATAAGATATCAAAATGATCAGCAGCTCAAATGCTATCTAACCATGCAAGTCTCACCTCATGATCACAAGTATTTATTTGATGTTACTCCTAACTTGAATAAAAGAATTAAATTCATTTAATTCTGTAATTCACTAATTATTCATCGGTACTCGGAAAACCACAAAGGAGGTACCAACTCGATCGGGAGAACGAACCCTATTAGTTCATGCCATGTTCATGCATATTTGAGTCACCTCTTAGTAATGTATTAGATGTATGGACAACGTGGTCATTAAGTTAAATATGGGGTTGCTTCCAAATAATTGCCTAATTATTTGGCTCTCCATTTAATTTTGCTAGATAAACTAACTGATGCTACCTTGCATAAACTTATCATGTCATCATGTGATTGTGCATTGCATGGTACACATGTGTGGTGATTGATTTGTTTTTTCCGTGTGTGCCTCGTTAGATCAAGCAGACGGGGTTCCACCTCAATACCCCGCCGAGCAGTACTACCAGCACTCTGAACAAGGCAAGCGTAATCCCCCCTCTGAGCATGTCTTATCCTATGTTTCCGCAAATATTTTCTCCACTATAATATTGCATGCGGTTCTAAATGTCAATTTTCTGGGATTAGAGTATCCTATAGTTGCATTAAGTTTCCGATGCCAATACCTGTTTCCCCTCCTATTATCCATAGGTTTGCATTGTTAGCCGAGATACTTACTATGCTATGTTGTTGCTTAGCCATGCTTAGTTAATTGCATAGCTATATGGTGGATGGTTTATGTCGGAAACAGGTGACGAAATGGGAATGATGGTGGAGAGATTGTGGTGACGGATAATAAAATGCTTAAAGGTGGGGATGAGAGGCCACGGTGGTTGTGGTGCTTTGTCTCGTTCTCGCCGCCTAGGTGCGAGTTCTATACCTCTTGAACCAAGACTGAGCGTGCAACCATGCGTGAGGCCTATGCATTTGCAGGAACCCTCATAGACCAAATAACTCGAGCGGGGCTAGCCAGGGTCCTCTAGTTCGGGCTTCCATTTGCGCGTGCGTGATGATGGTGGGATGAACTGAGATGAGGATTGTGGTGTTAGGAAAATGAGTGGCCACGGGGCACGGTGTCGATGATCCGTGCTTCGTCCTCACTGATGATCCTGGGTTAGTCCTTAACGAGGGAGAAGTCGACACCGCTCCCACCCAGCCGGCTTTCCATGGAAGAGAGCTAATGATCAGGTAATGGGCCGGACGGTACGCGTGGCAAACATTTGTACACCCCTGCAGGGTTAAATATTTTCGAAAAGCCGTGTCCGCGGTTATGGACGAACTTGGGAAGTGAAGGTAAGATCATAGAATAACTTTAACGGAATGAGTAAAAACTGGGTACTAGAGGTACCACTCACAAATGCAAGGTGAGCTTCCTCGAGGGTAATTCGGGGAGGTGCCTTTGATGAACTGGAACAGTGGTTGATGTTGAGAAAGGTGATGAAAGAAAGAGTACTTCTTACCTCTTTTGAAAACTACTCTGTTTAGTCGATGCCTTTGAGTTATGTTTTCCATAAATAAAATCAGCTTTATGCAAAACAACCATATAACTTTGAGAGCCTCATCGAGCATATATTAGCTCTTAATCTTGCGAGTTCGTCGAACTCAACGTCTTTGCTTTTGTTTCAGAGGAGGACTTCACCGACCTTGAAGGTGGGTTCTTTGTGGACGTCGACGAGTAGTCTGGGGTTCCCAGGTGGCAGCTTGGGACATCCTGGAACAGCTGGCGCTGTGATGTTTATTTGCAGGCCTCTTAGGCCATAATTTGGTTCTTGTTGTTTAGAATAACACACTTCGCTTCCGCATGTTGTAATGTTGGGTCTGTGACCTCTGGTTGTCATTTGCTATCTTTCTCTATTATAAGAGTTGAACTATATGATTTTGTGTCGTAGAGTCTGTGATGTGCCAGTTGTTCCACAGTCTTGATCTCTCGATTATGCTTTGATAATGTGTCCGGTGGTATCGGATAACCAGGGACACAGTATCACTGTATAGCAGTCAGGTCGGGGCGCCACAGTTAACCTGAAGGTGGACTATTTAGGCACAGATGCATGCTGGATAGCGGTCTGTGTACCTTGTTGTAATGCCCAATTAAATCTCATAGTAGACACTATAACTTGTACATGCATTATTATGCACTTTCAATATTGTCAATTGCATAGCTGTAATTTGTTTACCCAGCATGTTAGTTATCTTTATGGAGAGACACCACTAGTGAACTATGGACCCTGGTCCATTCTTTTACATCTGATAATACAACCTACTGCAATCATTGTTTTCTTTCATTCTCTGCAAACAAACATCATTTTCCACACTATACGTCTAATCCTTTGTTTTCAGCAAGCCGGTGAGATTGACAACCTCACTGTTAAGTTGGGGCAAAGTATTTTGGTTGTGTTGTGTGCAGGTTTCAAGTCAACCGCCAGGACCTCCCCTACGCAACAACACTTTTTTTGGCACCATTGTCAGGAAGAGGAAGCACTCCCTCCAACACCACTTTTTCTGGCGCTGTTGACACCTTCAGAAGTGTCTTCATCTCCTACTGGTTCGATAACCTCGGTTTCATACTGAGGGAAAACTTGCTGCTGCACTCATCATACCTTCCTCTTGGGGTTCCCAACGAACGTGTGTCTTTCACGTCATCAAGCACTTTTTCTAGTGCCGTTGCCGAGGAGGTCAAGCCTTCTGCAAGGGGAGTCTCTCACTTTCCCATCTCTTTACTTTGTTATTGTCTTGCTTATTTTATTATTATTTTTGTCTGGTTTGCTTCTCTTTATCAAAAACACAAAAAATTAGTTACTTGCATTTATTTTATTATTTCGGTTTTGTCTTATTTTTGCTAAAATGAGTAGTAGTCCTGAAGTTGAATTCGTTCGTTTAGGCAACAAGGGGGAGAAAGTTTGAAAGATGCTTGGTATAGGATAAGTGATGCTCATCATAGATGTACTAAAAAATATTCTACCTAGATCCTCCATAGAAATTTTTATGTTGGTATCACTAGTTGGTATAGGTATGTTCTGGACACTCTTGACTCAAAATAAAATAAAATAAAGATACAAAGGAGTTGTTACAGAAGTAAACAGCACCTTGACTCAAAATAAAATAAAATGACAGAAAATAAAAAGGTGGGTTGTCTCCCATAAGCGCTTTTCTTTAACGCCTTTCAGCTAGGCGCAGAAAGTGAAAATCAAGTGTTCTCAAGAGAAGAAGCATCAACATCATAATTTGTTCTAGCCTTACGTTTACCCTTTTTACCTTTAGTCTTACTTTTGGGTTTAGGGAATACATGCCCGCATCCTGGCGAGGAGGTGAAGCTCAGAGTGCCTTTTCCCACATCTATTATAGCCCCCAAAAGTTTGAGTAGAGATCTTCCAAGTGTAATTTGTCATGTCCCTGCACATTCAATGACAAGATAATCAATGGACACAGTTCTCCCCAAGAATTTTGTAAACACTCCTTCAGCTATCCCAGTAGGTAATATAATGGTGTTATCAGTAAGAGTTATTCCTTATCCACCTTCAGTGAGTTCCCAAAGATTCAAAGATTCATAAATGTTTTTGGGCATAAGGCAAAATTCAGACATAATATCACAACGAGCATAAAAGGTTTCACCACTAATAGCAACCTTTACCGTAGGGATCCACATTGAAGGTTCAAAATTTATTGGAACGTAGTCATAACATTCCCAAATTTGATTATATCCTTCCTTTAACAACTTTTGATCATCTAACTTTTTTTATGGAATTAAAAGCTTGATCCCCATCACAGTGAAGGAAATCTCCTCCAACAACAGCATCCAGAGCATACCTATAACAAAGGACTAGACCAAAGTAGAAGCTACTAAGAAGCAAGCTCATAGTCATTTTAGGTTCAGTTTTACCATAAGAATCAAAAATTCTAAACCATGCTTCTTTAAAGCTCTCCTCACTCCCTTGTTTAAAAGTGAAGATTAATTCCTCAGGTGACATAGTGATAGGCATGGGACTAGACATGATGATAATCAAAGATAAAGCAAAACCGAAATAACAAAAGTAAAACAAGTAACTAATTTTTTTATGTTTTTGATATAAATAAATCAAACAAGACAAAATAAAAATAAAATAAGCAAGACAAAAACAAAGTAAAGAGATTGGAAGTGAGAGACTCCCCTTGCAGAAGCAACTCAACCTCCCGGCAACGGCGCCATAAAACTGGCTTGATGCGTGTAAAGCACACGTTCGTCAGGAGACCTCAAGTGTAAGGTTTGATGAGTGTAGCAGCAAGTCTTCCCTCAGTATGAAATGGAGGTTATCGAACCAGTAGGAAGTCGGCGATGTTCTGAAGGTGTCAACGGTGTCAGAAAACTTGTGGCGTCGAAGGGGAGGAAGAAATCCTGACGGTTGACTTGGAACCTGCACACAACACAACCAAACTACTTTGCCCTGACGAAACAGTGAGGGTGTCAATCTCACCAGCTTGCTGGAAACAAAGGATTAGACGTATAGTGTGGAAAATGATGTTTGCTTGCAGAGAATGAAAAAGGACAATGATTGCAGTAGGTTGTATTTCAGATGTAAAAGAATGGACCGGGGTCCACAGTTCACTAGTGGTGTCTCTCCATAATAAAATACTAACATGCTGGGTAAACAAATTACAACTGGGCAATTGACAAAATAGAGAGGTGCATATACAAGTCATGAAGATCACTATGAGATTTACTTGGGCATTACGACAAAGTACACAGACCGCTATCCAGCATGCATCTGTGCCTAAATAGTCCACCTTCAGGTTAGCATCCGCACCCCTTCCAGTATTAAGTTGCAAGCAACAGACAATTGCATTAAGTATGGTGCATAATGTAAACAACACTAATATCCTTAGACAAAGCATTGTTGTTTTACCCCTAATAGCAACAGCACATCCACAACCTTAGAACTTTCGGTCACTGTCCCAGATTAAATGGAGGCATGAACCTACTATCTAGCATAAATACTCCCTCTTGGAGTTACAAGCATAAACTTGGCCAGAGCCTACACTAATAACGGAGAGCATGCAAGATCATAAACAACACATATATGATAGATCAATAATCAACTTGACATAGTATTCAATATTCATCGGATCCCAGCAAACACAACATGTAGCATTACAATAAGATGATCTTGATCATGATAGGCAGCTCACAAGATCTAAACATGATGGCACAAGAGGAGAAGACAACCATCTAGCTACTGCTATGGACCCATAGTCCAAAGATGAACTACTCACACATCACTCCGGAGGCAGGCATGGCGATGTAGAGCCCTCCGGTGATGATTCCCCTCTCCAGCAGGGTGCCGGGAAGAGCTTCAGAAACCCCCCGAGTTAGGGTTGACGGCGGCGGCAGCGGATGTTTTCTGGAAATATGGCTCGGTATTTTAGGGTTTTCGCCTCGGGGAAAATAAATAGGCGAAGGGGCGATGTCGGTGGAGGCACGAGGCCCGCTCCCCACATGGCGGCGAGGTAGGGGGCCCACCCGCGCCATGGGGTGGGGACAGTGTCTCGCTGCCTCCCTTCGTCTCTCCTTCGGACTTCCTGAACGTGTCGGAAAAAATAGGAACTTTGCAATTTGTTTCGTCCGATTCCGAGTATATTTGTAGAACTGCTTTTCTGAAACCAAAAACAGCAAAAAACAGGAACTGGCACTGTGCCATCTTGTTAATATGTTAGTCCCAGAAAATGCATAAAAATGCCATGAAGTGTGAATAAAACATGTAGCAATTGGTATAATACAAGGATGGAACATAAGAAATTATAGATACGTTGGAGACGTATCAAGCATCCCCAAGCTTAGTTCTACTCGTCCTCGAGTAGGTAAAATAATAACAACAAATAATTTCTGAAGTGACATGCTACCAACATAAACTTGATCAAATAATATTGTAAAGCATGTGAGCTGAGATCAAATCATTCAAAGCAAAAGTCTATAATTGATATTCAATAAGAGATAACAAAGCAAGTTAGTTAAACAAGCTAAATTTTTTCATGAACTATTGCTTAAAGACATGAAACCGTACAAGATGTTTTAAGTATCCAATGTAGGAGTTTTATCCTTCAATTCCAAGCATCAAGCAATTTTTCATAACATAGAAGGATTCAGTCAAGTAAATATAAACATGAACGTCATGAATCAACTGTTTTAAAGTCTACTCAACCGGTGAGCGCAAGCATTTGGTATTGGCACCAGGATATTATGGCTAAAAGAACATTAATGGGGGTTTGGAAGGCCAAAGGAAGAAAGTCTCACAAAGCTATAAATGATCATTAGACAAAAGGAAGTCTTATAATCGAAGCTATGTAAGGAGTAGTGATTGCCATGTAACGGATGCACATAGAGCTATATGTGTATGAAAGCTCTCCAATGGAACTAGTGGGGGTGCATCCAACTTGGTTGCTCATGAAGACCTAGAGCACTTTTGAGGAAGCTCATCATTGGAATATACAACCCAAGTTCTATAGTGTAAATTCCCCACATAGTTGTACTAGTAAAACATGAAAACTCTCTCACATGGAGTATAGGTGCTAAGCATGAGCACAAATGATGACTATGAATACTGCAGGTGCTGAAACATGAGCACAAGTGTGGATAAAGGATAGTAATGTTGCCCCCTTTTTCTTTATTCTTTTTTCTCTTTTTCTATTTTTTTTCTGTTCCTCTTTTCGATAGCCTCCATGGCTCTTTTCACTTTTAGGGGCAACACTCTAATGTGACAACACACTTTTTGGTACAAATAACTCATAATGAACAAAACATGATGTCTGAAACTGTATGCCTCTGCCAGTGTAGCAGGATGTGCAATGATCTAGCGTAAGATGGGTAAACCACACATCAGCTGTATAGAATCATGCAAAGCAATATATAAATGATAAATGACACAAGTCATGTAATGTATGATGGAAGTTGCATGGCAATATATCTCGGAACAGCAATGGAAATGTTGTGGTAGGTAAGTACGGTGGCTGTTTTGAGGAAAATGTATAGACTTATGTGTAGGAGAACAAGAGAAAGTCCTCCCACTTTTCTTCGATCATCTAAGAGACGCCGAGTCGGTTGCCTCACCGGTTTTACATCCGGCCTGACAAATAAAGAGTGCTCTGCCAACTCCCTCGGAACACCAGGCAGGTCCTTAGCCGACCATGCAAAGATATCCCGATTCTCACGGAGGAAGTGACAGAGCGCGCTTTCCTATTTCTCATCCAGCCCGGCACCAATGATGGCCATGCGCTCCGGGTTCTCCGGGTCAATGGGAATCTTCTTTGTTTCCTTGGGCATCTCAAATGTTGCACCTCCATCCGGATTGGTCATAGCCAGCACACCGAGCTGAGCAGACTTCGCCATTGCCACCACCTCATGCATCTTGCTCTTCTCAGCTTGGATCACCAATGATTCGGCTAAGGTGGAACCGATTGTGGCACACTGTATGGCCTTCTTGTAATCTCCCGCAACAGTGATAATACCATTCGGGCCTGGCATCTTTATCTTGAGGTAGGCCACATGGGTGGATATCATGAACTTGGCTAACGCAGGCCGGCCAAGTAGAGCATGGTATGGGCTCTCCAAATCTACCACCTCGAACTCGAGACTTTCAAGCCGGTGATTGTCCTTGGTACCAAACAGCACATCTACCCAGATCTTACCCATTGGGGAACAAGACACCCCGGGTACTATACCATGGAAGGTACAACTGCTCTGCTGCAACTGATTCGGCGAAATACCCAACTTGACCATTGTGTCCCGATACATGATGTTTATGGCACTGCCATTGTCAATCAAGACTCGGCTAAACCTCACGTTAAGCTTGGGTCCTACCAAAGTCGGATCCACCACTAGTGCATAGTTTCCTGGACTTGGCATAATTCTGGGGTTATCAGCCCTGCTCCACGTGATCTCCTGCTCGGACCAATTCAGGTATTTTGGGACTGCTGGTATGACTGCATTCACCTCCTTCGCCCTTCGCAGCTGACTTTTCTTGTCAGTTGGCTCGGTCACAAAAACCACATAACTTTGATGAGCCTCCTTGTACTCATTACCGGGGTATCCACCTTGCCGACTTGGACCAGCACCATTGTCATTGCCTCCCATGTTTACCAGGTTAACCGGCTTTGTGGCTGCCGGTCTCGGAGCTCCTGCGTTCACCGGGATTGTATTGGCTCCGGTTAAAGGCATATTCGGCCTGAAATTCGGTCTAGGAGCACCTCTCTGAGGTGGTCCTCTCTGACCCTCCGCCTGAATGCGATGATGCCAGCTACAATTCCGAGTTGAATGATTGGCCGGCTTGCGTGGGTCTGTTGTGTGATAACAGCAAGGCCCGTCCAATCTTGCCTCAAAGGTTAGAGGAGGACTCGATCCATCCCACACCTTCTTTGGCCAGGCACCTTGATTCGGCCTCCAAGCTGGACCCTCAGTCTTTTGTCTCTGACCATCTCCTGCTCCAGGATGATCCATATTCACTGCAGCCACCTGATCTGAACCGTATCTATAATCCGGATCTCTTCTTTTGTAACCGAATTCATGTCGGTCATTGGGCCTCAATGGTCCTACTCGGTTATTAACCGGTTGCCTCCTGCTTGTTCCCACTGCATCCAATGCGGGCTGTGTCGGATCACCTAGAGCGTACGTATCTGCTATCCGGATCGTTTCCGCCAGTGTCTTGGGCATATCCCTCTGGAGCTTCTGCCAGAGCGGGGTGCCATGTCGGCAACCCTGCGCAAACCAAGAAATCGCCTGCTCCTCCACGACACCTTCGCAAGAGTTGCGAATGTTGCTCCACCGAGTTAAGAATTCTCGGTCTGTTTCCCGTTCTTCCTGCTTGCACGCAGCCAGGAGCTGAGGTCGGTTAGGCCTCTTGTAGGTGCTGGAGAAATTACTGTAAAATGCCTCCTCCAAGTCCATCCAAGAGTTGATACTACCCGGCGGTAAGTTGTTCAGCCAAATCCGGGCTGGCCCTTCCAACATGTGCGGGAGATACCGGACCGCCCATCGGCGATTGCCCCCCGCAATGTGCACTGACGATACATAGTCTATTAGCCAATCTTGTGGCTTTGTGTTGCCATTATATGGCTTTGTGCTTCGGCCAAGCTGAAATAACGGCACACTCGGTTCGTTCATGATCCGAGGTCCAAAACATGGAGGACCCGGTGGGCCTTGCTCTTCTAGCTTCTCGGACTGGTAAATTCTATCCAACTTGAGACGCTGATCATTCGGATCTAATGCCCGAGGTCCCAGTCTTGATGCAAGTGCATTATCATACGTCTGGTATCCGGCTCGCGCCATAGCCGAATTTCCGTCATCATAGCGGTAACCCGCCTGGCCACCACCTTGCTGTTGCGCTCGCACAATCACTTGCTGCCCAGGAGGACGAGGTGGTTGACCTCGGCCAGCCGAATTGCCCCTTCCAGCTCCCGGGTAACCTCGTCCACCACTGTTTCTACTTTGGCCACCTCTTCCTTGAGCGGCTAGCTGCTTGCCGGCATACTCAGCATCATAGGTCTGCAGCTGCTTGCTCTTACCCGAGTTCACGCTCTGGGCCCGGTCAACTCCGACGTGCGGGGATGACGCCTGCCCCTTGGATCTCTGGCTAACAGCCTTAACCGACACTACTACCCGAGAAACACCTGCATCCGGATTGGCTTTCCGGTAAGCCTCATTCTGCCGGTTACACACATCTACTAGCTCATTGACTCTCTCTGCCTGCTTCCGCCAGGCGTCCCCGGTTAGTGTGCTCAACTCGGCTCGCGCTGCCGCTGCAGCCCTAAGATTCTTAGCCGGGGAGCTATACACCGGCTTGCCTGTGCCAGATCTATGACTAGTAGCCTTACTGGAGCTCGATCCTGCAGCTCTAGCTAACTCGTCATTGAGGTCCTTACCCCGGTTACGCAACTCGGCTTTTTTGCGCGAGCGATGCACTACAGGAGTAAAACCCTCGGTGATACCATTGGCAGCATTGTACTCTCTCATATCTCTATCAAAGGCTTGCCTAGACTCCACCACTAACCGGGCTTCTTTTTGCAACCTCAGGCGCTCTGCCTCTAGCTGAGCTACAGTGAGCTCTACATCTGCCCCAGGTGCCACTGGCCGAGATAGCTTCTCCAGGACATCTCTAAAGGAGCCTCCCTACTTGACATGCCAAGCGGGCCAACCGGATCTGGTCTCTCCTTTGGGAACTTAGCTGTCCGAGTCGGCTTGCCAACCGGATCAACTGGCGTGGCCAGCTCCTCGGGCATGCTTTTGCTGGCATCTCCTTTGCCAGCTGCTGCACTTGGCCGGTCATCATCACCTCCACGCTACTCCCGGGGCGAGCGCTACGCCGTCCGAGAGCTGCGCGGAAAGAGGGAGGATCCTCAGCCACGAGCACCTGCGCCGGGTACTCGCGGACAGGCTCGGTGGCGACGTAGGTGACGAAGCTGCCGAGCGTCATGAGGAAACCGTCTGCGGGGAAGGGCTTGTTGGCGAAGCACCCCGCGTTGTCGCTGATGAAGTTGAACTCGCCGATCTTGCAAACGAGCCCAGAGAGGACCCGCTCGCCGGAGCCAGCGACGGTGCCCGTCCGGAAGGAAACCCCAGCCAACGCCACTGCGCCCCACGGTGGGCGCCAACTGTCGTGGTGGTGTCACGGCAGATGCCATAGGATGGCTTAAGTTGTGGGCTCGCTAGGACGTTGGGGGATCCGGGGAGGGTTTGCGCGCTCACGAAGCACGCATGGAGAACAACCAAGAACTCGCAAGAACAAACAAGAACAAGCAGAACCAAGAAGAAGCAAAGAACACCACGATGTACCCTGCTTCGGGGCCCTCTTGTGGAGGTAACACCCCTACTGCAGCACTAGCCTACTCTCTTTATATCTCAAGTGGTTACAAGTACAGAGTGCTCCTTGAGCTGTATGAAGAACAATGGTGGGAGCTCTAGGAAGAGATGGAGCTTGGGGGGGATAATGCCTTTCTCTTTTGCCGTTCTCCCCTTCCTTCGTTCGTCGTCCGTCCCTCTACTGGAGGATTTGGTAGCTTACTTATACACTAACCGAATTACCATTTTGCCCCTGGCTGGAAGTGATAATGGCATGGACAAGAGGAACAGGACAAGCCTCTGCCCCCTGTCAACCAACGGCCGGACTGTCAGGCCCTAGCAGGCCTATCTTGCCACTTTGGGCAATGGCAGGTGTAACCCACCGGGTCTCGGTCATATCCTCTTTCCCGAATTGGCCGAGTCAGCTCCTAGGTTGCTGCGCTCCCAGGAATCCCGTGACCTGACCTGGCCGTCAAGTCCCTAGCAGGCCTATCTTGCCACTTTGGGCAATGGCAGCCGTAGCCCCCGGGTCTCGGTCGTATCCTCTTTCCCGAATTGGCCAAGTCAGCGCCTAGGGCCTTGCGACCCGGAAAACCTGCGACTTGACCCGGCTGTCTTCTCAGCCTCTGGCAGGTGACACCCGTGAACCTTTCTGACATTACTTGGCCCTTGTGCAATATCCGGATTACCTTATCCGGGTCCTTCCTGACCAACCCGGCTAACTTAACCGGTTTCCTTCCTCTGATTCGGTTAAGCTTTACCGGATCCTCTCTGGCATCTTCTCGCACTTTAGCTTGATCAAGTGCTAACCGACTCTCACGAGAGATCCGGCCCAAGTGACCCGGCTATATGTTGATCCGGCTAGCTCTTTGCAACACTTAACACCACATCTTTGCCCTACCCGGGGGCAGCCCCCCGACAGATGCTGTCCATTACTCCAAATTGATACATGATCGATTGTATGAAACGAACCGCCGTAGAAGCTGTCGAGCTTGTGATGGGGATAGCCTCGATCCACTTTGTGAACTTGTCGACTGCCACCAGTAGGTGAGTATGACCCCTTTCGATGATTTTTTGAGTGGTCCCACCATGTCAAGTCCCCATTGGGCAAAAGGCCATGCCAATGGTATAGTTTTTAGCGCGGATGCGGGTGCATGTGACTTGGAAGCGAACTTCTGGCAACCGATGCACCTTTTGACTATGTCCTCTGCATCCCTTAGTGCTGTAGGCCAGGAAAACCCTGCTCGGAAGGCTTTGGCTACGAGTGATCGACTGCCGGCATGGTGCCCGCAGGTACTTGCATGAATGTCCCGAAGGAGGTCTTTGCCATCTTCGAGTGCTATGCATTTTTGGAACATACCTGAAGTGATGCGTTTGTACAGCTCACCGTTTATGATGGTGTATGCTTTTGCTCGTCGAGTGATGCGTCTGGCCTCCTTTGTATCTTCGGGTAGTTCATTACGAAGTATGTATGCGAGGAAGGGTTGAGTCCATGTTGGCTCAATGAGAAGTACCTCAATCGGAGGATCCTCTGTGCTTGGTGCTTTGCTCTTGTCTGTAGGTGCTGCCGTGGTCGATGGTTGTTTGTCGATTGAACTATGCTCTATTCGCTTAAGGAAAACACCTGGTGGTACTGGTGCCTTTGTGGAAGCGATGTTGGCTAGTTTGTCAGCCTCTTCATTGCTTTCTCTCCCTATGTGCCGCAGTTCGCAGCCATCGAAGTTGCCCTCCATTATGTTGTACAAATCACGGTAGGCGATCATGTTGTCTGCGATTGCGTCACAGGCCTTCATTGTTTGTTGCACAACTAAGTTAGAGTCACCATAAATCATTAGTCGAGTGCATCCCATGGCTTTTGCCATGCGCATGCCGTGAATTAGAGCTTCATACTCAGCCTCATTGTTTGATGGGAACTCGAAACCCATTTGCAAGACATAGCGCAATTTGTCGCCTTTTGGTGATACGAGTATGACGCCTGCTCCCGCTCCTTCATTCTTTTTGGACCCGTCGAAGTACATGGTCCAGGAATTTGACACATCAGGTACCCCTGGCAAGTGAAAGTCGGATAGGACTTGTGCCTTGATGGCCTTTGGGTGCTCATACTTGATTCCGAGTGGTCCCAGCTCGATGAGCCATTTTGCTACTCGCCCGTTGCGTTGGGGTTTGTGAGGACGTCTCCAATTGCTGATTTATTGACCACCGTTATCGGGTGTTCTTTGAAGTAGTGCGCCGGCTTCCTGGATGTCATGAACACGGCGTATGCCAATTTCTGATATTGCGGGTACCGCTGTTTGGACGGGGAGAGAACTTCACTTACGTAGTATACTGGTCTCTGTATGCTTTGATTGTGTCCTTCTTCCATGCGGTCGACTACCAGCACGGTGCTGACCACTCGATTGGTGGCTGAGATGTATAGGTAGAGTGGCTCCTTTTCCTTGGGTGCTACCAGGATTGGAGGACTTGTGAGCATCTTTTTGAGTTCGAGGAAAGCTGCTTCGGCTTTGTCCGTCCACTCGAACTTGTCTGCTTTCTTCATCAATTTGTAAAACGGAAGTGCTTTTTCGCCTAGTTTGCTGATGAATCGACTGAGTGCTGCTACTCGACCAGCTAGCTACTGTACCTCATGGAGTTTGGTGGGTCTCTTCATTGTGAGTATGACATGTATCTTTTCTGGGTCTGCTTTGATTCCGCGCGCAGATATCAAGTAACCCAAAAGTTGTCCAGCTGGGACACCGAAGGTGCATTTCTTTGGGTTAACCTTGATGTTGTATCGATTGAGGTTCTTGAATGTCTCCCATAGATCATTGATTAGCGTGTCCTCCTTTTCAGTCTTGATGACAATGTCGTCGACGTGGACCTGAACATTACGTCCTATCTGTTCTTGTAGACAGTTTTGCATCATGCGCTGGTAGGTTGCACCTGCGTTTTTGAGCCCGAAAGGCATGGTTGTGTAGCAGTAGACCCCGAGTGGGGTTATAAATGCCGTTTTGTCTTCGTCTTCTTCCTTCATCCGTATTTGATGGTATCCTGAGTATGCATCCAAAAATGATAACCGAGCGCATCCTGCTGTTGAGTCGATGATCTGGTCAATTCGTGGCAATGGGAAGTGATCTTTCGGACATCATTTGTTCAGGGCAGTAAAATCCACACACATCCGCAGGGTGTCCGAGTGCTTCTTTTCGACCAGTACAGGGTTAGCAACCCAGTCTGCCTTTTTGATTTCTCGAATGAACTTCGCAGCAAGTAACCTGTCAATTTCTGACTCGATTGCGCCTCTTTTGGGATCGGAGACACGGCGCATAGTTTGCTTGACTGGTCTAGAACCTGGCTTGAGTTGTAGAGAGTGCTCGGCGAATTCCCTGAGAATACCTAGCATATAAGCTGGGCACCATGCAAATATTTCCCAGTTTTCATGGAGGAATTCGACGAGCGCGCTTTCTTGTTCACTAGTAAGACTCGATGATACGTTGACCGTTTTTGAGGGATCAGTCGGGTGCACCTGGTGCTTCCTTGTGTCATTGGTAGCATTGAATTCTCTGTCGGATGCCAGCCTCTTGTGTTCCGGCATAAGTGTGCGGTCGTTAGAGATCTCGAGTTCGGCGAGTGACTGCTCTATCCCGTACATCTCGGAGATTTTGTTGAAGTCACGGTCGCACGAATCTGACTTTTGAAAATTTCCGTCGACTGTGATGACTCCTTTCGGCCCTGGCATTTTGAGCTAGAGGTAGGCGTAGTGTGGGACAGCCATGAATCGAGCGAAAGCAGGGCGCCCTAGTATTGCATGGTATTGTGACTTCCAGTCGACTACTTCGAACTCAATCGACTCGGTTCTGAAATGAGTAGGATCTCCAAATGTAACATCGAGTTGTATTGTGCCTTGCGAGAGTACTGCTTTGCCTGGGACGATACCGTGGAAGGTACTTGTGGACTTTGGCAGATTTTTGACTGATTTGTTCATCCTGCGCAGCGTATCCGCGAAGATTATGTTGAGGCCATTTCCTCCGTCCATGAAGACCCTGGTCATGGCATAGCCTCCGATCTGAGCGTCGAGTACCAGGGCTGCGTGCCCTGGTCGATATACTGCGGGTGGGTGGTCCTCTTGATTGAAGACAATTGTAATTTCGATCCTCACAAAAAATCTGGGACAGCCGGGGGTGCCATGACTGCCATGTTGACGTTTCGAGTGTGTAGCTTCTGCTCTCTATTGGATGGTCATCCTCGCTGGATCATGTTCATCTGCCCGCGGGTTACGGGATATTTTTGCTCATCTCCTTGCTGCATCTGGTGCACAGCTACTACCATTTGTGTTCCTGTAATGGGTTGTGCTGGTACTATGTATACTGGCGTCGATTGCGCTTGTGTTGGTGCAGAATACACCTGAGTAGGCTGTGTTTGCGGTGGTACGGAATATACCTGTGTTTGTTGTACTTGTTGTGGTGATGGATATGCCTGAACAGGTTGTGCTTGTGGCACAGTCGATGGAGTCTGCGTCAGTTGAGGAGGTGCGCGCCCATCTCTTTGCAGTCGCAGTATGTGTTCAATCGCAGGTTGATCGAATTCCCTGCAATTTCTCAGTGAATGGTTAGAGCGTAGCTTACCGTCATCCCCTTTGTACAGATGGAATCTGCAATAATCGTCCATCCTTTATTCGACTGAGCGCCCAGGCTCTTTGTCAGCTCGCCTGCGCCATTCTGGCCTTTTGTAGCTATCGCGGTTGTCGCGTCTGTTGTCTCCATAGCGATCTCGACTGTCGCGGCGATCATCTGTGCGATGGTCTCGATTATCACGGCGGTCATCTGTATGATGGTCTCGACTGTCACGGTGATCGTCGGGTCGTCTGTCAGCCTGGTCGCGGTTGTCCCGTGGCTGGACAAAGACTGTCGCGATGAAGCTTGGATGGTCATCATCGTGATAACGATGATTGCGTTTGCGCCTCTGATCATCCCTGTAGCTATCTCTGCGGTCTCGACTACCACTCTCGTGGTTTTCATGTGAAGACGCGGGTCGAGTGCCTCGTACAGAGTCTTCTCCATCCGCCCACTTTGTTGCGAGTACCATGAGTGCCGCCATTGACCTTGGATTTTCTCGACCAAGCGTCTCTTTGAAGTCTTCTCTCCAGAGTCCGTTCTTGAAGGCATCGATTGCACTATCTTCCGATACATTGCCTACTGAGTTGCGAATGGCGGTCCATCGCCGTATGTATGATCTCAGAGATTCGTCTGACTTTTGCTTGCAGGTTCATAGTTCTTCAAAAGTTTTGGGGCGCTCGCATAGAGGTTCGAAGTATTTGATGAAATCATCTCTGAAATCTTCCCTCCATCATGAGTTGTATGTACTGCATAGCTGTGGTTGTAGTGCCGCGCTGACATCCGACTGCTAACCTGGAGTCCTCTAGCCAGCCTGATGTCTCTTGTTTGCAGTTGAATTTGGGCGTGGAAGCAAATGAGAACTTCTTTGGCATTCGAGCCTCCCAGATTCGTCGAGTGAAGCACAACGCTTCGCAGGGTCCGGTTTCTGCTTTCGAGTCTGAGCTGCTGCTGTATGATCTCCTAGAGCGGCTCCTGCTGGAGCGCCGACGGCGTGATCTTTTTCGACTGCTTCCTCCTCGAGGGCTTCGACTGCGGTGGTCCCGATCTGTATCTCTCCTTGGAGTCGCTTGTGGTGGCTGTATGGCTTTTGCTGCTATCGCCAGTTGCTTGTACAGCTGGAGGTGCTGATCCCTCTTTGGGTCTCCTGCGGGAGGTTCGATTGTTCTGAGGTAGGTGCCTAACGTCATCAGCGCCCCAGCTGGTTCAGTAGGTATGGTGACTCCTTCCGCATCGACTGCCATAAAGGCTAGATCCAGGTTTCGAGTGACCGCTGCACGATCTGCGTCTCCAAGGTTTATCACTCGCGGCCTGTTTGCAGGATTGTTCCTTCCTGTTGAACTTACAGATAACGCTCTTCGCCGGGCACTCGATATGCTGGCCTGCTTTTTGCGTTCTTCGAGTACCGCCCTGTATTTCTTCAACCGTATTGATTCTTGCCACTGGAAGTACTACAAGGTCAATACCTCTTCCGTGGTTGCGTCTGCTGGTAGCATTGTGCAGCTTTCGATTACTTTGCTCACTTTCTCTGCCATCTCTGCCGTGATGGTTAACATGGTTGTTCCGTCAGGCATAGTGACTGTGCATGGGTATTCTGTAGGTCGACGACATGCTGCAGCTGTTGACGTTTCTGCGGTACTCGCGGTGTAAACCTGATAAGGTATCACCCGATCTTCTGTCCACATGCTGTTGACGCGCATTATGGATTCAGCGTCGTCGCCCAGGCTCATTTCGGAGTGGCTTTGCTTGCTGGGGTTTCCGTTGCAATCGAGTAGATGCTCGAGTGCTTTGTCCAGGTTGTCTGCATCGCAGGTGAATATCTCGTGGCTGGCACGGATTTCTGGGCCATTGAGATCGGCAAGATATATGTTGTCGTCTATGTCCTCTTTGTTCATGACGTCGTTGCAGTCGACGATGTTGTCGGGTGACTCAGTCGAGTTGTTCGGGCGGTACGCAGATTCGATCTCGCTTCTCCCAAGTCTTTTGGCTACCTGTCGCGAAATTCCTGCGAGTTCATGGATGTTGCAGAGTCGCTTGGCGATTGGATCGGAATGATCTGTGATGACGTCGCCGCCAAGATGGATGGTGTTGTAGTCGAAACATCGTCGAGTGCCTCCATGTCGAGTGGATCTAGCAGGTCCTGCACACCATCTTTATCGATAAAGAAGTTAAATCCTCCAACTGTAATATCCAAACCTGATTCGAGTCCAGCAAAGGCCTGTTGAGCTTCCATCGAGTGTGGTCTGAGCCTCCTTGGAGAGATTGGCGAGTGATCGCTTCTTGAGTTGATGCTAGTCGATCTTGCCGGCGAGTTGCCGTTTGTAGCCATGATCAGCGATTTGCCGTTTGATGATGTAGCAGGTGAGTTACCTTGTGCAGATGCGATCGGCGAGTGGTCGCTTGATGATGAAACCGGCGAAACCGTGAGCCCAACACTACCTTTTCCCACAGACGGCGCCAATTGTCGAGGTGTGCCCTCGGCAAATCCCATGGTTAGGTACCTAGGGTTGATTGTGTGGTAGAGAACGCGTAGTGTTAGTGGAATCGACGGCTGACAAGCGGGATTTACCCAGGTTCAGGGCCCTCGAGTGAGGTAAAACCTCTACTTCCTGCCTGTCTGTATTTGATGTTGTGAATATGAAGGTTAGAAAGGTCCGGCGAGTTGTTGATCTCGTCGGGGTTCTGGTGGCTATGGATTGGATGTCCTGATCGATCACCCTCCCAGCCTTTATATAGGAGGCTGGATCTCGGGATACATAACCGAACAAGATTACATGTATGGAAAGACTCAACCGACTATAACTTAATCTAGCTTGGAAAGCACTCTCTGTCTTGGGCCTTCCTTCGTGGGCTTCGATTAAACTTGGCCTTCTTTGATCATCACGTGCACCTGGTACCCTTACGCTGGGGTACCCGCAGAGTATAAGCTCATCAGACGGTGGCCTATGTACCGCTGGAGTAACTCGAGGGAATGCAGAGGTCCTTTTAACCTCCAGATTGAGTACTTGGTAGATATATTGCTATATTATATGCTCTTTTGTTCACATTGATGAAGACTACTGCTTCTGTCAATCATCAGTTGTCGATGAAGTTCTTTTATTTTGAATTTGCCTTATCTTTTGTACCGTGCATATGAAGCATGTATTATGTCAATGATAACGTGTGACGCACTGAATGCTCATGTGGATGTACACTTGTGGAAGAGATGCATTATCTTGTGGTAAAAGTTGTCTGTAATGTATCTGATGATGTTGAACTGTAAATGTGCATGCATTAAAATGTTGAATATGAGGAGCAGAACTTGGCAACGAGGAGGGAAATTCACTAGCTGGAAAAAGTCCAAACAGACGACAAAAGTAATGGCATTTCAGGGCAATTTGGCAGCCGGAAAAGCACTAAACTGTCGGCACAACTCCTTGCCGGCAGGCTAGCCTGCCTGCTGGGAACGAAGTAAGCCCACCAGCACAAGTGGCCCTGCAAGGGCAGAATAACTGCCGGCAGCAGAAAACAGCCGGGAAAACTCTTTGCCGGCAGGGTTATAGAAAGCAGGTTAATCTGCCGGGAACAACCCTTTGCCGACTGTTTTGCTGCCCTGTAAAATGACCTTTCTCGGCAGATGGAGTGCCCCCAAATTTGGTCCGTGGTGTAGTGAACTTATCAGGTCATCTCTAGTGAAACTATATTTTAATTCTTTCACGTCTTATGTGCTTTACTTGGAGCGTCTGTGTGCTTTTTATTTTTGTTTTGTTATTTTCATTTTCTGAATAAATTGATCCTAGCATTCTTGTGTGGGAGAGAGACACGCTCCGCTTTTTCATATGAATACTCGTATTCTTCAGTTATATTTGTTGAGTATTCTTGACTAGCTGCTGCAATACTTTTAGCTCCTGTTTTTCATGCATCTCTTGTTCAGAGTTGTTAGTTCTTGTAGAGAAGTACTCTCTTGTTTTATTGTTGTATTATTTGGAGAGTTTGTGTTGAAATAAGTTGATTGGTGTTTGGTTGGAAACAGAAAATGCTACATGTGGTAGATGGTATATTGAAAAGACATACTCCTTCTTGTAGATCATTGTCTTGGATAATTTGATGCTTTGCAATTGTTTTGAGCTCTCAAGTAGATCATGTTTAAGCTCTTGCATCATGTAGTTAAAACCTATTTCTGAAGAACTACCGTAGAGCTTGTTGAAATTTGGTTTGCATGTTTGGTATCTCTAAGGTCTGGATATTTTCTGGTAAAAGTGTTTGAGTAACAAGGAAGACATTGTAGAGTCTTATAATGCTTGCAATATATTTTCATGTAATTCTTGTTGTACCAGTTGATATCATGTGTTTGTTTTAAACAACCTTGCTAGCCTAAACTATGTACTGAGAGGAAATGCTTCTCATGCATCCAAACCTTGAGCCAAAACCCATGCCATTTGTGTCCACCATAACTACCTATTATGTGGTATTTCCTGCCATTCCAAGTAAGTACTTCATGTGCTACATTTAAACTATTCAAAAACTATTATCTCTTATTTGTGTCAATGTTTTATAGCTCATGAGGAAGTTATGTGGAGTTTTCTCTATCAACCTTGTCATTTACTCATAACAGACTTTCACCAATGGACTAGTGGCATATACATCCGCTTATCCAATAATTTTGCAAAAAGAGCTGGCAAATGGGGTGCCCAGTCCCAATTAATTACAACTATAACTGCTTAATTCTCTTCACATATTTTGCCATGATTTATCAGAAGCAAATTTCAAAGTGTTAAACATTATGAAATAGGCACTCCTCCATGGTATGTGATTGTTAGAAGGCAATTCGGTTAGCAATGGCTTGTGTAAGCAAATGTTGAGAGGAGTGTCATACCAATTTATAAATATGCATGTGTAAACAAAAGAGAAGAGGGATGATCTACCCTTGGGTAGAAATAACGTCCTTCATGGGAGACGCTCTTGAAAGTCTGGGTGACAAGGGGGATAGAGTGCCCACTGCCATTCGTTGGCAATAACAAACACCTCTCAAAAACTTACTTTATGCTCTCTATATGATTTCAAAAACTTAAAAAGCTCTAGCACATGATTTAATCCATGCTTCCCTCTGTGAAGGGCCTTTCTTTTACTTTATGTTGAGTCAGTTTACCTACTTCTTTCTATCTCAGAAGCAAACACTTGTGTCAACTTTGTGTGCATCAATTCTTATATGCTTGCTTATTGCACTTGTTATATTACTTTGTGTTGACATTTATCCATGAGATATACATGTTGAAAGTTGAAAGCAATTGCTGAAATTTAAATCTTCCTATGTGTTGCTTCAATGCCTTATACTTAGAATCTATTGCTTTATGAGTTAACTCTTATGCAAAACTTTTTGATGCTTGTCTTGAAAGTACTATTCATGAAAAGATTTTGCTTATATGATTCAGTTGTTTACTCTTTATCTACTTGTTAGCAAACTATAGACCATTGCCTTGAGTCACTTCATTCATGACATGAGCCTTGCAATATTATTTGATCAAGATTATGTGAAAGCATGTCTCCTTAGAAATTATTTTGTTGTTATCGTTTTACCTACTCGAGGACGAGTAGAACTAAGCTTGGGGATGCTTGATACGTCTCCAACGTATCCATAATTTCTGATGTTCCATGCTTATATTATACCAATTGCTACATGTTTTATTTAAAATTTATATCATTTTTATGCATTTTCTAGGAATAACCTATTAACAAGATGCCACAGTGCCAGTTCCTGTTTTCTGCTGTTTTTGTATTTCAGAAAAGTTGTCCTGGAAATATTCTCGGAATTGGACGAAACAAAAGCCCACGGTCCTATTTTTCTGTCACGTACATAGTCCGATGGAGACACGAAGGGGACCGAGGAGGCGGCGCGCCCCCCTTCTGCCGCGCGACCACATGATGTGGGCCCCTCGGGTCTCCACCGACGTCGCCCCTTCGCCTATCATGATCAAGATCATCTTATTGTAATGCTACATGTTGTGTTTGCTGGGATCCGATGAATATTGATACTATGTCAAGTTGAATACTGAATATTATGTCTATGTTATTTATGATCTTGCATGCTCTCTGTTGCTTGTTGATACTCTAGCCAAGTGGATGCTTGTGACTCCAAGAGGGAGTATTTATGCTAGATAGTGGGTTGAGTCTCCATTTAATCTGGGGGAGTGACAGCAACCCCTAAGGTTGTGGATGTGCTGTTGCCACTAGGGGTAACCTAATGATGCTTTGTCTAAGGATGAATGTGTTGTTTACATTATGCACTTTACTTAATGCAATTGTCTGTTGCTTGCAACTTAATACTGGAAGGGGTGCGGACGCTAACCTGAAGGTGTACTATTTAGGCACAGATGCATGCTGGATAGCGGTCTGTGTACTTTGTCGTAATGCCCAAATGAATCTCATAGTAGACACCACAACTTGCACATGCATGTTATGCACTTTTCAATATTCTCAATTGCCCAGCTGTAATTTGTTTACCCAGCATGTTAGTTATTTATTATGGAGAGACACCACTAGTGAACTGTGGACCCTAGTCCATTTTTTTACATCTGAAATACAACCTACTACAATTATTGTTCTTTTTCATTCTCTGCAAACAAACATCATTTTCCGCACTATACGTCTAATCCTTTGTTTTCAGCAAGCCGGTGAGATTGACAACCTCACTGTTAAGTTGGGGCAAAGTAGTTTGATTGTGTTGTGCAGGTTCCACGTTGTCACCGGAATCCCTGGTGTTGCGCCGCACTACACTCCTTCACCAATAACCTTTAGAAGTGACTTTGATCTCCTACTGGTCCGATTAAACCTTGGTTTCTTACTGAGGGAAAACTTGATGCTGCACCCATCATACCTTCCTCTTGGGGTTCCCAACGAATGTGTGACTTTCACGTCAACAAACAAACTTTTTCTAGCGCCGTTGCCGGGGAGACAAGGCACTTCAGATTTAGCAGAATCTTGACCACCCCATCAACAGCTCCAACTTTTTCTGGCGCCATTGCCGGGGAGGTCAAGCCTTCTGTTAGGGGAGTCTCTCACTTCCAATCTCTTTACTTTGTTATTGTCTTGCTTAGTTTATTTTTATTTTGTCTTGTTTGCTCTCTTTATCAAAAACAAAAAAATTAGTTACTTGTTTATTTTATTATTTCGGCCTAGTCTTCTTTTTGCTAAAATGAGTACTCCTGAGAACACCAAGTTGTGTGACTTCACTAGCACAAATAATAATGATTTCATATGACTCCTATTGCTCCACCTGCTTCTAAGGCAGACTTTTATGAAATTAAACCTGCTCTATTAAATCTTGTTATGAAAGAGCAATTTTCTGGTGTTAGTACTGATGATGCTGCTGCCCATCTTAATAATTTTGTTGAACTTTGTGAGATGCAAAAGTATAAGGACATAAATGGGGATATTATAAAACTGAATTTATTTCCTTTATCTTTGAGAGGAAGAGCTAAAGAATGGTTGCTATCTTTGCCTAGAAATAGTATTGATTCACGGACTAAATGCAAAGATGCTTTCATTGGAAAATATTATCCTCCTGCTAAGATTATATCCTTTAGAAGTAGCATTATGAATTTCAAGCAATTTGATAATGAACATGTTGCCCAAGCATAGGAAAGAATGAAATCATTGGTAAAGAATTGTCCCACCCATGGACTGACTGCTTGGATGATCATCCAAACCTTTTATGCAGGACTAAATTTTTCTTCAAGAAACCTACTGGATTCGGCTGCTGGAGGTACCTTCATGTCCATCACTTTGGGTGCTGCAACAAAGCTTCTTGATGATATGATGATTAACTATTCTGAGTGGCACACCGAAAGGACTCCTCAAGGTAAGAAGGTAAATTCTGTTGAAGAAACCTCTTCTTTGAGTGATAAGATTGATGTTATTATGTCTATGCTTATGAATGGTAAATCTCATGTTGATCAGAACACCAAGATGGGAGGATTTTACAATGGCCTCCTTATCAGAAATAGCTTGGTGTCCTCCATGTGCTTCATCTTCTCAGCTTCCAAGCAACTAAGGCAACTCTCATGGTAGGCAACAACTTTCGTTTGTAGGATACCCCCAAAATTTGTTTGTGTTTATCCTCACCGTATATTCATATGTTTCGGCAACACTTGCCTTACATAGGGTTATATATTACCATTATATGTTCTATGCTTTTGATCGTCATCTCTCGTGTAGGTACGTCTCTCAAGACTCCTCCTTGTTGTGATAGACTTCTCATATCTTCTTGTAAATACTTCAGTTGCACATTTTTGTCCCTTCTTGTTGGTTCACTTGTTGTGAAAAGGATGAGACATCTGTTTGGGTTTAGCATAGATGAGTAAAAGATAGATAGATGCTAGTGAAGAATCCTACCCAACACAGCAGATCCAGACAAAACATCTTACAAACAACATCTAACCAACAAAAGCCACAAGGTTCAAACACAGAAAAGCAATCTAGTATTGGCATACAACCTAAGTTGGTATGATCAATACCCTATCACGATGTCGTTGTTCTAATAAGGTGGTAGTTTCTAGTCTATCTCCATCTTGAGTGCTAAAAGTTCTTCTTCAGCTTTCTTCAAAATCTTCTAAGTGCTTGAACTCATAATCTGATTTCTTCAATGATCTTCCATGCAGGTAGTGCTTCTTGTTGAGTCATAGCATTTCTCCACGAAGTATCAGACTTACTCTTGGTCATCACCAAACATGTCTTCATGGATACAAAGAGGTAGGTCATCTAGAATAAGATAAGAATTTTCTAGAAGGTTGATAGTAGATGAGAGTACTAGAAAGATAAAATGAAAAGTTTTGTTTTTAGTAACCTGAATAAAAATAGATTTTAATCCTATGGTCAAACCTATTTCTATCCATGTCTAGGGTCTCGAATCTACAGGCAACACAGTGCTCTGATACCATCTGTAGCGTACCTGCACTTAGAAATTGGCAAGGTACCTGTGTATAGTGCAAACCCCTGGATCGATTCATTTGCACACACAGTCTAAGATGAAATATCACAACATTGTATCAATTATTACACGTGGATCCAGTACTTAGGAAAATATCCTTTACAAATTGCATAGCACGAAGCTAGCTTTGAAAGAGTAAAGTAGCGGAAATTTATTCTTCATGGAGTCTCCATCATCTTCATGTGCCACAAGAGAAACATGTTGGTTGCAGACTCGAAACCCAAACGTAGTCCTTACTCATCGTCAGAAAATTCTGCAACAATTAAAATTTTGCAACATAGTGGGTCAGATACCATTAAAAATGGATCTGGCAAGTGACACTATGTGGACACTTAGTGGAATAACTCTTATAACCTATATACATATTTGGCTGGTGGAGTTCAAGGCTATTTTGCATAAAGCCAATTTTTCCTATCTCTTTGGAAAAATCTTTTCATCTTTTCAAGACAAGTATAGCATGAAAACCATAGTCTCATCTACCCTTGTTCACCATCAAAATTTTACTTAAAGAAATTGAAATGTTGGGAGCCTCCGTTGACATCCTTGATCAGCTGCTTGAATTATCCGTAACCGGGGACACGGCTAAGTACTTAGTTTTTAACTCTGCAGAGGTTGTGCACTTTCACCATTAGACCCAACAAACCCAAACTATCCTCAAGCACTTTGTGCTAAGGAAAAGGAGAGAGTTGAGACGAGACTTTTCAGAAGCATTTTCCCATCCCATACCGACTTGACGCGCTCCCATTCTAACCATTCTACCACCACCTGTCAAGTCGGGACGAGTCCACACAACTTAATCCATCTAGCCAGAGCCCAGATGACTAATGGCTGCACGGTAGCAACTTCACTTAGAGAAAACATTGGTCCCTTTATTCCTGGGTGGCCATCCACAAGTGAATATCCACAGCCGGTTTTACACCTCTGGGGACAACACTCAACTCTTTCATCATCTTATCAAAACCAATTCCACCCAGGTGATAATTTAACTTAGTAGAATTAAGCTTTCAATAAAAACACTTTTGCATAGCATCAATATTTCTTCTAAGTTATCAATAGGATTCTAGACACAACTAGTGTAAAGGAGATAGTAGTTTTAGCATAGCAATACTATCCTACACATGCATATAAAGAAATACACTAAGTCATGCATAGAAAATACTTAGGAAAATTATGGGGGTGTGCCAGTTGCCTTGGCAACAGGGAGAGCAGGAGTAGCAGCTGCAAAAGCCTTCGTCTCTCTCCGAAATTTCTAACACATCAAACAAACCACAATAAACATGCAAGCAATCTAACATTTCAATTGAAAATATGCCATGTATGATGTGCAAAATATTCTAAGGAAAATGATATGCATGACATGCAAAATTAATCTAAGGTCCAAGTCTTCGCATGTTTGGTCTTAACAAAATCTTCAACTCCCTTGTAGTTTTATTGATCTTCAATTTGCACTCTAAGGCTTAGTCATAAACACTAAGGACTTGGTTTATGTACAAAGTGAAAGAGGGATAGGAAGATTAGAAAAAGATAGAGAGAAAGATGTAGTTGGTCTTCCAAAGAATCATCTCCAGGCTTCCTTGTCGCTTGCTCCTTGTGTGTTGACTTGATTGAAATTTGTAGACTTGATGGTTCTGCAGACTTGATGGTGTTGGCAGCATCCAGGTTGGTCTTGAATATAACTTAGTCACCATGAAGTCTAAAAGAAGAAGGAAGAAAAGAGAAAAAGGAAAGAAAGACTTAGAAAATGTAGGTGGTTGGTCTTCTTGAACTTCTTCTTGATTTTCTTCTAAGTACTTTTACTTCGTGGAGATGCTTCTGGAGTCTTGTTTTCTTGGCTAAGTCCTTCATTGGTTTCCACTAATTCTAACTTAGTGGTTTTCGACTAGGGGGGTCAAAAGGGCTAACATGCATCCTCAATTTTTTCTAAGGAGGAATGTCATGTAAGAAGTGCAAAATATTTCTAAGGACTTGATATGCATGCAATGCCATGAAAATTACTCTAAGGAATGCAAGGCAAGTAAGATGTTCCAAAAATAACTAAGGACCAAAGAGGTCAAACAATAAGTCAAAATAATTTCTAAGTAAGGGTTCATAAAATAAGGTGTTGGTATTTTTCCTTAGAAAAATACTTTAAAACAATAGTTGATGAAATTTCTAAGGACAAACACTTGTCAAAAATAACACTTAGGAAAATATTCTAAAACAACTAAGTTTTCAAGATGCTAAATTTTTCTAAGGAGAAGATTTAGCACTTTTAAGATGTTGAAATTTTTCTAAGGAAATAGTGTTGTCAAAATAATTATCAAATATTTTCTAAGGAAGAAAAATACTTTGTTTGGAGAGGCAAAATATTTCTAAGTACTTTTTGTAACTAAAGTGATCAAAATATGACTAAGTCATTTTATTAGCCGAATAGATGAAGAAAAATAATTTTAAGTATTAAAATAACACCTAAAAAGCATTTAATCAATATTAGTTACAAAAATCATAGAAAATACTTTTACAAAAATAGTAGAGTATTCCTACGGCCAATACTTAGGCATACAAATTTATAGCAAAAGAGTTTGATCAAAAATCAATTTTTAATTTTGAAGTTATGTTCAAAATACTATTAAAGCCACTTTTGAAAATAAACAAAATTAATTTGACAGAACATAAAATTAATGATTTCAAAAGTTTCTGCAAATCATAAGCTTTCCAAAAATATAAAGTTTGTAAAATTTGGATAAGCCAATAAAAAGTTATGCTGATTCTAATCTTCCTGGTCTTTTCTGCAAAACTGCCGGTCTTCGGTTGACTGTTGACTCTGACCGCTGACGTGGACGTTGACTCGCTGACGTGGCAGGCTGACTGGACTTTGACTACGAATTTTGACCAGAAATCAAGTTGCTCAGATGGAAAAACAACTTTAATGAAAGTTGTAGAGAATTACGTGCTCTTTCTAACTATCACAATTCTATCATAAGTGGATAAATAGATTGGTCACAAATCGCAATTTAACTTTCTGGTCTGAAACTTTGAACGCGAATATCTCCTAGCTCGCTCGACCAATTGAGGTGAGGCTTTGGGAAAAAGAAAGGTCTTGATCAGGGGAACAACTTTCGTAATTATGTCCCGAAGATTTGAGATTGTTTTCTTCTCCGAAAATCGTCGAACGCAAACTGTATTGTACAGAAAATTCCGTACGTCAAAACTAAAAGTGTTCAATAGTAAAGTTGTGGATGAGGGTTAGATCTAACTTCTCACCAAAGGAATTTCGATTTGAAGAACCGAGCGCGAAGAGATCTAAGAAATACGACTTCGAATCTGAAGGATGGCGATTCGAAATTCTTGCTCCACGGTTGATGAAAAGAGTTGAGGCCTCCCGGGATGGAAAGGTATTGAAGAGATCCTCAACAATGTGTCAGGCTCCGTCGCGATTCGAGATCGTTTTGGTGGTCAAATCAACGAAATACGATTTCGGTGATTAGGGTTTCGGTGGGACGAAAAGGGGAGATGAGATGCGGGCGGCTACATGGGTTTATATAGGCAAGGGTCGGTGGAATAGATTGGCCTCGAAGTTATCAACGTGTAGGATCAAGCGGATCCGGATATGGAGTTATATTTGTCAAGATAAAGATAATTGTGTTTAAGTGGAAAGGATTTGGAAACCGAAATTTTCCTAGAGTCAACATCGGGTTCGAACCTGAGTTGTTTCGACTCGGTCCGGCTGGCCTGGCTCGGTTTCTTGTTGGGCCGGCCGGTTGGCCCGTTTCGTTTTTTTCTTTTTTATTTCTATCATAACTTTTGATTTAAAAGTCCAAATGACTCCAAACCAAAACCTATGGTTTTGTAAAATCAAAATCTTTATTTTGAAACCTTCAAATAAAAAATTTCATAACATTTGAACATACTTATTTTTAAATAACTACAATCAAACACAACAAAACATTAAACCGTACAAATAACACATAACTTTAAAATAATATATAGGACTTAGTTTGTCCTTTTTATAAGGTTTTTATAAATATGTTTTCAAGTGGAATTATAATTCTCACTTTTGAAATAACCATATGCAAACAAAGCAAGAAGATGATGAATGCATGCATGATTTTTCTTTTCAAAGCAAAATACATAATAGTTTTCAAAAGTTTTAAATTTTTCTGATTTTTCAAATTTTTGAAAACTTGGGATGTTACACACTACCGCCCATAAAAGGAATCTCATCCTAGAGATTCGAGAAGGCTAGCAAAAGGTTGTGACTGAGATATCTGGGTGGGCTACCACCCTTAAAAGAAACTTTTGTTCGCAATCCAGAATTCTTGTCTTAAAAGAAACTTTTGTAGTAGCTTCTTGTTATGATTTGAGGTCTTCAATGCTTGAGTAGAACTTTCTCTCATGGTAGAGCTGTAGGATAACCGAAGTCCGTGAACTTCATTTGATATTTTAGGGACACTGCTTGGATCAATCAGAAGACCAAGATGGGAGGATTTTACAACGGCCTCCTTATCAGAAATAGCTTGGTGTCCTCCAGGTGCTTCATCTTCTTAGCTTCCAGCTTCCAAGCAACTAAGGCAACTCTCGTGGTAGGCAACAACTTTCGTTTGTAGGATACCCCCAAAATTTGCTTGTGTTTATCCTCACCGTATATTCATACGTTTCGGCAACACTTGCCTTACATAGGGTTATATATATTACCATTATATGGTCTATGCTTTTGATCGCCATCTCTCGTGTAGGTACGTCTCTCAAGACTCCTCCTTGTTGTGATAGACTTCTCATATCTTCTTGTAAATACTTCAGTTGCACATTTTTGTCCCTTCTTGTTGGTTCACTTGTTGTGAAAAGGATGAGACATCTGTTTGGGTTTAGCATAGATGAGTAAAAGATAGACAGATGTTAGGGAAGAATCCTACCCAACACAGCAGATCCAGACAAAACATCTTACAAACAACATCTAACCAACAAAAGCCACAAGGTTCAAACACAGAAAAGCAATCGAGTATTGGCATACAACCTAAGTTGGTATGATCAATACCCTAACACGATGTCGTTGTTCTAATAAGGTGGTAGTTTCTAGTCTATCTCCATCTTGAGTGCTTAACGTTCTTCTTCAACTTTCTTCAAAATCTTCTAAGTGCTTGAACTCATAATCTGATTTCTTCAATGATCTTCCATGTAGGTAGTGCTTCATGTTGAGTCATAGCATTTCTCCATGAAGTATCAGACTTACTCTTGGTCATCACCAAACATGTCTTCATGGATACAAAGAGGTAGGTCATCTAGAATAAGATAAGAATTTTCTAGAAGGTTGATAGTAGATGAGAGTACTAGAAAGATAAAATGAAAAGTTTTGTTTTTAGTAACCTGAATAAAAATAGATTTTAATCCTATGGTCAAACCTATTTCTATCCATGTCTAGGGTCTCGAATCTACAGGCAACACAGTGCTCTGATACCATCTGTAGCGTACCTGCACTTAGAAATTGGCAAGGTACCTGTGTATAGTGCAAACCCCTGGATCGATTCATTTGCACACACAGTTTAAGATGAAATATCACAACATTGTATCAATTATTACACTTGGATCCAGTACTTAGGAAAATATCCTTTACAAATTACATAGCACGAAGCTAGCTTTGAAAGAGTAAAGCAGCGGAAATTTATTCTTCATGGAGTCTCCATCATCTTCATGTGCCACAGGCGAAACATGTTGGTTGCAGACTCGAAACCCAAACGTAGTCCTTACTCATCGTCAGAAAATTCTGCAACAATTAAAATTTTGCAACATAGTGGGTCAGATACCATTAAAAATGGATCTGGCAAGTGACACTATGTGGACACTTAGTGGAATAACTCTAATAACCTATATGCATATTTGGCTGGTGGAGTTCAAGGCTATTTTGCATAAAGCCAATTTTTCTTATCTCTTTGGAAAAATCTTTTCATCTTTTCAAGACAAGTATGGCATGAAAACCATAGTCTCATCTACCCTTGTTCACCCATCAAAATTTTACTTAAAGAAATTCAAATGTTGGGAGCCTCCGTTGACATCCTTGATCAGCTGCTTGAATTGTCCGTAACCAGGGACACGGTTAAGTACTTAGTTTTTAACTCTGCAGAGGTTGTGCACTTTCACCATTAGACCCAACAAACCCAAACTATCCTCAAGCACCCAAAATATCCCCACCCACCGCACCTTCATCGACAACGGAGACAACGAAGATCGTCGACTCTTCACCCGACGAGTTCTGCAACGCCTGCGGCGTGTATCACGTCGCCTCCATCTTCGACTCCGGGGACAACTCCGACAACAGCGACGCGCAGTCGACGGCCCAGTCGCGCCCAGCGCAAATCTTCATGATCGAAACCACGATTTCGAACAACAATCGTCGAGAAGAACCTCCGGCGTACCCGCTGGAGGTGATCATGCCAGACGGGGTGACGAAGCTCACCATCACCCGCGAGATGGGGATCAGAGCCCTGAAGCACATGGAGGAGTACACCATGCCCCCCGAAGATGCGACCAGGGAAGACATGATGGCATACCGGTACCTGATGTGGAAGGACACCGAGAAGATCCGCGTGGAAAAAGCTGAGTTAGCCCGACGCAAGGAGATCGCTGACAACTCGAGTGCCCCACGCGCAGCTTTCTCCTTCGCCTCCTCTGAGACTGCAGTCTCGCAAAGGCGCCATAGAACACGCATGAATCGAATGATAGATGCAGATAGAGCGGGAGCTACCCGCAACCTCGAGTCATCCTACGTGACAGAAGACGCAGAAGGGATTCTGATCCCAAAAACATCTGCCGCTCTGATGTCAATAGGCACATATCTGCAGCTGACCCAACCTCCGGAGGGTGACCCGCGCGCCAACGTACACAAGCAGCAGATCAAGGCACTCAAGTTGGCGGAAGACGCTCTGCTCAAGTCAGGCGCAGCCGATAAACCAACAGAAGATCCAGGTCGACGCGACCGCGAGCGTGCGGTGCACGTAGAGCGGCCCACGCGACACCTTCAAGAAGGAGAAGACGCGCGCAACTACATCATGCAGCGGCAGCTCGACCGCAACCGCGCCAAACGAGCGAGTAGCACCCAAGACCAAGAACTCTACTCCAGTGGAAGCTACGAGCCGTGCGGCGCCTTGTGCTTCACCCTCAGCATCTGTGACACAAGGATGCCGAAAGGCTTCAAGCTCATAGTCGAAGCAGCCATGTTCGACGAAACGCAAGACCTGAGTCTTTGGCTCGAAGACTACCTCATCGCCTACAACTGTCAAGGAGGCAACATGACTACAACGATGCAGTATCTTCAGTTGATGCTTACCGGATCTGCACGCGGATGGCTCCAAACCATGCCCAAGAACTCCTTCAACTCGTGGGAGCAGTTTGAAGAAGCCTTCATCAAGAACTTCCTCGGAACATACTCGCGGCCCGGCACCTTCGTCGAGCTGCAGGCTTGTAAGCAAGGAAAGGAAGAATCGTTGCGCTCTTACATCTCACAATGGACCCTGCTGCGCAACAGCATCGGAGTCTTCTCAGAAGATAGGGCGATGGACGCTTTTCAGCGTGGCGTGTGGCGCCAAGATCTCAGGGAAGCGTTCGGTCGACTCCATCCAAATTCCATGGTCGAAGTCATGAAGATAGCAAACCAATGGGCAGATGGAGAAGACTCCGTACGAGACGACCGTCCTTACTCGGTGAAAGAAGAAGGTTGTCCAAGCAACTGGATAGATGATCGCCGTAAGAAGAAACCCCGTTATGATGGACGGGACACAATCGAACTAGTAGCGGCTGGGTTCAATAATCCCGTGAGGATGGCAGTCGCGACAGCGGTCGTCAAAATAGCCAAGGCTAGTACGGCCGAAATCAGGATAACTACCACAACGATGGAGGGCAGAAACGCGAGTGGAATCGCCGCACCCTCTCCCCTGAAGAGGAACTCGCATGCAAACATCACATGTTCAGGAACCCCGAGACAGGAAAGTGGGGCGCCAACCATCTGCTGAAGGACTGTAGAAAGGCACTCAAGATATACGAGGCCAGCCAGAAGAAGGTTCAGCCTCAGGCACCCGCAGCGCAACCCGCTGCACCACTGGCACTCCAGGCTCCACCCGCGGCCGCTCCTCCACTCACGCACGCAGCAGCAGCGTACGTACAGCCGCAGCCGCAGCCCCAGCAAGAAGAAGTTCGAGTGGCAGAGGACTTGTATCCAGTCGTACGCGGACAACTGAACATGATCCAGAAGGGCCGCCCAACGAACAGGTGCCAGAAGCTGATCAGTCGACAGGTTTACGAAGCTATTGCTTGTCCACCCGTGACTCCGGAGTACCTGAAAGGGTCGGTGACTAGCATCGCAGTCTCAAGAGCCGATCACCCGCCGAAAGTACCGCGGCCGGGCCACGCTGCACTCGTGGTCAAGGCGCAGATCGGCGACTTCGCAATGACCAAGGTGTTCATGGATGGAGGTAGCGGCATCAACATCATATTCGCTGACACCCTCCGGAAGATGGACAGATCCCTGACGAACCTAGCCAAATCAGGAAGCACCTTCCACGGCATAGTACCCGGGAAAGCAGTTCTACCCGTGGGAACAATCACACTCGACGTCACCTTCGGTGCACCCGACCACTTCAGAAAAGAGGCAATCGACTTCGAGGTTGTCGACTGGGCGCCACAGTACCACGCGATACTCGGGCATCCTACATTCGCAAGGTTCATGGCCGTATGATGCATGTAAAATGCATACATGAACTTTGCACTATATCACTCATATTCCAATCATATTTGCATCATATAAGGGTTATACCACTGTTATTTAATGATTTTAGGAAATAAAATAATTGTTTCCTATTTTTATGGAATTAACCCTGCGCAGGCAGAAAACCCTATTTTTTTCTTTTTATGTTTCAGGGACCCAAACATCGTCAGAAAAATATGGAAAAATACGGAGGTCATTATTTTGGAAGGAAGAAGATGTAGGAGCGAAGGAATCAAGCAAACGGAGCCCGGAAGCCCAAAAGGGGTGGCCCACGTGGCCCCCTGTACCTGGCCACGTGGGGCCCACCATTTTGGGCCTCGGAGCTCCGCAGCCGTCGATCTTTCTTCCACCGCCTTCGTCTTGACCTAAAAACGCCTATAAAAGAAGTCCCATGGCGTTCTCGAAAACAAGCGCCGCCATATCACAGAAACACGGAAACGATGATCTGGAGCTGCAGATTGGAGGGGGGAAACTCCGGCGGGGCGCTGCCGGCGTGGTCTTCTTCATCTCCATCGACATCTCCACCATCTCCATCATGAAGAGGGAGTAGTCCACCTCTGGACTATGGGTTTGTGGAAGTAACTTATGTATCTCTCCTCTCTTGAGTTTCACTAATGAGTACCGTATGAGCTGTTGAACATGATTACGGTCATATTTGTATTACATATGTGGTGGATCTTTTTGTGAGTTAATATATGTTGAGATTGCAAATGTTTGTTTCAGTTATGAGTATAGATACATATTATGTACCCCGTTCTTATATACTTGTTATGACCAAGCATGTTTATGAGGGCGTGTGTGGGGTGATGTGTGCATTAGTTGGAGTAACGGGGGGTGGTGAGTGCGGTAAGTTGACAACTAAAATATCGCGATCCAGTTGGGTGTTTACCTTACTTTGTTGCATCACTAGGGATAAACAAAAATACCATGCTACCGGAGATGTGGGTGTGACCATCGCCACTACTCTATGACTAGATCTAGCATGTTCTTATTTTCGCTTCATGTCATGATACTTAAAGCTATACTCTGATTTATCTTAATTGCTAAGGTGTTATGATTTAATTCGCATCTTGGTGGAGTATAAGAGAGGTTAATAACCAAAAGATCTCTATGTTAGGACGTGATGCCCATATAATTAGTAACTTGATATCAAACTTTGTGTTGCAATCTCATATGTCAACTCTATGTGTCCATTGTCTGCCACACCATTAAAAGAGAGAGTGCATTTGTCAAACCATGAACCCCGGTCCATTTTTAATCATAAGAAACACCTTTCCAACCACTTTTATCACTTTTTCATTTTCTGCCATTATTAAATCCAAAATACAAAAACACTTTTCCATCTTGCATTCATCATAAAAAACCCAAAAATATCATTTATCATTGTTCTCATCATCCTTGCACATTCATCCACCACCATTGTATATTTATTTCTTGTTTGCATTGCATATTTATCTTGATATCATTCTACACCTTGTGCTTGACAACCACAGGTGAGGTTGAGGACCAAAACAATTAACCTTGTTTTGTAGGTGACCAAAAGAAGGATAGGGAGATAGATCTTTCACTACTGATTCCCCGAGAGTCCGATATTAAACCCTCGAGTCACCTTCGTGGGGAAAACACGTTTTCCACTTACTACACACTCTGCACTTGGCGTCTCAACCTAACCCATTTACTTTTGACGCTGGTGAACTACGCACCGGAGATCAAGACTGCATCTCTGCAACAGCTGTTTTCTGGCGCTGTAGATCAACCTCTTCAAGGGCCATCAAGACTGTTTTCTGGCGCCGTTGCCGGGGAATCATAGCTGAAAAGATTTATCCAAGGAAGCTCATGCACTAGTCCTGTTTTCTAGCGCTGGATTCATCACAACAAAGTCAGCATCACCAACTTGTGCTAACACCTAAGTTTGGGGAGGTTGCACCTACGTGAGCATCATCTTATCCATCTTTACCTTCAAGAAAAATTATTTGTTTTGTCATTGTCATTGCATTGTCTTGCTTTTGTTATTCGGTTTGCATTTGTGAGACACATTTTATTTTCAGTTTTGCATATAAAAATACAAAAAAACTTGCAATCATGGTTCTGGGAAACAATTATGTCTCCAACTTTAAGCAATATCATGGAGAAACACTAAAAGATGCTTGGGTAAGAATTAATAGGATGCACTATGAGGATCCTACACCTTGTGAAGATGAAAAGCTTAATCTCTACTTTTACTATGGAATAGATCCTTGGTATCAAAATGCTTTAGATGGGGCTACAGGGGAAGTTTTGTCTTGTCAACACCACCTTGTGCAGCCATGACACTTAGAAGGATTTTTGGTAGCTTTGTGGGTAGCAAGAAAAAGTTGGAGGACACCACGGTAGCACTTGCATTATCTAAAGATAAGTTTGAAACTAAGTTAGAGAAGCTGCCAAGTAAAGAAGATTTTGAACAACTAGTGTCTTATTCTGAAAACATTATTCCAAAGATAAACAATGAATTGGTTAATGTTATGCATAAACTGAGATTATGTGAGAAAGAATTTCTTGAAAAAGATGTTTACTTGAACAATATTGAGGAAAAGTTGGTTCGAGTTAGTGACTCATTAAGAAAGGATTCATCATCTAAACATGTGAAAGAGGTTCCTGCTAGGCAACAAGTTTGGATTAAAAAGGAAAAGAAAGTTGAGGAAGTTAAAATGCTTAGTGAAGTCAAGGATCCTTTGCTTGACTTAGAAAATTGTAGCTTGCATGAACTAATCTCTATCTTACAAAAGTTTGCAAGTGATCCTTCCATCAACACTAATCAAGCTGGCTTTGGTTCCTATATTGCTAATCATGTCTTGAAAGAGAAAATTGCTAGGTACAACCAAGAGGCCATGATACCACCTAAGCTTGGGGATATGTGGATTCCCAAGGTACTAGTAACTATTGGAAAAGAGACACACCATGCCATACTTGATCTAGGATCTAGTGTCTCTCATGTCTAAAGAACTATATGAAGTACTTGAATTGAAAAATCTTGAAAAATGCTCTATTGAACTTGCACTTGCTGATGATTCCATTAAACATGCTTTAGGGAAAGTAAGTGATGTTATGGTAGAGTTACATATGACTTTTGTGCCTGTGGATTTTCTAATCATGGACATGGGGAATAAAACCTCTAGTCCTATTATTCTTGGAAGACCTTTTCTTCGTACTACAGGTGCTATCATTGATTCAAAGGAGGGAATGTAAGTTTCAGTTCCCACACAAGAAGTGCATGGAACACTTCCCAAGAAAGAGGGGAACATCAAAGTTCAAGCTCCCTCATGAGCTTCATCTTCAATAAACAACAAGTAAGAAGCCTAGCTATATGGCTATAAAGAAAGCGCTTTGCGGGAGGCAACCCGGTTATTTTTATGTGTGATTTTCTTTGTGTCCTCTTGCTGTATCAAGAGAGTTTTTTTTAGTTTAGTTTCTGGAGTTTTTAATAAAGTGCCAAGTTTTACCCATTTTGGTCTTGAAAAGTTGCTTATAGCGTTCGGAGATTTTATTCCTGCACGAATCTGTGCACGGTATGATTTTTAATTCTTATTCTGTAACTCCGAATGAGCTCATATTTGAACTGTAGTTGCAACTTTTCATCCTCTGTATGCATGAATTTTGCGAATTTTTCGGCAAAGTTTGGTAGGGTAGAAAAATACGTTTTGCTGCTGCTGTTTTTCTGGACAGATTCTGTCCCATTTTGTTTTATGCATGTTTTGAACTTTTATCTTGAATCTTTTTGATTCAAATGAGTTTATGAGTAGGCATACAACATATATACTTTCTGGACATTCATATGATGTTTTGTTTAAGGATTATATGCAGCAAGAAACCTATTTGTTTATCACTACTAATGCACCCCACAGAAAAGAAAATGGGAGAAACGGTGTTTTGAAGTTTTTTCACAGGGATTGGAGGAGATGCACCAAGAGTTATCCAAGGATGGTGAAGACCATAAGCTTGGGGATGTGAAGACAACCCCACTGGACCTACACACTCTCGGTTTGCACACGTCTAACTTCTGTTTTTCGATCGAAACACTTTATCGCATAAACTTGGAGCGTCTTTTTGTTTGTTTTTGGTTTGTTTGTTATTTTGTGAGACCACCACATATCATTTATATGAGAAAGAGCTACTGGAAATATGGGTTGAAATATGTTGGATGCTTTTATCATATTGGGAAAAGGGATGTTTGAGTTGATTTTTAATGATACATATAGTTGCATGATTCATGAGCTTGTTTATGAGTAATAATTTGCAAATGCTTTATCAAGAGCTATCACTTATTCATGTTTTGATGCTGAATGTTATTTTACTTGTTTAACATGGATTAGTTAGTTCTATGGACACTCATGCATGCATCTAGATGGTCAACTTTCTCCCTCTTGCTAGCCCAAACATTCCAACAAGCAAAAACTTGTTTCCAACACCTTCAACCAAAGTTATTCCAGTGAGTCCACCATATCTACCTATTAGCTTTATGCTATTCCGAGTATGTATATCATGATATTTGTGTTATCTATACCTCTGAATGAAAATGTTTATGTTATTGATTGTTATGGGAAAAGTTGGTTATATAGCTCTCACGAACTTGATGCACAACTTTATTTTTATTGCATAAATAAAACATGACCCATTGTGATTAATAATATGATGCTAGTGGCTTGATAAATGTCCGAGGTTGGGAGTTAGCCCATATGTGCTGTCACATGCAAAGCTTTCAACATGCTCCTTCATTCATTTAGTTGATATCATGTACTTTTGTTTATGGATGCCTATCATGGTGAAATGAGGTGGAAATGAAGTAGTTTAAATGAGTTTGTATAAATGGTTAGAGAGACGCCTGGGCCGCTAATCTAAGCCATGCATCATTCATGGTGGAAATTTACTTACATGCTATGGTGAACCGTCTGTGATGCACCTTATAATAAAAAGCTATTCCAATGGTAAATAAAAAGGGTGTTGAGGTTGTTCATCTTGTTTGTTTGTCTTGTCATTTTGATATGGGCTTGTTCCATATCCTGGGACAAGAGGTACCCCAGTTGACGCTCTTGATGATACTATTATTACTTACAATGATAGAACTTGAACTTGCTTTGTTTCCTAAGTTGAGTAATCATGGTGTAGGTACTTGTATTCAAGGGGCATGAGACACCTAACCTTTACTTTATCAAGCACACTACTCATATTTGCTTTCACATTAAACTTTAATCATTCAAGATGCTATGATAGGGGTAATGAGAGCTTGACACCAAGAATTCCACATTGCAATCATTAACTTAAGTAGAAGAGTTTGGAAGTTAGATGAAACTTATGCATGCTTTACCTCTACTCACATATACATCTTTCCAAAGTGTCCACCTTTTATATTCAGATTTTCATCTACACTCTATGACCAATGTAGGATGTTCTTACTTATCATTATGCATACATGTGGTCCATATTACTATCTTCTATGTTACACTTTGTGAACTATCATTGAACATCCTTGCATTGAATACTTGATATCACTTCATAAACTATTTTGCATATTGCTACTCCTTTGAAGAATGAATCATTTGACTCTATGTAGCAGTAGCAATCATCTTTGATATCCATTGTTAGTGCTATATTGCAAAGCCATGTTAGTTTTATCACCTTCATACTCGAGGACGAGTATTGGTTAAGCTTGGGGATGTTGATGCATGTAAAATGCATACATGAACTTTGCACTATATCACTCATATTCCAATCATATTTGCATCATATAAGGGTTATACCACTGTTATTTAATGATTTTAGGAAATAAAATAATTGTTTCCTATTTTTATGGAATTAACCCTGCGCAGGCAGAAAACCCTATTTTTTCCTTTTATGTTTCAGGGACCCAAACGTCGTCAAAAAATGGAAAAATACGAGGTCATTATTTTGGAAGGAGAAGACGTAGGAGCGAAGGAATCAAGCAAACGGAGCCCGGAAGGCCAAAAGGGGTGGCCCACGCGGCCCTGTACCTGGCCGCGTGGGGCCCACCATTGGCCTCGGAGCTCCGCAGCCGTCGATCTTTCTCCACCGCCTTCGTCTTGACCTAAAAACGCCTATAAAAGAAGTCCCACGGCGTTCTCGAAAACAAGCGCCGCCATATCACAGAAACACGAAAACGAAGATCTGGAGCTGCAGATTGGAGGGGGAAAACTCCGGCGGGGCGCTGCCGGCGTGGTCTCCTTCTCCATCGACATCTCCACCATCTCCATCATGAAGAGGGAGTAGTCCACCTCTGGACTATGGGTTTGTGGAAGTAACTTATGTATCTCTCCTCTCTTGAGCTTCACTAATTAGTACCGTATGAGCTGCTGAACATGATTACGGTCATATTGTAATTCCTATGTGGTGGATCTTTTTGAGTTAATATATGTTTGAGATTGCAATGTTTGTTTCAGTTATGAGTATAGATGCATATTATGTACCCCGTTCTTATATACTTGTTATGATCAAGCATGTTTATGAGGGCGTGTGTGGGGTGATGTGTGCATTAGTTGGAGTAACGGGGGGTGGTGAGTGCGGTAAGTTGACAACTGAAATATCGCGATCCACTTGGGTGTTTACCTTACTTTGTTGCCTCACTAGGGATAAACAAAAATACCATGCTACCGGAGATGTGGGTGTGACCATCGCCACTACTCTATGACTAGATCTAGCATGTTCTTATTTTCACTTCATGTCATGATACTTAAAGCTATACTCTGATTTATCTTAATTGCTAAGGTGTTATGATTTAGTTCGCATCTTGGTGGAGTATAAGAGAGTTAATAACCAAAAGATCTCTATGTTAGGACGTGATGCCCATATAATTAGTAACTTGATATCAAACTTTGTGTTGCAATCTCATATGTCAACTCTATGTGTCCATTGTCTGCCACACCATTAAAAGAGAGAGTGCATTTGTGAAACCATGAACCCCGGTCCATTTTTAATCATAAGAAACACCTTTCCAACCACTTTTACCACTTTTCCATTTTCTGCCATTATTAAATCCGAAAATACAAAAACACTTTTCCATCTTGCATTCATCATAAAAAACCCAAAAATATCATTTATCATTGTTATCATCATCCTTGCACATTCATCCACCACCATTGCATATTTATTTCTTGTTTGCATTGCATATTTATCTTGATATCATTCTACACCTTGTGCTTGACAACCACAGGTGAGGTTGAGGACCAAAACAATTAACCTTGTTTTGTAGGTGACCAAAAGAAGGATAGGAAGATAGATCTTTCACTACTGATTCCCCGAGAGTTCGATATTAAACCCTCGAGTCACCCTCGTGGGGAAAACACGTCTTCCACTTACTACACACTCTGCACTTGGAGTCTCAATCTAACCCATTTACTTTTGACGCGGGTGAACTACGCACCGGAGATCAAGACTGCATCTCTGCAACAGCTGTTTTCTGGCGCTGTAGATCAACCTCTTCAAGGGCCATCACCGTACCACATTATGCCTACCTCATGCTGAAGATGCCAGGCCCGAAAGGAGTCATCACGGTGATGGGCGACTTCGATCGATCAGACAGATGCGACAGAGACTTCAGCAAGATCTCCGAGTCCTTCGGCACGCAAGAGCAACTCGAAGAGGTGTCCAGGGACAATGACATGACCATCTTTCCCGTCGCTAAGAAGCCAGCATTCGACGCAGCCTTCAACGCCACCAATGACACGACAGCTCACCAGGTCCATCCGACTGACCCCAAGAAGACGGTTTGAGTCTCATCAAGCTTGCCTATCGCATAGGAAAGCGCGCTCGTCGGGTTCCTACGTGAGAACTGGGAAATCTTCGCCTGGCAGCCTTCAGATATGCCAGGAGTACCCAGGGAACTCGCCGAGCACTCTCTCCAATTGAAAGATGATGCACGACCAGTTAAGCAGACCAAGCGACGCATCCCCGAGCCGAAGAGACTCTTCATCACCAAAGAGATCGACAGGCTGCGTCACGCCGGATTCATTCGAGAGATCAAGAAATCAGACTGGCTCGCTAACCCAGTCCTAGTCGAGAAAAAGAAGTCGACCGCGCTCGGCATGTGCGTCGACTTCACCGCCCTCAACAAGTGTTGCCTGAAGGACCACTTCACTCTGCCTCGCATCGACCAGATCATCGACTCGACTGCAGGCTGCGAGCGCCTCTCCTTCCTTCACGCGTATTCAGGCTACAACCAGATCAAGTTGAGAGTCGAAGACCAGGAGAAAACAGCCTTCATCACACCCCACGGTGTCTTTTCTTACCAGACAATGCCCTTTGGGCTCAAGAATGCTGGAGCCACTTACCAGCGCATGATGCAGAACTACCTCGAGCTACAACTCGGTTGAAACGTGCAAGTCTACGTCGACGACATCGTCATCATGACCAGAAAAGAGGACACACTCCTCCAAGATCTGCGAGAGACATTCGTGAAGCTCAATAAGTATTAGATCAAGCTTAACCCAGATAAGTGCGCCTTCGGCGTGCCCGCAGTACAGCTGCTCGGGTACCTGGTGTCAGCACGAGGAATCGAAGCAGACCCAGAGAAGATAGAGGCCATTCTGACGATGCCACCTCCAACCAAACTCCGGGAAGTTCAGCGCCTGTCTGGTCGAATCGCAGCTCTCGGCAGATTCATTAGTAAGTTGGGCGAAAAGGCACTCCCTTTCTACCAACTGATGAAGAATACGAACAAATTCGAGTGGACGGAAGAAACTCAAGCAGCGTTCGCTCATCTCAAGCATGTCCTGTCGACTCCGCCCATCCTCGTCACACCCGCTGAGAAGGAACCCATCTTCCTTTATGTCGCAGCAACTAATCGAGTGGTCAACACAGTCCTCATCGTCGAACGTGATGAGGGCAAAGGGCACCTTGTACAGCGACCTATCTACTGCCTCAGCGAGGTTCTATCCGTGTCCAAACAGAGGTACCCGCATTACCAGAAGCTAGCGTATGGTGTCTTCATGAGTTCAAGGAAGTTGGTGCACTATTTCTCTGGGCACCCGATAACGGTGGTTAGCTCATCCGCCATTGGAGACATCCACACCAACCCAGATGCCACGGGAAGAGTCGCCTCCATCGACCCAGAAGACGGCAAAGCCATCCTGCTCGACATCCACGCAGGTACCTGCGGGCACCATGCCAGCAGTCGCGCCCTAGTCGCCAAAGCCTTTCGAGCAGGATTCTATTGGCCCACCGCCATGCAAGAAGCTGAAGACATGGTCAAGAGATGCATCGGATGCCAGAAGTTCGCCACCAAGCCACATGCACCCGCATCCGAGCTCAAAACGATACCACTCGCCTAGCCCTTCGCCCAGTGGGGACTCGACATGGTGGGCCCTTTGATGAAATCGTCCCTGGCGGACACACGCACCTGCTCGTCGCAGTCGACAAGTTCACCAAGTGGATCAAAGATGTTCCAATCACAAGCTCGACTGCCTCGTCCGCGGTCAACGTCATCAGATCCATCATCTTCAGATTTGGCGTGCCCAACAGCATCATCACTGACAACGGCACCGACTTCACAGCCGAAGAATTCAAGATGTTCTGCGCAGACCAAGGCATCAAGCTCAACTACGCTTCAGTCGCCCATCCCCAATCCAATGGACAAGTCGAAAGGCAAACGGCCTTGTCTGTCGTGGCCTCAAGAAACACCTGTTCGTGCCACTCAGACGTGCTGCAGGAGCTTGGGTGGAGGAGTTACCAGCTGTGCTGTGGAGCCTACGCACCACACCCAACAGATCCACCCAGTACACCCCATTCTTCATGGTATACGGAGCCGAAGCAGTCATGCCACACGACATACGCTTTGACGCACCCCGTGTAGTGCTCTATGACGAGTCAGACACTAATGAAGCAATGGAGGATGACAAGGACATGCTCGACGAGGCTCGAGACATCGCACTCTCTCGCACAGCCATATACCAGCAGAGCCTCTGCAACTACCACGGTCGACGACTGCGAGCCAGATCCTTCGTCCCTGATGACCTGGTGTTGCGACTCAAGCAGAAGAAAGTGCACAAGCTAGCATCTCCATGGGAAGGACCATACATCGTCACGGAAGCACTCGACAATGGTGTTTACCGCTTGAAGAACTTGAAGACATTGGAGCCCTGCCACAACCCATGGAACGCTGTGCAACTGCGCCGCTTCTACGCTTAGTCGACTCCCCAATGTAACTGTACTTACACGCCAACAAGCAGCAGGTTTCAGACGTGCTCTTTTCCTTTCAGGTACCTAAGGGGACTGGAAAGTTTTTAATGAGGCGGCTTGCTAGCTTAATATATGAAGTGGTTTGAAGAAACAAGCTCTTTCCTTTACTTTTTGCAATCAAAAAGCAACACAAACCTAGGCCGCACCTGAACACTCGGGGGCTGCGCCACACAGGTTCCTAACAAAAATCTTAGGCCGCACCCGAACGCTCGGGGGCTGCGCCATACAAGTTCAAAAAAAAACTTAGGCCGCACCCGAACGCTCGGAGGCTGCGCCATACAAGTTCAAATAAAAGACTTAGGCCGGACCCGAACGCTCGGGGGCTACGCCATACAAGTTCAAATAAAAAACTTAGGCCGCACCCGAACGCTCGGGGGCTGCGCCATACAAGTCGAAAGAAAAACTTAGGCCGCACCCGAACGCTCGGGGCTGCGCCACATATGTTCAAATAAAAACTTAGGCCGCACCCGAACGCTCAGGGGCTGCGCCATACAAGTCGAAAGAAAAACTTAGGCCTCACCCGAACGCTCGGGGGTTGCGCCACACAAGTTCAAATAAAAACTTAGGCCTCACCCGAACGCTCGGGGCTGCGCCATACAAGTCGAAAGAAAAACTTAGGCCACACCCGAACGCTCAGGGCTGCGCCATACAAGTCGAAAGAAAAACTTAGGCCACACCCGAACGCTCGGGGGCTGCGCCATACAAGTCAAAAGAAAAACTTAGGCCTCACCCGAACACTCGGGGGCTGCGCCACACAAGTTCAAATAAAAACTTAGGCCACACCCGAACGCTCGGGGGCTGCGCCATACAAGTCGAAAGAAAAACTTAGGCCTCACCCGAACGCTCAGGGGCCGCACCACCAAGTTCAAATAAAAACTTAGGCCTCACCCGAACGCTCGGGGGCTACGCCATACAAGTCAGAAGAAAAGCTTAGGCCGCACCCGAACGCTCGGGGGCTGTGCCATACAAGTTCACAAATCCAAACTTAGGGCGAACTCGAACGCTCGAGGGCTGCGCCGCACAGGTTCAAAGGCAAAACCCTAGGCTAGACTCGAACACTCGGGGGCTGCGCCACACAGGGTGAACGGAAAAATATTTGGCATACTCGAAGATGCATTTGCAATTACATACATCATATTCACATATGAATTTAGAGGTCAACCCTCTCAGTTACAAGCTACTAACATACAAAAAGTTTTTTATTCCCTCTCTCTACCACTTAGGTTCATCCTTTGGTGCATCCAGTGGACCCACAAGCTGCTCAGTGTGGCGTTGGACTTGTTCGACCATCTGCCTCGCATACGCCAAGGACTCGGCGTAATTCTCTGCGTCGGGCAAGCCATCAACAACTTTGTCGAGTGAAAAGTGCCGCCGATGCTTACGGAAGTACGCCAAGGCGATATTCTCTCCAGCCACAAGTTGAGCATGGACAATCTGCTTCACGGTTGCACCATCTTGAAACTGGTCCACCAGCGCAGATATCCCTTGCGGCTGCGCATTGTGGGGAAACATCACTCGGTGCAGTTTCGACAAGGTCTTCTGACACCCTAGAAGCAAGATCGCCGCGCGCCAAGTGCGGTCCAGCATCAGAGCCCACACCTTGGCCTTGGGCTTGTCAGACCAGAAGTATTGAGCACCCGAGGCAGTACCCTTCGCCTCCCGCTCGACACGTTGTTCCACACGGAGCTGTTCAGCCCTCCAGTTTTGGTTCACGTCTGCAAAGCAATCAAGCAAAATATGTCATAATTTCAAACTCGAAGGCAATGCTGCACAAGTCGAAAGAACCAGTTTAGAGTACTCACTCTGCAGCTGTCGACAGATCAGGTCCATCTCACTAATCAAGTACTGCTCATGCTCTGTCGAAGGAGCAGGTCGCGCCTTCAGCTGGTCGATCTCTTTTTGCTTGTCCTTCAAAGACTTCTCCAGATCGACGATCCGCTTCCTCATCCAAGATATTACCTTCTGGTCATTCCGGCTTCGAGTGAGACGAGGTCGACGGTCGACTCTTCTTCGTGGAGCAGCGGGCATTGCAGCTGTCTCTGGCCCGTCAACTCTCCCTGAGTCTATATCCGTCCCTTCCTGTTTCAACAATCAGGAAGAGTCAAGAATCAAGAATTCAAACATGCACAAGTCAGCAAAGCAAAGAACCCAATGCATTGAAGATTCGACTCCATTAGTTCAAGCAAATTTTTACATCACAAAAGAAGGGTCTTAGCAACGAGAAGCATCAAATTCAGGAGTTCATTACAAAAGACAAGTTCAAGCAAACGGACACATCTAGCCTATGACACCGACTTGGACATCGATCTACTTTTGCGAGCCGCCGCTTCAGCAGCCTTGGCGACTCGTTTTTCAAAAAGAGACACGACTTCCTTCGCTAGTCGACTCGCCTCCGGCTTCACCGCACTGAGCGACTGGGTCTTGCCATCAGGCCTCTTGGGGAACTGGCTGACGACTTTGTCAAAGTCACCTGCAACCTGATGCCCAAGCAACAGTTGGAAGGTGAGCTCCGAGCCGCGTACCATCTGCGCGCGGGTGTAGTCCGCCATGATCGTCGACTCGGTACCGAACGGTGAAGCCAAAGTGTCAATATCACTTGGCGCTGGCTTGTTGGGGAAGATGCCCTGATGGACAGTTGCCAAAGCTCCAGAATACTTGGTCATGGCAGCCGAAGCATATGCGCAAACCCTGTCGACGAAGCCTACAGCTTGCTCCAGGGTGCTATTCTCGCTGGAGGAATCGGCAGGAGGAGCTCCACCGCAAGCACCTACGGCAAGACAAAGAGTTAACATTCAGTCGACAGACAAAAGGAAGAAACATATCAAGGATAGCAAAGTACTTACGGCCAACAACGTCAGCAAGTGCGAGCAAGCGGTCGACTTGTGTCTTCTCCAAGTCGCGCTTCTCGTCTTCGCGCTTCTTGGCTTCCTCGAGTGCCTTCTTGGCATTTTCGTTTTGAGCCTCTAGCTCAGTCACTCGAGTGGCCACGGTTCGCTAATCAACTGCGAAAGAGAAAGTATTGAAACAGCAAAGCATAAATAATGATTCGACTGTGGCAAGAGGGAAAGAACTTACGCTTCGCCTGCTTCAAGTCAGCTAGGAGCTGATTCCTCTCCCGCTCCAGGCGGATATATGCTTCGGCTCCCGCCACCTGCTGGCGATTGAAGGGTTGCAAAGTATACAAAGAATTTTTTTGATTCTGTGCCCAACTATACTAGTTGCACACAGCCTCGGGGGCTACTCCCATCGGGAGCATTGTTCGCGCTCCCGATGTTCAACTTTCAGTCGAAGATACTTACATGCTCATGTACCGATGTTGGGCTTGGAGTAGGGATGACATCTCCTCTGGGATGGCAGAAGTCGAAGCCTTAGCCACTTCAGTCGTGGCCGCGGCACTCGCATCTGGAGCATCCGACTGTTTCTCTTCCACGGGAGGAGCCGAAGTGTGCTCCGTACCATGTGTAGGAGACACAACGCCAGCATGGTCTCTAAGGACATAAATAAAGACAATCAAGATTCAGACAAAAGTACAGATAGCAATTCGAGAAAAGTTACTTTATCTCATCTCTTCGTCATCATCACTATCGACGGAGACAGAGGGCATCCTGCCAAATTCCAGGGGCAGCGCTGAGTCAAGAGGATCCACGGTCAGCGCCTCCCACGCGCCCTTCGACTCCTTGGCACTCGGCGAGGAGGAGCATGTGTCATCTTCTTCCTCAGCAGCCGCATGCCTGGTGGGTGAGCTCTCAGCAGAGTTACCCTTGTCGTGTCGTGGTCGCTTTTGCGGCCGCATCTCATCTTCATCAGCAGCAGCCTCCTCCAACTCTTCTTCAGGAGAATGAGCAGAGGGATATCTTCTTCTTCATCGATCGGTTCCTCTGCAGGGAACTCGGCCTCTTCATGTGGCCCATTCTCCATCAGAGGAGGAAGGCAGTCAAAATTGAGGTGGCCCTGTCATCCAAAGATACTTCGGGTGAAAACGAGAAAATCAAAGCAATGGAGTACTGCAATTACAGAAACAGGAAAAACTTACTTCAGGCAGTCGCCTCTCCACCCCATAAGGAGTGATGGGGCAGTTGACGTTGCACGAGTCGGCTGCCCGCAGACTGGTAATGGTCTTCACCTTCTGGACGACTTCTTCATCACTCAGCTCAGCCGAAGACATGCGAGTGGGGTCGCTGGCACCTTGATCCTCCCACATCGGGTGGATGCAAGCACGCAGCGGCTGCACCTGCATTCTGACAAAGGTGGCGATGAGGTGCACACCACCCGCCTCCTTGGCAAGCGACTTCAGCAAGCCTACAATGGTCGTCAGCAAGGGCTTCAGAGTCGCCTTCTCCTCCTTCGACAGGGAGTGCGCCGAGGCGTTCGTCTTCCTCAGGGGCTTGTCAGCCACGAAGTCAAGAAGCCTGTCCTGTTCGCAGCTAACGTAGAACCACCTCTTCCGCCAGCCCTGGACGGAGTCGGCTTTCTTCATCTGGAAGAAGTTGATGTCGCCACGCACCTGGATGCCAAAGCCTCACATTGAAGATCTTCTTCCACAACAACCAGTTGGGAGAGATCCCCAGGAAGCACTCGCAGAGCACAAAGAAGCTCGCGATGCTCAAGATGCCATTGGGAGTCAGATCATGCATCTGAATCCCATAGGCATATAAGAGACCACAAACAAAATTGTGCAGGGGAAAGGAGAAGCCCCTGTGCAGAAAATCTACGTAGCAGACGCGCTCCCCATTGCGCGGGAGGGATTACCTCTTTCAGTCAACATCTGCAAACGGCGATGGCGAATCGCAACCGTTCAGTCAACATCTGCAAACGGCGCACTCCATCGAGCCCTACACGTGGCAGGCAGAGAACGCAACCGTCACGAGCCACACCGCCCACAACGCACGGGAAAATATGAAATCATCATCACGCCGCGAAATTTTCGCGTGGAGCAGTCAAATCGGGAACTGCAAACGTCGCTGCAGGTCAACACTGACAGCGGGACCGCAGTGTCACGTCCCATCGGCGGCAGAGAAGAAAATGCCAGCCATGACGTCAGCATTGAGAAGGAACGCAGTAGGCCACGAGGCTGAGCAAACACTCGAATTTCATTCGAGTTCCAGAAGTAGGCCGTCAGGCTGAGCAAACACTCGAACCCATTCGAGTCCCACAAGTAAGCCGTCAGGATGAGCAAGCACTCGAAAAGTGCAACACATAGTAAGCCAAACAGGCTAAAAAAAGGACTCTGATTTATCAGTGATTTCCTAAGTTACTCCCATCGGGAGGGGTTCAGAAATTTCTTTTCGACTGAGAGAGATTTTTGAGATTAACCTCAATTACAAGCAATTCAGCTTAATCTCAGAGGCTACTCCCATCGGGAGCACTGTTCGCTCTCCCGATAGATTGCAGTCGAAATTTTGAAAACTCATGTTGTTCAGCCATACCTCAGCTCTGTAAGCCCTAAATGGCGGGAGTCGAAGCTTCCTAGCTACTTTTCCGAGTTCGAGCCTGGGACTCGAATTTGACGAAAACTGGATTTCGACTGAGCTCGGTCGTTCGAGTAAGTTAAGCCAGTTATGCCACTATCCCTAAGTAGTCATCAACTCAAGACAAAGCACATAAAGGCAGTCGACAACCTCTCGACTCGTGAAGAAAGGCGTGCACCGAGAAAGGAGTCCTTACCCGATTCTACGATTCGACCAAGTACTCGGGGGCTCCTGACGTGGGCCTACCCTTCGGGTGCCCCACTATGAAGATACCTGGTGCACGCCAAGCCTCGGGATCAACCATTGCAGGCCCGTGAAGGGCCCAACAAGGACAACGTACGTCTCAAGGAAGTCGAAGACTAGGTCGGTAGAAACTTACCAAATCTTGTAAACCTAACCGACACCGATTTCCTGAGACCTAGCCTCCATATAAAGGCTAGGAGGGACCTCTGTCGAGGGTACGTCCATACTATCCACCAAAACCCTAGCGAGATTGCCATCTCGCCGAGGTCGCCATTGTAACCTTCGACTCCATCAATACAGATCAGACAAGCAGGAGGTAGGATGTTATCCTCCGGGAGCCTGAACCTGGGTAAATCGCCTTGCTTGTCAGCCGTGGTAACTACCAGCACTCACAATCTTCTCCCCTTCAATCAACCCAGGTACTCGACCCTGGGATCTATCGAGGTGACCCCTCGACACTTACTGTACCGGTTGATATCATGTGTTTGCTTCAAACAACCTTGCTAGCCTAAACTCTGTACTGAGAGGGAATGCTTCTCGTGCATCCAAACCTTGAGCCAAAACCCATGCCATTTGTGTCCACCATAACTAGCTATTATGTGGTATTTCCTGCCATTCCAAGTAAATAGTTCATGTGCTACCTTTAAACTATTCAAAACATTATTAGTCCTTATTTGTGTAAATGTTTTATAGCTCATGAGGAAGTTTGTGGCGTTTTCTCTATCACCTTGTCATTTACTCATGACAGACTTTCACCAATGGACTAGTGGCATATACATCCTCTTATCCAATAACTTGCAAAAAGAGCTGGCCAATGGGGTGCCCAGTCCCAATTAATTACAACTATAACTGCTTAATTCTCTTCACATGTTTGCCAATGATTTATCAAAAGCAAATTTCAAAGTGTTAAACATTATCAGATAGGCACTCCTCCATGGTATGTGATTGTTGGAAGGCACGCGAGGATTCGGTTAGCCATGGCTTGTGTAAGCAAAGGTTGGGAGGTGTGTCATACCAATTTATAAATATGCATGTGTAAACAAAAGAGAAGAGGGATGATCTACCCTTGGGTAGAAATAATGTCCTTCATGGGAGCCGCTCTTGAAAGTCTGGGTGACAAGGGGGATAGAGTGCCCACTGCCATTCGTTGACAACAACAAACACCTCTCAAAAACTTACTTTATGCTCTCTATATGATTTAAAAAACCTAAAAAGCTCTAGCACATGATTTAATCCCCGCTTCTCTCTGCGAAGGGCCTTTCTTTTACTTTATGTTCAGTCGGTTTACCTACTTCTTTCTATCTCAGAAGCAAACACTTGTGTCAACTTTGTGTGCATCAATTCTTATATGCTTACTTATTGCACTTGTTATCTTACCTTGTGTTGACAATATCCATGAGATATACATGTTGAAAGTAATTGCTGAAACTTAAATCTTCCTATGTGTTGCTTCAATGCCTTTATTTAGAATCTATTGCTTTATGAGTTAACTCTTATGCAAAGCTTTTTGATGCTTGTCTTGAAAGTACTATTCATGAAAAGTTTTTGCTTATATGATTCAGTTGTTTACTCTTTATCTATTTGTTAACAAACTATAGACCATTGCCTTGAGTCACTTCATTCATGACATGAGCCTTGCAATATTATTTGATCAAGATTGTGTGAAGCATGTCTCCTCGGAAATTATTTTGTTGTTATCGTTTTACCTACTCAAGGACGAGTAGAACTAAGCTTGGGGATGCTTGATACGTCTCCAACGTATCCATAATTTCTGATGTTCCATGCTTATATTATGCCAATTGCTACATGTTTTATATACACTTTATATACACTTTATATACACTTTATATCATTTTTATGCATTTTCTCGGACTAACCTATTAACAAGATGCCACAGTGTCAGTTCCTGTTTTCTGCAGTTTTTGGTTTCAGAAAAGTTGTCCTGGAAATATTCTCGGAATTGGACGAAACAAAAGCCAAAGTCCCTATTTTTCTGACATGTACACGGAGACCGAAGGAGAGACGAAGGGGGCCGTGGGCCGTCCTCACCACCTGGTGGCGCGGTCCCACATCCTGCCGCGCCGCCACGTGGTGAGGAGGCCTCGGGCCTCCACCGATGCCGCCCTTTTCGCCTATAAATTGCCTTCCTCGGGAAAACCCTAAGCACCCGAGTCAAAAAACCACGAAAAGTTCCAAAGCCGCCACCACCATCAACCCTAACCCGGGAGGGTTTTGAAGCTCTTCCCGGCACCCTGCCGGAAAGGGGAATCATCACCGGAGGTCTCTACATCGCCATGCCTGCCTCCGGAGTGATGTGTGAGTAGTTCATCTTTGGACTATGGGCCCATAGCAGTAGCTAGATGGTTATCTTCTCCTCTTGTGCCATCATGTTTAGATCTTGTGAGCTGCCTATCATGATCATGATCATCTTATTGTAATGCTACATGTTGTGTTTGCTGGGATCCGATAAATATTGATACTATGTCAAGTTGAATACTGAATATTATGTCATATGTAACTCTAACATAACATCACTTACTTTCCCTAAAGCATGTTTAATGGAATCATCAGCAAGTGCAAGTTCAATAGAGCATTTTTCAAGAATTTTCAATTCAAGTACTTCATATAGTTCTTTAGACATGACAGAGACACTAGATCCTAGATCAAGTATGGCATGGTGTGTCTCTTTTCCAATAGTTACTAGTACCTTGGGAATCCATATATCCCCAAGCTTAGGTGGTATCATGGCCTCTTGGTTGTACCTAGCAATTTTCTCTTTCAAGACATGATTAGGAATATAGGAACCAAAGCCAGCTTGATTAGTGTTGATGGAATGATCACTTGCAAACTTTTGTAAGATAGAGATTAGTTCATGCAAGCTACAATTTTCTAAGTCAAGCAAAGGATCCTTGACTTCACTAAGCATTTTAACTTCTTCAATTTCTCTCTCTTTCATTACCCCAATAGATTCTTTAGCAACTCTTTCTTGCTCATGAATGTGTTCCCAAGACCTATTGATACCTTCTTGGCAATACTTAATTGTTTCCTCATGTTTTTGGACTGTAATGATACTCTTTAATTATGACACTTCCTTAGCAAGCTGATCTACCCTTTCAAACAAAGCATCTTGTTTTTCAAACTTTGAGATAAATTCCTTATTAAGTTTCTTTTGAGTAGATATAAAAGATCTAATGGTGTTTTCCAAATCACTAGAAACATTACCACTAGTAGCATATTTATTTGGCACATATGGGGGTTTGTTATAAGAGTTGTAATTGTTGTTCCCATACCCTTTGTTACCATAGTTCCTAATGAAGTTGACATCAATATTTTCATAATTATTACCAACTAGTTCCTGCAAAGGAACATTTTCCACACTAGGTTTATTAAGCAAAGCAATAATAGTATCCATCTTAGATGACAAATCATTAGCTTCCTCAATTGAATTCACTTTCTTAGTAGGATTGGGTGCCCTATCAGTATGCCATTGACTATCGTTTTGCAAAATGATTTCCAATATATTTTTAGCTTCAACTATAGTTTTACTCATAAAAGCACCTCCAGCAGCAGAATCAAGTATGTTTCTAGACATGTAGTTTAAACCATTATAGAAAGAGTGTAATATGGTCCATTCATTAACCCCATGTGATGGACAAGTTCGAAGCATAAGTTTAATCCTATCCCAAGCCATAGCAACATGTTCATTTTCATTTTGCCTAAAAGAAAGGATGTTGTTTCTATTTTGCAAAATTTTAACAAGAGGATAGTATTTCTTAATAAAAGCTTCTTTAAGATCATCCCATGAATTAATACTACCGGATGGCAATGAATGCAACCATTCTTTAGCTTTCCCTCTAAGTGAAAAAGGAAATAGATTCAATTTTAAGATATCACTTTCAACATTCTTAAACTTTTGCATGTCACATATTTCAACAAAATCATGAAGATGCATAGAGGCATCCTCCATAGCAATACCACCAAATTGTTCCCTAGTTATCAAGTTCAACAAACTAGGACTTACTTCATAGCTATCAGCTTTAATCTCAGGTGTGGCAATAGCTTTAGAGATGAATTGATCATTAGGAGTGTTTGTGTAGTCACACAATTTAGTTCTTTCTCCCATTTTAGCAAGTTTTTTTTGTATTTTTTTAGTTTTATATGCAAAACTGAAAATAAAATGTGTCTCACAAATGCAAACCGAATTACAAAAACAAGACAATGCAATGACAATGACAAAACAAATAATTTTGCTTTGAAGGTAAAGATGGATAAGATGATGCTCACGTAGGTGCAACCTCCCCAAGCTTAGGTGTTAGCACATGTTGGTGATGTTGACTTTGTTGTGATGAATCCGTCGCTAGAAAACAGGACTAGTGCAGGAGCTTCCTTGGATAAATCTTTTCAGCTATGATTCCCCGGCAACGGCGCCAGAAAACAGTCTTGATGGCCCTTGAAGAGGTTGATCTACAGCTCCAGAAAACAGCTTGCTCTCCGGTGCGTAGTTACCTGTGTCAAAAGTAAATGGGTTAGGTTGAGACTCCAAGTGCAGAGTGTGTAGTAAGTGGAAGACGTGTTTTCCCCACGAGGGTGACTCCAGGGTTTAATATCAAACTTTTGGGGAATCAGTAGTGAAAGATCTATCTCCCTATCCTTCTTTTGGTCACCTACAAAACAAGGTTAATTGTTTTGGTCATCAACCTCACCTGTGGTTGTCAAGCACAAGGTGTATGAATGATATCAAGATAAATATGCAATGCAAACAAGAAATAAATATGCAATGGTGGTGGATGAATGTGCAAGGATGATGATAACAATGATAAATGATATTTTTGGGTTTTTTATGATGAATGCAAGATGGAAAAGTGTTTTTGTATTTTCGGATTTAATAATGGCAGAAAATGGAAAAGTGGTAAAAGTGGTTGGAAAGGTGTTTCTTATGATTAAAAATGGACCGGGTTCATGGTTTCACAAATGCACTCTCTCTTTTAATGGTGTGGCAGACAATGGACACATAGAGTTGACATATGAGATTGCAACACAAAGTTTGATATCAAGTTACTAATTATATGGGCATCTGATTACTCCCAAGAGCAGGGGTTCACTGTAGCACCTCTCAATGTGGAAGTAAGGTATCGATCCACAGGAGCAAGAAGGAAAAGTTCTCTATTCCCTACAACTAAAGTGTCACAAGTTTTAGTTGATTATGCACTAAACAAGTTTGAAGAACAAGGTGGTTGATTTAATGGGTGAAAGTTTAATGTATCAAAATAAGAATGTAAAAGTGTCCCAATCCTCTTCAATGCAAGAGGACAAGACAAAAGTTTTCTCTTATAGGAACAATGGACATGGGTTCATGGGTTCACTTAATCCTCTCTCCCTCATCTATGGTGATTATCACGTTATAGATAAAGTACACACTTGTCATGTTTTAACGGTAGCTTTTATAACGGCTATATGTACTAAAACACATAGTTGAAAGAAGTACTCATTTGTGTTGCTAGGTCACCCTCGTAAGGCTAGCGTGGTTGCTGTCACTCCCACATCATACTCTTCCTTTTTACCCCCAGATAAAGGATGTTGGGTGGTACTGTGTCACCCAATACCTATGCCGTGTCACATCGGCCATCCCGTACCCACATACATCATACTTCTTAAAGAACAATATTCTATCAAAGTATGACAAGTCATAAAAGTTCCAACACAACAGTAAATGCATAACAAATCATCTCATACCACAATATCCACCATAGGAATTACATAGATGACCGTAATCATGTTCAACAGCTCATACGGTACTAATTAGTGAAGCTCAAAGAGAGGAGAGATACATAAGTTACCACCACAAACCCATAGTCCAGAGGGTGGACTACTCCCCCTTCATCATGGAGACGGTGGAGAAGTCGTTGGAGAAGGTGGAGACCACCCCGGCAGTGCCCCGCCGGAGTTTTCCCCCTCCAATCTGCAGCTCCAGATCTCTTTTTTCATGTTTCTGTCTTGTGGCGGCGCTCCTTTCGCGAAACGCTATGGGACCTTTTTTTATAGGCGTTTTTAGGTCAAGACGAAGGCGGCGGAGAAAGGATCGACGACTGCGGAGCCCCGAGGCCCAAAAGAGGTGGGCCCACGTGGCCAGGTACAGGGGCCGAACCCTCTTTTGGCCTTCTGGCCTCCGTTTGCTTGCTTCCTTCGCTCCGAGGTCTTCCTCCTTCCAAAATAATGATGCCTGTATTTTTCCATAATTTTTGGACGTCGTTTGGGTCCCTGAAACAAAAAAGGAAAGAAATAGGGTTTTCTGCCTGCGCAGAGTTAATTCCATAAAAATAGGAAACAATTGATTTATTTTCTAAAATCATTAAATAACAGTGGTATAACCCTTATATGATGCAAATATGATTGGAATATAAGTGATATAGTGCAAAGTTCATGTATGCATTTTACATGCATCAGCATCACGTCCTAACATAGAGATCTTTTGGTTATTAATCTCTCTTATACTCCACCAAGATGCGAACTAAATCATAACACCTTAGCAATTAAGATAAATCAGAGTATAGCTTTAAGTATCATGACATGAAGTGAAAATAAGAACATGCTAGATCTACTCATAGAGTAGTGGCGATGGTCACACCCACATCTCCGGTAGCATGGTATTTTTATTTATCCCTAGTGAGGCAACAAAGTAAGGTAAACACCCAAGTGGATCGCGATATTTCAGTTGTCAGCTTACCGCACTCACCACCCCCTTTACTCCAACTAATGCACACATCACCCCACACACGCCCTCATAAACATGCTTGATCATAACAAGTCGATAAGAACGGGGTACATAATATGCATCTATACTCATAACTAAAACAAACATTTGCAATCTCAACATATATTAACTCACAAAAAGATCCACCACATAGGTAATACAAATATGACCGTAATCATGTTTAGCAGCTCATACGGTACTCATTAGTGAAGCTCAAGAGAGAGGAGAGATACATAAGTTACTTCCACAAACCCATAGTCCAGAGGTGGACTACTCCCTCTTCATCATGGAGACGGTGGAGATGTCGATGGAGATGAAGGAGACCACGTCGGCAGCGCCCCGCCGAAGTTTTCCCCCCTCCAATCTGCAGCTCCAGATCTTCGTTTTCGTGTTTCTGTGATATGGCGGCGCTTGTTTTCGAGAACGCCGTGGGACTTCTTTTATAGGCGTTTTTAGGTCAAGACGAAGGCGGTGGAAGAAAGATCGATGGCTGCGGGGCCTCGAGGGCCAGTATGGTGGGCCTCATGCGGCCAGGTACAAAGGCCACGTGGGCCACCCCCTTTTGGCCTTCCGGGCTCCGTTTGCTTGATTCCTTCGCTCCTACGTCTTTCTCCTTCCAAAATAATGACCTCCGTATTTTTCCATATTTTTCTGACGACGTTTGGGTCCCTGAAACATAAAAGGAAAAAATAGGGTTTTCTGCCTACGCAGGGTTAATTCCATAAAAATAGGAAACAATTTTTCTTTCTAAAATCATTAAATAACAGTGGTAGATGCAAATATGATTGGAATATGAGTGATATAGTGCAAAGTTCATGTATGCATTTTACATGCATCAGACGGATGTTAACCTGAAGGTGGACTATTTAGGCACAGATGCATGCTGGATAGCGGTATGTGTATCTTGTTGTAATACCCAATTAAATCTCATAGTAGACACTATAACTTGTACATGCATTATTATGCACTTTCAATATTGTCAATTGCCCAGCTGTAATTTGTTTACCCAACATATTAGTTATCTTTATGGAGAGACACCACTAGTGAACTGTGGACCCTGGTCCATTCTTTTACATATGATAATACAAGTCGGGGCAAAGTATTTTGGTTATGTTGTGTGCAGGTTCCAAGTCAACCGCCAGGACCTCCCCTTCGACGCAGACTTTTTCTGGCACCATTGTCATGAAGAGGAAGCACTCCCTCCGACAACACTTTTTCTGGCGCCGTTGACACCTTCATAAGTGTCTTCATCTCCTACTGGTTCGATAACCTCGGTTTCATACTGAGGGAAAACTTGCTGCTGCACTCATCATACCTTCCTCTTGGGGTTCCCAACGAACGTGTGTCTTTCACGTCATCACCATGCCACTTCTCCGTGACTAGATCTAGCATGTTCTTATTTTAACTTCATGTCAAAAGACTTAATGTTATACTCTGATTTATCTTAATTACTGAAGTGTTATGATTTAGTTCGCATCTTGGTGGAGTATAAGAGAGACTAATAAACAAAAGATCTCTATGTTAGGACGTGATGCCCATATAATTAGTAACTTGTCATTAAACTTTTGTGTTGCAATCTCATATGTCAACTTTAGTGTTCCATTGTCTACCACTTTATTAAAGAGAGAGTGCATTTGTGAAACCATGAACCCCGGTCTATTTTTAATCATAAGAAACACCTTTCCAACAACTTTTATCACTCTTACATTTTCTGCCATTTAAAAATCCGAAAATACGAAAAACACTTTTACATCTTGCATTCACATTATAAAACCCAAAAATATCATTTACCATTGTTTCCACCATCCTTGCATATTTATTTACCACCATTGCATATTTTTTTATTGTTTGTATTGCATATTATTTTCATATTATTCTCACACCTTGTGCTTGACAACCACTAGGTGAGGTTGAGGACCAAAACAAATTACTTTGTTTTGTAGGTAACCAAGAGAAGGATAGGAAGATAAATCTTTCACTACTGATTCCCCGAGAGTTCGATATTAAACCCTCGAGTCACCCCTCGTGGGGAAAACTGTCTTCCATATACTACACACTCTGCATTTGGAGTCTCAACCTAACCCATTTACTTTTCACGCAGGTAACTACGTGAAGGGCCATCATCATGGCAGCAAAATGGTACTACGCTGGAAAACAAACCCTTTTGTTAGGTAACTTGATACGCGGACATTTTTTTAACAGGTACGGACAAACCAATATCAAGGTGCGGCCAAGAAATTGTACCCTCTATGATAACATTAACGAAGTGGAGAAGTTGACTATGTCGATGAAGTACTCTGACACCCACTCTGACACCCGGAACAAGGTTATAACTCTTAGCCGCGAGGGTGATCTCCTCGCAAAAACTCGCACGATGAAACTTTGAAGAGCCCCGTGTCTCAGAGATATCGATGTGTACCCAAATAGCAACACCGAGGGCAACAGGCAAACCAGCACAGTGAATCGATATGAAATCTATGAGAAGGAGTAGCGTCACGACGAGTGCATTAGCTCTGCTCTAGAACGAGAAAGGAGCCGAAACGGCCGAATGGACGATGGCCTAAGGTTCCGGCCTCAGGGTTTGGTGCTTTGAGGGTGCGAGCGGTGTTAATCTCCCCGCTCACCATAGTGATATGGGAGCCGAGGATGTTTTTAGCTCATTCCATTGTTACAGTATGTTCATCTTGCTGTCCATCGATCTTGTAGTGTCTTTTGTTCCTCGGTGGAATGATGAAGCATGACCCTAATACTCAACACAATGGAAGATTCCCGAAATATCGTTGCATGGTGTTGCCGAGATGGTGAAGAATAGTATCATTTCATTGTACTTCCAAGCGCATCATGGGTGGTGCATGATGATTTGTAAATGATAAATGATTAATTGTTTCCTGAAATCTTTTCTCTAGATCAATTTCCATATCACGACATGGTTTCCCCTGCTCACAACATGTTAGAGCATCTCCACAGATAGGCATATACCCTTAAAAGGAATTAGGTATAGTTCATCCTCAATAGATTCCCTAGAAATGGCTCATATATGTCCTGGTTATTTAGAAACAACATCATGAAGTTCAACAATAGATCATATGCGCATTCTAGGACTTCATCGCGTGTGTGCCCAGTGAGAGGCGATTGACGATTTTTATGTTCGCCTTCGCCTGCTCTTCGTCATCCCGAATCACCATCAGCTGCATCACCTCCCGCCTGGCCTCCCCCTTCTCCTTTTTCTTTGATTACCTCCAAAGTCGTCCGACGTGCCGCTTCTCCTTTCTGTATTCCTGCCTCTCGAGGTGGTGCTCATATAGCCCCAATGACCGTAACCAGGTGTGGAGCAACAACTTTAGTCTGGGGAAGCATAGCCTTCTTTATGGCTAAATCGAACCTCGTCCATCAGAGTGGGATGAGTTTCCACGACGAGGATGGTGAACCTGACCATGTAGTGGGATGTAGACATCGTGAGCCCGATGTCCCGGTGGGCACATGTGATCGAATCACCGCAACTCTATGCAAGATGCCCCTGCATGTTGTGTGGTCGATCCTCAACGCCAAACCATCGCAAATGGCGGCAAACGGGAGCCAACGCTGGCGGACTGGGAGGCTGACGGATCAGAAAGTTGTCGGTTTACGGAGGCAACGGGTCTGGGACGACATGGAAGCGTGAGGGAGGCGACGGTGTTGGCGAAAAAAACCGAGGTCGGCGAAATGGTGGTTTCAGCCTGCAGCCGTAGAGCTCACCGATGTTGGGAGAAGGGAAGAACTTTCAGGGTGAAACATTGGCTCTCCCGAATAGGTGGCAAGTAAGAGGCTTTGTTTTGGGATTGTCTGATACGGGCAACACAAAATTAATTAGCCATTATAGTTATTTAGCGGGTTTGTCGAGCACCTTTTTGTCTTTTATGGAAAGAAAAAAGTCCATGTAACCCCACAACCATCAGGTTTTCGGACGCTACACCCGCCTATTTCAAAGTGGCAACTTAACCCCTCATCAAATATCTAAAACTGGGCAATTAACCCCTCAACTATTTTGAGATTAGGGGTTTTGATTGGATCTTGGATGTGGCGGAGATGTTCTAGTGCCCTTAAACCCGAAGAGTCCCAGAAGACACGAGGAACGAATTTCTATTTTTTTGAGTAAGAAACGAATTTCTATCTTATATAAAACTGTCACCAAAACGGACTTTTTTTTGTTTTGTTTTTGTTTTTGATCGGGACCAAAACGGATTATAACGACGGGGTGGCAACGACCCAAAGGCCAGACAGACAGATCACGGATCTGTGAACCGGGTCCACGATGTAATGGCCAGCACGCAGACAGGCAGCGGCAACCACGGAACCAAACCGATCGCGTATACGACTAGACCCCACGACTCCCACCTCCACCACTCCCGTGGACTCCCTCCCTCCCTCGCCTTCTCCTCCTTCCGTGCCCTCCCATCCCCCAGCGCCGTGGTCGCCCCTCGCCGGAAGCGGAAAACCACCGACAGATCCGCCGCCAAGATGAACGACACCGATGTCTCCAAGCAGATCCAGCAGATGGTGCGCTTCATCCACCAGGAGGCCGAGGAGAAGGCCGGCGAGATCTCCGTCTCCGCCGAGGAGGTTAGTTTTTTTTTTCCTCTCGGCTCCTTTCCCCTCTCGAATGTTCAGAAGCTTAGCGATCCGCGCTGTATTAAGCGCTCGATCTGATCGTCGCCCCTGTGATCTCGAAGCGTCCAGGGGTTTCTTACTTGCTTGCGAACCAAGCCTAATAATGCTTCAATTTTGGATCGCAAGATCTGTGTCGAAGTGACGAACCGCCCTAGTTCGGAGGTAGATCGGCAAGCGTCTAGATTCGGGCTCTGTTGCTTAAGCTGATTTCGGTCCACGGAACAATACGAGAAGCTTCCAGATCGCGGAGTTTTTAGCCATGTAGTACAGGCTTCTGACTAAATCAACTATAGCTCATTTTGGAAGTTGCAATAGGCTCATGTAGACAGTTCGGAAAAGCGGAGTTGAATCATGATGTAGACAGTTCGGGAAGAGCTGAGTTGAATCATGAACTTATGTTCGTGTTCTTCTATGATACTTGTGATGCTGCTAGAAGCAGAACTAGAGCGTGATCTTAATGAAAAATGGTTAGATGCCAAAAAAAAATTGTGAAGCAGCTGATCCCCGTGCTTCATTGCCTGCTACGGGGCTACCTTATGGGCTTATGATGTATTGTTCTGCACCCATCACCTCTGATCCACCCCCATGCATGATACCTGTGTAGGCTGTAGCATGAACCATACCAGATCTTAGCCTACGTTATTCACCTATATCACTGCAACGGGGAGTGGATCTTTAAGCAGAATTCCATAAATAGGTAAATACTAAACTGTTGAGCAATAGACGCGCCTAATGGTTGTTCTGTGTCTTGTACATTTCTTTATTATATCCCTGGGTTTGTATGATCATTATGCTATTCCATTATGCCATATCAAGTACGCTAATATTTAGTAGGTCTGGGACACATGATTTGTCGGCATTCTGAGTTTCCCTGAGCTGTGAGAATGGCTTACCGGTGAAGCAACATGTCACTCCTTTTGTAACTAAAGCTTTTCTTATGCATGTGCTTGTCTTATTTTTTTTTTCACTGTATTGCATGTTTGCTACGCCATAAGTTGCTTGCTTGTCTTAATTTGTTCTTATGTCTGACTATTGTGTAATTACATTGCAGGAATTCAACATTGAGAAGCTGCAGCTTGTTGAAGCTGAGAAAAAGAAGATCAGGCTAGAATATGAGCGGAAAGAGAAGCAGGTCGATGTTCGGAAGAAAATGTGAGGCTTGAATTCTCTGAATTATCTCTTTCCCACTAGATTACAGTGCTATCTACTACAGTACATTTATCTTGAGAATTTGGATAACTTATTTTACACTGTATTTATATTACAATATGTTGTAGGTAGAGCTGAGCATAAGTTTATATCAAAATATATCAGCGATGTTAACTTTTATATCACAATATGATCAAAATATATTAGCCCAGATTTGCTTTGGCTTCACAATTTCATCAGTTGTACGCTTGTTCTTCATTTCGGAACTCTTGAGTGATAGCATGCGTCTAAAAGTAAGCTCAAGCATATTATAATGTTCCCGCATAGCTTTCCTGGAGTAAACTGATCAGTATATTGAAGTGAAGAGATTGATGAAGTAGGACCTCAAAGTTTAATATACATAGGCCATATGTTGAGTTTAAAACCAAAAATGAAAAGAAAGAAACCATGGATAAGAAATACAAAGCAACACAGGAAGAATACTATAATCTAATATTAAAACATTGTCACCTCAATACCACGTTACCTACAAATGAAGTGCAATATTGGCTCTTTAGTACTAGGGGTTTCTTTTTTTGAATTTAGACGAAACATTAGATAATGTACAATTCACTGAACTATCTGCATTAGTATATTCATTTGCATACCTTCTTTACCTAACAAACTTTACCTTTTTTCCTTTATCAGTGAGTATTCTATGCAGTTGAATGCTTCTCGCATTAAGGTGCTTCAGGCCCAGGATGACTTGGTTAATCAAATGAAAGAGGATGCAATGAAGGAACTCCTAAATATCAGTAGCAACCACCATGAATACAGGAACCTGTTAAAAGAACTAGTTGTTCAGGTTTGTTTCGATATACTGCGCACAACCACTGTGGTCCTTACAATTATGTTGCACTCTTGTTTTATCCATTTTGAAACTTGAGTGAATTTGATTTATAGGATCGAGTAAGCAACATCTGTTTATACTCCTAACAACTTCCTTCGTTGCCAAACTCATATATTAACAAGTTCTATTGTGTATAAAATACAGTGCTTGCTTCGGTTGAAAGAGCCAGCTGTACTGCTCCGCTGCCGCAAAGAAGACCACCATAATGTAGAATCAGTACTGGATTCTGCAAAGAATGAGTATGCATCAAAAGCAGAAGTCCATGAGCCGGAGATACTAGTGGACCACAGTGTGTACCTGCCAGCTTCTCCAAGCCATCATGATGAGCATGGCCTGCATTGGTAATGCATTGCACATTATCTTTTGGATGTTCTTATCTTTTTATTTATTCCCAAGGGCTTTAAATCGTGATTTTTGGGGCGAGGTCCCAGCTACAGCCTACATTTATTTAAAATATAAATGTAACAAATTCTCATTCAAAATTATTAAAGAAACAGTGTGTTTTAGCAATACTCCATAGACCATAACTAAAGTATGCATCCAATCATAACACTACAGTATGTATTTTGACTTCTAGTCAACATGTATATCAAAACTACCATATATACGGAATGGCTGAGATTGTGCTATAAGCTAAGACAAATAGCGTAGTATAGCGTCAGTCGCTAATATAGTGGAATATTGGCCGAATGCTTATTGTTTGGGGTCCCAAAAAGCTATAAAGTTGTTGTTAGTAGCTATTTAGAATGTACAGTTACTGACTTTCAGTTTATATATTTAGCATCAATACACATTCTGCGATTAACTTGTGTACTTCTAGATTTTCAGTTTCATTATCCACTTAAAATCTGGTATACAGCAGGCATTTTAAATCCGTAGTCTTTCAGTAGTTTCATGCTAGTTGCTGACTGCTATCCTTTTCATGATTGTGCTGTTCATGCTCAAATTGTGTTTATGTAGCCATGGAGGTGTTGTGCTGGCTTCTCGAGATGGAAAGATTGTGTTCGAGAATACAGTGGATGCAAGGCTTGAAGTTGTCTTCCGCAAGAAATTGCCAGAGGTGAATTAGCTCATCCTTCAATATTACTTTCTTCCACCAACCCCTGTGTTTGCATAATGCAGTATTCTTAAAAACTATAGAGAAGAAAAACGATCTACCGAGATTCAAAGTTCCAACATGCTGCATCTCTCCCCAGGTGCCAGTGCATATCTCAGGGAAGCAGCATTTTTAAATGATTTTGCATTCTACTATGATAGCAAACAACAATGTTTCTAAATTATGGAATGGCTTAAGTATGACATGGTCATTTTGTATTTAGTTTGTTGTAAGAAAATGCCCATCATAATTAACCCTTGAAGGAAAGGGAGAACATCTTAACCCAACTGTTGATAAATCAGTTCCATTATTCTCTTAGCCACATTGACACTACATTTTCTTAACAAACATATTGATTGCCCTTTGTAATTTGTTTACATGCCCCATTTTCGTGGGACACCTAATTCAGAGGCTAGAACCTACACGGGACTTGACATTCTTGTTCCCTTGCAGATCCGGAAGCTTCTTGTTGCGGCCTAATCTGCACTTGTATTTTGGTGATGGTACAGCTTTTTCTATGTAATGGCTGCCGGTTTGACCCTGCAGCTGCACCGAACTCCGCCTGTTTTTTGCAAACATTGATTGTTTAAAGTATTCATCCTCTATGTAAGCACTACCTATTTGTTCATTATTATTGCTGAGCACAAACTATTTGCACGCTGTTTGCTCCGAGGAATAAATAAATAAAGGGAAAATTTGCCACTGGACACCGTTATTATGTGGTCTTTGTCCAAACACACTGAAAATTTGTGGATTTGCTGGGTACCATTACAATTCTTTGGTTGTTTGTTGTAACACATCCTGCCATGTGGACCCGCTTGTCAGCCACTCATTTAGTTTTTAGCTCTTCTCCAACCAAACTGAAGCCCGTGAATACATGGGAGTGGGACATCTGGCTTACTGAGCACACGCCTTCCCGGTGCCGGGGAAGCGGCCAGAAACGTCCCGGCCGGCGGCGGCAGTGCGTGGCCCAAGAGAAGCAGAGGCGCAGGCATGCACGGACGGGCCTAACGACTCTTCCCAGCTATACAGCCTAGAGCCGATCGGAGCGGCGCAGTCGGTGCATCCGGGCCCAAGCAAGAAGCGCTAGGGAATATTGGGAACACGCTCAGATTTGCTAAATGAGTACCCAAGCAAGAAGCGCTAGGGAAATAGTGGGAACTCGCTCAGATATGCTGAATGAGTAATGGAGAAGATACAGATCGAGGGGCCATTGCGAACCAGTGCGAGCGACCAAGCTGGACTGTAATCGGCGCCGGAGACCTCCCCGTCTTTTCTCGGAGTTTATAATTTGGTTGGAGAAGAAAAGCTAAGAAACAGATAACTGGCTGGCTGACAAACAGGTCCACATGGCAGGATGTTACAGCAAACAACCAAAGAATTGTAATGGTACTCAGCAAATCCACAAATTTTCAGTGTGTTTGGACAAAGACCATATAATAACGGTGTCCATTAGCAAATACTCCCACCATTCCAAATTAGATGACTTCAATTTGTGCACATACGGATGTATCTATACTTGTAACATGTCTAGATACATCCGCATGTGGACAAATGAAAGTCATCTAATTTGGAACGGAGGGAGTAAGTACTACCGACTTCCATGGTTACCCTATGCATTGCGGCACCGATTGTGTCTGTCTTGCCAACATGTGTACTCCGGAGTATAGCTTTATTCAGACTTCCGAAAATTACTTCTCGTGTAAGGCTTCCTTTCCGTTGACATGTTACCCTCGTGTTAATTACTTAACCAGCACATTTTAACGGAAGCAAGAATGAACACAGCCCCTATGGCTATCCGTGCTGGATGCCGTCGCAACTCAGTTGCAAACTTGTTTGTCCTTTTGTTGTACTTGTCTCTTGTCCAAAAGTGCAATAAGACAATACCCCAATTTCTGAAAAGCATATACGACAGCTTCAGGTCATAGTTTCTCCCGGGCGTATAGTCAAGGTTAAAGTTAATATGGTTTTCTGTTTGCGTCAAAGTGAATATGGCAGCTCTGGCAAACAACTCCTCTCTCATCTCCGCGTCAAAGTGAATATGGCAGCTCTCGCAAACAACTCCTCTCTCGTCTCCCCTCGCGTCGCCCCCCAGGCGACGCCAGGGGCAAAATCCCGCCGCCGCTAGCCTCCCCCACCGGAGCCCCCTGCCACCGCCGGCCTCGTCCGCGGCGGTGGTGGCACCTCTCCGCTGCCAAAATCGGTGGTTGGAGGGGCGGTTCTTGATGCGCAGCTGGAGGCGACTGGCCCGTGGGGGCGGCGGCGGTCGGGGCGGAAGAGTTGAGCCGGCGGGCTCGGGTGGAGGTCGCGGCCAGTGCTGGCTGTGGGTGGCGGCGTGAGGAGGCGGTGGCGCCATCGCCGGAGATGGGGCGCGTCCGATGGGCTTGGCGGGCCCGATCTAGGGCGTGCACGGTATCGAGCGGAGGCGGAGGACGCGCGGAGGCAGGAGGCCTGTGAGGCGCGGCGCAGTGCGGGCCGATGATGCTCTGTGTGGGGAGGCGCGGCGCTGGCCGTGGCTGCCGGGTGCGGTGGTGCGGAAGCCGGGGCGGCGGCCCCGGGTCGTGGGTCCGGCATGGTTGGTGCGGCCAGGGGCGCCATGGCCGGAGCGGTGTGAGGCTGCAGCGGCGGGTCGGCGGGTCGGGGAAGGTTGGAAGGCTTTGTGCGTCGGTTGCGCCGCCTTCGCACATGATGTGTTTGTTTCAGTGGGTGTGCAGGCCGACAGTGCCGCGGGTTTCCCCGCCTTGGCCGACTGCGTGGGGTTGGAGAGGCTCAAGTGCTCCGGGCGAAAGCCCGGCGACACGACGTCCGTGGACGCCGTTCTCACTCTTGAGGGGTCGTCTTGGAGCTCCTTGATCCTCCTCGGTCCTGGACCTCCTCTTCGGGTGAAGACTTGTATCCTGTTTGTGCAGGGTCGGACTTCGGCGTCGATCTTCGTCGCCTCCCCTCTTGAGGGTGTCGTCTTGAAGATGGTGGTTCCTATGTGCACACCCGTGGGCTGGACTCACACAACTTCGTGGTTGGCAGCGGCCGACGATGTCTTGGGTGCTATGGTGGCGTTGCGAGCTGTGTGGTAACGATGACGGTGTTGAGCGGAGACGAGTCACGGCATGTCCTTCGTCACCAACAGTTCGTGATGCGTCCCGCTGTGAAGTTGTGAAGTCGGAGCTGCGTGCCGCAGGCAAGCATGCTAGCAACGATGCCACTTTTTCTACAGTGGCCTCTCGGACTCCGTGGGTGCAAGGTGTGCAACTTTCTCCGGTGAAGCTCTTCGTCGAAGTCAGAGCTGCCTCTTCCTCGACGCTTTAGGTCGACTGTTTGGCATAGGCCGACATGGTGTTCCGCGTCGGCTGCGGCGCAGGCTTCGTCGGTAGTCGTCGAAAGTGAAGTCGGAATCGCTTGCTCGGGGAGGAGAGACGACGATGACGCTCGGTGACGACCTTGACGATGTTTTTCTCCTCGCCGACGTGTGTATTTCATGTGGGTGGCCAGGTCGGCCGGGTCTGTGTGGGGACCCCAGACTAGCTGTCCGAAATACCCGATTATGCTTAACACAACGATCCCGTGATCAGTCTGTCATTGCACATAATCCAAATTGAATACCAAAATTTACATCCATTACAATACCGAATTAAAAGTCTTACATAAATGGTCATTTAGACCCAGTCTTACATAGGTGCCTTCATGGGCCAAACCAAAATATCAGCGGAAGCTACGGCGTAGTAGACATCATATTCTAACGACGACGACCCGACATGCAGCTGACTTATGGAGATCCTTAGTTCGCGTAGAAGTCGCCATACTCCTGCTCGGCGTAGTGCTTCTCCTCGTAGTCTGGCTAGGACAATAGCCAGGGACGAAACCAATATGAGTACATTTGATTGTACTCGCAAACTACCCCCAACATGAATATGCACTAGTTTTATTTTAATTTCAAACTTTTATTTATTTAAAACATCTCTATATCTTTATTGAAAAAGGTAAGAAGAGTTTTATAACTATCCTTATGAAATCACCATTGTATTTGTTTTCCCCAAACCTCCTCCATTCTTTTAACCATGGCTCACCATGGTCCATTTATTTCACCAACTCATACCACTCCATTTGGTATAACTGTGTAACACCATCTCCATTTCAGTTTCTTTTAAACTTAAAGCTTTTCCAAAAACTTGCACATGATCTTAGGACAGCCTCCCAATTGTCCATATCCGAGGACTCGGCTATTCGAATAGTTTTAACCCTCTGCAGAGGTAGCACGCTTTTAACCCACATCCATCGATAACTCATCGTGTCAGCCACGTCCCGCCATACAAGGTGTATGCGAAGTTGAGCCACCGACCATAGTCTGTCATTTGCTCATGCTAGTATAGGATCCTGCCCCTATGACACATTCCATCGACACTCAGTCCAGTTTCCCGTCGGAAACCCTAAGTGTGAGGACTCATAGGTTTTTCCCGGCGACCACATGGTGAAGTCTTCAATCCTCCTCCTTATCTTTCCATAGAGTTTGAGCGAGGACCCAGGTCAGGGGAGTTCACTAAACCATCCCCTCATGCATAACGGAGTCATCTCCGTCGATGAGGTATCCCATACTAATAAGAGCAAATTATATGACTAAGCCTTTTCCCATATATGGTAAATGTGGTCGCACAGGGTAAGATTGGTCGTCATAGTACTAGGACACTGTGCATTTTTCATAAACATCACCATTTTTCATTTCTCCACTTCAACACCGACATCTCGGCATTTCACACCCACACAAGTATTTCCAAAGGAGTTTTGAATAAACAACATTGTTTCCCATCCTATAGTTTTATATAGACTACCTTATACTTCTACATAGGGTGGCAAAATAATATCCATAATGCTCCGTTCGGATGTTCGCATTGAGAGCTCCATATTGATATTGGGTTGAATATCAATATCATGAGATATTGATATTGAGTTTGAATGTCAATATTTTTGTTTGGATGTGTTAGATATTCAGACCCAAACAAGATATTGAGTTTGAATATCAAATGTTGTTTGGATGTGTTAGATATTGAGTTTGAATAACAAGATGACCAAGTCTACCTGTTCCGACATTTTGCAATTACAGTTTAAGGAAATTTATAATTTCAGAAAATATTCACCAAAGCATGTTTAGCAAACCAGCACATCACAAAGCGCATTGACAAGCATAATTTCAGATCATCAAGACATGATTTTTCACAAGCATGTTAAGAAAAATATCACATCAAAAGTACAACACATGTCTGACCATTTTATCTACAGCACTGGAAAGATTCGTGTTCATCTACAGCACATATCCATGACCAGTTCATCAAACAAATCGATCTACAGCACTGGAACCTGAGCCGAGAAGCTGAAGCTCGGGATGTAGGTGCACCGGCCGCCGGAGCTCCGTTCATCAACCACGGAGGAACAGAGGAGCAGAGCCAGGAAGCCGCAGGAGAGGAGCAGAGGCGAGGATGCCGTCCTCGACCCCGTGAGAGCGCCGGCCGGAATCGCGAGGGCCGGCCGCCGGAATCGCGAGCGCCAGCCCGCCGCCGCCCTAGGTCTCGCACTCGCCCAGATCCTGCACGCCCTGCTCCCGCCGCTCCTCGTGGCCGCCGCGTCAGCCAACGCGCTCCACTCCCGGTGGCGCGCGCTGCACGGCACGCTGCTCGCGCTCCAGTCCTCGCTCGTCTCGGCCCCCGCATCCGCCGCCGGCCACCCGCTCTTCGACGATCTGGTTGCTTCTCTCCTCCCGGCGCTCCGCTCCCTCCACGCGCTCTCCGCGCGCTGCCAGGACCCGGCCCTCCCCGGCGCTGCTCGCTCCTCCTCCGCTCGGGGCTCCTCTCCGTCGACTCCTCGGCGTCCTCCCCCAATGCCATTGTGCTGCAGGTGCCCGCCGCGGCAGCATCGCGCGCGGACAAGTCGCTCTTCATCAGGGACGCCTTTGCGCGGCTCCAGATCGGGGTCCTCGACCTCAAGCTCAAGGCCCTGGCTTCGCTGCTGGAGTTGCTGGGCAGCGACATCACCACCGCCGAGGCCGGCGCTGCGGGACCGTGCGACGGCGCGAGGATGAAGAGGCCTCGCTCGGGTTCTGTTTCGCTCGCTCGCGAACTGGTATGAAGGCCTCGCTCGCGAATACAGAGTCAATCTCCAGGGTTGGAGCTCGACATTCGGCGGGTACCGTTTTGCCTTCGCTCGGGTTGGTTCGATATTGAGACCGAATGTCACGGTTCAATGCCACAAACATCCAAACGGTGATATTCGTGATATTCGGGGCTGAATATCCCGAATATCCAATATCAAGGCTGAAAGCGAACATCCGAACGCAACATAAACTTTTTGAAAAGGTTTTGTAAACCATTGCCTTAAGAGTAAATCATTTGATCAAAGTAGATGCATATGTATTTAGGTGCAAGCTCAGGGAGTAGCTTGCCTTGCTCGGCAAAGTGACCTTGGTCTTGATCTTCAGGTTCAACAAATTCCCCCTCCTCGATAACTCCAGCAACGTTCTCGTCTAATCGATAAATAAACAAATACAAGCAGTCACTAAACTACTCAAGCAACATCACAACATTACAATCCTAAATGCTCTAAATAGCCACTGCAAACAACAAACAATACTATTGGGTTTCAATTTAATTGAATTTAACATTATTTAATTAAGTCTAAATTATGGCAGAAACTTGTTGAACATGTTTAATTCCACAACTTGAGTTCTGTTGGTCACAAAAATACAAACTAAACTTCTACAGAAAGCTACTGATGTGTAGAAGACAACACAATTAGATTTGGATTAATTGGAGTTACCAAACTCCCTACACAAATGTTTTAATCCAGTAACTTAATAATCAAGTTTTGGCTACCAAATAAGTTCTGTTGCTCCTAAAATTAAATCCTTTGAGGGGTAAGTAAACATGACTAAATGTGATCTAACAAAATTGATCCTAAATCATTTGGGTTAACCATTAAACATATTTAATTGTTTTAGTGCAGAAGGGGTTTCTAAATTCAACTTTATACCAAACAATTATTACTGCACAATTAATTCTACCAAAATTAGGGAAGCTAACACATTACGGTAATAAGCTAACAAAATTGGTTTGGAATTATTTGGACTAACAGAGTATCAGAAACAAATAAGTTTAGAATTTAAACCTTCTGTAGTATTTTTATTACTACACTTTTATTATTTATCTAAATGAATTGAATCCACTTGGGTTGTTTAAAAAAATTCATAAGCTTTCCAGAACAATTGGATTTGATTTATTTGGATGTCTAGATCTCGAGTTATTGAATTTCTAAAATGGTTCCAGTACTGAATTTCCAGAGAGAAATGAATTGGAAATCCTTCTTCTCTGGATAATGTTTAAATCTATGACAGGTGGGGTCTACAGGTCAGTGTCACAGTGCGCGCGAGGGAAATTAATAAAACGCTGACGGGTGGGGTCCACTTGCCAGCGGCTCTACTAAACGAAGCGGTAATCCAACGGCCCACATCAAAGCCGACGACGGCGACCATTTTTGGGCGGCGCCGTGGCTCCGGCGACGGCGAGGTGGATGAATCTCTCACCTAGGGGGCACGGGAAGACGCGGCGATGACGCGAATCGACGGCGGAGGCTCGAGGAAGGCGGTGGTGCGAGTTGTACTTGCTGGGGAGGGCTGGTTCGTCGGCTGCGTGGTGGCAGCACTTCCACGAGCGCGGCAGCAACTCCGGCGAGGCTCCGGGGACGCGTCTGTGCATGAAAAAGAGGGCAAAAAGGCTCGGGTGAGTGCGGTGTCCAGGAGGAAGAGAGTACGGGCCAGAGGGGAGAGAATGAGAGGGTGTGGCGTCGCGGCCATGTCCGACCTTGACGGCGGCAGTGACGGCAGCGTGCACACCCTCCTGGCGGTGCACGGGCGAACTGAGAGTGGAGAGGGAGAGTGGGGTGGTGTGGTGCTTCCAGAGGGGTCGGGGTGATTTTTATAGGGCGGAGGCTGGTCCACGGTGGTCGCAGAGCACGGACGGCGTCCATGGCGCACAGGAGAGGATCCTCCGCTCGATTCCGTGGCGACGCGTGCAGGGAGCTCGATGCAGGGGCGTCTGAGGGGTCCGGGCGGGAGCTAGGAGCAGCTATGGCGACGGGTGCGTGTCGGGGAGCAGAGGGGGGGGGGGCCGAATTTGGCCGGCGCTGTCGAGCTCTCCTCGGCGGAGCAAAGAGGGACAGGGCAGCGTTGGGGCGAGAGAGAGCGCTCGAGTGCTCTCCTCTGCGTGCAGAGGATGCAGAGGTGCGGTGCGAGCTGGAGGGGGGCCTGGGCGCGGCGTAGACGACCACGGTGACACGGCGCGGCTACAGCGAGCTAGGAGAGAGGTAGGGGATGATCATTTTGCAAAAAAAACCTGCCTCTTTTCCTTTTCTATTTTCTTTTATTTCTTTTTAGTCCAGAAGCATTTTAGGATTTTATATAGGGCACTTAACTTGTTTAGAAAAATTCATAAATATTTGTGAAGCCTTCCCATAACATGTAGAGACTCCACAAAATTTGGTGTTTCAAAATAAAATACTTTGAATCAATTTTGATCATAAGGTTTTAATTGTGGTATTTTGGTTTATTTCAAATTGATTTTACTTTAGAATTTTAAACTAGTTCAAAATATTATTTGAGAGGGAAAAGTAGTAAGAATAAAATGGGAGTGTTTACATTACCAATCCACTGAATTTTGTTTGAAAGGAGAGCAATTTCTCACTTGGACAATTTGGGTGACACACTTGTCACTTTCATTTTTCTTGTTTCAACTTTTGTTTTTGCATTTCAAAATTTTAAATGCAAGCAAACAAGAAACACAATTAACAAGAAACATTTACCACAAGTAACAAGGTACAAACAACACATAATAATCAACAAAAGTTTTTGTTGGCTCTCATTTTTGGAATAATAATACTGATTAATAATTTTGGGATGTTACAATCCTTCCCCCTTAAAATAAATCTCGTCCCGAGATTTGGTAGGCTTCGGTACTAAAGAGGTTTGGGAATTCGCTTCTAAGATAATCTTCGCGTTCCCAAGTTGCTTCTTCTTCGGAGTGGTTAGTCCACTGGACTTTGTAGAACTTGATTGCGTGTCTTTGGGTAACACGAACATCTTCTTCAAGAATCTTGAGGGGCCTCTAACGATAAGTCAGGTCTTGGTTTAGGTCGATGGAGAGGTGGTCGATGTTTTTGAAAACATTAGGCTGGTCAGGAACTTCAAGACACTTCTGGAGCAGGGAAATGTGGAAGACATCGTGATAATCTCCTAACTCCGCGGGCAATTCCAGCTGATAGGATACTTCTCCTCGACGAGCAATAATCTTGAAAGGTCCAATATATCTTGGTGCTAACTTTCCTTTGACATGGAAACGTTGCATTCCTTTGAGGGGTGTCACTCGGAGATAAACATAATCTCCGACGTTGAAGGTGAGGTCACAACGCTTGGTGTCAGCGTAACTCTTCTGACGGGATTGGGCAGTTTTGAGACGTTCACGAATAAGCTGAACTTGCTCTTCAGCTTCACGAAGGGTATCTGGTCCAAACAATTTGCCTTCTCCGGTATCGGACCAATTCAGGGGTGTACGACACTTTTGCTGTAAAGGGCTTCAAAAGGGGCCATTTGCAGACTAGACTGATAACTATTGTTGTAGGAGAACTCTGCAAACGGAAGACAATCTTCCCACTTGGAACCATAGGATAGAACACATGCGCGAAGCATGTCCTCCAATATCTGGTTCACTCGTTCAGTTTGGCCATCGGTCTAGGGATGATAAACTGTGCTAAACGCTAACTTGGTTCCGAGGGCTTCGTCAAGGGATTTCCAGAATCTTGAGGTGAATTGCGTGCCTCTATCAGATACAATCTTTTTAGGCACACCATGCAGGCTTACTATTCTAGAAATATACAAGTCTGCTAACTGGGCTCCATTGTGAGTGGTCTTGACAGGTATAAAATGAGCAACCTTGGTCAATCGATCAACGATGACCCAGATTGAATCGTGGCCTCGGTTGGATCTTGGAAGTCCGGTAATAAAATCCATTCCAATCTCATCCCACTTCCACTCGGGATCTTCAAAGGTTGAAGCAATCCAGCGGGTCGCTGATGTTCAGCCTTGACTCACTGACAGATATCACACTTGGCTACGAAAGAACCAATTTCTCGCTTCATTCCGTGCCACCAAAATCTTTCTCGAAGGTCTTGGTACATTTTGGTTCCGCCAGGGTGGATTGAATAAGGGGTCTCATGGGCTTCCTTCAGGATTAATTCCTTGAGTTCCGTGACATTGGGCACACAGATACGGCCTTTGAATCTCAGCACTCCTTCAGCATCTTCGGTGAAACCGGGTGCTTTGCTGAGAGAAATCTTCTTTTTAATTCCTTCAATACTTTCATGACCTTTTTGAGCTTCCTTGATTTGATCCATCAGGGTTGGGGCTAACTCTAAATTGGCGAGATACCCTTGGCTAACAAGCTTTAGTCCGAAATCTTCAAACTCTTTAAATAAGGCTGGCTGTTCGGCTTGGATCAAGGCATTCAGGGTGCAAGGTTTGCGACTAAGGGCATCGGCAACTACATTAGCCTTCCCGGGGATAGTGAATTCCAATATCATAGTCACTGACTAACTCCATCCATCTCCTCTGCCTCAGGTTCAATTCTTTCTGGGTGAATATGTACTTCAAGCTCTTATGGTCTGTATAGACCTCGCAAGGATGTCCCGCAAGATAGGGACGCCATGCTTTGAGAGCAAGAACAACAGCAGCTAACTCCAGGTCATGGGTTGGATAATTCTCTTCATGTGGTCGCAACTGTCGGGACACATATGACACAACCTTGCCTTCTTGCATCAGAACGCAACCAAGTCCGAGGCGTGACGCATCGTAATACACGTCGAAACTCTTGGTGATGTCTGGCATAATCAATACTGGGGCTGAAGTCAGTCTCTTCTTCAACTCTTGGAAGCTATCTTCACACTTCTGAGTCCATTCAAATTTCTTGCCTTTCTTCAATAGTTGGGTCATGGGTTTGGCTATACCGGAGAATCCTTCAATGAACTTGTGGTAATAACCCGCTAGTCCGAGAAAGCTTCGGATTTCAGTCACACTGATGGGGGCTTTCCAGTCTAAAATTGCTTGAATCTTCTCGGGGTCAACAGAAATTTCTCTAGCAGATATGACATGACCAAGAAATGCTACTTCTCTCAGCCAAAACTCACACTTGCTAAGTTTGACATACAGCTGGTGCTTGCGAAGAGTCTCCAAAACTAGGCGCAGGTGTTCAGCATGCTCTTCTTCGGTCTTGGAGTAGATAAGGATGTCGTCGAGGAAAACTACCACGAACTTGTCGAGGTACTCCATGAAAACCTTGTTCATCAGATTCGTGAAATAGGCTGGGGCATTGGTCAGACCAAAGGACATGACGGTGTATTCAAATAATCCGTATCAGGTGGTGAAGGCGGTCTTGGGAATATCTGTATCTCTGATCTTCAACGGATGATATCCTGTCCGAAGATCGATCTTGGAAAAGACTCGGGCTCCACTCACTTGATCGAACAGATACTCGATCTTGGGAAGGGGTACTTGTTTTTAATGGTTACGTCATTTAGCTTGCGATAGTCCACACACAGGCATGTGGTACCGTCTCTCTTGTCCACAAAAATAATGGGTGATCCCCAAGGTGAAGCGCTTGGGCGAATAAGACCTTTGCTGAGCATATCAGCCAACTGCTTCTTCAATACAACCAGTTCTTCCGGATTCATCCGATAAGGCCTTTGGGATATAGGGGCTGTTCCTGGGATAAGCTCAATTATGAACTCAATATCCCGGTCTGGCAGCATACCAGGCAACTCTTCAGGGAAAACATCTCGGAATAGGTGAACAACACGGATCTCATCTAAGGTGGGTCGAGCTATGCTCTCATGGCAGCCTGGTTGGAAGTGGTTGGTTTCAGACACATACTCCACTTCTACTTCTTTGTCGGTGGTGATGGATACAGCTCTTCTGGCACAGTCTATTCGACCATGGTACTTGGCTAGCCAATTCATACCAAGTATGACATCTATGCCTTGGGTTCCTAGAATAATTAGGTCGGCTGCAAATTTTCGCCTGAAATCTCAATGCAGTATTTGGACAAAATCTCTTGGTTTCTATGGTGGAGCGAGGGATTTGTATACTCAGGGTTTTTGTTAGGAAGCCTTCTACTAAGCCTCCCTTAGCGACAAACTCCTCGGTAACAAATGAATGTGTTGCACCAGAATCAAACAGAACATTTGCAGGTACTGAGTTGACAAGGAACGTACCCAGCACAACATCTGGCGCATCCTGAGCTTCTTCAGCATTGATGTGGTGCAGACGGCCCTTGGCAACAACAACATTTCCGCGGGGTGCGGCATTCTTGCCACCTCCATTGCGGCCTGGACCATTGTTCGGCGCATTGGGGCGCTAAACATTCCTCTTAGGATTGGGGCATTCTCTGGAGTAGTGACCTTTGTTGCCACATTCAAAGCAGACAACATTGGCATTGGGGTTGAAGTTGTTGAAGTTTCCTCTGGGACGGTTATTGTCATTGGGGCGGTTGAAGTTATTTGGGCGGTTAGGGAAATTGGGGCGTGGAGCTTGGGGTGGCCGATAAGCAGGCTTGGGGTTCTGCTGAGCATTCATCCTCCTCTTGCGACCTTCATACATAGACTTGCGCTTGCTCTCCAGCTGGATGGCTTTGTCCACAAGTGACTCCAGGTCACGAAAGTCATGGACAACCAAAGCACACTGCAGTTCATCATGAAGTCCATTCAGGAAATGCTCCATCTTCTTCTTCTCTGTGTCGGTGTCATCAGGAGCATATCGAGATAAGTTGGTAAACTCATCCAGATAACCGACCACATCTCTACTTCCCTGCCTCAGCTTGCGGAATTCATCCTTCTTCCTATCAATGAGTCTGTCGGGAATGTGCTTCTTGCGGAACTTCTCCTGGAACTCAGCCCAGTTGATAACATGACCAACTTGCTGGAGAGCCTTGGTAGTCTCCCACCAAGCTCGTGCAGGTCCAGCAAGATAGTGAGTTGCATACAGCACCTTCTCATTTTCTCCTACAGCAGCAACTTCCAGATCGTTCCCAATGGTAAGAAGCCAATCATCGGCTTCCAGTGGGTGAAGTCCCTTGGAGTAGGTTGGGGGGTTGGTCTTCTGGAAATCGCTCAAAGTGGATCGCTGGTTTCCCTCGCCATTGCCAGCCATTGCCATCATTGTTGTTGTTGTTATTGTTGTGGTTGTTGTTGTTGTTGTTGTTGTTGTTATAAGCGGCTGTGAGTTGCTGCAAGGTAGCAAGATTAGCTTGACGCTCCTCCTGGGCAGCTTGGCGTTTCTCCATGATAATCGCGAGAAGCTGGGCAGGGGTTGGGTCCGGTGGTGGTGGTGGCACTCCATCCGCACGACGGGGCGGCATCCTGAAGCACACCGGGTATAAGAGGCAAGGCAAAAAGGTTCAACTAAGGGAAAGGCGATTTCGCGAAGTGGTTGATTAATTACTGCTTATGGAAAATATTTCACACAGATCAAACAAGACAAACATACTTATATTTCACAAACATCACATCAAGGAGTTCAAAACAACATCAAGCTTACAACCTCAAGCTTACAACATCAAGCTTAAAACATCACCCTACATCTAAGATTCATAACATCTGGTTTCCAAAAGAACCACTACTTCGACTCGACTAGCGATAGGGGGTCAACCTAATCCTGCGGTAGTACTCAAGTCACTCGCCTACTGAGGTGGAACCTCAGGCTCGGCTGCGACGTCAGCGTCGGACTGGTAAGGTGGCTCCTCTGGGTCCTCCTCCTCGTCCTCGAGGACTGCCTCGAGTGAGTCCTCGTCCTTGTCAACTAACTCCTCCTCGTCGTCCTGCTGCTCATAATCCATCTCCTCCATGAAGTCCTCGTCGTCACTAAGGAAAGCGACGTTCTCCTTGCGGAGATCCTCGCCCTCCTCCTCCATCTCGTTGGCCTGATGCTCCATGTCCTCAATCAGCTCGTCCTGCTCCGCCACCCTCTTGCGGAGCTGGGCGATGGTCCTCCTCAACTGGGCCCTCTTCCTGAGAAGAGCGACCTTCTCCTCCAGCAGCTTCTCCTCGTTCTCGCGAATCTCAACAAGCGAGATGCGATCAAAGTGAAGTTGAACACTAGTGCGCATCAGATCATCCTGGGTGTACTGAAGTAAGAGCTCCATGTCCATGATGTAGCTCCCAAACATCGGGTGGCAAAGGGTAGGAGTAGAGTGTCCATCGCTGTTGCGCCTCCCGTAGAACCGAAAACGGGAGTTTGCCAACTCCGCCTTGTGCTCCTCACACAGTCGGGCCAGCAACCTTTGTGTGGCAGTACAGAGACCGTCAACCCAGATAGAAGCCTTGGTGGTGAAGATGATCGTCCTGGAACTGGGAGAATTGATGTTCCTGCGAACCGATGACTCGATGAGCCAACTTAGTCTCCTGACTCCGTGAACGTCAACCTGAGCTCCTTTGAACTCTGGAGCGGGGCGACCTAACAGCTTGCTTAACTCGAACAAGTCATTCTCGAACATCAGCTTGCTGTCCTTCTCAAGCTGAACGAACTCGGTCCAATGGAGTGTCATCTACAAATTTTAAGCAAAGTTTTAAGTTAGTGAGCTGACGAGTGTATCAAAATTTTAAATGTAGTGAGGCAACAAGTGAGTCAAATTTTAAGCTTAATGAGAAGTGTGCAAAATTTTAAGGATACAAAGGAAAATGTAATATTTAATGAGAGTAAAATTTTGCATAAGTAAGAGGATTGGAGATAAGCAGTTTTCGAAAATACTTCACTCCTTTCTTTTAGAAATTAATCTTTTGGTAACATTTGTCTAACGACCATGCTAACTAAGGTTTCCTAAAGTCAGGATGGCTCTGATACCAAGTCTGTGGGGACCCCGGACTAGCTGTCCGAAATAACCGATTATGCTTAACACAACGATCCCGTGATCAGTCTGTCGTTGCACATAATCCGAATTGAATACCAAAGTTTACATCCATTACAATACCGAATTAAAAGTCTTACATAAATGGTCATTTAGACCCAGTCTTACATAGGTGCCTTCATGGTGAAAGGACATTTTGTGATCTCTTAGTTTTGTGTGTTAGTTAACAACACTTTGGATGTTTTAATCTGGTGCTAAGTGATGCAGGTTTTATTGTATACAACATATGCACCAACACCAAAAAGAGAAAAGAGTTTCTGGAGCATTTCAGGCCGGAGTTTCCGGCCTCCAAGGCCGGAGTTTCCGGTCCTTGGTCTTGTCCTCGAAGAAACAGCAAGCTGCTGATTTGCTGCTCAGCCCCTGGTGTGGGGCGGAGTTTCCGGCCCTCAGGACCGGAGTTTCCGCCCCTGGCCGAACATTCCGGCCCCAGGGCACCGGAGTCTTTGCCCAAGCCTCTGCTGCGAAGTTGCTGCTCAGCCCCTGGTGTGGGGCGGAGTTTCCGGCCCCCTAGGCCGGAGTTTCCGCCCCTGGCCAAACATTCCGGCCCCAGTGCACCGGAGTTTTGGCCCGAGTCTCTGCTGTCAAGAAGTTGCTCAGCTCCTGGTGTGGGGCGGAGTTTCCGGCCCTGTAGGCCGGAGTTTCCGGTCACTAGGACCGGAGTCTCCGGTGTGATTCTTCTCTGCAACGGCTACTTTTCTGGGAGGGGTATATATACCCCTCCATCTACCTCCAGCCAGCTAGCTCGCCCAGAATACAAGATCCCCATTGTTGCAAGCTCAAGAATCACTAGATCTCCCAATCCCTCCACCCAAACTTGTTGATCTTTGGAGGATTGAAGGAGAAGGCCCCGATCTACATCTTCACCGAGCCGTTTGTCATTTCCCCCTCATTCACTTGAGGGACCATTTGCTAGGGTTTCCACTAGGAAAACCTAGCCCCCTATTGTACTCACTTGATTGTCTTTGTGACAGATTGTAGCTGTTTGGGAGCCCCCAATCCTTTGTGGGTTGTGCCCCAAATCGTTGTTGTAAAGGCTCCGGACTCCGCCTCGAAGGTTTCCGATAGTTGAAGTGAACCAAACCTTTGTGGTGCGGTTCACCGGAGAAGAGGGTGAGGCCTTTGTGGCCGTTGAACCATTGTGTTGGTTCACACCTCTCCAACGAGACGTACTCCCCTAAAAAGGAGGAACTCGGGATTACATCCGTGTCTCCGCGTGCTTTGACTTCGGTTACCTCTATCCTTGTTTACCGCCTTATATATCGTGCTTAGTTGCTAGCTTGTCATATAGGTAAATTCACCGTAGTTGCATATCTAGAGAATTTACCTTTTGTGTCAAGCCTAAATTGAAAAAGACTAAAATTGGAGTAGCACCTATTCACCCCCCCCTCTAGGTGTCATACCGATCCTTTCAATTGGTATCAGAGCTAGGCTCTCTTGTTTTGGGTTTAACCGCCTAAGAGAAGTATGACACAAAGTGAGGATGAGGCCGATCTTGCCAAGGCCAAGGAGACCATGGCATCCATGGCCGATATCAAATCGTTGGAAACAACATTGACATCGTCCATGAATGACATGAATGTCAAATTTGATGAGTTGCGTGACATGCTCATGAAACTCACAAATGCCAAGGTTTCGGAAACCATCCCACTAGAGGGTATCTCTAACTCCGATGAAGGTGATTCCGAGGAGGGTAAAAAGAAAAATGAGAAGGGGTTGGAAACCATCTCCGGATCTAAACCATCTCCTCCTCCTCCTACCAAGCATGAAGATGGGAAGGAAGAGTACCATAACGTTCCGGGATGGTACCCTATCGACCCACCTATCACCACCCGCATAAACCCCATTGGTCCTCCACCTAAGCTTAATGCATTAGCCTTTGCTAGTTGGCAACGCTCAATGAAATCTCATATTAACAGTGCCTCTATCGAGCTTTGGAGGATCATTGAAGAGGGTACAAGGTTGCGGATCCAAGCAATGTGACAAGAAGAGAATTTGCCGAAAAGCAACTCAATGCCTCCGCACTCCATATGATTGAACTTTCAGTGGGTGAAAGTGACAAGCATTATGTTCTCAATGCCCACCGCCAAAGAAGCTTGGAATTGTCTTGAGGTTGCATTTCTTGGGAATGAAAGCATGAAGAGAAACCGATATGAGTCTTTGAGCAATGATGCCGAAGGCTTCTACATGTTTGACAATGAGACTCATGAAGACATGTATGGAAGACTCAAGACTCTTGCAAAGGCCTTCTTTGATGTGGGGGCAACCTATGTGGATGATGCTTATGTCAAGAGGAAGTATGTGAATGCTCTCTTGCCTTCCGAGCCCATCGAGGTGAAGGCCATTCAAGGAAGACACAACTACAACGAAATGACATCCAATGAAGTTATGCAAGAAGTGCAAGCCTCCAAGGTTGCCACCAAGAATGCCGAAGATAGCCGTGCTAGGGCCATGGGGATGAAACAAGGCCCCTCACTTGCTTTGAAGGCCAAGGTGGTATGTCTTGATGAGGTTGAAGCGTGCCCAAGCAACATTGCTCCAAATGATCTTGAACCGGCTCTAAATGGTCATATAGCTCTTGCCACAAGAGAGTTTTGGCAAGACCCGGCAAAAGCTAAAGCCAAGGTTGATAAAGAGAACAACTCAAGTGGGAAGAAAGAGCTAGCCTCAAAGTGGAAGACGTGCTACAATTGTCATGACAAGAACCACTACATAAGAGAGTGTCCTTATGAGAACCGAGAGCAAAATGGTGGGAAGCTCATCCCCAAGGACCATTCAAAGTTGATCCAAAAGAAGCCCGCAAGACCAAGGAAGCCTTTCTTCAAGAAGGCACCAAGAATTGTGTTGGTGGCACAAGAAGAATATGCCACAAGTGATTCCGAAGATGAAGATGCACCTACTAAAGAGGTAGCCGCATTGGCTATTGTATCAACTTCATCATCTTCTCTCTTTGAATCCCCCAATGAGAACTTCTCCACCAACAACGCTCGTTGCCTCATGGCTAATGTCACCGAGGTATCATCTCCTTCTCCCAAGACTATGCATGAAATGAGTGATCAATCTAGTCTTGTGATTAAGAAAGAACTTGTTGCTTTCGATACTTTCATGACTAACTTGCAAGGTGAAGCTAAGGAACATGTTGAGTCTCTCATGAGACAACTATGTGCGGCCGAAGAACTTCTTCAAGAAAAGAGTAAGATTGAGAGAGAGGATTCTCTCACCATTGCCTCTTTGAATGCTTCCGTAGCATCCTTGAATGCCTCTCTTGATGAAGAGAGTGAAGAAAGATGTTCTCTTGAGGAAAGACTTGAGTCTCTTGATGCTAAAAATGATGATATCATTAATAAAATCATTAAGGATAGAGATCATGTTTGCTAAATATAAAGTGCTTAAAAAGGAGAAAGTTGAACTTGGGGTTGCTAATGCTAGACTTCTTGAGGTATGGAGAAGCTTGACAAGGCTCACAAGGCCTTGGAAACAACTCACTCCCTTTTAGTCAAGTCTCATGAGCAACTTCAAACTCAACTTTCTAAATCTAGCTCAACTAGCATATCTATTCTTCCTCGTGTTCATGAAAATGTTATTGAAGAAAATGTTAGTGCCAAGACCTCTATTCCCAAAGTAAAGATAAGGGTATTGCTTACTTATTTGAGCAAAAACCACACAAAGGGAAGGAGGGTCTTGGTTATGTAGCCGAGCCCAAGAAGAAAGTGGGCAACAACAAGAAGATCAAGACCAAGCCCGCACAAGCCGAGACTTCCATTGCGGGTGGTAGTGCCACAAGGGGCAAGACCACTCGTAGTGACTTTGCGGGGCATAACAACCCCAACTATATTCTTTATGTTGATTATTATGGGGATGTTTATGCTCAATATGTTGGTCCATATGATGGTTACATTGATTACTCTATTTGGGTCCTAAGACCTTGTTGCTAACCAAAGAGGACCCATTGAGAAATGGGTACCTAAATCCAAGCAATGATTTCTTGTAGGACTATGCTTCCGGTGGATCGAAATGGGTGGTTGATAGTGGATGCACTAGTCATATGACCGGAAGCAAGGAGATTATGACGGACTTGAGACCAAATCTAGATTATACAATAACCGTCTCTTATGGTGATAATTCAAAGCTGAGGTAAAGAGTCTCGGCAAGGTGGTAGTTGCAAGGATATCACCCTTGTAAATGTCATGCTTGTGAGTCTCTAGGTTACAATCTTATGTCCGTTCGTGCTCTTAATAAGATGAACTTTGATGTCCATTTTACTATTGATATGGTGGTACTCTTGAGGAGCAAGACTCTAAAGGTCATGTTCGTTGGGTATGTTGAAAATGAGTTGTTTGTGGTAGACTTTTCGGGGTCTACCAACACTCAAGCAATATGCCTATTCGGAAAGGCCGACGTGGGGTGGTTGTGGCATCGCCGCTTGTCCCATGTCAACATGAGAACTTTGCAAAGTCTTCACAAGGGTGGCCACATTCTTGGACTAAAAGAGGATGTTTCTTTTTCTAGAGATCGTCTTTGTAGGGCTTGTGTTGAAGGAAAGATGCATGATTCTCCCCATCCGGGCAAGACCATTATTTCATCAACGAGGATTTTGGAACTTCTTCATGTTGATCTCTTTGGTGCCGTGCCTCAACCTAGTCTTGGTGGGAAGAAATATTGTTTGGTGATTGTTGATGACTATTCAAGATTTACTTGGGTTTATTTCTTCAAGACGAAGGATGAAACCCAACAAACCATCATCGACTTTTCCAATATTGTTCAACGCCAATACAATGTCCCTATTTTGGTCATTAGGAGTGATAATGGCTCCGAGTTCAAGAACTACACCTTAAATGAGTTTCTTAGTGAAGAGGGGATTCGTCATCAATATTCCGCTGCATATACCCCTCAACAAAATGGTGTAGCCGAAAGGAAGAACCGGACTCTCATGGATATGGCAAGGTCTATGTTGGCGGAGTTTAAGTCTCCGCTATTCTTATGGGCCGAGGCTATCTCCACGGCGTGTCACTCATCTAACCGGTTATTCTTTCGTGTTGGCAAGAAGTTTACATCTTATGAGATGCTCACCGGCAACAAGCCCAATGTCTCCTACTACCGAGTTTTTGGTTGTAAGTGTTTCTATAAGAACAAAAGTGTTCGTTTGTCTAAATTTGAATCTAAAGCTTTAGAGGGTGTTTTTGTTGGTTACGGTGCCGAATCTCACACCTATAGAGTCTATGACAAGACCGTTGGGAAAGTCATAGAATCTTGTGATGTGAGGTTCGATGAGAATGACGGCTCCCAAGTGGCGCAATTTCATGTTTGTGATGTAGATAATGAGGAACCTCAAGAAGCAATAAGAAGAATGGGGGTTGGTTTCCATCGCCCCATTGAAATCCATCATGAGCCTCCTCAAGCAAGTCCTAGCTCCACTCATGTGGAGACTCCATCATCACAAGTTGAAGTTGCACCTTCTATGGAAGCAAATGATGCACCTACCCAAGAACAAGTTCAAGGCCCTCCTCAAGTTGACCAAGTGGCTATTCAAGAACCAAGTTCTCCTATTGTCAACACTAGCCAAGGTCAAGACCAAGATCAACCCTCTCCTTCCTTTGTTGAAGATGAGCTTCAAGATGATCAAGGTCAACTCCGGTCAAGACGGGGACTCAAATGATCAAGATGATCAAGCCGAAATTCCTCGCATCAATGAGGATATCGAAACCCGTCGTATAGCAAGAGTCAAAAAGGATTGGAGAAGAAAGAGTCTTCATCTAGAAATATCATTGTTAATGTCAAGAACAAGGTCACCACAAGAAAACAATTGGCAAATTTCAATGAACATCAAGCTCACATCTCTATGGTGGAACCAAAGAAAGTCTTTGAAGCTCTTGAAGATCCGGATTGGTTGGAAGCCATGCATGAAGAACTCAATAACTTCAAGCGCAACAAAGTGTGGAATCTAGTGGAGAAGCCAAAAGATTGCCTCAATGTTATAGGCACCAAGTGGATATTCAAGAATAAGCAAGATGAGCATGGAATGGTTGTGAGGAACAAGGCAAGATTGGTAGCACAAGGGTTCTCTCAAGTTGAAGGCATTGATTTTGGAGAGACCTATGCTCCCGTGGCTCGCCTTGAGTCCATCCGTATCCTTCTTGCATATGCATCACATCATAATTTCAAGTTGCAACAAATGGATGTGAAAAGTGCCTTTCTTAATGGTCCTTTAAAGGAGTTGGTATATGTTAAGCAACCTCCGGGATTTGAGGATCCACACTTCCCTAACCATGTCTACAAACTTGATAAGGCGCTCTATGGTCTCAAACAAGCACCTCGTGCTTGGTATGAGCACCTAAGAGAGCTATTAGTAGACCGTGGCTTTGAAGTGGGGCAAATCGATCCCACTCTTTTTACCAAGAGGGTTAAAGGGGAGCTTTTCATATGCCAACTTTATGTTGATGATATCATATTTGGCTCTTCTAACAAAGCTTTTAATGATGAATTTTCAAAGCTTATGACCGATAGGTTCGAGATGTCCATGATGGGAGAGTTGAAGTACTTCCTTGGTTTTGAGATCAAGCAATTGAGTGGAGGGACCTTCATCTCTCAAGCCAAATATATCCAAGACATGCTCAAGAGGTTCAAGATGCAAAATGCTAAAGAGAAGAAGTTTCCTATGGACACCAAGTGTCATCTTGAACTTAATCCAAAGGGTAAAGATAAGGATGTTGATCAAAAGCTCTATCGCTCTATGATTGGTTCTTTGCTTTATCTTTGTGCATCTAGACCCGATATTGTGTTGAGTGTAGGAGTGTGTGCAAGGTACCAAGCGGCTCCCAAAGAAAGCCACCAAACGGCGGTTCTTCGAATCTTTCGATATTTGGTTCATACCCCAAGGTTTGGTTTGTGGTATCCTAAAGGCTCAAATTCTCTCTTGCCGGTTACACGGATTCGGATTGGGCCGGTTGCAAGGATGATAGGAAATCAACTTCCGGGGCTTGCCAATTCCTTGGTAGGTCCTTGGTGAGTTGGTCTTCTAAGAAGCAAAATTGCATATCTCTCTCCACCACCGAAGCCGAGTATGTGGCGGCCGCTAGTTGTTGCACTCAATTGTTGTGGATGAGGCAAACTTTAAAGGAATACGGTGTCCATTGTGACAAAGTGCCTCTTTTATGTGACAATGAAAGTGCTATCAAGATTGGCCACAACCCGGTGGAGCACTCAAGAACGAAGCATATTGAGATTCGCTATCACTTCATCCGTGATCACATCATCCGGGGTGATATTGAGCTTGGTTATATTCCCACGAAGATCCAACTTGCCGATATGTTCACGAAGCCACTTGATGAAGCAAGGTTCACTTATTTGAGGCATGAGCTAAATATCATCGATTCGGGGAGCGTCGCTTGAGTATCTTGCATACACACCTATCTTAGCTATTGTTTGGTTTAGGTGTAGGCATGGACATAGGGGGAGTGCGGTCCTAATCCATTGGACTATCCCTCCCCCCATTATGCCGATAGAAAGAACTCATTTTGTCTCTATATTGTTCATTTTATGAATTGTGAGCTTAAATGACGAGTAGTGGCGGTGAACCCAAGATATATCTTCGCGGTGTCACACCACATACACTCATACATGGTGGCTTAGGCCACCGCCATCTTCTTTGTGAAGATTTGATCTTGTTGGAGCTTTATGGCCTTTTTGCCTATCCGTTGGTTTTATGGAAAACACACTCAAATGATGCTTCTTAATGTTTTCTTTGTGCCTCTTACCAAGTTTGAGTGTGAAGTACCATTTCCAGTGACTTTGTGTCCATCCCAGGCCTCTCCCTTCTGAAAACTTGCTCCTCTTGCATCTTGCATGTTCAACAACAAAATCTGGCATTTTTGAGTTGGTGGGGCCGGAAACTCCGGTCCTTTGGGCCGGAATATCCGGTCTGACTGAAGTTTCCGCCCTAAACCCGGAATCTCTGGCTTAGGCCGGAGACTCCGGTGTTTAGGCCGGAAACTCCGGTCTGGGCAGTCTCGCAGGGGTCCAAAAGGGGATCGGGGTGGGAGTTGACTTCACAACTCCCACACACCCCCGACCCCCAACCTCTCCCCTGCAGCCGCCGCCGTCTCAAGTGCCACTCCGGCTGCTCCCCGCCGCCGGAATCCGCCGTGCCTCCGGCCTACTCCTCCTCACCAACGCGGGACCTTCCTCTCCTTCGTTTGGGCTGCACCATGGACAAAAAGGGTACCTCCTCTCTCTCCTTAGGTTTTTCATCGATCTAAGTTTGGAGAGTAGTTCCCCTAGTTTTTCATGGTGTAGAATCTTCTAGATGGCAAGGTGTATCCTAGATTTAACCCTAGAACTTCTCAGCACAAAGTTTCTTGAACTAAATCGAGGTTCCCCATCTCAGGGCCGGAGACTCCGGTCTTCCAGGCCGGAAACTCCGGTCAGGGCCGGAATCTCCGCCCCCTGAGGCCGGAAACTCCGGTGTAGATCAGACACTTTGTGCCCAGAATTCTTTGGTTACTTCTTCTTTGGTTCCTGGACATGCAAGCTTATCCCCATGCTTTTCTCCTATTCTGTTATTTCACAGGTGGGCAGAGGACAAAGGCTTCCATGAAACATCCTGAAAAATCACCAAGAAAAGTCATCCGTGCTCAAACAAGGGACAAGCTTCTTTTTGACAGCAGTGCTGGCCGTCTGAGACAGCAGGTACCATAGATGAAGAAGCCACAAGACATGCTGCCCTAGGTGGTTTTGATAATGAAGAAGAGGCCGAGAGAGCTCATTTTGACTCCTTGACCACTGTTTTGGGCATGGGGAAGCTCGAGTTTCGTCGGATGAGATCTCAGCAGTTCTATGACTTGCCATCCAACACCGATGATCCTAGGTTTCCAAGGAGAGAGCAGCAGCTGATCATGAATGAGATTTATGCCCGCATTGAGAAGCATATGGTGTGTGAGCAAAAAGTGTTGAGCCTTGAGAGCTTGGACAAGAAGCCTTATTTTCAAGAGGCCGTGTGGATTGCTCGGAAGCTTGGACTTGAGAGGCTCATCTCTCATGTTCATGAAGATTATGATATTCAGCTTGTGCATCAGTTCTTTGCCACAGTGGTGTTTGATAATGATGAAGATATCACCATGACTTGGATGACCGGTTCTCAAAAGTGCACCTCTAACTTTGTGGAGTTTGGAAGATGTTTGGGATACAAGTTCAAGGGTGCCACTACTTGTGTTGGGAAGAGGATGCATGTGGAAGGGGTAGCCTACAACAAACGCCGCTTGCGCCCTTTATATTCAGTTGCAAAATCCGTTGGCACCAATCAAGACCTCCTCCCCACCTTCAACATTTTCCTTCGCATGGTTCGGCTCAATCTTGCTCCTCAAGCCGGAAATGTGGATGCCATTCGAGGAGGGCTTGTCAATCTCTTATACCATGCTTACAAGGTGCTCCAAGCCGGTCCGGATTGTGAAGGCCAAGAAGTTGATGTCATGGATTTCATCAAGTGTGAATTGCTTTGGGCCATTTTTGAGCACAAGAACCCTCTCTATGCACCTTATGTGATGAAGCTCATCCTCTCCAAGGTCTCCAACATCGATACCTCTCGCCTCACCAAGCATGCCAAGGGGACTCTCCACCAACTTAGCAAGCACACCAAGCAACCGTCTTCCTCTCGTGCACCTCCTCCGCAATCTAGTAGTGAGGAAGCGGAGACCGAGGCCCCAATGCCTAGAAGGAGAAGCAAGAATGCCGACCCTCCCTCCTATCTTCAAGGAAGGGCTCAAGTGAACTCGGAAGTGAGTAAACTCTCTTGGTGGAAGAGAAAGTTGCTTTGCATGGATGTTGCACTTCACAAGGAGAACCATGCCTCATATGTGAGAGAGAAGCATATCATTGACAACCAACAAATCATGATCAAGGAGTTGCGCAAGCTCAACAATGGTAGTATCACTCCTCCTCCGGAAGAAGATGAAGATGGCAATCCTATTATCTCCTCCTCGTCGGCCGAGACTATCCTCTTGAGAAATGGAACGAAGACGTCTTTCCTTGGTCGGATTATGCGGATGTGACTTCATTGCCCTCCTCTTCTCGCAACACCGGCAAGGCTCCCATGAACCTTTCCGATGAGGACTACAATCAAGAAGGGAAGGTGATGATGACATGGAAGAAAGCTCCGGGTGATCTCCATGGGTATCGTGTAGTTATGCTCTTTTCCCTTTTTGGCGTCTCGATGCCAAAGGGGGAGAAGTAGTTCTATTAGGTTCTCTCCGGGATTTGCATGGGTTGGACACAAGCATGTGCTTTTATCATTTTATTGCGCTTGTGTCCATTTTATGTTATTTGGAACTTATTTGCATCTTGTGTTGTGAACTATGTGAGTGTAAGACATTGGATTTCTATTATGTATGGTTGAACCTATATTATTGTGCTATGGTTATATGGATGTTTATCTACATTTATATGCACAAGGTATGGTTTTTATCTCTAGGCTCAACCTACTTTGTGATATGTCTTGTTTGTGTTTGTATCGTTTACATATCATGTCACCTTTTGTGGAACTTGTTTCTCTATATGTGTGCATTTGCATTCCAAAGCAAATGAGTTATATGCACACATCTAGGGGGAGCTTTTCCTTTTGTTAAACATGATAGTATGGTGAACTATATTGCAAATCCGTGTGTTGTCATCTAACACCAAAAAGGGGGAGATTGAAAGGACATTTTGTGATCTCTTAGTTTTGTGTGTTAGTTAACAACACTTTGGATGTTTTAATCTGGTGCTAAGTGATGCAGGTTTTATTGTATACAACATATGCATCAACACCAAAAAGAGAAAAGAGTTTCTGGAGCATTTCAGGCCGGAGTTTCCGGCCTCCAAGGCCGGAGTTTCCGGTCCTTGGTCTTGTCCTCGAAGAAACAGCAAGCTGCTGATTTGCTGCTCAGCCCCTGGTGTGGGGCGGAGTTTCCGGCCCTCAGGACCGGAGTTTCCGCCCCTGGCCGAACATTCCGGCCCCAGGGCACCGGAGTCTTTGCCCAAGCCTCTGCTGCGAAGTTGCTGCTCAGCCCCTGGTGTGGGGCGGAGTTTCCGGCCCCCTAGGCCGGAGTTTCCGCCCCTGGCCAAACATTCCGGCCCCAGTGCACCGGAGTTTTGGCCCGAGTCTCTGCTGTCAAGAAGTTGCTCAGCTCCTGGTGTGGGGCGGAGTTTCCGGCCCTGTAGGCCGGAGTTTCCGGTCACTAGGACCGGAGTCTCCGGTGTGATTCTTCTCTGCAACGGCTACTTTTCTGGGAGGGGTATATATACCCCTCCATCTACCTCCAGCCAGCTAGCTCGCCCAGAATACAAGATCCCCATTGTTGCAAGCTCAAGAATCACTAGATCTCCCAATCCCTCCACCCAAACTTGTTGATCTTTGGAGGATTGAAGGAGAAGACCCCGATCTACATCTTCACCGAGCCGTTTGTCATTTCCCCCTCATTCACTTGAGGGACCATTTGCTAGGGTTTCCACTAGGAAAACCTAGCCCCCATTGTACTCACTTGATTGTCTTTGTGACAGATTGTAGCTGTTTGGGAGCCCCCAATCCTTTGTGGGTTGTGCCCCAAATCGTTGTTGTAAAGGCTCCGGACTCCGCCTCGAAGGTTTCCGATAGTTGAAGTGAACCAAACCTTTGTGGTGCGGTTCACCGGAGAAGAGGGTGAGGCCTTTGTGGCCGTTGAACCATTGTGTTGGTTCACACCTCTCCAACGAGACGTACTCCCCTAAAAAGGAGGAACTCGGGATTACATCCGTGTCTCCGCGTGCTTTGACTTCGGTTACCTCTATCCTTGTTTACCGCCTTTATATCGTGCTTAGTTGCTAGCTTGTCATATAGGTAAATTCACCGTAGTTGCATATCTAGAGAATTTACCTTTTGTGTCAAGCCTAAATTGAAAAAGACTAAAATTGGAGTAGCACCTATTCACCCCCCCCCCCAGGTGTCATACCGATCCTTTCACATGGGCCAAACCAAAATATCAGCGGAAGCTACGGCATAGTAGACATCATATTCTAACGACGACGACCCGACAGGCAGCTGACTAATGGAGATCTTTAGTTCGCGTAGAAGTCGCCATACTCCTGCTCGGCGTAGTGCTCCTCCTCGTAGTCTGGCTAGGACAATAGCCAGGGACGAAACCAATATGAGTACATTTGATTGTACTCGCAAACTACCCCCAACATGAGTATGCACTAGTTTTATTTTAATTTCAAACTTTTATTTATTTAAAACATCTCTATATCTTTATTGAAAAAGGTAAGAAGAGTTTTATAACTATCCTTAAGAAATCACCATTGTATTTGTTTTACCCAAACCTCCTCCTTTCTTTTAACCATGGCTCACCATGGTCCATTTATTTCACCAACTCATACCACTCCATTTGGTATAGCTGTGTAACACCATCTCCATTTCAGTTAATTTTAAACTTAAAGCTTTTCCAAAAACTTGCACATGATCTTAGGACAGCCTCCCAATTGTCCATATCCGAGGACTCGGCTATTCGAATAGTTTTAACCCTCTGCAGAGGTAGCACGTTTTTAACCCACATCCATCTGGTAACTCATTGTGTCAGCCACGTCCCGCCATACAAGGTGTATGCGAAGTTGAGCCACCGACCATAGTCTGTCCTTTGCTCATGCTAGTATAGGATCCTGCCCCTATGACACTTTCCATCGACACTCAGTCCAGTTTCCCGTCGGAAACCCTAAGTGTGAGGACTCATAGGTTTTTCCCGGCGACCACATGGTGAAGTCTTCAATCCTCCTCCTTATCTTTCCATAGAGTTTGAGCGAGGACCCAGGTCAGGGGAGTTCACTAAACCATCCCCTCATGCATAACGGAGTCATCTCCGTCGATGAGGTATCCCATACTAATAAGAGCAAATTATATGACTAAGCCTTTTCCCATATATGGTAAATGTGGTCGCACAGGGTAAGATTGGTCGTCATAGTACTAGGACACTGTGCATTTTTCATAAACGTCACCATTTTTCATTTCTCCACTTCAACACCGACATCTCGGCATTTCACACCCACACAAGTATTTCCAAAGGAGTTTTGAATAAACAACATTGTTTCCCATCCTATAGTTTTATATAGACTACCTTATACTTCTACATAGGGTGGCAAAATAATATCCATAAACTTTTTGAAAAAGGTTTTGTAAACCATTGCCTTAAGAGTAAATCATTTGATCAAAGTAGATGCATATGTATTTAGGTGCAAGCTCAGGGAGTAGCTTGCCTTGCTCGGCAAAGTGACATTGGTCTTGATCTTCAGGTTCAACAAATTCGCCCTCCTCGATAACTCTAGCAACGTTCTCATCTAATCGATAAATAAACAAATACAAGCAGTCACTATACTACTCAAGCAACATCACAACATTACAATCCTAAATGCTCTAAATAGCCACTGCATACAACAAACAATACTATTGGGTTTCAATTTAATTGAATTTAACATTATTTAATTAAGTTTAATTACACAACTTGAGTTCTGTTGGTCACAAAAATACAAACTAAACTTCTACAGAAAGCTACTGATGTGTAGAAGACAACACAATTGGATTTGGATTAATTGGAGTTACCAAACTCCCTACACAAATGTTTTAATCCAGTAACTTAATAATCAAGTTTTGGCTACCAAATAAGTTCTGTTGGTCCTAAAATTAAATCCTTTGAGGGTAAGTAAACATGACTAAATGTGATCTAACAAAATTGGTACTAAATAATTTGGGTTAACCATTAAACATATTTAATTGTTTTAGTGCATAAGGGTTTCTAAATTCAACTTTATACCAAACAATTATTACTGCACAATTAATTCTACCAAAATTAGGGAAGCTAACACATCACAGTATTAAGCTAACAAAATTGGTTTGGAATTATGTGGACTAACAGAGTATCAGAAACAAACAAGTTTAGAATTTAAACCTTCTGTAGTATTTTTAATACTACACTTTTATTATTTATCTAAATGAATTGAATCCACTTGGGTTGTTTAAATATTTTCATAAGCATTCCAGAACAATTGGATTTGATTTATTTGGATGTCTAGATCTAGAGTTATTGAATTTCTAAAATGGTTCCAGTACTGAATTTCCAGAGAGAAATGAATTAGAAAATCCTTCTTCTCTGGATAATGTTTAAATCTATGATAGGTGGGGTCTACAGGTCAGTGTCACAGTGCGCGCGAGGGAAATTAATAAAAATCTGATTGGTGGGGTCCACTTGCCAGCGGCTCTACTAAACGAAGCGGTAAGTTACCGTTGGATTAAGATCCAACGGCCCACATCAAAGCCGACGACGGCGACCATTTCTGGGCGGCGCCGTGGCTCCGACGACGGCGAGGTGGATGAATCTCTCACCTAGGGGGCACGGAAGACGCGGCGATGACGCGAATCGACGGCGGAGGCTCGAGGAAGGCGGTGGTGCGAGTTGTACTTGCTGGGGAGGGCTGGTTCGTCGGCGGCGTGGTGGCAGCACTTCCACCGGCGCGGCAGCAACTCCGGCGAGGCTCCGGGGACGCGTCTGTGCATGAAAAAGAGGGCAAAAGGCTCGGGTGAGTGCGGTGTCCAGGAGGAAGAGAGTACGGGCCAGAGGGGAGAGAATGAGAGGGTGTGGCGTCGCGGTCATGTCCGACCTTGACGGCGGCAGTGGCGGCAGCGTGCACACCCTCCTGGCGGTGCACGGGCGAACTGAGAGTGGAGAGGGAGAGTGTGGGGTGGTGTGGTGCTTCCAGAGGGGTCGGGGGTGGTTTTTATAGGGCGGAGGCCGGTCCACGGTGGTCGCAGAGCACGGACGGCGTCCATGGCGCACGAGAGAGGATCCTCCGCTCGATTCCGTGGCGACGCGTGCAGGGAGCTCGATGCAGGGGCGTCTGAGGGGTCCGGGCGGGAGCTAGGAGCAGCTATGGCGACGGGTGCATGTCGGGGAGCAGAGGGGGGGACGAATTTGGCCGGCACCATCGAGCTCTCCTCGGCGGAGCAAAGAGGGACAGGGCAGCGTTGGGGCGAGAGAGCGCTCGAGTGCTCTCGTCTGCGTGCAGAGGATGCAGAGGTGCGGTACGAGCTGGAGGGGGGGGGCCTGGGCGCGGCGTCGACGACCACTGCGACACGGCGCGGCTACAGCGAGCTAGGAGAGAGGTAGGGGATGATCATTTTGCGAAAAAAACCCTGCCTCTTTTCCTTTTCTATTTTCTTTTATTTCTTTTTAGTCCAGAAGCATTTTAAGATTTTATTTAGGGCACTTAACTTGTTTAGAAAAATTCAAAAATATTTGTGAAGCCTTCCCATAACATGTAGAGACTCCACAAAATTTGGTGTTTCAAAATAAAATACTTTGAATCAATTTTGATCATAAGGTTTTAATTGTGGTATTTTGGTTTATTTCAAATTGATTTTACTTTAGAATTTTAAAACTAATTCAAAATATTATTTGAGAGGGAAAAGTAGTAAGAATAAAATGGGAGTGTTTACATTACCACTCCACTGAATTTTGTTTGAAAGGAGAGCAATTTCTCACTTGGACAATTTGGGTGACACACTTGTCACTTTCATTTTTCTTGTTTCAACTTTTGTTTTTGCATTTCAAAATTTTAAATGCAAGCAAACAAGAAACACAATTAACAAGAAACATTTACCACAAGTAACAAGGTACAAACAACACATAATAATCAACAAGTTTTTGTTGGCTCTCATTTTTGGAATAATAATACTGATTAATAATTTTGGGATGTTACAGTCTGCCCAATGTGGTGTTCCATGACTGCATTGGTGCATTTGTAACGGTTTTCGGCGGTTCCCCGCTAATGAATCGGTCAATTCCCTCCTAATTTTTTAAATAAAATGAGGCAATGTTGCCCGTTTTGTTCAAGAAGTGAATATGGTTTTCCTTTTGTGTCGAATTGTTTATGAAGAAGTAAAACGTGAATATCCACTGCTGAATGTTGAACACCAAAAGCAATCGTAAACACTATTGACAAATATGGCGCACATTGATCTGCAGTGCCCAAATTCCAAAATAAACGTCAATGTGGAGACTTTGGAAGAAAGATATTGTTCACGACGGATTACCCGCGGAGGAGTTAGGAGCATGAACAAGGAGAAGCCGGAACCACTTAAATGGAGGGATTCTATTGTATTTCAGCCTTTGTTCCCCATAGCAAGTGGGGATCCAAAAGCAACCAAATTTGATGACTTATTAAGGGAAAGACGAAGTAAGAGCATGCTATTGAAGATGTTGTACCATAAGTGACATGTTAATGTCTTATAGCCAGCTGTTGGCTACTTGGCTATAATATCGAACTTGTTCTAGGCAAACTACGCGTCTGTTCTGAAAATAGCTGCTATGATCCGTCGTAGATGTACATAGTCTTGAGAGTTTCCATTTTAGAATACATTCCATTAACTGTTTGTTTTGATAGTTAATGCTTATTTCGCTGTTTAAATCTAGGTTTTCTCCAACCTTCTCGTCAGCAAGAGGAGGCCGGGGTGAGGCGAGAGTGATGTCATCAGATCACCGCCGTAGTTGCAGACTCGACACGAGGGAGTCCCTCTGAATTGGTGCGTTCCATCGCCGCTCCAGGAATCCATCGGTGACAGAGACAATCACCATGGCCTTTTTGACTTCCACGGCCGAGCGTATGTCGCCGCCGTGCCACATTGACCCGGGAGAATGCGTCGACTAATACCTCATATTGCACATGTCGATGGAGGCGCAACAAGCGCATGCGAGTAACCGAAGCAACTGTCGCCGACTGCGGTGAAGCCAGAGCCCAGTGACTGCGTTGTGGATCAGGCAAGACCGCCACGGTAGCCCAAGCTGAAGTCCTACAACGGCGACATCATCAACATCTTCGACGACGAGTAGATGTCGGCTAGCTAAGGTCTAGTCGGATCGAAACCTATTAAACTTGGATAGAAACCATCGAATTCGAAGAAATTAGATACATTAGGTATGATTTGATTGAATTTTTATTTCGGTTTGGGGGCGTCGTTGGGCAACACCCCCATCATGCCGTATATGCGCCCAGCATCCTCTAAAGCGAGCATAGTTTGAAGGTGACCGATAAAATTTGAGGGGTGCCCGATGGATGTTCCGTAACTAACTTCTTTAAGGCTGCAGTTAAGTACTCCTCACATAAGAATTCCTCACTTTTATGCGGTACACGTGATCTTGTCTTTGATCCTCATACATGCATGCGGTAGTACCAGCAAGCATCTTCTCCCCTGGAGCGTTCTGAAACACAAAACAAAGTTAGCCACCTGCGATCGAGCGAAGAGATGCATCAGGGCTGCGACAATTTGTGGCCATTAAAGATCGATGAAGACAAAAACAAAGTTAGATATGTCGCCTCAAACTTTTCGAGCGAATCTGCGTGCCCACCACCACGCTCCTTCTTGGAAGTATTGCCATGTCACCACAAACTTTTTTAATCGCTTCTCTGCACTTTGCTTACCATCGGTTAGAGGGAGAGGAGAATACATCACATATACTATTACTCTTTACATACATCTCCTCTAGTAAAAATACAAAGTTGTGGTGGTGGGGAGTAGAGAGGGTTTGCCGACAAAGGGCATCAAGCAAGGGCTTACCGACTACCGAGAGGAGTAAATAAGGGTTCCAACATAGGAAAAGACCATCACATCTATTATATTATTAAAACAACAAACAATAAACGGCTCGGATTAAACAGAAATCTAACAATAGAAAATAACGGCTCAGATTAACGCTTCGTAGTAAAAATTAGAAGAGACCACGTGCATACAAGCCACAGGCCCAGACGAACGTATAAAGAGAAGTTTGTAATTGGTACTATGGAATATAATCGATCACGTCTTCCTAGGGCTGCACGGGAGTATGCAATACAAATTCGTCCACCTAGGACACGTAACACATACCAATCTCCTATTAGGTCGGTTCAGATTGAACTATGAAAATTAACGCTAATTTGGAAGGATTAGGTCGGAGAAGTTGTAGTCAAAACCACTTGAATGAAAAGACCAAGAAAAACGATCCGCGCGATCATATGCATGTATGTCGGATGGAGAGGCGGACACCCATAGTCAAGATCGATAAGACGGAAACCTAGACATGGCGATTATATTGATCTGACAGTCGGACGTACGTTTGTTTTGAGGTTCCACGAGCAATGAGCAACCACCACCTTTGCTGCATGCAGTCCTGCGGGCCGACGAATTGATCGCTGTCTCGCAATCGCAACAACAGGATCTACCGCCGTTGACTCCCCACGGGCCGATGAACTGATCGTTGTCTCGCAATCGCAACAGCAGGATCTACCGGCGTTGACTCCCCACGGGCCGACGAACTGATCGCTGTCTCGCAATCGCAACAGCAGGATCTACCGGCGTTGACTCCGTAGACTGGATCGATTCAGTAGTTCCACGATTCAACGCGACTACGATTTGGAACAAGTAGAAGACGTTTGGTCGTGGATCTGGACGGCATAAGGAGCAAGGACAACGGAGCCATTCAATAGTGAACAATGGCATCGACTAAATCATGGTGTGTTTAGCAGCTCCAAGCAGGTCCGTTTGATTTTCAAAGCATGTTACTATACATGATAGTACCGCTAGCAGCTAGCCTATGTGTGTTTGTGAGATAAACTCTTATGATCTCTGTAAGCGTGATTGGTGCTGCTTCAAGAGGAAACCCTTGAGGATATTAAAGCCTGCGCAGGTTGTGCACGATATGATGGAGTAGCACTTACATGCCGACGATTCGGTCTCGCTTGACAACGGCGATCTGGAGATGGCCAGTGTCCCCCAGGATATCACGCCAGCAAAGTTAGCTCTAGGCGACGACGACGATCTCAGGTCCGACGTGAGACCCGAGATCCATGTTGTTTAATCAAAGTCTTCAAGGAGTCCGTATGGCAATATTAATCTGGCGAGAGGCAACGACGTCTGAAGCCCAACGACGGCTCGAATCAGTTGCGACATGCCAACCCCAATAACCAAACACCGGCGCGGCACCCTACGGCAGTAGAGAATTGGGTGACCCGACATGCAGTTTGCATCAGCTGGGCATGACTGTTTTGTGACGATTCAAGTTGTTTATGTCCTCTCCTCATACACAGGCCCCTTCTCATGCATTTGCATCCAGACGTTTCGATGAAGCCTGAAGGCACATATGAAAGATGTTTTTTTTCTGGGGGTGGTATATATCAATATATGCAAGAAGTTGTAGATTCATGTGGAGCAAACAAAGTAATTATTTCCAGGTAAGAAGTCGACACATGACCTATTATCAGGAAAAAGAAGCACCACACTTGATTACGTGAGTATCCATCGGTTATTCCTGTATGAAAAGAAGGCATCACATTCGACCGATGACTAGCAATAGTATACAAATCCAGCAAGGTGCGACAGGAGGTAATTATTCATCAAGAATATGCGTGAGAATCGCGTGTGCAGTAAGATAGGAAAGTTTTACAGATCAAATTGGACACAAGCTAGAAGCGACTTGGCTCATCCACAACACACCTAGCAAACTACGAATTTTCTCTCTGATGTTCACACAACAGTGCCAGTTTCCAGTACTGGAATTCGGTTTTGATGTGCCGGCAAACCATTGCCAGCACAGAAGCGACGCCGTCGAAGACCGACTGTGATCAGAATAAGAGTGTTGATTTCCTTTCGGTCGTTCGCTGGTACCGCCTCACAAATCGACATCTACCAGTCCGTTGGGGACGAGTCCACCGTCGGCGAAAACCTTTGTGTAGCCTGTAAGGTAAAAGAAGGGAAAGCCACACTTCCCTAGCCAAGACAAATGAGACAATTATAAGACAATAATAAAACTTTTGTAATTTACATCACACACCTAATCCATAATCAGATATATGACTATTACTATTCTCTTTTAGATTAATCTTTCAACCAGTTGTTATAGTATAATCGTAGTAAATAAAGCACCACATTCCCATAGGATATGGAATATATTTCTACGGAATTGGTTAATCCAAATAATAATGATACAGAAAAACTGATATTCTTACATAAATTATAATATATTATTACACCGTTGTAAGTATTTCATCACATTCGTAGACATAGGATGAAATATCTAAACCAGAAATAGTGTTACAGATATAATGGGGCAGGTGTGTGTCTTTTCTTTTATTAAGATCCATAGTAGATATAACTCTAGGTTGTTACGAATTAGGAATTAATAACAAGCATCGTTGAATAGAATAACAAGCCAATCATGTTTAGATCTAATTTTTAGTTGGAGATTTCTCAACTAAATATTATTCAAGGATACATCACGAAGAGAAGAGAAGAGAAGAGAAGAGAAGAGAAGAGAAGAGAAGGAGTGGACTAAGGAGGGAAAATATGAAGATTTCCATGAAACTCTATATATAGGTATTGGTTCCTCGGGACTTGGCACTTTCAATCTACTTATATGATGTATAATTACTGGTGAATTTAAAAATGGTAGTTCAGCTTGAGGTCATATGGTTGGAAGAGAATATATTTCAGAAGATAGAGTCACAAAAACAACAGGTAACAACAGGCAAATGCGCGGGTCACCCAGCTAGTTTTTGAGTATTCAAGCAGTTTTTACTCAAACTGACCACACTACTATTGGTGATGTCAAACAACAGGTAACACCTCCTGCGAAAACAGCAATCTTACAGGAGACGGCATTTTGCGTAATAGGACGGTGTTTTGCGTAATAGGTGCAGATGTACCTATAATGTAAACATTTTTTACGTTTTCTTAGAATGTCAAAAAAATATAGAAAAAATTCGGATACACATTAGAACATTTTGTGTAAGGAAAAAAATTGTCGGTGGAGAGAAAATATTTTTTGTGACTTCTGCAAAACAAAAACAAAAAAATCTCGTACAAAATTATCTTTTATGCACAGGTCCCAAAAATGTTTTTTCCAGTAACCTTTTGTCCTAAAATAAAAACATGTCTTGAAGTATGTCCGAAATTTTTATTTTGAAATTTATTTTTTTAACGGTGGGTGCACCGGCACCTGCTACCCGTTATAGATTTCCGAATCATATGGGTCGTCCAAACACTACGGGAAGGAATTATATATTCCAAGTCTTAAAGTTCAAAAGGATCCCGTGCTAAATGAAAATGTTTCTACAACAGTACACAAAGCCAAAGCTCTACATACTGAAAACGTGAAGATATGTAGAAACCGGCCGGCCTGTACGGCTGTACCTAGAGCCCAAAGGCGAGCAGGAACTAGGTACGATGTGGTTCACTAGTCAGACCAGTAGTATTGAGCAATGTCGTTGTGTGCACGCAACTTTTTTAAACAAGAGGTATCGCACGTAACATAGGACTGTTTGACGTCTGACCTTCACAGTTCACATCATATGTGTTGAGATGTGTACATAGTCGGTTCAGGTGCCTTGTTCTCCAAGGATTGTATCTAACCTAAACCGTATTGCAATCTGTAATTGATCCTTTGTGATCTATATATACGAAGCACCGCCGGCCCTATTGGAGTTGTGCAATCTTCTATTATTTCTCTACATGCTATCGAGCGGATTGGGCCGGCTGCCCCGACACGCGCCGCTCTACCTCCGGATATTGCGTGTACCTTGGACCGTCGCTCATCTCATGGTCGTCCAAGCGACAGGCCACGGTCTCCCGTTCTAGCGCTGAGGCTGAGTATCGAGCCGTGGCCAATGCGTTTGCCAAGTGTTCGTGGCTTCGCCAGCTTCTCCAAGAGCTTTCGTGTCCAATCACCAAGGCCACTGTGGTGTTCTGCGACAACGTCTCCGCTGTCTACCTCTCCGCCAATCCGGTTCATCATCGACGCACCAAACACATCGAGCTCGACATTCACTTTGTTCGGAAACAGGTGGCTCTCGGTCATGTACGTGTTCTCCACGTACCCACCTCTCAGCAGTTTGCGGACATCATGACTAAGGGCTTGCCTACGGCGCCCTTCGAGGAGTTTCGGTCCAGTCTTTGCGTCGGTCGTGACGACGCTTCGACTGCGGGGGGTGTTGAGATATGTACATAGTCGGTTCAGGTGCCTTGTTCTCCAAGGATTGTATCTAACCTAAACCGTATTGTAATCTGTAATTGATCCTTTGTGATCTATATATACGAAGCACCGCCGGCCCTATTGGAGCTGTGCAATCTTCTATTATTTCTCTACAATATGACACGACAAGAGACAATGGAAAAATCTTTACATAAAAGAAACAGATTACCATGCATCCATCAAATGCGCGATATGCCCACTTATATTTTACACTGCAATTTTGTCAATCTTTTTTTATTTACTCAACAGCAACAAAATGTTCCGAACCAAATTTGCACAAACCGAACTTAGAAAGCTAGCTTGACATAGTGACACAAAGCTAATATAGTACTACCAGCTTTTTCAAAACGTCTTTCTCAAAAAAAGCTTTTCAAAACGTCATCTATTTTGGCATGAGGTAGTATATACTAACGCCTTGACCAATGAAATGTGGGGAATGGTATTACGGGAACTCGAGAAGCCTTTAGTTTCTCCCAAGGACCTGGTGCATGACGAAATTCTAAAGCATTCGAAAGCTAACTCTATGTATATGAACCCTAATGCGTCACCAGTTTCACACTAAGTATTTTCGTAAACTGAACCTCTCTGCAAAAAGTACTAGACACAATAACATCAGATTGCAAGGTTACTAATCTCTATAATATTGTGACAAATTACAAGCTTCCACAGTGCTAGAAGGGTACATGCTACACATTTACTAAAATTATTTTGCAATCTGCCAGAAACTAATTAGTAACAAGGCATCAACACATAAACTGGAAATGTGGTCTTTCCTGAGTCACACAAATGAAATTACCTTTTTTACCTGACTTAACAAAAGTTAGCTTTTCACTAGCCAGCACCGACATTGACACTGGCTTGAAGATCTGCAGTAACCTTCCATTGAGAGGATCTCGATCAACAGTAACTCTACAAGTACAGGTGCATTTCCTACATTGATAGCATTTGGTGTCTATATGGTTCGACGTCGACATTTGGAAGATATGCATGTTGTCTAATTGAATCTTGACCTCAAACGAGCGCCTGGACCTCATCCCTATCCCCATCTACAGTGCAGATAGGTGATTTTTGGGCGAAACTGCGCGACCGAGCTCGCCGCCGGCGGTCCGTGGTTTCCTCGCCCTCCAGCAGCCGCCTCGGCGGCGGGAGGATGGGGGATCCATGGATCCCGGCGTGTAAATAGCTTAGGTGTGTGTGGTGGTGTGGCCGGCGGCGCTGAGATGGAAGCGGCGACGTCGGTGTCCCTTTTGGTGGCGGTGGTCTTCCTCTCTGTCGGCGCGGCTCCGGTGGAGCTCCGCCGCGGATCTGCTGCGCCGTCCTCGTCCGCGGATCTCCGGAGCGCTCGGGAGGACATCCCCTTCGCCGGTGTCCGGGAGATGGCGGAGCCGGTGATTGACGACTTTGAAGTTGCAGATGCAGGGCGCCAGGAAGGTGTCGCCGTTCGTCGAGCAGGGTGGAGGTGCTCCGGCACCGAGGAGCGTCGACTCCCTTGTCGCGTGGGGGAGCCTCCCTGTCCAGGGTTTCGGAGGTCGAGCGGCGGGTTTCGCCGGCGCAGCGTCCTTCTCGAAGACGATGGCACCGAAGTGCAGAAGGGCTTTTCTGTTATCTTTTATGTTTTCTGGACTTCTCTGTAAGATTCCTGGGGTGGTATCTGTAATTTCCTCACAAAAAAATAAAAAAATAATTGAATCTTGAATATATTACAAGTACATCATACTGTTTGAAACGGAAAATTTTCACTGTAAAGTTTAATTAAGCCCGATGTCAAAGCTTCAACCTACATCTCTTTTTAAGAACAAATGCATAGATAGATCACAACGTACAGATCGACTTCTTGAAAATATGTAGCCGCAAATATCAAAAAACGTCCGAGAGATATTGGCCAAAAAAGAAAACTTCAGCATGAAACTCCAAAGTCTTCGGACAGTGATTTTGTACAATATATTATGAGCAAAGGGAGCACCCTTCAGTCCAACCACAAACAAAGTAGAGCTAAATTTTAGCTCCCGCGTCATCCAGTCGGCTAGCAAGACATGCACTCCGTCATGATTCTTGATAGTTGAATGAATGAATCGGCAGCTAATAAAACCCTACAACCATCTGGGAGTGGACTGAAGAGAGCTCTCTTATACATCAGCCGTCCGCTTCAGAAAGTATGTTAGGAGAACAACGATTAACGACCCATCTACATCCTCTGGGAGCACATAAGAATATTAGGAGTGCACAACAAGAAGACTATTTGTAACAGAATATACAAGAAGAGATCATGCGAGGGCGGAGTAACAAACAAGAGGAAAGGCAAAACGTTGAGAAACAGAGGTCACCGCTCAAGCGGGGGGAGAATATGAAGAGCAATGAGGAAGCTGGAGAAATTGTTTACCTCTGGGCTCTGGCTCTTGGTTCCCAACGCAAGGGGGTCTTAAATAGTCAGGATGGCGGAGAGGTGACATCATGTCAACCAGTACAACCTGTAGAGCTCGTATCCTATAGGAGTAGGACAACAGCTACATGTACTGCTGAGCGCCGAATTTTAAAAAGAATGTATTCCAATTTTAAGAACATTTTTTCCGGCAAATTTTATATCTGTACCTTGACGTGTTCTTTCTACATGTAAAATTAATAGATAAGTTCTTAGGCACTAGAAACAAATATGCGAATAGAGAGCTTGGACCTCTTCCCTTTTCCCCATCTACAGTGAAAAGGGCGACTTTTGGACGACTCCGCGTGTGCCAGCTCGCCGCCGGCGATCCGTCGGATCCCTCGCCCTCTGGCGGCCGCTTCGGCGGCGGGAGGACGGGGAATCCACGGATCCCGGTGTGTACATAGCCTAGGTGTGCATGGGGTGTGCTAGCTAGCGGCGCTGAGGAGGTAGCGGTGGCGTCGGAGTGGCTTTTGGTGGCGGTGGTCTTCTCCTCTGCCGGTGCGGCTCCTGTGGAGCTCCGCCGCGGATCTACTGCCCCGTCCTCGTTCGCGGCTCCCCGGAGTGCTCGAGAGGACTTCCCCTTCGCCGGAGTCCGAGAGGTGGCGGATCCGGCGGTTGTTGATATTCAAGGTGCGGTTGCTGATGGCCAAGCTGGTGCTGCGTCCGTCGTGCAGGGTGAAGGTGCTTCGGCACTCAGGTGCGTCGTCTTTCTGCTCGCGAGGGGCCTCCCAGTCCAAGGTGTCGGAGGTGCGGTAGGTTTTCACCGACGCAGAGGTCTGCTCGTCGTCGACGTCAACGCCGGAGCTCAGGAGGGCTTCGTTGTAATTTTTGTTGTTTCCTGGGCTTTTCTGTATGAATCTTGGCTGATGTAATTGTATCCTTCCTAAAAAAAAAACAAATATGCGAACCTATTTTTTTCTCAAAATTAAAAAGGGTGTTCCGGCCTCTGCATCAAACTGATGCACAAAACCATTTTATAAGGTATGTGAATCAATAATAGCAAAGAGAAAAATATCAAAAAGCAGGATCCGTGTGCCTCATTATTACAAGCACTTTAATCTTCGTCGAGAAAAAGAAATATTACAACCAGTTATGCATTGCTAGTCCGACTCCTATTACACGGCCGCCAAGTCTCCAACCATATAGGTGAAAAATGCTTGTATACAGGGTCTACGTAGCCTACTCTTCTATATGTTGTAGTAAGGCGGAGAGTCAAAACCGAGGCCGAGCTACACGTAGCCACATATTTAGCAAAATTTGAAATCCTATTTAAGTTCCAATAAAATTCAAAAACAATCTAGGACGTAGACAATAGTACATTGTACTAACATGCATGATCACAACTCAAAATAATTCATATCAGTTGCCACACAAGTTTAAATTGTGCACTATTCACTACATTCAAAACCAGATTTTGTCATTTTTGCAATTTGCACAGACAAAAATAAAACATATTTATGTTTGATATTACACGTTGAATGCAAAATATACTACATCCAGGATTGCTTACATATTTTTTGAAACTCCACAATATAATTTTCAAAAAAAAAGAGCTACATGTAGTTTTGCCTATAAAACGCTACACTCGAAGTAAGGACCAAATATAAATCAAGTGAGGGGACACATGGATAACTTACAAGAAACTGGAAACTATTTTGTTGTTAAAAATGTCATTGCAATAATTTCAAAAATCTCAATATAAAACACATATCGTTACCTAGATTATCAGTTTCTTAAATTTCTTGCTAAGACCTAACAATAAGCTTCCAGGCATATGCTCGACATTGTCATCGGTGTACCATTAAAACCAACAAATACTATGTGTCATAGTAAACATGCAAAAGGACATGAAATTAGATTTTTTATTTATTTTTTTGTCCTTGCCGCAAAGCAACACTTTTAGTTCTGTTCAAAGTATGTTTAGTTAGATTGTCCATATTAAGAATTACGCTTCTACAAAGGAACCATGTAAATGTTTAATCTATAGTGGTACCTTTAGTTTCATATACATTTCTTACGAAAATAATGACCATCACATTCGATCAAAAACATAATTTTGACCGAGATGCGCTCAAGTAGCATGAATCTATATTAGCAAACGACACATATATTATAGATCCACAGTTTTATTATTTTCGTGTAGCACGCGAAAAGACATACTTCATGAAAGATTTAATGGGTAAAATTGAACATCTCTATAAATGCACTTGTGACGATGCAGAGACTGAGCGTAATTTGTATCATAATAGTATATTTCCTTTGGTAAAAAATACACCTGCCACAAAAATCTGAATTTTAATTTTGGCTTCAGAATTGTAGTGTTCGATAATTATTTATGTAACTGGGCTACAACTACAAGGAGTCTTTGACCTATTTATGTTTTCCGGCAAACGGTTAGGCATGGTTTGGTCGACATAGGGGACATGAATATCTTTACTATTGGTTAGTACTACGTAGATTGTTTTCAATCCTAGATTCGTTGTCAAGTTCCGATAAAAGCGCTTAATTCTACGCAACCTCGTGTACGGTTCAAAGCTTGTGCATTAGAGCTAATGCCCACGGTCATCTTTCGACTACTTCATCCGCCCTTAATCAGCTCCCGTTCTTTGGACAAGTCGCTCGGAAAGGAATCGTCTAAATACAAGCGGAGACGATGACTAGACGAGGGCGTGATGACAAGGTCCGTGCTGCTAGCGCTACTGCAGGTAAAGTGAAATTTCAGCAGAGATCGAATCAAATCGATGGATCAAATTGCAGAAAGAGATATTTTTGTCGGGAATAATATAGGAAGCAAGACGAGATGGATCGAGCAATGTCTACATGCTTGTGCGTGCTGTATTTTGGAGCGTAGTTCTCTAGCTTCTTGGTGGAAATGATATCCTTGGCTGCGTGTCGTCTTTTCATATCCTACAGTGTGTTCTCAAATCGCCCCCCTCTTATCCGTCCAGCGTTTTTGATTAGAAGTAAGATTCCGTATGCCCGAAATGCATGACGGATCGGAGCATCGCATGCATGGATGCATTCCCTCGCCGACTCCTTTATTTTTTTTTGAATTTTGGCATTATATTAATTAAAAGAATTTAAAATTTGGTTACAATCTTGCTTAAGCCTGTCCAACACGCAGGGAGGAACACGGCCCAAAAACACACCCTCACTCAACCCATTATGACCTAACAACCTAGCCAGACCATCCGCAACTTCATTTGATGTTCTGTTGATTTCCTGAAAATGACACCAGCCAACACCTCAGTGGAATTCCTGATATTCTGCACTATATATGTCCTGGGATTTGCTCCTTCCGTTTTCCTTCAGCTCATTCACTACCAACACTCACTTTCGATTTGGAGACGACCGGCATACATCGGCAACACTGCTCTTGCTCCAAAAAGCATCCCTCGCCTACTCCTTTGATGGGAATCGTGTGTGCGTCAGTTCATGTGAAGTTGTATAAGTGCCTCGGTCAGTAATATTCGTTTTGAAACTGGAAGTACCAACGTATGCTAGCTCTGTATCTCTTTTCTGTAAACAACTTGTTCCAAGGATACGAGGAGAGATCATTCGATGTTTCGACATAACTCTGGAAATTATCGATGCCAACCAGGCAACCACATGATGATAATCTCTCGTGATGTCTTTTCTCTTGCTGACAAGATTCTAGGGCTAGACAATCAATCTGTTGCTTGCCTGAAACCTTTATGTAAGCCTTTTTTTTAAAAGTAAAACCTTTCTGTAAGCCTGTGTGGGCAAATTTGGGCCACAAACCATTTTATCAGGCGGAACGACGGAGCAAATCGTACCAACACAAACAGCTATCTTGTGCCTTTGGAGGAGTTCGAAGCTTTTGAATAATCAGCCCAAGCTATTTCATGGACTACATCGCAGCTAGTCGGACGAAGCGGGCTTCGAAGACAGCTCGGGTTAAAGTTTGCATGCAACTGCAAGTTCCCATGCACGTACATGCATCTGCACTGCAGGCAAGTTCCCATAATAAACACTCAAACTACAGCTGGTTGTGTCGCCAACCTCTCTCTCATTCTCATATTCTCTAAATTAAGCAACTCGAAGAGGCTGATGTTAGACTAGTAACAATGTGAAGTATCATATATTAGTATCATACGGTATCATATAATAGTGCATTTATTAAGTTATACACTCATATTACATTAGAATCCGTTATGTTACGGTATCTACATACAATACCATTACCACCTCTTTCATCATTAATTGCAGTGACACGTCACTCTTTTACCAACATGACATACATGATACCACTATATATGATACTCCCTTGTGCCTAGTCTTACGCGATCAACACCGGCACCAAGACACCCGAGACTGACCTCCGGGACTAGCTTCTTCATGGTTCGCATGTCAGCCTAGTCTGATGTTGGTCGACCACAATTCCTCAGAGGAGAATGTCGAATGGCATGCAGCTTAGCTAAACCTGTGGTATGCACAAAGGAGAATGTCGAATGTTAAACCAAGCCCACGCTCCTCCCGGAGATGGTTCACATGAAAACCGAATCATGTTTTGCAGGACAAGTATGCTGTGAGGACGATAAAATGGGCAAAAGAAAAAAAATGGGCTAGAGGCTGTGGGACCCTGCGAGAAGATCTGCCTAGAACCTTTAACTTAACATCGAGCTTGTGCTGGCCATGGACAATTCAAGACACCCATTTTTATCCCTACGAGGTGGCGTTTTAAGGTCATACTTAATGGCCTTTTTGCTTGAATGGAATTTGTTTTGATTTCAATTCATTGGAAATTTTCTACGGAGTCCATTTGATTCTCCAAAAAAAAGGCCTTTTTGGATTGAAGAATTTTCAAAACGTAGCCACGTAGGAATAGGAAAAATAAAGAATTAACATGGCATGCACTTAAATTTGGTAACATATGCAAACAGAAGAATTTTCCAACGATTAGCAGAGAGAGTAGAGAGATATAGTGTGTGTGTACATTGAACTTTAGAGGAAAAATAAAATAAAATTTACTCATGTTGAGATATTTATGGAATACAGAGCATATGAATAGATTTTTTTTAGAACTTTGATAATCTCAATCCTATGATTCGAAATGATGTCAAAGGAAAAATTATCATGGATTGGAATCCTCAAAAAATAAATGGAAGAGGCTCATATTGATTGTTTTCCCACACTTTAATCTCAAACAAGAGGTTAGACCACTCGAAAAAATTATATCTGTTTATTACTACTATGACTTATACTCAATTACTCAGTTCTATATAAAGTTTTTACATCTTTCTTATGATGCAACCAAACAATTAGTGTGGCTGGTCCCTGCATTTTCAATTTATCTATAATTCCACGTACCATAACATTCTATTGTTACGTTATTTTTTCCTATTCTTGTGCTTTTCAATTCATGTGAACCAAAGGGAGCCTTCTGATAGACGTATCATTTTAATACAAAGAGTTAGACTAGTCACAATGGGAAGTATCATATACTAGTATTATTCATATGATATTATTCTATGTTTTACTTTTATAATGTGTAGTAAGAGCATCTCCAATCATGGTCCCCATGTGTGGTCCAACCTAAAAAAATTACCTCCTACAACCATGACCACAAATATCAACCCAAATTATGGGGACATTGCATGTGATTGGTGGATTAGGAGAGATAATAATTAAAGAAGGACAAAAGAATGAAAAAGTAGGTGGTCCAGCGTAGGCGTCCGGGGGTGTGCTGGACGCACGAACACAAAAAGTCATGACCGGACCCGACCAGACATAAATAAACCGCTTTGGGGGCTGTTTGAGGGCTGTGCTCGGAGATGCTCAAACATATGTATGGTATCATATACTCCCATCGTTTAGGATGACTCCAACGGGCCGACGCGAACCATACACTCCCGTCGTTTAGCATGACTCCAACGGGCCGGCGCATCGAGTCCGCGTCGGTCCGTCCCTATCCGCTGGAGCCAAACTCACGGCCCAACGGGGCGACACAAACTTACCGCAGTCCGTTTTTCTGTCCGCCGCGACGCATTCCTGGCCCAAATTTGGGCCACCGTTGCGTCGGCCACGGACGCTCGCGGACCGCTTTTGTGTGCTCCTCCAGTCCGCTCTCAGAGGCAAAATTCACACTCCCGCCTCTCCTCTCCCAAAACCCATGTCCACACTCCAGCCCTAAACATGGCTGACGCTGCTCCCCCGCCGCCACCGAAGAGTTTGGACTTGCCGCTGCCGGCACCGCCGCTGGACCTGCGCCCCAAGCTAAAAAGAAACCAAAGAAGGAACTCACGCCAGAGCAGAGGGCCGCAGAGACCAAGAAGCGGGGCGCCCTGAGGAAGAAGTTGAAGCAGGACCAGCTTGACGCCGCCAAGAAGGTCGCCGCCAAGCAGCATGGCGAGGGGGACACCTCTGACCTCGTGTCCAGGGCCACGATCGCTGCCCTCCTCCCGATCAGAATTACCCCGATCGCGCGGGCCAGCTCCAATGCCTCGGCGGCCCGACCGCCAAGGTCAAAATCTTCCGCGACGACACCATCGCCAACGAACAGGTACCTCCCGGGAACCATGCCGTTGCGGGTTTACCCTACCTCAGTCGAATCCGCGATCGAGTTACCTACCCTTGATCTCAACGCTCCCGCTACACCTTTGGCCGCACACTCGCCCGCGCCGCATGATACGTCTCCATCGTATCCATAATTTCTGATGTTCCATGCATGTTTTATATCAATTGCCACATGTTTTATATACACTTTATATCATTTTTTATGCATTTTCTGGGACTAACCTATTAACAAGATGCCACAGGGGCAGTTCCTGTTTTCTGCTGTTTTTGGTTTCAGAAAAGTTGTTCTGGAAATATTCTCGGAATTGGACGAAACAAAATCCCATGTTCCTATTTTCCCGACACGTACACGGAGTCCAAAGGGGAGAAGGAGGAGGGCCGTGGGCCGCCCTCACCATGCCATGGTGCGGGTGGGCCCTGGACCGCGCCGCCACGTGGTGAGGAGCCCTCGGGCCTCCACCGACCATCGTCCTTTCGCCTATATATTGCCGCCGACGCGAAAACCCTAAAATAATCAGTCGTATTCCACGAAGTGGTCCGCAGCGCCGCCGCCATCCAGAACAAGTTTCGGGGGACAGAAGTCTCTATTCCGGCACGCTGCCGGGACGGGGAAGTGCCCCCGGAGCCATCTCCATCGACTCCACCGCAATCTTCATCGCCGTTGCTGCCTCCCATGATGAGGAGGGAGTAGTTCTCCCCGAGGCTGAGGGCTCTACCAGTAGCTATGTGGTTTATCTCTCTCTCCCATGGTGTGATCTTTATGTGATCACGAGCTTTGTAATCTAGTTGAATAAGTAGATGTTACTCTTTTTCTATTATGCCACTCTAGAGGTTATTTTAATATGAACTCCGGAGTCACTCTCCAAGGTGTGAAGGTGACGGTGTGCGCATCGTGTGTGACTCCTTTATGACGTTGTGACGTTTGTTTACTCAGACTTTGAGGTGTGCTTTTATAGCCCTACGCAATGAATGGTGTTCGTTATCCAACAAGAGAGTGTTTGAGAGTAGCATTTATTTTTTCAATTATGAGGTCATTGTTGAGAGTGTCCACTAGTGAAAGTATGATCCCTAGGCCTTGTTTCTAAGCATTGAAACACTGTTTACAACAAGTTCTGCTACATGTTTGCTTGCTGCCATTTTTATTTCAGATTGCAATTACTACTTATAATCATCCATATTACTTGTATTTCACTATCTCTTCGCCGAACTAGTGCACCTATACATCTGACAAGTGTATTAGGTGTGTTGGGGACACAAGAGACTTCTTGTATCTTAATTGCAGGGTTGCTTGAGAGGGATATCTTTAACCTCTACCTCACTGAGATCGATAAACCTTAGGTGATTCACTTAAGGGAAACTTGCTGCTGTTCTACAAACCTCTGCTCTTAGAGGCCCAACACTGTCTACAAGGATAGAAACGTGCGTAGACATCACCGCACACTGCGGACGCGCGTGCAGCTGCTCCGGCAGTGGTCGCCCAGCCGCGCATAACCTGTTCGGTGATTGCCCAGGCCGTCGCCGGGTGACCCTAGGTACTACGAGGAGGAGGACCTCTACGGCGGGGAGGACGTCCTCCAGGACATGGTCACAAACAACAATCACTACGCCGACGACGATTACAATGTCGAGGAGGCCAGGATCATGGACATGGATCTCTCGGCCTGCACCCCTAGGAAGAAGGCCTACTACCTCAAGAAACAAAGGTACTACATGGATCAAGATTGATCAAATCTCGATCCTTCTATTTATTATGTTGCATGTCGGTGTTGAACTATGGCCGATATGGCCGTAAAGACATGGTCGATGGCCGGGATTTGTAATATTTTAAGTGTGTATGCAGACATGGCCTGTGTGAGGCCGTGATTATGTTTTATTTTAGGTTTATTTTGTTTGCTATATACTTGTTTGGTTACAATGTGATCACCATGGCCGAAAATGATAAAAATCTTGGTCGGGCGGACGCAATGCGTCGGCCCGTTGGGTGAGTGGTCGGAAAGGGGCGGATATGGGCTGGACGCACGTCCGTCCCTCGACACAAACGGATAAAGCGCAGACCAAACCGTCCGTCCGTTTAAGTCGACCCGTTGGAGTCATCCTTACAGTTATTTTGCGTTCTGAGATTGGTCAAAATGACATGCATAATATCACATATGATAATTTCGTTGCGCTAGTCTTATCAACTCGACCGATCCATACAACCACATGGACTACAAACAAACGAGAAAGGGAAAGTTGTTGACGGTACATTATGCTCCCACACACACCTGTTGCACACTTGCACTAGTGCTTGAACTAGGATCCTGCACGTAGAGAAAATTGGCTAGTACGAGAGGCAACATATCACATATGGTCGGTGCCATAGAGCGTTGGACACGGAGCGAGCAGTCAGGTATGGGAACCGGCCACCGGGGAGCGAGCGTACGACGCTGTGCATGCAGATGCAGGCGGCACGCGCGGCGCTGCAACCCTGCTGTCCGCCCGTGTCACGCGCGTACTTCTTCTGCGTCCGCTCAGAAAGCTTTCGCCGGCACCGGAGAACCCGCGGGGACAAGGGTGGAGCCTCCGTACGGCGTGGGCGCGCCGCGCCGCGCCGGGGTAGACGACTTGTCCAGTCAAACTTCATCCGTAGGGTGTGGCGATGGGACGTTGGAGTGGAGTGTCTGCGCTGGTGTGGCGTGGGATTTCCTTTTCGTCGGGTCGAGCTCAGGCGTCCCATTGGGTCGACCTGTCGCGCGCCGTGCCGCGGCAGTGGGCTCCAGGCATGGATGTTGGCAAGTCGCGAGTCCTGCCCATCAGGCCATAACCATGGGTCGTCGTCCTCCTCCCTCCCGGCGATTTCTTGCTCTGGAATCGCCCGTGTTTTTCTTTTCTTTTGACGAACCTGCAGAGACTGTGAGGCCTTTCAGCGGACCCAATCAGCCCGCCATGCCCAGATGAACTCGCCAGCGGTCCATCTGTGATCATTGAGAGTGTGTTCGTTTTTGGAACGGGAAGAAATGGAATGGAACCATTCCATTTCAGCACAACAGAACCGTTTCATTCTTGTGTTCGCTTTGGATAAAAAAATTGTCACGGAACCGTTCCATTCTTGTGTTCAGGAATGGAATGGGATGGGATGAGATTAATTATTCCTAAACTTGAAACCAGTCGATTCCATCCCATCCTGGAACCGAAACAAGAACGGGCTCACAAAATGGAGCTGTTCCATTCCATTCCACCCATCCCAAAAACAAACACACCCTGAGAGACTGTGAGCATGCCTGCAGATTCCTTCACCTTCACATATTGACACAGTCACATAGTTCGTTAAAAAAAATCCATGTTAGTGTCATAAATGTTGACACATTTCCCTAAAAAGTTCGTCAAACTTAATAATATTGACTTACCAAAAGAAGGTAGAATTAAACTTGTTCACGGACTGAAGGAGTACACGGGAAAGTTCAGACTAGTGAAACACAATGTCATACAGTTGGCGCAGTAATTTATAGAGTCCAGTACCGTGGAATGAATCATGAGTGCCAAAGAACTAGGCCAAGTCGACTAAGGGCGACTTCTTTTGGAGTTTCCAGGCAGCTTCGGGGTGCCAGACCGCAGAAGCGCAAAAGAAGTATCGGGCTGCTCGCCAGCTTATTTGGACCGCGAAGCTCTTTGCCTTCACGTTTCGAGAAACTGGTCGCGAGGTGATTCTGGCCAGCTTCCCGCAAAGGGGCGAACCGGTACGATTGCCTACCCCAGGTTTTCAAGTTATTTACGAGAGTTTGCCACCGCAGGAAAACAAGGGGAAAACTGGTCAACACCTCGTCGCTCCCGTCCGTCCCTGGCCTTCGACTCCTTCTCTCTCTTCTACCGCGATGGGATCGGGAAATATGGTTTCCGCCGCCGCCTCCTGACCAACGCCGGCCGGCCCTCCTCTCCATCCTCCGCCTCTCCACGCCGCCCCCTCCCTCCTCTCCATCTTCTGCCGGCCGAGCGCGGGCACTGCTCTCCTCTCCATCCCCGGCCCGCATCTTCTCCCGTCCCAGCGACAAGGTCGTCCGGCCGCTCGCCCACGCCCGCCACCGCCAGATCTCTCCAGTCCGCCGCCGGATGCCGCTGCTCCGTCCCGATTCCTGCTCCGCCCTGACGCATCTGGTCCGTCGAACCTCCACCTCCAGCTCGTCCGCAGAAGCGTCGCCGACGGTCGGGAGCAGCTCTCCCTCTAGGATTTGCAGGCCGTCGAGCTCGAGTTCGTCCTCACCAACGCACGAATCCGGCCCCGCGACCCTCCATTGCTGAATCGGAAAGCTCTCCAACCGGCGACCTCCCCAACCAGCGCGTCGTCCCATGTATCTCGTGCTCGACCTCAAGCGGCGACCTCCCCAGCGATGGTGCTCTGCTGGTCTCTGGTTCATTGTTTGGAAGTACTTTCTGGATGTGATTGTGATGGTTGAATTTCTACTAAATTTTTACTGGGTGTGATGGTATTTGCGTGTGAAATGATGCTACGCTCGTGATTTCATTGCTGTTAATTTCCCTGCTGTGAATTGATGATATATGCTATTAATTTATTGTATTGTAATTTCGAAATCACAATAACATTTCTTTTATTTTGGCATGTACTGAATTATAATATGACATTTTTTTTTGCCTTTTCCATATTTTTATTTTATTTCTAGCTCATTTCTATTAAAAATAAACATATATGTAGATATCATCATTTATTTAGTGCACATATCAAATATAGGGGTGTTATAGTCATCTCACAACTCAAGACAACAAATAAGCTAAAATTTCACAAGCCCAAAAGAACTCTCCCATCAGTTTTTAGTAGTTTCTCCCCACAACAGTTTCTCCCCACCGGAATCCAGAAACCGGTTTCTGCATAAACAGAAACCCAAAAGAAGTGGCCCTAAGAGCATCTCCACCGGCGCGCCCAATAAAACGTCCGACAAAGTTGTCGGACAGGCACTTTTGGGCGCGCCGGTATCGGTCTCCCAATAGGATTTTGAGAAAAAAATGAGACGCGAATTCATTTTAAACCTAACGCATTTCATTCAAATTTGATATTTTTTACAAAATACGACGAAATTTAAATTAAACCTAGTCCTAGTCTAATGGCCGGTGAAGTAGCCGTAGAACTCGTCCAGGGCCACCGCGTCGTCCTCGACCTCCTCCTGCTGCGGCGACGCGTTGGCCAGCTCCTCCACCTCCTCCTTCACCGGCGCGGCAGGAACAACATCATCCGACTCGAGGTCGATGATGTTGTTGTCGACGCACGACTAGTGCTCGGCGTACTCCAGCGGCGCCGGCTGGACCGTGTTGTAAGGAAGTTTTAGCGCGATCTCCATTTCGCGCTGGTACCGGGCCTCGACCTCCTCCTCCGTCATCCGCGCCCGCGGCGGTGTCGCGGCGCGCTTCTTGCCGCGGGAGGAGGACGTCCCCGGCTCGAGCCTGACCGTGGCGCGGGAGGAGGACGCCCCCGGCTCGAGCTTGACCGTGGCACGGGCCGCGCTCGTGGTCGTCGGCGGCGGCGGCCCGAAGTCGCGGATGGTGACGCCGCTAGTCCTGGGAGGCGGTGCCGACCGTCCGGGATCCGTCTTGATCTTGATTCGACGGCCGCTGTTGGTGATCGGCGGCATGTCGCTCAGGAAGCGCGGGGTCATGGGCGTCGTGGACCACGCGCTGGACGATGAGGACGAGCTCGCCGGCATCTGCCAGCCGCCGCCGCTGGAGGGGCCTCTCCAGTCGTACTCTCACATCACTGCGTAGAAGTCGCGGCCCTCCCACCAGCGGCGCCTCCAGGCGGCGTTGTTCTGTAGTGGACGCTCTGTCCCCTCGTGGTCGTCGACGGCGGCGGCGCGCTCCGCCTCCAGCAGTGGGCGCCAGTTGGGGTTGTTGACGGCGGAATCGGGATCCGCCCGCTGCTCCGGCGTCATCTGGCGCCGACGCAGGCGGACGAGGTCGGTGAACCGCTCCCCCGTCGGCAGCGGGGCGACGGCGTAGCCGAGCGTGCTCAGGTTCCACCCGCTGCCGCTGGGAGGAGCATCCCCGACGGCACGGGGATGCGGGGGTGGGCGAAGAACGCCGCCTCCTCCTTGCGGAGGCAGGTCTTCACGCCGCTTCTTGACGCTGACCCTTGTTTGCCATGGTCGCTAGTCGCTGGGGAGAGGAGAAGACGGGGAGAGGCGAAGGGTGCGGCGGTGGAGGTGAGCGGCGGGGTCTTTATAGACCGGGGAGAGGAAAAGCGCGCGAACGGCGTCGGTTGTGTCGCTGGGGAAGGTGCGGGAAGTGCCATTACGCCGGCGACGGTTCCCGAGGCGACGTAACTCCGGCGACGCGCGTCCAGATGGTGACGCGCGACGCGGCAGGGAAGACGAGACGCGTCACTGCGCGTCAGAGGCCACAATAAATTACGCTGACCGCGTCGTTGCGTCGCTGACGCTTCGGGCCCGTCCGTCAGGTTTGGACGAGACGCGCGTTGTCGCGGTTGCCGGCGCGCCCAGTTGTGTCCCTAGAACCTGGGCGCAGAGCGGGGTTGCCGGACGTTCTATTGCGACGTGCCGACAATTTTTTTCGTATTGGGCGCGTGCACGGGTTTGGGGTGCCGCCGCGCTCAGAACGTCTATTGGGAGCGGAGTTGGACGCGCCGGTGGAGATGCTCTAACATTTGGACATTCATAGACATAATCATGCATATATAAAAAAACATAGATAAAGTGGAACAAAATTTTAGAGCATGTGGAAGAAAACACGGTATGAGAGGAACAAAAATAGATTAAAGTTTAAATACATGGGTAACAAATCATAACTCTTGTACAAAAATATAATAAATAGCAATCGTGAAACATGTCGCAACTATATATAAATAAGAAGTAGCCACGTGAAATGCATCGACAGTATAAGAGGAACATTTTTTAACTCAATGGAACAAAAAAAAATCGTGGAAAAATATATATAACCTGACTTAAATCGAACATGAGATACTAAACTAAAACAAAATCCTGTGAAGACCATGTTCGAGAAAAAAAGAGGCGTTCGATTCAGCGATGGGATTGATCAATGGAAACTGGGCTTTGGGGCCATCTCTATCTTTTGTGGTAGGAATCCGTGAAACCTATATGCCGCCCGTGGGCGTCCTGGAAAATGGTTCCAAATTAAAATGGTTCCAATTTGAAAATTATTCCAAATATAAAAATAGTTCCAAATTAAAAAAACGGTTCAAAATTTGAAAATATTCTATTTTGAAAATGGTTCCAAATTTAAAAATAGTTTCATATTTTAAAATAGTTTGGTTTTAAAAATGGTTCATATTTAAAAATGGTTCCAAATTTTAAAATGGTTCTCAATTTTAAAATTGTTCTAAATTTGAAAAAATGTTCATTTTGAAAATGGTTGTGAATTAAAATGGTTCAAATTTAAAAAATGGTTTAAAATTTGAAAATGGTTCTAAATTTAAAAAGTGTTCATTTTCTAAAATGTTTCCGAGTTTAGAATGGTGCCAAATTTGAAAAAATCAATTTTAAAAAGGTTTCAAATTTAAAATGAAACCATTTTCATTTTTTTGAAATATTTTTTCGGATGAAACCAAACGCTTGAAAAAAATGAAACAAACAAATTCCGCCACTAAAACGTTGGGCCGCGGCCCATTTAACGAGCTCTGTACGCGTCGGGGAATTGAGCGGCGCCAACGGGCGGCCTAAAGGCGCTCCCGTAGGAATCGCACAGGCGACCCCAGAAATTTCATGCAGGTGGGACTAAAGCTGCACGTACCTTCTACGTCCATTTGGGCAAGACCCATGGAGAGTTTATATCCGTTTGTTTAGTTTATTTTTTCATTTTCTCCTTGATACGTCTCCAACGTATCCATAATTTCTGATGTTTCATGCTTATATTATACCAATTGCTACATGTTTTATTTACACTTTACAACATTTTTATGCATTTTCTAGGACTAACCTATTAACAAGATGCCACAGTGCCAGATCCTGTTTTTTGCTGTTTTTGTATTTCAGAAAAATTGTTCTGGAAATATTCTCGGAATTGGACGAAACAAAAGCCCACGGTCCTATTTTCCTCTCACGTACACGGAGTCCGAAGGAGACACGAAGGGGACCGAGGAGGCGGCCACACCATACGGCCGCGCCCCCCCCTCCCAGCCGTGCCGCCACGTGGTGTGGGCCCCTCGGGTCTCCACTAACGTCGCCCCTTCGCCTATAAATTTATCTTTTCGGGAAAACCCTAGACACCCGAGCCATTATTCCACGAAAAGTTTCAGAGCCGCCGCCGCCGTCAACCCTAACTTGGGAGGGTTCTGAAGCTCTTCCCGGCACCCTGCCGGAGAGGGGAATCATAACCGAAAGGCTCTACATCGCCATGCCTGCCTCCGGAGTGATGCGTGAGTAGTTCATCTTTGGACTATGGGTCCATAGCAGTAGCTAGATGGTTGTCTTCTCCTCTTGTGCCATCATGTTTAGATCTTGTGAGCTACCTATCATGATCAAGATCATCTTATTGTAATGCTACATGTCATGTTTGCTGGGATCCGATGAATATTGATACTATGTCAAGTTGATTATTGAATTATCATGTCTATATTATATATGATCTTGCATGCTCTCCGTTGCTTGTTGATACTCTGGCCAAGTTGATGCTTGTGCTCCATTTAATCTGGGACAGTGACAGAAAGTTCTAAGGTTGTGGATGTGCTGTTGCCACTAGGGGTAAAACAGCAATGCTTTGTCTAAGGATAATTGTGTTGCTTACATTATGCACTTTACTTAATGCAATAGTCTGTTGATTGCAACTCAATACTGAAAAGGGGTGCGGATGCTAGCCTGAAGGTGGACTATTTAGGCACATATGCATGCTGGATAGCGGTGTATGTACCATGTTGTAATGCCCAAGTAAATCTCATAGTAGACACCATAACTTGCACATGCATTATTATGCACTTCTCAATATTGTCAATTGCACAGCTGTAATTTGTTTACCCAGCATGTTAGTTATTTTTATGGAGAGACACCACTAGTGAACTGTGGACCCTGGTGCATTCTTTTACATCTGATAATACAAGCTACTGCAATCATTGTTTTCTTTCATTCTCTGCAAACAAACATCATTTTCCACCCTATACGTCTAATCCTTTGTTTTTAGCAACCGGTGAGATTGACAACCCCGCTGTTAAGTTGGGGCAAAGTATTTTGGTTGTGTTGTGTGCAGGTTCCAAGTCAACCACCAGGACCTCCCCTTTGACGCAGACTTTTTCTGGCACCATTGTCAGGAAAAGGAAGCACTCCCTCCAACAACACTTTTCTGGCGCCGTTGACACCTTCAGAAGTGTCTTCATTTCCTACTGGTTCGATAACCTCGGTTTTATACTGAGGGAAAACTTGCTGCTGCACTCATCATACCTTCCTCTTGGGGTTCCCAACGAACGTGTGTCTTTCACGTCATCAAGCATGCAAACCAAATTTCAACAAGCTCTACGGTAGTTCTCCACTAATAGGTTTTAACTACATGATGCAAGAGCTCAAACATGATCTACTTGAGAGCTCAAAACAATTGCAAAGTATCAAATTATCCAAGACAACGATCTACAAGAATGAGTATGTCTTTTCAATATACCATCTACCACATTTAACATTTTCTGTTTCCAACCAAACACCAATCAACTTATTTCAACATAAAACTCTCCAAATAATACAACAATGAAATAAGAGAGTACTTCTCTATAAGAACTAACAGCTCTGAACAAGAGATGCATGAAAAACAGGAGCTAAAAGTATTGCAGTAGCTAGTCAAGAATACTCAACAAATATAAGTGAAGAATACGAGTATTCATATGAAAACGCGGAGCGTGTCTCTCTCCCACACAAGAATGCTAGGATCCAATTTATTCAGAAAATGAAAACAACAAAGCAAAAAATAAAAACACACAAACGCTCCAAGTAAAGCACATAAGATGTGAAACAATTAAAATATAGTTTCACTAGAGATGACCTGATAAGTTGTTGATGAAGAAGGGGATGCCCAAGGCATCCCCAAGCTTAGACGCTTGAGTCTTCTTGAAATATGCTTGGGTGACCCACGGGGGCATCCCCAAGCTTAGGTTTTTCACTCTTCTTGATCATATTACATCATCCTTCTCTCTTGATTCTTGAAAACTTTCTTCACACCAAACTCAAAGTAATTCTCATTAGAGGGTTAGTGCATAATCAAAAATTAACATGTTCAGTAAAGCCACAATCATCTCCCATACTTCTGGACATTAGCTACAGCCACTGATGTTTTGTGGAGCAAAGAAATCCACTCAAACACAGTAAAAGAGAGAATACAGAATAAAAGGCAGAATCTGTCAAAAACATAACAGTCCGTAAAGATGAATTTTTTCGAGGCACTTAAATTGCTCAGATCAGAAAACTCAAAACTAATGAAAGTTGCGTACATATCTCAGAATCATGCGTGAATTTTTTCAGAATTTTTCAATTTTTCTGGAGGGCGTAAACGGTGGACAGCAAAAATCTGTCTCTGCGCAGAAATCCAAATATAGCATCAACTTTCTATTAGAGACTTTACTTGGCACAACAATGCAATAAAATAAAGATACAAAGGAGTTGTTACAGAAGTAAGCAAGCTCCAAGACTCAAACTGAAAATAAAAGATAAAGGGTTGCCTCCCTAAAGCGCTTACTTTAATGCCTTTTAGCTAGGCTAGAAGATTTTAATGATGCTCTCGTAGGAATAAAACTTGAAAAACAAAAGAGAGCATCAAGAGGCAAATATCAAACGCATTTAAGTCTAACCCACTTTCTATGCAAAGGAACCTTGTAACCAAATAAATTATTGAATCATAAAGCAACTAGCATAGAAAGATGAAACAAGTACAACTTCAAAACTTTCGACATAAAGAGAGGTGTTTTAGTGACTTGAAAACTTTTACAACCATAATTTACTCTCTCATAATAACTTTCAGTAGCATCTTGAACAAATTCAACAATATAACTATGACATAAAGCATGATTTTCATGATCTACAAACACATAAGTTTTATTAAGGTCAAAAATAGTTGGGTCATTAAACCCACTTTTGACAATAGTAGTATAATAAATATCATTAGGCAATATAGGACCATCATCAAGAGCACTATCATATATAACATTAGGGAGCCATTGTTTTATTTCTGAAATTTTCTTTACTTGAGTCAATGTGTTGTTTACGTAAAATTTATCAAAAGGAGATATTTCAATAGAATCATGACATTCAACAATATAGCACTCTTCATCCTTAGGTAGGCATGGAGGGCAATTAAATAGTGTAAGAGTTGAAGAGTTACTATCATTAGGAGGTGGATCCTCCTTTTGCTCTTCACTCTCCTCCTCTTTTTCATCCAATGAGATCACATTTTCAGTAATTTCTTCTTCCATAGGTCCCTGAAAGGAAGCAAGTTGTTCTGGAGAATAAATTTTCTCAAGAAATTCGGTGATATAAGGATTATCATTATAATATTCAAGTCAATAACCTAGTATAGCATAATTCTCAGTTCTACAAGGAGCATCATCATCTTGAATATAACCAGCAATTTCATAGGCACCCTTAAAAACAACAAATTCTACAATTTGTTCAAGATTATCAAAGTCATAGTTTCCTTTAGCATAAGCAGCCAAGGTTTCATTATGATTATAATCACATTGAAAAGGGAGGTGTTTATGCCTTCTACAACAAGAAGATTCATTGAAGCAGTAGGATTCATCATAAGTAGAGCACAAGTTTCTAGCAAAACAATTCAATTTATATATTTGTACCCATAAGTGTTTCCCTTTTTGAGATAGGCGGTATTCCCTATAATAATTTTGTTGTTCCTTCGTGAATCCACTTAGCCAATAAGATTTTGTTTCAAAGAGAGAAGACATTGATAGCAAATAAATAACTAGACATAATAATAAAAAAGAAATAAACTAAATGCAAGAAACTAATTTTTTGTGTTTTTGATAAAAAGAAGCAAACAAGACAAAATAAAAATAAACTAAGCAAGACAATAACAAAGTAAAGAGATTAGAAGTGAGAGATTCCCCTTGCAGAAGGCTTGACCTCCCCGGCAACGGCGCCAGAAAAAGTGGCGTCTTGTCAGGAATGCAAGACTTCCAGAAGTACCTCGAACTCCCTGGCAACGGCGCCAGAAAAAGTGCTTGATGACGTGAAAGACATACGTTCGTTGGGAACCCCAAGAGGAAGGTATGATGAGTGCAGCAGCAAGTTTTCCCTCAGTATGAAACCGAGTTTATCGAACCAGTAGGAGATGAAGACACTTCTGAAGGTGTCAACGGCGCCAGAAAAGTGTTGTTGGAGGGAGTGCTTCCTCTTCCTGACAATGGTGCCAGAAAAAGTCTGCGTCAAAGAGGAGGTCCTGGCGGTTGACTTGGAACCTGCACACAACACAACCAAAATACTTTGCCCCAACTTAACAATGAGGTTGTCAATCTCACCGGCTTGCTGAAAACAAAGGATTAGACGTATAGCGTGGAAAATGATGTTTGTTTGCAGAGAATGAAAGAAAACAATGATTGCAGTAGCTTGTATTATCAGATGTAAAAGAATGGACCAGGGTCCACAGTTCACTAGTGGTGTCTCTCCATAAAGATAACTAACATGCTGGGTAAACAAATTACAGCTGGGCAATTGACAATATTGATAGGTGCATAATAATGCATGTACAAGTTATGGTGTCTACTATGAGATTTACTTGGGCATTACAACATGGTTCACAGACCGCTATCCAGCATGCATCTCTGCCTAAATAGTCCACCTTCAGGTTAGCATCCGCACCCCTTTCAGTATTGAGTTGCAAGCAACAGACTATTGCATTAAGTAAAGTGCATAATGTAAGCTACACAATTATCCTTAAACAAAGCATCACTGTTTTACCCCTAGTGGCAACAACACATCCACAACTTTAGAACTTTTTGTCACTGTCCCAGATTAAATGGAGACTGAACCCACTATCTAGCATAAATACTCCCTCTTGGAGTCACAAGCATCAACTTGGCCAGAGTATCAACAAGCAACGGAGAGCATGCAAGATCATAAATAACATAGACATGATAATTCAATAATCAACCTGACATAGTATCAATATTCATCGGATCCCAGCAAACATAACATGTAGCATTACAATTAGATGATCTTGATAATGATAGGCAGCTCACAACATCTAAATATGATGGCACAAGAGGAGAATACAACCATCTAGCTACTGATATGGACCCATAGTCCAAGGATGAACTACTCACGCATCACTCCAGAGGCAGGCATGGCGATGTAGAGCCCTCCGGTGATGATTCCCTCTCCGACAGGGTGCCGGGAAGAGCTTCAGAACACTCCCGAGTTAGGGTTGACGGCGGCGGCGGCTCCGAAACTTTTTGTGGATAATGGCTCGGGTGTCTGGGGTTTTCCCAAAAAGATGAATTTATAGGCGAAGGGGCGACGTCGGTGGAGACCCGAGGGGCCCACACACTAGTACAGAACGACACATCGGATACCCCTCTATGGCAACGGCAAGAGTTAGGCGACGGAAAAATGAGCTCCGCGCGCGCACTCGCGCGCTAGTCGGTTGATGGGCCCGACACAATGGTAACGGAGGCTGAAAAGATCTCTGTTGCTCATATATAGGCAACGGAGGAAAGAATATCACCGTTGCTGATATTGCCACATCAGAAACGGAGATCGGTCTATCTCCGTTTCCCATCTGAAGGCACATTAAGCGGTGCCGGTATTAATATCTCCCACTCCAGTACTGTATCTCACTCTCACTCTCAGTCTCACTCTCCCCAGTTCCTGACCCTAGCCACACACGCTCTCCTCCTACTTCACCCATCGATGGCAAACCCCTCCGGCGCCGACGGAAGTCAGGATGGAGCATCTTCCTCCTCCCACCCTCCGAGGCGCAGCCCGAATCTCCCCTACAACTGGGGCGAGATCCCCGGCGACTGCGGTCGCGAGTTCATTCTGAGCCATCAAATCCCATCCAGATCCACGGCGGCGGCGGCCACCGATGCCCGGATCTCGTCCTCATCGTCCTCCTCGGATGATGAGGACGAGGATCTGGAGGTCCGTCTCCTCATCTCTCGCGCCTCCTTTGAGCGCGAGCGCGCCGAGGGTGTTATTCGGGCGTCTGCGATGCAGAGAGCTATCCGCATCTCCGCCGCCGAGCACGCGATAGAAGCCGCCGAGGAGGCGTTGTTCCAGACGCGGCTCCGGACGGCCATAGACCGCTCTCTTCTCCCTGGCCAGGGCCCTGGGCCAGATGCGGCGGCGGCAGCGGTGGCGGCGGCGGAGGAGGAGGATGAGGAGGAGGAGGAGGACTCTCTGGTGTTCGAGCAGGATGAGGTCTCCTCTGACGTCTCCTCTGGCAGTGGCTCCGGCGCCGACGCCTGGGACGCAATCCGCGACGGAAAGCGACCCAGCCTCGTCTAAGGTAAATGACCGCTCTGTTAGCTACTTATTTAGCTCTGTTTGCTCTGTTAGTTAGCTCTGTTCAGCTATGTATTTGCTATGTTAGCTACTTATTTAGCTCGGTTTGCTTTGTTTAGCTACATATTTGCTATGTTAGCTACTTATTTAGCTCGGTTTGCTCTGTTAGTTAGCTCTGTTCAGCTATGTATTTGCTATGTTAGCTACTTATTTAGCTCGGTTTGCTTTGTTTAGCTATGTATTTGCTATGTTTGCTACTTATTTAGCTCAGTTTGCTCTGTTAGTTAGCTCTGTTCAGCTATGTATTTGCTATGTTAGCTACTTATTTAGCTCGGTTTGCTTTGTTTAGCTATGTATTTGCTATGTTAGATACTTATTTAGCTCAGTTTGCTCTGTTAGTTAGCTCTGTTCAGCTATATATTTGCTAGGTTAGCTACTTATTTAGCTCTATTTGCTTTGTTTAGCTATGTATTTGCTATGTTAGCTACTTATTTAGCTCGGTTTGCTCTGTTAGTTAGCTCTGTTCAGCTATGTATTTGCTATGGTAGCTACTTATTTAGCTCGGTTTGATTTGTTTAGCTATGTATTTGCTATGTTAGCTACTTATTTAGCTCAGTTTGCTCTGTTAGTTAGCTCTGTTCAGCTATGTATTTGCTATGTTAGCTACTTATTTAGCTGGGTTTGCTTTGTTTAGCTATGTATTTGCTATGTTAGCTACTTATTTTGCTCTGTTAGTTAGCTCTGTTCAGCTATGTATTTGCTATGTTAGCTACTTATTTAGCTCGGTTTGCTTTGTTTAGCTATGTATTTGCTATGTTAGATACTTATTTAGCTCAGTTTGCTCTGTTACTTAGCTCTTCAGCTATGTATTTAGCTCGGTTTGCTTTGTTTACTGCTTATTGGCTCTGTTTATTAGCTTTGTTTGCTGTTTTTAACAAAGAATATTCGTTGTTTCAAGGGCTTGGTGGATGCTTGGTGACGATGCTGCTGCCGTGAAGACCTAGGAGCGGGGCTCCATACACGGTGCCGTCACCAGGAGCAGTACATTTTGCGCAGCAGGAAAGACAGTAGATGTTCATCTGGCGGCCGTGAAGACATAGGAGCAGAACTCCAGCCACGCACACTGATGAACTTTTGTAAAGCAGGGCGTACAGGAACACGGTGACGACTGGGCGGCCGTCTAGTCGCATGGAGCGGGGCTCCATCAACGGCACAGCCCGTCACCGTGTTTTTTTTGTTTTCCTGTAACCCTTATTAGAAACGGTTATTAGCAAAACTCCGTGTCTAATGTTAAATACATCAGAAACGGTTTATCGCCTCCGTTGCCATTGTGAGGCTTCACATCAGTGACAGAGGCGGGGACTCGGACCCTTTCTCCGTTGCCGAAGGGGTTTTTGGCCCATTTCCGATGTGTCGTTCTGTACTAGTGACACCACGTGGCGGCGCGGCAGAGGGGGGGACGCCGTCGTATGGTGTGGCCGCCTCCTCGGTCCCCTTCGTGTCTCCTTCGGATTCCGTGTACGTGACAGCAAAATAGGACCGTGGGCTTTTGTTTCGTCCAATTCTGAGAATATTTTCAGAACAACTTTTCTGAAATACAAAAGCAGCAGAAAACAGGAACTGGCACTGTGGCATCTTGTTAATAGGTTAGTCCCAGAAAATGCATAAAAATGATATAAAGTGTAAATAAAACATGTAGAAATTCGTATAATATAAGCATGAAACATCAGAAATTATGGATACGTTGCAAACGTATCACTCCTCCATGAGTGCTTTGTTCTTCTAGGAGAGTCACCAAAATTTCAACATCCAAACACATTTTTGGTGGGCACGTGATGCATGTAAAATGCATACATGAACTTTGCACTATATCACTTATATTCCAATCATATTTGCATCATATAAGGGTTATACCACTGTTATTTAATGATTTTAGGAAATAAAATAATTGTTTCCTATTTTTATGGAATTAACCCTGCGCAGGCAGAAAACCCTATTTTTCCTTTTAAGTTTCAGGGACCCAAACGACGTCCAAATAATATGGAAAAATACAAGCGTCAATATTTGGAAGGAGGAAGACTTGGTAGCGAAGGAAGCAAGCAAACGGAGGCCGGAGGGCCAAAAGGGGGTGGCCCACGTGGCCACTATACCTGGCCGCGTGGGGCCCACCAACTTGGCCCTCGAGGCTCCGCGGCTGTCGATCTTTGCTCCACCGCCTTCGTCTTGACCTAAAAACACCTATAAAAGAAGTCCCACGGCGTTCTCTTCGATAAACAACGCAAAGAGGGGCACATCATTCAAGCTCCCTCATGAGTTTCATCTTCGATAAACAACAAGTAAGAAGCCTAGCTATATGGCTATAAAGAAAACGCTTTGCGGGAGGCAACCCGATTATTTTTATGTGTGATTTTCTTTGTGTCCTCTTGCTGTATCAAGAGAGTTTGTTTTTAGTTTAGTTTCTGGAGTTTTTAATAAAGTGCCAAGTTTTACCCATTTTGGTCTTGAAAAGTTGCTTATAGCGTTCGGAGATTTTATTCCTGCACGAATCTGTGCACGGTATGATTTTTAATTCTTATTCTGTAACTCCGAATGAGCTCATATAGTTGCAACTTTTCATCCTCTGTATGCATGAATTTTTGCAGAATTTTTCGGCAAAGTTTGGTAGGGTAGAAAAATACGTTTTGCTGCTGCTGTTTTTCTGGACAGATTTTGTCCCATTTTGTTTTATGCATGTTTTGAACTTTTATCTTGAATCTTTTCGATTCAAATGAGTTTATGAGTAGGCATGCAACATAATATACTTTCTGGACATTCATATGATGTTTTTTTAAGGATTATATGCAGCAAGAAACCTATTTGTTTATCACTACTAATGCACCCCACAGAAAAGAAAATGGGAGAAACGGTGTTTTGAAGTTTTTTCCAAAGGGATTGGAGGAGATGCACCAAGAGTTATCCAAGGATGGTGAAGACCATAAGCTTGGGGATGTGAAGACAACTCCACTGGACCTACACACTCTCGGTTTGCACACGTCTAACTTCTATTTTTCGATCGAAACACTTTATCGCATAAACTTGGAGCGTCTTTTTGTTTGTTATTTTGTGAAGACCACCACATTATCATTTATATGAGAAAGAGCTACTGGAAATATGGGTTGAAATATGTTGGATGCTTTTATCATATTGGGAAAAGGGATGTTTGAGTTGATTTTTAATGATACATATAGTTGCATGATTCATGAGCTTGTTTATGAGTAATAATTTGCAAATGCTTTATCAAGAGCTATCACTTATTCATGTTTTGATGCTGAATGTTATTTTACTTAGTTTAACATGGATTAGTTAGTTCTATGGACACTCATGTATGCATCTAGATGGTCAACTTTCTCCCTCTTGCTAGCCCAAACATTCCAACAAGCAAAAACTTGTTTCCAACACCTTCAACCAAAGTTATTCCAGTGAGTCCTCCATATCTACCTATTAGTTTTATGCTATTCTGAGTATGTATATCATGATATTTGTGTTATCTATACCTCTGAATGAAAATGCTTACCTTATTGATTGTGATGGGAAAAGTTGGTTATATAGCTCTCACGAACTTGATGCACAACTTTATTTTTATTGCATAAATAAAACATGAGCCATTGTGATTAATAATATGATGCTAGTGGCTTGATAAATGTCCGAGGTTGCGAGTTAGCCCATATGTGTTGTCACATGCAAAGCTTTCAACATGCTCCTTCATCTCATTTAGTTGATATCATGTACTTTTGTTTATGGATGCCTATCATGGTGAAATGAGGTGGAAATGAAGTAGTTTAAATGAGTTTGTATAAATGGTTAGAGAGACGCCTCGGTCGCTAATCTAAGCCATGCATCATTCATGGTAGAAATTTACTTACATGCTATGGTGAACCGTCTGTGATGCACCTTATAATAAAAAGCTATTCCAATGGTAAATAAAAGGGGTGTTGAGGTTGTTCATCTTGTTTGTTTGTCTTGTCATTTTGATATGGGCTTGTTCCATATCCTGGGACAAGAGGTACCCCAGTTGACGCTCTTAATGATACTATTATTACTTACAATGATATATAACTTGAACTTGCTTTGTTTCCTAAGTTGAGTAATCATGGTGTAGGTACTTGTATTCAAGGGGCATGAGACACCTAACCTTTACTTTATCAAGAACACTACTCATATTTGCTTTCACATTAAACATTAATCATTCAAGATGCTATGATAGGGGTAATGAGAGCTTGACACCAAGAATCCCACATTGCAATCATTAACTTAAGTAGAAGAGTTTGCAAGTTAGATGAAACTTATGCATGCTTTACCTCTACTCACATATACATCTTTCCAAAGTGTCCACCATTTATATTCAGATTTTCATCTACACTCTATGACCAATGTAGGATGTTCTTACTTATCATTATGCATACATGTGGTCCATATTACTATCTTCTATGTTACACTTTGTGAACTATCATTGAACATCCTTGCTTGAATACTTGATATCACTTCATAAACTATTTTGCATATTGCTACTCCTTTGAAGAATGAATCATTTGACTCTATGTAGCAGTAGCAATCATCTTTAATATTCATTGTTAGTGCTATATTGCAAAGCCCATGTTAGTTTTATCACCTTCATACTCGAGGACGAGTATTGGTTAAGCTTGGGGATGTTGATGCATGTAAAATGCATACATGAACTTTGCACTATATCACTTATATTCCAATCATATTTGCATCATATAAGGGTTATACCACTGTTATTTAATGATTTTAGGAAATAAAATAATTGTTTCCTATTTTTATGGAATTAACCCTGTGCAGGCAGAAAACCCTATTTTTCCTTTTAAGTTTCAGGGACCAAACGACGCCTAAATAATTTGGAAAAATACAGGCGTCAATATTTTGGAAGGAGGAAGACTTGGGAGCGAAGGAAGCAAGCAAACGGAGGCCGGAGGGCCAAAAGGGGGTGGCCCACGCGGCCACTGTACCTGGCCGTGTGGGGCCCACCAACTTGGCCCTCGAGGCTTCGCAGCCGTCGATCTTTGCTCCACCGCCTTCGTCTTGACCTAAAAACGCCTATAAAAGAAGTCCCACGGCGTTCTCGAAAACAAGCGCCGCCAAAACACAGAAACACCGAAAGAGAGATCTGGAGCTGCAGATTGGAGGGGGAAAACTCCGGCGGGGCGCTGCCGGGGTGGTCTCCACCTTCTCCAACGACTTCTCCACCGTCTCCATGATGAAGGGGGAGTAGTCCACCCTCTAGACTATGGGTTTGTGGTGGTAACTTATGTGTCTCTCCTCTCTTTGAGCTTCACTAATTAGTACCGTATGAGCTGCTGAACATGATTACGGTCATCTATGTAATTCTTATGGTGGATATTGTGGTATGAGATGATTTGTTATGCATCTACTGTTGTGTTGGAACTTTCATGACTTGTCATTCTTTGATAGAATATTGTTTTTTAAGAAGTATGATGTATGTGGGTACGGGATGGCCGATGTGACACGGCATAGGTATTGAGTGACACAATACCGCCCAACATCCTTTATCTGGGGATAAAAAGGAAGAGTATGATGTGGGAGTGACAACAACCACGCTAGCCTTACGAGGTGACCTAGCAACACAAATGAGTATTTCTTCCAACTATGTGTTTTAGGACATATAGCCGTCATAAAAGCTACCATTAAAACATGACAATTGTGTGTACTTTATCTATAACTTGATGATCACCGTAGATGAGAGAGAGAGAGGATTAAGTGAACCCATGAACCCATGTCCATTGTTCCTATAAGAGAAAACCTTTGTCTTGTCCTCTTGCATTAAAGAGGATTGGAACACTTTTACATTCTTGTTTTGTTACATTAAACTTCCATCCATCAAATCAACCACCTTGTTCATTAAACTTGTTTATTGCATAATCAACTAAAACTTGTGACACTTTAGTTGTAGGTAATAGATAACTTTTCCTTCTTGCTCCTGCGGATCGATACCTTACTTCCACATTGAGAGGTGCTACAGTGATCCTCTGCTCTTGGGGGTAATCAGCACGCCATAATATTATGGAGGTTGCATAGGTTCTACGCACGCTCAGTTTTGCCATTTGAAGCCTCTATACTTTTATCCTATCCTTTTATTCGAAATCTTTAGTTTTAATATGAGGCGCTTAAACAGTGATGAACATATATATAATTAAGAGGCAGGATTTGTAGCATTTTCCAATATATTGAAACAACTCTGTGCATGTAGACACTTTGCACCTTTTGGATAGTGTCACTAAAATAGTTTATGTTCAATTATAAGACCAATTCACATTTCAAGAGTTGACAACATGACATGGTTAAATAATAGATAAATTGTGATGGTTGGAGCTCAAACATGAGAAAAAATACATTATATTACTAATAAGTATGTAGACAAATATAGATTAATTGGACCGCTGGTATTTTCCAGAAATTTGTAGAAATACTAGTTCATGGGCTAAAAGATTTATAGCCTCAGTATCGACATCGCCTCCTCTGGTACCTCCTCCTCTAAGCCGAAAGATCCATCCAATGGGAGAAGAAGGCCCGAGGCGGATCCCGTCGGCGACATCGTCTTCTCCTCGAGGTTGTCGGCCCCATCCTGGTTTACCTTCTCCACGGATAAATCTACCAAAAGTGAGGAGGATCCACTAGATGGTTGATACACCTAAAATGTATCGACGAATTTTGTAGATTATTATGATGTTTTCTTTAATATTTGGTTTTTATTTTGAATAACCTATTAATTGCTGCAAAATGCACAAAATCTTGTTTTTACACTTTGGTGTGTAAGAATTACTTGAAAATAAAGAATAATGTAGAAGGAAAGTTTGCAGGGATGTAATCTTTACTTTCTAAAATATGTCGTTGATGGCCCTTCACGTAGTTACCTGTGTGAAAGGTAAATGTGTTAGGTTGAGACTCCAAGTGTAGAGTGTGTAGTATATGGAAGACGTGTTTTCACCACGAGGGGTGACTCGAGGGTTTAATATCGAACTCTCGGAGAACCAGTAGTGAAAGTTTTATCTTCCTATCCTTCTCTAGGTTACCAACAAAACAATGTAAATGTTTTGGTCCTCAAACTCACCTAGTGGTTGTCAAGCAGAAGGTGTGAGAATAATATCAAGATAATATGCAATGCAAACAAGAAATAAATATGCAGTGGTCGTAAATAAATATGCAAGGATGGTGGTAGCAATGATAAATGATATTTTTGGGTTTTATATGATGTATGCAAGATGTAAAAGTATTTTTGTATTTCAGATTTTTAAATGGCAGAAAATGGAAAAGTGGTAAAAGTTGTTGGAAAGGTGTTTCTATGATTAAAAATGGACCGGGGTTCATGGTTTCACAAATGCACCCTCTCTTTAATAAAGTGGTAGACAATGGAACACTAGAGTTGACATATTAGATTGCAACACAAAAGTTTAGTGACAAGTTACTAGTTATATGGGCATCACGTCCTAACTTAGAGACTTTTTGTTTATTAGTCTTTCTCATACTCCACCAAGATGCAAACTAAATCGTAACACCTCAGTAATTAAGATAAATCAGAGTATAGCTTTAATTTTCATGACATGAAGTTAAAATAAGAACATGCTAGATCTAGTCACGGAGGAGTGGCATGGTCACCCACAACCCTTGTAGCATGGTATTTTTCTTTATCCCTAGTGAGGTAACAAAGTAAGGTAAAACACCCAAGTGGATCGCGATATTACAGTGGTCAACTTACCGCACTCACCACCCCCCGTTACTCCAACTAATGCACACATCACCCCACACACGCTCTCATAAATATGCTTGATCAAAACAAGTACACAAGAACGGGGTACATAATATGCATCTACTTTTATAACTGAAACAAAACTATTGCAATCTCAAACATATATTGACTCATAAAAAGATCCACCACATAGGTATTACATAGATGCCCGTAATCATGTTCAGCAGCTCATACGGTACTAATTAGTGAAGCTCAAAGAGAGGAGAGATACATAAGTTACTTCCACAAACCCATAGTCCAGGGGTGCACTACTCCTCTTCATCATGGAGACGGTGGAGAAGTCGTTGGAGAAGATGGAGACCATGTCGACAGCGCCCCGCCGGAGTTTTTCCCCTCCAATCTGCAGCTCCAGGTCTCTGTTTCGGTGTTTCTGTGTTTCGGCGGCGCTCCTTTCCGAAGGGCGTCGGGGCTATTTTTATAGGCGTTTTTAGGTCAAGACGGAGGCACGAAGACGAGCGAGGTCTAAAATTGGGGGGAGTTGATACGTCCATTTTGCATCACTATTTTATATCATAATTTACTGTTATTCATTGATATATTTCATATTTAGAGATGATACTTATGTTATTTTATCTATTTTGCATGTTTGATGATTATTGGAGAATTAAACACCGGAGTCAGATTTCAGCTGGAAAAAGGCCGTCAAGATACTATATTTCTGAAGATCAATAATTCGGGAAAACATCCAGAAGCTCCTATTTTATCAGATGCCGGAGGCAGCCAAAAGGGGAGGCCAAGGTGGGCCACCATGGGCCCTCACCATGTGGTGGCGCGGCCCACCTTGCCCCCGTGCCGCCACGTGGTGAGGAGCCCCTGGCCCACCTCAGCCAGCCCCCTCTCGGTACATCATCTCCCAGAAACCCTAAGCTAGGGGGGACGTCGAGGAAATATTCCGCCACCTCACGAGGCGAAAACACCAGAGAGAGAAAAGCTCTCCGGCAGGGAGAAATCTGCCGGGGAAATTCCTTCCCGGAGGGGGAAATCGTCGCCATCGTCACCGTCATCGAGCTGGACTTCATTGGGATCATCATCATCTCCACCACCAGCACCATCATCTCCGCCGCTCCACTCCGTTCCGCTGTAACATCTAGGGTTGAATCTTGTCTAGTTCATAGGGGAAGCTTTCCCGGTGTTAATTACTCCTTGTGGTTGATGCTATTGAGTGAAACCGTTGAATTAAGGTTTATGTCCAGATTGTTATTCATCATTATATCACCTCTGATCATGTTCCATATGATGTCTTGTGAGTAGTTCGTTTAGTTCTTGAGGACATGGGAGAAGTCTTGATGTTAGTAGTGAATTATGTTGAGTAATATTTAATGGTTTGATATTTAAGTTGTGGTGTTATTCTTCTAGTGGTGTCATGTGAACGTCGACTACATGACTTCACCTTTATGGGCCTAGGGGAATGCATTGTGTATTCGTTTGCCAATTGTGGGGTTGCCGGAGTGACAGAAACCTAAACCCGTTGGTATATCGATGCATGAGGGATAGCAGGATCTCAAGTTTAAGGCTGTGGTTAGTTTATCTTAATTACTTTCTTGTATTTGCGGATGCTTGCAAGGGGTATAATCACAAGTATGTATTAGTCCTAGGAAGGGCGGTGCATTAGCATAGGTTCACCCACACAACACTTATCAAAACAATGAAGATTAATCAACTATATGAAGCGAAAGCACTTGACAATTCCCGTGTGTCCTCAAGAACGTTTGGTCATCATAAGTAAACAACCGGCTTGTCCTTTGCTGTAGAAAGGATTGGGCCACTCGCTGCAATTATTATTACTGCATTTTATTTACTTGTACTTTATTTATCTGCTATATCAAAAACCCTAAAAACTTGTCTGCTAGTATTTACAGTGAATCCTATCAAAACTGCTTGTCAACACCTTCTGCTCCTCGTTGGGTTCGACACTCTTATTTATCGAAAGTACTACGATACACCCCCTATACTTGTGGGTCATCAAGACTATTTTCTGGCGCCGTTGCCGGGGAGTGAAGCGCTATTGGTAAGTGGAATTGGTAAGGAAAACTTTATGTACGTGCTGTTTTTATTTTTGCCTGCTGCTATATTTCATTATGGAGGTCTTCTCTTGAATTCCTATTTGGGAAAACACTACCACTGCTAAGGTAGTAGAGGAGGCGCCACCTGAGCAGGTAATCCATTCAAAATACCTATGAAAATTGTTGAACGTGTTACAAATAACCGCTATGAAGGGGATGGAACTGTCCATCCTGGTGATCATTTATTATTTTTACATGAATTATGCGAGTTATTCAAGTGTGCAGGTATTTCAATGGAGAAGTTAAGAAGAAACTATTCTCTCTATCGCTGTCTGGTAAAGCTGCACATTGGTATAAACTGCTGAAGAATGGGCGTTCTCTTGGATGGGAGGAAATTGTACCTCTCTTTTATTCTAAATTCTATCCTCCAAGTGAGATTCATAAGGATCGGAACCTCATATATAATTTTTGGCCTCATGATGGAGAAGTATTGCCCAAGCGTGGGGGAGATTGAAGTCATTAATGCTCAAATGCCCCATTCATGAGCTTCCTGGTAATGTTGTTATTGATAACTTCTATGCAAGGCTCTCCTTTCAAGATAAAACTCTATTGGATACTGCTTGTTCTGGATCATTCACTCGTAATAAAGAAGAGTTTAAATGGGACCTTCTTGATCGGATTCAGGAGAACACTGAAGGATGGGAGAACGACAAAGGTAGAGAGTCAGGTATAAATATGATTTGAATGTTAAAACTTTCATGATACTGATGATTTCGAAATTAGCACTACTTATGGCCTTGACTCTCAAGTTGTTGCAAATTTTATAAAGCCTTTGCCTCCTATTTCGGTATGCCTAAGGAGGGTTTTAAAATTATCATGAACCTTATAAAGATAAAACTGTTTCTCCTATGACTAGATATTGAGGTTAATGTTGATCATTATTCCTGAACCTTATATTGAAAAAGTTCCTTTTCCTGCTAAAATAAAGGAACACTCTATCATAGCTAGTGTTGTTAACAAAAGTACAAAGAAAGCTATAGAACCTGATGAACAAATAACTGTTGAACCTGCTGTAGCAATGGTTAAGGACCTTGTCACTGAAAATTAGAAGATGGTCATATTATCTTTTGTGAAGATGCTTCTAATATTTTCACATCCTAAAAGCTAGGAAAACTAGTGTTCCTGTGCTTTCTGTTAGGATAGGTGATCATTGCTATTATGGTTTATGTGATATTGGTGCAAGTTCAGTGCTATTCCTTATGAGCTTTACAGGGAAATTATGCATGAAATTGGTCTTGTGAACTTGAAGAAATTGATGTGGTTATTCAGCTTGCTAATAGAGAAACTATCTCTCCAATTGGTATTGTTAGAGATGTGGAAGTTTTGTGGTAAGACTAAATATCCTGCTGATTTTCTAGTACTTGGTTCAGCTGCTAGTAAGACTTGTCCTATCATTTTTGGTAGACCTTTTCTGAATACTTGTGGTGCTGTTATAGATTGTAAGAAAGAGAAAATCTTTACTAAATTTGCTGGTGAATCTTATGATTCAATTTCTCTAAATTTGCTAAAGCACCTTATGAAACTGAATTGCCTAATGAAGATTTTAAAGTTGCTCAACTTGCTCTATTGCTCTTGCTCCTAACAATGCTTTGCAGCAACATATGGAGGACATGAAAGTGAGGTTTATGGAAGAAAGGAATGAGCTTGATGAATATTCCTTCGTCAACCTATACTAAACATAATTTACCTGTGGAAGATTTGGGTACCACTCACCACCAAGGAGGATCCTGTTTTGATTTAAAACCTTACCTGATAATCTTAAATATGCTTATATTGATGATAAGAAAATATATCCTGTTATTATTAGTTCTAAACTTTCAGGTAGAAGAGGAAAGGTTATTGGAGTGTTGAAGAAACACCGTGGAGCTATGGGCTATACTCTTGATGATTTGAAAGGGATTTCCCTGCTATTTGTCAACATGCTATTAATATGGAACCTGATGCAAAGCCTGTTGTTGAACATCACGTCGTTTAATACCCAAGATGAAGAAGTGGTAAGAAATGAGGTATTAAAACTTCTTGAAGCTGGTATTATTTATCCTATTGCTGATAGTAGATGGGTAAGTCCTGTGCATTGTGTTCCTAAGAAAGGAGGAATTACTGTTGTCCTAATGAAAATGATGAACTAATTCCTCAAAGAGTAGTAGTTGGTTATAGAATGTGCATTGATTTTAGAAAGGTTAACAAAGTAACTAAGAAAGATCATTATCCTTTGCCTTTTATTGATCAAATGCTTGAGAGGTTGTCTAAGAAAACTCATTTTGTTTCCTTGATGGTATTCTGGGTTTTCTCAAATTGCTGTGAGAGCAAGATCAAGAGAAAACTACTTTTACTTGTCCTTATGGAACTTATGCTTATAGACGTATGCCTTTTGGTTTATGTAATGCTCCTGCTACTTTTCAAAGATGCATGTCTGCTATTTTTCATGGCTTTTGTGAGGAAATTGTGGAAGTCTTCATGGACGATTTTCCGTCTATGGAACTTCTTTTGATAATTGTTTGCACAACCTTGACAAAGTTTTGCAGAGATGTGAAGAAACTAATCTTGTTCTTAATTGGGAGAAATGCCACTTTATGGTTAATGAAGGAATTGTTCTTGGACATAAAATTTCTGAAAGAGGTATTGAAGTTGATCGAGCTAAAGTGAGGCAATTGAAAAATGCCTTGTCCCAAAGATGTAAAGGTATTCGTAGTATTCTTGGTCATGCTGGTTTTTATAGGAGGTTTATTAAAGATTTCTCTAAAATTTCAAGCCTCTTACTAATCTTCTTCAAAAAGATGTACCTTTTGTTTTTGATGATGATTGTAAGGAAGCTTTTGAAACTTTGAAAAAGGCTTTAATCACGCTCCTAGTTGAACCACCTGATTGGAATTTACCTTTTGAAATTATGTGTGATGCTAGTGATTTGCTGTGGTGCTGTTCTTGGGCAGCGAGTAGATAAAAAGTTGAATGTTATTCATTATGCTAGTAAAACTCTTGATTCTGCTCAAAAGAATTATGCACTACTGAAAAAGATTTCTAGCTGTAGTTTTTGCTTGTGACAAATTTCGACCTATATTGTTGATTCGAAAGTCACTATTCATACTGATCATGCTGCAATTAGATACCTTATGGAAAAGAAAGATGCTAAGCCAAGGCTTATTAGATGGGTACTTCTTTTGCAAGAATTTGATTTGCATATTGTAGATAGAAAGGTGCTGAAAATCCTGTTGCTGATAATTTGTCTAGATTGGAAAATTCCTTATGATCCTATTCCTGTTAATGATAGTTTTCCAAATGAACAATTGGCTGCAATAAGGTAAGTTCGCGAGATAGTCCTTGGTATGCTGATTATGCTAACTTTATTGTTTCCAAGTACTTGCCTCCAACCTTTTCAGCTCAGCAAAGAAGGAAATTCTTTTATGACTTGGCATTATTTTTGGGATGACCCACACTTATATAAAGAAGGAGTCGATGGTATTATGCGAAGATGTGTTCCTGAATATGAACAAAGAAATATGAGAAATGCCATGGAAGTGCTTATGGAGGACATCATGCTGGAGATAGAACTGCACAAAAGTTCTACAATCAGGTTTTTATTGGCCTACCCTCTTTAAGGATGCAAGAAAGTTTATTTTATCTTGTGATGAATGTCAAAGGTTGGTAATATCTCTAGACGCAATGAAATGCCTATGAGTTATTCTCTTGTTATTGAACCATTTGATTGTTGGGGATTCGACTTCATGGGTCCTTTTCCTCTTCAGAAGGTAATACTCATATACTTGTTGCTGTTGATTATGTTACTAAATGGGTAGAAGCTATACCTACAAAAGTGCTGATGGTGAGACCTCTTTAAAAATGCTTCAAGATGTTATTTTTCCTAGGTTTGGTGTGCCTAGATATCTTATGACTGATGGAGGTTCTCATTTTATCCATGGTGGTTTTAGAAAGACCTTGCTAAATATGGTGTTAATCATAGAATTGCTTCAGCTTATCATCAAACTAGTGGACAAGTAGAATTATCAAATAGAGATTAAATCTATCTTGCAAAAGACTGTTAATAAATCTAGAAAAATTGGGCTAGTAAGTTAAATGATGCTTTATGGGCTTATAGAACTGCTTATAAGAACCCTATGGGTATGTCTCCTTATAAAATGGTTTATGGTAAAGCTTGTCACTTGCCTTTAGAATTAGAACACAAAGCTTATTGGGCAGTGAGGAACTTAATAGAGATTTAAACTTGCCGGTGAGAAAAGGTTGCTTCATTTGAGTTCTTTAGATGAATGGAGAAGTGAGGCTTATGAAAATGCTAGACTTTTAAAGAGAAAGTTAAGAAATGGCATGATAGGAGAATTAAAAAGAGAGTTTAATGTTGGTGAGAAAGTTCTATTGTATAGGTCTCGTCTCAGATTTTTTGCAGGAAAATTACTCTCAAAATGGGAAGGACCTTTTGTTATTGTGGAGGTATATCGTTCAGGTGCAATAAAGATTGCTTCACTTAAAGATAACTCTACACAAGTGGTGAATGGCAAAGACTCAAACATTATATTTCTGGAGATTCTTATGATGAAGATGTTGATACTATTCAAGTGGTGACTCCGGAAGTTTTCATTGAAAAGCAAATTCAGGGGACTGCAGAGTCTGTTTTCGAATAGGTAACAGTTTCGGTAAGAAAAAGTTCGCGTTTAACTTCCAATAGATATTTTTGTCGTTTATATTAAATATGGAAAAATAAGAGACCAACCCGGGTAGGAGAAGTTGCCCGAGGGCACCTCACCATGCCGTGGCGCGGGCCCACCCTGGCCGCGCCACCACGTGGTGAGGGCGCCTCGGAGCCCCTCTCCGACCAGGTTTCCTCCTGTACCTTCCTTTTGTTGTAAAACTTTTTGCTATATAATCCCCGGAACCCCCGAGGTCCGTATATCGCCTTTTCGTCGTGTTTTTGTTTCGATCTGTTTCTGCCAGATTTCATCCGTAGATCTGGAGCCACCATGTCTTCGTCTGAGCCCTCCAAGGACTGCTTCTTCGCGAACGTCGTCAACCCGTACATGAACGAGTTGAAATGCATCCGAAGGAGCCACTGCTCAAGGATGGGGAGCTGCAAGTGGAACACGTTCAAGGTCCTAAAGGGGAAGGAAGCCTGGAAGACAGGATGGAGAAGCTGGAGCAGGAGGTCTTTACATACAAAAGATGGCGAACGTGAGCTGGACATCTTTAACAGGATGGTGTCTGGACTTGAGGCTGAACACAAGAAGGAGACCGCAAAGCTCTGGGGGACATTTTCTCACTCCATGAGACCACCAGCAAACTGCAAGCGCAACTCTACGATGTTCAGAATAAAAAATGTGAGTACGAAATCAGGTTTAAACGCATAAGCTCTGCTGCCAGTTTCAGGATACCTGAGACAAGTCATCATTTGATGATGGAGAGCCTCTGCCTTGGAAGTTTGATGATGAGGATGTTTCACCACCACCGCCGAGGGAGTAATTCATCATTGGTATTGGCATCCCCTTGGCTTGTTCCAAGCTTGGGGGAGTGCTGCGGTATCACACCATTATCTTACCTTTTTACCTTTTAATAGTCATATCGTGAGTAGGGAAGTTATCTTATAGGATGGTTTGCAGTGTGGAAGTATCTCTCTTTTAGTTGGATATCTATGTATCCCTTGGTGTGAGTTGCCGTTATGGAATATTAATGAGAAGTTTCATCATTTACTTTCTGCATACTTTATTTTAGTTTGCAATTTCTTTCATGTTGATAATCTTGTCATTAGTATTGGTATCACTTTGGGAGCATCAAGTATATCTTTTTGGTTTTGGCAAACTTAGCATTGGTCAGTAGTTACAATACTTTGAGACTTAAGTTGAGAGAGGGAAGTGCATGTTGATAAATTATTCCATGATCTTTCTTTCTTGTTGGCTCATAAGCTTAGTATTCTCAAGTTAAAATTATTTGTGCTTCCAAGGAAGATTGCATGATTGTTCTTACTACATATATATTTGTTTGCATCCCTCAACTCTTATGCTTGCTACTTAACCTTGCTAGCCAAAAACCTATATTGAGAGGGAATGCTTCTCATACATCCAAACCTTAAACCAAACCATTGCCATTCGTGTCCACCATAACTACCTATCATGTGGTATTTCCTGCCACTCCAAGTAAATACTTCATGTGCTACCTTTAATTATTCAAAAGCTATTATCTCTCATTTGTGTCACTGTTTATTAGCTCATGAGGAAGTATGTGGGTTGTTCTCTATTTAACTTGTCAGACAGACTTTCACCAATGGACTAGTGTGTGGCGCCCTGACCCGACTGTTATACAGTGATACTATGTCTCCGGTTATCCGATACCACCAGACACACTATCAAAGCATAATAGAGAGATCAAGACTTGTGGAACAACTGGCACATCACAGACTCTATGACACAAATCATATAGTTCAACTCTTATAGTAGAGAAAGATAGCAAATGACAACCAGAGGTCACAGACCCAACAATACAACATGCGGAAGCGAAGTGTGTTTTTCCAAACAACAAGAACCAAATTATGGCCTAAGAGGCCTGCAAACAAACATCACAGCGCCAGCTGTTCCGGGATGTCCCAAGCTGCCACCTGGGAACCCCAGACTACTCGTCGACGTCCACAAAGAACCCACCTTCGAGGGCGGTGAAGTCCTCTCCTGAAAATAAGCAAACGACGTTGAGTTCGACGAACTCGCAAGATTAAGAGCTAATATATGCTCGATGATTGGCTTCCAAGGTTTTATGGCTGTTTTGCATAAAGCTGATTTTATTTATGAAAACATAACTCAATGGCATCGACTATTCAGAGTATTTTCAAAAGAGGTAAGAAGTACTCTTTCTTTCATCACCTTACTCATCATCAACCATCATCAACCATTGTACCTGTTCATCAAAGGCACCTCCCCGAATCACCCTCGAGGAAGCTCACCTTGCATTTGTAAGTGGTACCTCTAGTACCCAGTTTTTAATCATTCCGTTAAAGTTATTCTATGATCTTACCTTCACTTCCCAAGTCGTCCATAACCGCGGACACGGCTTTTCGAAAAGATTTATCCCTGCAGGGGTGTACAAAGTGGAAGTCCCCGGAGTCCCGAGGGGCCCCAGTTCCTTCGCCACGCGTACCGTCCGGCCCATTACCTGTACAATTAGCTCTCTTCCATGGAAAGCCGGCTGGGTGGGAGCGGTGTCGACTTCTCCCTCGTTAAGGACTTTCCAGGATCATCAGTGGCGGCAAGACTGCCAGGATCACAACACCCCGCCCCACGGCCACTCATTTTCCTAACACCACCATCCTCATCTCAGTTCATCCCACCATCATCACGCACGCGCAAATGGAAGCCTGAACTAGAGGACCCTGGCTAGCCCCGCTCGAGTTATTTAGTCTATGAGGGTTCCTGTAAATGCATAGGCCTCACGCATGGTTGCACGCTCAGTCTTGGTTCAAGAGGTATAGCACTCGCACCTAGGCGACGGGAACGAGACAAAGCACCACAACCACAGTGGCCTCTCATCCCCACCTTTTAGCATTTTATTATTCGTCACCACAACTTCCTCCACCAACAACCATTCATCTCATCACCTGTTTCCACCACCAACCAATCATCTCATAGCTATGCAATTAACTAAGCATGGCTAAGCATCAACATAGCATAGTAAGTATCTCAGGCCACAAAACAATCCTATGGATAATAGGAGGGAAACAGGTATTGGCATCGGAATCTTAATGCAACTATAGGATACTCTAATAAAATTGACATTTGGAACCGCATGCAATATTATAGTGGAGAAAATATTTGCGGAAACATAGGATAAGATATGCTCAGAGGGGGATTACGCTTGCCTTGTTGAGCGGAGGAGTCAAACGGCTCTTCGGAGTAATGATGCTCAACTCCGAACTCGTGATCTACCGGAGAGCAAACAACACCGGAAAGCAAAAACAACAATCAACACATGGCAATTGTGCAATGCATACAAGGATGATGATATGACATTTTAATGCACCGACTTATTATTAACAGCTCTCTAGCAATTTAAATGGGGTGCGGTAACAACACTCATCGAGAGAGGAGAACACCCCATATTTATCTTAATGAATCTCCTAGTGTCCGGAGGTGCATTACGGTTACGGTGACCAATTATGCATGACATGATCATGTGGGAGATGCAGGGTTTTAGCGATTTAATAAACATGACAAAATTGTTAAAAGTTAGCTCCCGAATTCCGGACAGTTGGGTATCTCGAACACATTTTAGGATGTCCCGGAGGAATACCATTTATTAACTTTTATTTCCTCCTTTAAATCATGTCCTCTTACAATCTAGGTTTAAGCAACAAATGGAATTACTTAGCCATTTTAGAAGGAAAATACAATAAAAGGAACAGTACCAAATTTGGGGCTAGGCAAAATCGGAATATCCGAAATTTCCAAAATCGGAAATTCCGATCGAGTTGCACAAACGAGAAAAACGACTAAGGACCGAAACTTCCTCGTACTGATACCAATCGGATAATCCGAAGCTTCTCCGTTCGGAAATTCCGATCGCTGCGGTGAGCAGGGAAGAATCGACTAAGGACCTAGCGCTACGCGCACTGGGCTGACTCGGAGTATCCGGTCGTGTAAGCATCGGATAATCCGATGAGGATACTATGGCGAGGCGGCAGGCGCGCTCCCGCAGCATCGGCGAAGGCTAGGCGACACAGAGCAGGGGAAGGGAGAAAGAGAAGTCCCAGAGGACGGCGTGCTCACCACGGCTCGTGTGAAGCAGCGGCGAGGCTGGAGGTGGACCGCTGCGGCGGAAATCGCACGGCGAGGCTGCGGCGGTGGTCGGAGAGGAAATGAGCGGCGGCGGCGATTCTCTGCGTTCCGGCACAATTCCTTCCGCGTGGAGGAGCAGCGCGGCGAGGCGGACCTCGTGGCCTACGCGATTCGTCGTTGGCGGGCTCAGTCGACGGTGCCGTGCTCGGCAACCCTGGCGGCCATGGCGGGCTAGGTCGGGGACCGTGGGGAGAGGGAACGGGGAAACGAGACAGCTAAGCGAAGGAGGGAGCAGGTGGGCCTCGTGCTGGGCGTTCTCTTATTGCAGGGAGAGGGCAGAGGGGGCCCCGGGCGCGGCGTGCTTGAGCTGGTCCGGCGGGAGCCGCTGCTACGGTCGCTACAGCTCGAGGAAGAAGACATCTTTGCGAAAACCCCCTTGCAAACTTTTGACCATCACGGATAGGTCATTTCCTCTTTTATTAATAAAACCAGTAGCATTTCCTTGATTTATTTAGGGCACTTAACCATTTTATTAAATTCTGGAAAAAAAATTGTTGCCTCCCCACAGTGTGAAGAAGCTCCACAAAAATTGGTTTCTCAAAATAAAAAGTTTTGCACCACTTTTGTTTATAGGGTTTGTTTATGGAGATTTTGTTAATTTCCAAAATAATATTTCTTTAGAATTTTGAAGCAAGTGCAAAATATTATTTTGGGACTCTTGGAACTTCCTTGACAAATATACGATGTCAAGGTATTTTGTTTTGCAAGTTTGAGTGCCTTCATTAATTTGAAATTGGTTGAAACAAGTTTGGCATTTGGTTTTTGTGAATGTTGCCAACTCCACCACAATTTCCTAGCAACAACAACAATTCCCTAGCACAATTCCCTAGTGTCAACATGATGCATGGATGCCATGATGCAATGCAACACAAAAGCGAAATTTTTACTCGGGTTTTTAGGTTTTCAAATTTCGGGCCGTTACATAGTGGCATATACATCCGCTTATCCAATAACTTTGCAAAAAGAGCTGGCAAATGGGGTGCCTAGTCCCAATTAATTACAACTATAACTTTTAATTCTCTTCACATGTTTGCCAATGATTTATCAAAAGCAAATTTCCAAAATGTTAAACTTTATCAAATAGGCACTCCTCCATGGTTTGTGATTGTTGAAAGGCACCCGAGGATTCGGTTAGCCGTGGCTTGTTGATGTCTACGCACGCTTTTATTCTTATAGACAGTGTTGGGCCTCCAAGTACAGAGGTTTGTAGAACATCAGCAAGTTTCCCTTAAGTGGATCACCTAAGGTTTATCGAACTCAGGGAGGTATAGGTCAAAGATATCCCTCTCAAGCAACCCTGCAATTAAGATACAAGAAGTCTCGTGTGTCCCCAACACACCTAATACACTTGTCAGATGTATAGGTGCACTAGTTCGGCGAACAGATAGTGAAATACAAGTAATATGGATGATTATAAGTGGTAATTGCAATCTGAAATAAAAATGGCAGCAAGCAAACTTGAGCCAAAATGAGAGCAAACGGTGTTTCAATGCTTGGAAATAAGGCCTAGGGATCATACTTTCACTAGTGGACACTCTCAACAATAATAATATAATTGAATACATAGATATTTCCTCTTCACTATGCTACTCTGAACTATTCTCCTGTTGGATAACAATTCATTGTGTAGGGCTACAAAAACACACCTTAAAGTTGCATTCCACATCTAGGGGACCCCAATGTCACTAAGAGCGCCCCAAAATAGTACTAGACAAACACCACAATTTCATAGAGACATCCAACACAAATAATAGCTCATGATAAGTATTTATGTAAACTTTAGCCTAAGAGTCACACACGGTGCGCACACTGTCAACTTCGCACCATAGGACAAAGGTGACTCCGGAGTTTACATTAATAAAACCACTCAAGTAGCATAATTCATAAGATAACAAAGAGTAACATCCATGGATCCAACTAGATTACAAAGCTCATGATCACATAAAGATCACACCATGGGAGAGAGAGATGAACCACATAGCTACCGGTAGAGCCCTCAGCCTCGGTGAAAACTACTCACACATGGTCATGGTGAGCACACTTGATGGAGAGGTTGATGAAGATGGTGCTGGTCTTGGCGGTGGTGTTGATGGAGACTCCGGAGGGTGGATGAAGGAGCCCTCCAGAGGTGATTCCGGCGGCGTTCCCCCCTCCGATCTTCTCCGGCGGCAGCCTTCTATCTCTTGTTTCTTGGTTTTCTGTTTCTCCGCCGCCACCACGTGAAACTCCTCGGGGGCTATTTTTATAGTCGGTTTTAAGTCAAGACGAAGCCACGGAGACGAAAACGGACGGCATCGGAGCCACGAGGGGGAAAAGAGGTGGGCCCACGTGGCCAGGTACTGTAGGCCGCGTGGGACACTATAATTCCCAGCCTGTTGGGCTTCTAGTCATCAATTTAATCCCATTACGTTCGTCTCGAAAATTCTGAACCGTGCTCTCTAACCTTGCCCTTTTTGGAGTCCCGAAGCTCCCGGAAAGTCCAAAACACTAAAAAAGATGTTTTCTGACTATGCAGGGTTAATTCCATAAAAATAGGAAACATATCAAATATTCCCAAAATCATTATAAAACATTGATATAACCCTTATATGATGCAAATATGATTGGAATATAAGTAATATAGTGCAAAGTTCATGTATGCATTTTACATGCATCAGTCGTCCTAAAGATTGTGGGTCTCACTCGGATCGAGACATTCGGATTTAAGTTTCATCTAACTTGCAAACTCTTCTACTTAAGTTAATGATTGCAATGTGGGATTCTTGGTGTCAAGCTCTCATTACCCCTATCATAGCATCTTGAATGATTAAAGTTTAATGTGAAAGCAAATATGAGTAGTGTGCTTGATAAAGTAAAGGTTAGGTGTCTCATGCCCCTTGAATACAAGTACCTACACCATGATTACTCAACTTAGGAAACAAAGCAAGTTCAAGTTATATATCATTTTAAGTAATAATAGTATCATTAAGAGCGTCAACTGCGGTACCTCTTGTCCCAGGATATGGAACAAGCCCATATCAAAATGACAAGACAAACAAACAAGATGAACAACCTCAACACCCTTTTTATTTACCATTGAAATAGCTTTTTATTATAAGGTGCATCACAGACGGTTCACCATAGCATGTAAGTAAATTTCCACCATGAATGATGCATGGCTTAGATTAGCGGCCCAGGCGTCTTTCTAACTATTTATACAAACTCATTTAAACTACTTCATTTCCGCCTCATTTCAGCATAATAGACATCCATAAACAAAAGTACATGATATCAACTAAATGAGATGAAGGAGCATGTTGAAAGCTTTGCATGTGAAAGCACATATGGGCTAACTCCCAACCTCGGACATTTATCAAGCCACTAGCATCATAATCTTAATCACAATGGGTCATGTTTTATTTATGCAATAAAATAAATTGTGCATCAAGTTCGTGAGAGCTATATAACCAACTTTTCCCATAACAATCAATAACATAAACATTTTCATTCAGAGGTATAGATAACAAAAATAACTTGATAAACATACTCAGAATAGCATAAAGCTAATAGGTAGATATGGTGGACTCACTGGAATAACTTTGGTTGAAGGTGTTGGAAACAAGTTTTTACTTGTTGAAATTTTTGGGCTAGCAAGAGGGAGAAAGTTGACCATCTAAATGCATGCATGAGTGTCCATAGAACTAACTAATCCATATTAAACAAAGTAAAATAACATTCAGCATCAAAACATGAATAAGAGTTAGCTCTTGATAAAGCATTTGCAAATTATTACTCATTAACAAGCTCATGACTCATGCAACTATATGTATCATTTAAAATCAACTCAAACATCCCTTTTCCCAATTTAATAAAAGAATCCAACATATTTCAACCCATATTTCTAGTAGCTCTTTCACATATAAATAATGGTGTGGTGGTCTCACAAAATAAATATCAAACCAAAAACAAACAAAAAGACGCTCCAAGTTTATGCGATAAAGTATTTCGATCGAAAAACAGAAGTTAGACGTGTGCAAACCGAGAGTGTATAGGTCTAGTGGGGTTGTCTTCACATCCCCAAGCTTATGGTCTTCACCATCCTTGGATACCTCTTGGTGCATCTCCTCCAATCCCTGTGAAAAAACATCAAAACACCGTTTCTCCCATTTTCTTTTCTGTGGGGTGCATTAGTAGTGATAAACAAATAGGTTTCTTGCTGCATATAATCCACAAACAAAACATCATATGAATGTCCAGAAAGTATATAATGTTGTATGCCTACTCATAAACTCATTTGAATCAAAAAGATTCAAGATAAAAGTTCAAAACATGCATAAAAAAAATGGGACAGAATCTGTCCAGAAAAACAGCAGCAGCAAAACGTATTTTCTACCCTACCAAACTTTGTCGAAAAATTCCGAAAAAATTCATGCATACAGAGGATGAAAAGTTACAACTACAGTTCAAATATAAGCTCATTCGGAGTTACATAATAAGAAATAAAATCATACCGTGCACAGATTCGTGCAGGAATAAAATCTTCGAACGCTATAAGCAACTTTCTCAGACCAATATACGTAAAACTTGGCACTTTATTCAAAATTCCAGAAACTAAGCTAAAAACAAACTCTCTAGTTACTGCAAGAGGACACAAAGAAAATCACACATAAAAATAACCGGGTTGCCTCCCGCAAAGCGCTTTCTTTATAGTCATATAGTTAGGCTTTGATAGTTTTAATGATGCTTACATCGGAAAGAGAGCATCAAGAGAAATATGAAACACATTTAAGTCTAACCCACTTCCTATGCATTGGGATCTTCTAAGAAAATAAATCAATAAAGCACAAAGTGACTAGCATAGGAAGGCAAAGCAAGTGCAACTTCAAAATTTTCAACAAAAAGAGAGAAGGCTTAATATTATTGAGATATATGAAACCGTGTCTCCCTCTCTCATAAGGACCAGTAGGTTTTAAAGTACCCAACAAATAAAAGCAAATCAAGGGAAAGGTCAAAACCTTCATCACAAAGAGGATAAATTTAGTAACATGAAGATTTCTATAACCATACTTCCTCTCTCAAAATAATTTTCAGCGGCATCATGAATAAAATCAACAATATAGCTATCACATAAAGCATTCTTACCATGACCCATATGCATAAAAGTATCAATATTTTCCACATAATCAAAGTTCTTCTTGTTAATAGCAATGGGAGTAGGATCATCGTAAAGAACTCGAACATGATAGACAAGTTGTATATTAAAGGGATGGTTTTGGGTAATCCCTCCATATCTATTACAAGTTTCATGAGGATGATTGTAATTATAACCTATGTCATAGTTATCCTTATGATAATTATCAAACACTGGAGGCATAGTGTCATCATAGACAACAGAATAATTATCTTCCAAAGTGTGTTCATTTGTAGACATATCATCATCATTTTTACTAGAAGGGGATGTCTCAAATATATAATTATCAGTAGCAAAAGGATTTTCAAAGACATCACTAGAAGAAGAGGTCTCAGATATATAATTATTACTAGCAAAAGGATGTTCAAACACCTCATCCTCAAGCTTAGAGATTTTCATATCATCATTGGAAAGAACATGGATAGTACTAATAGTATAGCAATTATTAACATCGTCATTTTCAGAATTGGTACCCAAGAGATTTTCAATATCAAATTTACTATGCTTTTCCCAATCATGATCACTATTATAAGTAACAGGAACCTTATCAAATGATCATCATCGAATTCAGACTCATCAGCAACAACTATAATAGGAGCAACATGTTTAGCGGAAGATACCATTTCCTCCCTCCTTTTACTCCTCCTCTTCTTTCCCTCTCTAGGAGGGAGAGGCATGAAAGGAAGCTTCTCCACATACCTAGGTTTATTGTTAGAAACAATAGAAGAAAATTGGGAGGATTCCTCTTTTTCATTAATAAGAGTAAAACAAACATTAGTCCTTTTATAATAGTTCCTTTTATAAGAGTAAAACAAACATATTTTGGTAAAGTAGTTCCTTTTATAATATTTTGTATGTAAGTGTTGGCATGGCAATTATTAACACAATAGAGATAACATCCATGTAACACGCTATTCATATCAAAGGCACTCATATTTAACGAAGGAGTTTTTCTTGATAACTCTTCACACCCCAAAAATAATGTAAGTTCATCATGTTGATTAGGAGTGATCATGTTATCACAAAAGTCTCCCGCAATATCCTTATTAGAGGCTGAGCATTGGAATTTGAAATGCCCCTCTTTATAGCAAAGTTCACAAACAAAAGGATATATGGCACAAACTTTTTCACCAAGATCATATAGAGCCTTGCTCCACATTCTAGTTTTTTCATTCCTATGATGGATACAATATTCTTCTTCGATTTGATTCTTTTCACAAGGTCTAAGTGCTCCACAAAAATTAACATTCTTATAAGAAATAGTATTTTCAGAAGTTTGAGCATGTTTATTACAATCATTAATAACAATTTTATTTTCCATGCAAGTGTCTTTAGAAGGTTCGTGATACTTGTCCCAATTTTCTTTAGGAACATTAATATGAGAGGCAAAGGTTTTACAACAATTAACCATAATTTGAGAATCAAGACCAAATTTAGCACTAAGCTCATGAAAACTAGCAGTTTCAGCGAAAGACTTAACGCAAGCATACTCATAGTTTATACCTGATTCTTTACCTTTGTCATTATCCCAATCTTCAGTATTGCGTTGAATTGTTTCAAGAAGATCCCAATTAGCTTCAACCTTCTTACTTGTGAAAGAACCTCCTGAACATGCATCTAGATGATCCTTGTAATGACCTGAAAGCCTTGCATAAAAATTAGTAACAATTGTTTTCTTAGGAAGCTCATGGTTAGGACATTTGAGTAATAATGTTTTCAGCCTTCCCCAAGCTTGAGCAATGATTTCTCCATCACGAGGACAAAAATTAAAAATGTAACTCCTATCTAGATACACTTCATAAGGAGGATAAAATTTAGAGTAAAAGAGAGATTCAAGCTCCTTCCACTCCAATTGATGAGGAGCATCCAGTAGCTCATACCACTCCTTTGCTTTGTCCTTAAGTGACAATGGAAACAATTTCTTCATGGCATTTTCTCTTGATAAACCTACAACCTTAAACAACTCACAAAGTTCTTTAAGTTTCAGCAAGTGATCACTTGGACGGATTGTTCCATCCCCTGCATAACGTTCATCCATAACCATTTCAACAATTTCCATAGGTATTTCAAAAGGAATACTTTCAGTAGGTGGATTTAGAATATCACAAGCATCTTTAGAATTATCACATAGAGGAGACAAAGTATTATCAAAGCAATTTTCCCCCTTCAAAGCTGGGAAACCAAAAAGATCATTTTCATAAAAACTAGCTTCCCCAAGCTTAGGCTTTTCCATAGCATTAGCAATAGTAGTGTTCAAAGAATTTATGCTAATAACATTGGTATCACTATTATGCAAACAAACTTCCATAGATTTTTAAATTTTCTCTTCAAAAGCATCATGTCCTAATTCAATATAAAGTTCATAAAGTTCTCTAATTTTGTTGTTGTTTTCCATTAAGCCTAACTAGTGAAATAAAAAGAAGAAACAAAAAGATATAATTGCAGAATCTAAAGAAGATACCTTCGAGCACACACACGCCGGCAACAGTGCTAGATAGCTTAGTAGCCAGAAGATGTGAGTACCTTTTACCTTACCTCCCCGGCAACGGCGCCAGAAAATGTCTTGATGTCTACGCACGCTTCTATTCTTGTAGACAGTGTTGGGCCTCCAAGTGCAGAGGTTTGTAGAACATCAGCAAGTTTCCCTTAAGTTGATCACCCAAGGTTTATCGAACTCAGGGAGGTATAGGTCAAAGATATCCCTCTCAAGCAACCCTGCAATTAAGATACAAGAAGTCTCTTGTGTCCCCAACACACCTAATACACTTGTCAGATGTATAGGTGCACTAGTTCGGCGAAGAGATAGTGAAATACAAGTAATATGGATGATTATAAGTGGTAATTGCAATCTGAAATAAAAATGGCAGCAAGCAAACTTGAGCCAAAATGAGAGCAAACGGTGTTTCAATGCTTGGAAATAAGGCCTAGGGATCATACTTTCACTAGTGGACACTCTCAACAATAATAATATAATTGAATACATAGATATTTCCTCTTCACTATGCTACTCTGAACTATTCTCCTGTTGGATAACAATTCATCGTGTAGGGCTACAAAAGCACACCTTAAAGTTGCATTCCACATCTAGGGGACCCCAATGTCACTAAGAGCGCCCCAAAATAGTACTAGACAAACACCACAATTTCATAGAGACATCCAACACAAATAATAGCTCATGATAAGTATTTATGTAAACTTTAGCCTAAGAGTCACACACGGTGCGCACACAGTCAACTTCGCACCATAGGACAAAGGTGACTCCAGAGTTTACATTAATAAAACCACTCAAGTAGCATAATTCATAAGATAACAAAGAGTAACATCCATGGATCCAACTAGATTACAAAGCTCATGATCACATAAAGATCACACCATGGGAGAGAGAGATGAACCACATAGCTACCGGTAGAGCCCTCAGCCTCGGTGAAAACTACTCACACATGGTCATGGTGAGCACACTTGATGGAGAGGTTGATGAAGATGGTGCTGGTCTTGGCGGTGGTGTTGATGGAGACTCCGGAGGGTGGATGGAGGAGCCCTCCGGAGGTGATTCCGGTGGCGTTTCCCCTTCCGATCTTCTCCAGCGGCAGCCTTCTGTCTCTTGTTTCTTGGTTTTCTGTTTCTCCGTCGCCGCCACGCGAAACTCCTCGGGGGGCTATTTTTATAGTCGGTTTTAAGTCAAGACGAAGCCATGGAGACGAAAACGGACGGCATCAGAGCCACGAGGGGGAAAAGAGGTGGGCCCACGCGGCCAGGTACTGTAGGCCGTGTGGGACCCTCTAATTCCCAGCCTGTTGGGCTTCTGGTCTTCAATTTAATCCCATTGCGTTCGTCTCAAAAATTCTGAACCGTGCTCTCTAACCTTGCCCTTTTTGGAGTCCCGAAGCTCCCGGAAAGTCCAAAACACTAAAAAAGACGTTTTCTGACTGTGCAGGGTTAATTCCATAAAAATAGGAAACATATCAAATATTCTCAAAATCATTATAAAACATTGATATAACCCTTATATGATGCAAATATGATTGGAATATAAGTAATATAGTGCAAAGTTCATGTATGCATTTTACATGCATCACTTGTGTAAGCAAAGGTTGGGAGGAGTGTCATACCAATTTATAATTATGCTTGTGTAAACAAAAGAGAAGAGGGATGATCTACCCTTGGGTAGAAATAACGTCCTTCATGGGAGCCGCTCTTGAAAGTCTGGTTGACAAGGGGGATAGAGTACCTACTGCCATTCGTTGACAACGACATACATAGCTTAAAACTTATTTTATACTCTCTTTATGATTTCAAAACTTAAAAGCTCTAGCACATGATTTCATCCCTGCTTCCCTCTGCGAAGGGCCTATCTTTCACTTTTATGTTGAGTCAGTAAACCTATTCCCTTCTATCTCAAGCAAGCATTTGAGTTGTTGTGATTCAACCATCTATATGTTGATATTTTCAATCATGTCTTATGTTTCCTTGTGTAGCACAAAGCTTTTATCTGAATGAATATAACTTTGAAAGTTATTGATGACTGTAAAGGAGATTGTTATGATCGAGCATGTAAGTTCTGCAATCTAAGCTCTAGTATAAAGACTCTGCTCGAAAGATAAGTATAATCTGTTAATTGTTCTCTGACCAAGGACAAAGTTTGCCATCACCAATTATGATTTTCTCTATGCACCTTATTGTGACTCCCTTTACTTGTTTCAAGTTATGTTATATGAAGGGAAGTTGCTGTCTAGAATGACTTGTGTATTAATGAATGTGATGCTTCTTGTCCGTATTTTGTTTATCGACACTTCGCTCCATAAACCTGTGGTCTTGTTTATCGAGCTCAGCTTTCGCTTGGGGATAAGCGAGGTCTAAGCTTGGGGGGAGTTGATACGTCCATTTTGCATCACTATTTTATATCATAATTTACTGTTATTCATTGATATATTTCATATTTAGAGATGATACTTATGTTATTTCATCTATTTTGCATGTTTGATAATTATTGGAGAATTAAACACCGGAGTCAGATTTCTGCTGGAAAAAGGGCCGTCAAGATACTATATTTCTGAAGATCAATAATTCGGGGAAAACATCCAGAAGCTCCTATTTTATCAGATGCCGGAGGCAGCCAAAAGGGGAGGCCAAGGTGGGCCACCATGGGCCCTCACCATGTGGTGGCGCGGCCCACCTTGCCCCCGCGCCGCCACGTGGTGAGGAACCCCTGGCCCACCTCAGCCAGCCCCCTCTCGGGTACATCATCTCCCAGAAACCATAAGGCTAGGGGGGACGTCGAGGAAATATTCCGCCGCCTCCACGAGGCGGAAAACACCAGAGAGAGAAAAGCTCTCCGGCAGGGAGAAATCTGTTGGAAATATGCCCTAGAGGCAATAATAAATAAATGTTATTATCATATTTCCGTGTTCATGATATATGTTTATTTCCATGCTATAATTGTATTAACCGGAAACATAATACATGTGTGGTTGCGTAAACAACATTGCGTCCCTAGTAAGCCTCTACTAGACTAGCTCGTTAATTAATGATGGTTGTGGTTTCCCAACCATGAACATGAGTTGTTAATTAATTAACGGGATCATGTCATTAGAAGAATGACGTGATGGACAGACCCAACTAAGCATAACAATATTGATCATTTCATTAAGTTTTTATTGTCATGCCTTTTATTGTCAAGTATCCTATTTCTTAGACCATGAGATCATGTTATTCCTGGGTACTGGAAGAATACTTTGGGGACATCAACCATCGCTTCGTGACAGGGTGATCATAAAGGTGTCTTACGGGTATCTCAGAAAGTGCTTGTTGAATTACATGAATCAAGACTGGGATTTGTCCCTCCGTGTTTCGGAGAGATATACTCTGGGCCCACTCGGTAGTGCACATTCGGTAAAGCTTGCAAGCACGTGACTAATGAGTTAGTCACAGAGAATGTTGTATTACGGAACGAGTAAAGAGTACTTACCAGTAACAAGATTTAACTAGGTATAGTGATACCGACGATCAAATCTTGGGTAAGTAAAATATCGCGTGACAAAGGAAATTGTATACGGATTATAGTAGTCCACGACATAGTGGTTCAACCGATAAAGATCTTCGTTGAATGTGTGGGAGTCATTATGGATATCCTGGTCCCTCTAATGGTTATTGATCGGAGAGGTGTCTCCATCATGTCTGCACGTTCTCGAACCCGTAGGGTCACACACTTAACGTTCGGTAACGCTAGAGTAGCTCTGGTATAATTTTGTTAATGGTGTCCGAATATTGTTCGGAGTCTCGGATGAGATCCTAGACATCACGAGGAGCTCCGGAAGAGTCCGGAGGTAAAGATTTATATATGGCAAGTTGATTTCAGGGTTCCGGAAAAGTTCGGGATTTTTCGGCAGAGTGTCGGAATGTTCTAGAAGGTTCCGGAGGGTCCCATAGTGGGGCCCACCTGTCCCCAACGACCAAGGGTGGCCCACTGGTCCATTTGACCAGTCCTACTTGGTCCATGCAGCCATTCAATGGGTAGCCCTTTAAAAGGGATGTTACCACTCTTGAAAGAGGGGGTTACCACCTTTTAAATGAGAAGGGGTTACCACTATTGAAAGAGGGAGTTTCTACTTTGGAAATAAAGTGGCTGCAGCCCCTTGCCTATATAAAGAAGAGGGAGAGGTGCACCAAGAGACATAGGCTTGGCCGCATCACTGGCTTGCTGCTCCTCTACCTCCCGCGCACCGCTTGGCGAAGCCCTGCCCCCGGGAACTCTCCACCATATCCACCACCACGCCGTCGTGCTGCTGGAATCGATCCCACCTACTTCTCCCTCTAGCTTGCTGGATCAAGAAGAGGGAGACGTCATCGAGCTGTACGTGTGCAAGCCTCCGGAGGTGCTGCTCGTTTGCGGTGCTGATCGGATCGAACATCGTCAACAACTTCACCGAGCTGCGTTGAATTAAACGTTCAACGCGCGTGTTCTTCGAGGGTATGATGAACTACTCTCCCCGTTACTAGAATCTTCTAGATAGTATCTTGAGTGTTGCTTCCGCATGTGAGAGAAAATTTTTGTTTTCTATCGCGCAAACTCCTACAGTGGTATCAGAGCCGGATCTATGCGTAGATGTTTTGGTACGGGTAGAACACATATGTGTATGTGGGCGTTGATAATCTTTTTATTACTTCCTTTGTGTATTTTGAATCTTAGTGGCATAGTGGGATGAAGCAGCCCGGACTAACTTTACATGTCCACGTACATGAGACTTGTTCCACGACTGACATGCAACTTGTATTGCATAAGTGGCTTTGCGGGTGTCTGTCTCTCCCACTATAGTTAAGATTTAATCTACAACGGGTTGTTAATAATTTGTTTATCACCGTTGTGGTTTCTTGTTCGTAGGTAAGAACGGTTCTTTCTTCGAAAGCCCTAAGCCACGTAAAATTTGCAAAGAATAAGGGAGAGGCGTCTAACTTGTTTTTGCAGGGGTGCTTGTGATATGGTATAGCCCAAACTGTTTCATATGATATATTTGTGATGTATGAGATGATCATGTTTTGTAATGTTTCACGACTTGCATGTCGATGAGTACGGCAACCGGCAGGAGCCATATGGTTGTCTTAATTATCAATTGTATGACCTGCGTGTCAACTTCAAACGCCATGTAATTGCATTATTTATCGCTATGAGTTAGCAATATATGGGATGCAACGTGGTGGAGACAACCAAGGCGCCACATGAACATGGCGCCATGATGGAGATCATGCCGGTGCGTTTAAGATGGAGATCAAGACGCAATAAAAGGGCTATACCATGTCACATATTTTTATGCATGTGATGTTTATCCTTTTATGCATCTTATTTTGCGTGTGCTCGACGGTAGCATTATAAGATGATCCCTCACACAATATCAAGATAAAGTGTTCTCCCTTAGTATGCACCGTCGCGAAAGTTCGTCGTTTTGAAGCATCTCCTGATGATCGGATGTGGTAAACTCTACGTTCACATACGACGGGTGTAAGCCAGTTTTACACATGCGGAAATACTTTGGTTAACTTGACGAGCCTAGCATGTACAGACATGGACTCGGAACACGACGAACCGAAAGGTTAAACACGAGTCATATGAATGATATGATCAACATTTCGATGTTCACCATTGAAACTACATCTTCTCTCGTGAAGATCGGACTTGGTGTAGTGGATTTGGATCGTGTACCACTAGACAACTATGAGGGATGTTGTTTTAAGTGGGAGTTCGTTAGTAATTTGATTAAAATGAACTCTTTATCATGAACATAGTCTAAAGATGTCTTTGCTAAAATGTTGTAGATCATGGCCCGCAACGTAGCTCAGTTCAACTTCAGCGCATTCCTTGAGAAAGAAAAACTGAAATCATCTGGTTCAAACTTCACTGACTGGCACCGCAACCTGAGGATTATCCTCACTGGGTGTAAGAAGCATTATGTGCTCGATGCTGCGCTAGGTGACCCACCTGCAGACAATGCGCCTGAAGCAGAACAAAATGTCTTTGAGACGCGCAGAGATGACCACATTATAGTTGCCTGTGCCATCCTTACATCTCTGGACACTGATCTCCAGAAACGTTTTGAACATCACGGCGCCTATGAGATGGTTGAAGAGCTGAAAACCATGTTTCAGACTCAGACCCGCGCTGAGAGATATGAGATCTCTGATAAGTTCTATACATGTAAGATGGAGGAGCACAGCTCTGTCAGTGAACATGTTGTCACCATGGGAGGCTATATCCAACGCCTAATTCAGCTGGGATGTGTGATCCCGGATGAGTTAATCACTGACAGGGTGCTGCAGTCGCTCCCTCCAAGCTACAAAGGCTTTGTGCTGAACTATAACATGCAAGGCATGAATAAGACTCTTAATGAGCTCTTTGCGATGCTGAAATCTGCAGAAGTGGACATCAAGAAAGAACATCAAGTGTTGATGGTCAATAAGACCACCAGTTTCAAGAAGGTTAAGGCCAAAAAGGGTCACTTCAAGAAGAGTGGCAAATCTATTGCTGCTCAGGGCGGCAAACCTGTTGCCACACCTGTGAAACCCAAGGCTGGTCCTAAGCCGGACACTGTGTGTTTCTACTGCAAGGGAGACGGTCACTGGAAGCGTAACTGCGCCAAATACTTGGCGGATAAGAAGGCTGGCAACGTCAAAGGAGCTGCAGAATAAACGGAGACTGGCGAGGGATGAGGTGACGATGCGCGTCGGGAATGGATCGAAGGTCGATGTCATCGCCGTCGGGACACTACCTCTTCATCTACCTTCGGGATTAGTTTTAAACCTGAATAATTGTTATTTGGTGCCTGCGTTAAGCATGAACATTATATCTGGATCTTGTTTATTGCGAGACGGTTACTCATTTAAATCAGAGAATAAAGGTTGTTCTATTTCTATGAGTAATATCTTTTATGGTCATGCACCCAACGTAAATGGTTTATTCTTGTTGGATCTCGATAGTAGTACTTCACACATCCATAACATTGATGCTAAAAGATGCAAAGTGAATAATGATAGTACCACATACTTGTGGCACTGCCGTTTAGGTCATATTGGTGTAAAGCGCATGAAGAAACTCCATTCTGATGGACTTTTTCAATCACTTGACTTTGAATCATTTGATACGTGCGAACCATGCCTCATGGGTAAGATGACTAAGACACCGTTTTCCGGTACGATGGAACGGGCGAGTGATTTGTTGGAAATCATACATACTGATGTGTGTGGACCAATGAGCATTCCAACACGTGGTGGATATCGTTACTTCCTAACTTTCACTGATGATTTGAGTAGATATGGGTATATTTACTTAATGAAACACAAGTCTGAAACATTTGAAAAGTTCAAAGAATTTCAGAGTGAAGTAGAAAATCATCGTAACAGGAAGATCAAATTTCTACGATCTGATCGTGGAGGGGAATATCTGAGTTACGAGTTTGGCATGCACTTGAAAAATTGTGGAATTGTTTCCCAACTCACGCCACCTGGAACACCACAGCGTAATGGTGTGTCTGAACGTCGTAATCGTACTTTATTAGATATGGTGCGTTCTATGATGTCTGTATCCGATCTGCCAATGTCATTTTGGGGGTATGCATTAGAGACAGCCGCATTCACTTTAAATAGGGCACCATCTAAATCCGTTGAGACGACACCATATGAGTTGTGGTTTGGTAAGAAGCCAAAATTATCGTTTCTTAAAATTTGGGGATGCGAGGCTTATGTCAAAAGATTACAACCTGATAAGCTCGAACCCAAAGCGGAAAAATGCGTCTTCATAGGATATCCAAAGGAAACCATTGGGTATACCTTCTATCACAGATCCGAAGGCAAAGTTTTTGTTGCTAAGAATGGATCCTTTCTTGAGAAGGAGTTTCTTTCGAAAGGAGTGAGTGGGAGGAAAATAGAACTAGACGAGGTTATTGAACCTTCTCCCGAATTGGAGAGCAGCGCAGCGCAGGAAGATTTGGATCTTCAGGCACCGCCTTCACCAGCTAGAGAGAAAGAAGCTGATGATAGTGATCATGCAGCTTCGGTCAAAGTTCCCGTTCGCAGGTCGACAAGGTTACGTACTGCTCCTGAATGGTACGGTAATCCTGTCTTGAACATTTTATTGTTAGACAATGATGAACCTATGAACTATGAGGAAGCGATGATGAGCCCAGACTCTGGAAAATGGCAAGACGCCATGAACTCTGAAATGGAATCCATGAAGGAAAACCAAGTGTGGACTTTGGTTGACCTTCCTGATAGCCGTAAGGCTGTTGAATGTAAATGGATTTTCAAGAAGAAAACAGACGCTGACGGTAATGTCACCGTATATAAAGCTCGACTTGTCGCAAAAGGTTTTCGACAAATTCAAGGAGTTGACTACGATGAGACCTTCTCACCCGTAGCGATGCTAAAGTCTGTTAGGGTTCTACTAGCAATTGCTGCTTATTTCGATTATGAAATTTGGCAGATGGATGTCAAAACTGCGTTCCTCAACGGAAACGTTGAAGAAGAGTTGTACATGGTACAACCTGAAGGTTTTGTCGATCCTAAGGATGCTGATAAAGTGTGCAAACTTCAGCGATCCATCTATGGACTGAAGCAAGCATCCCGGAGTTGGAATCTTCGATTTGATGAGGTGATCAAAGGTTTTGGATTTGTCCAAAATTATAAAGAAGCTTGTGTTTACAAGAAAGTGAGTGGGAGCTCGGTTGCATTCCTGGTTTTATATGTAGATGACATATTACTTATTGGGAATGATGTGGAGCTGCTTAACAGTGTGAAAGATTATTTGAATAATAGTTTTTCAATGAAAGATCTTGGTGAAGCTGCATACATATTGGGCATAAAGATCTATAGAGATAGATCAAGACGCTTAATAGCACTTAGTCAAAGTAAATACCTTGAGAAGATAGTGAAGAAATTCAATATGCAGGATGCAAAGAAAGGTTCTTTGCCCATGTTACAAGGTAAGCCATTGAGTATGACTCAGTGTCCAACTACGGCAACAGAAATAGAAAGGATGAAGAAAATCCCCTATGCCTCGGCCATAGGTTCTATTATGTATGCCATGTTGTGTACTAGACCGGATGTGTCCCATGCTCTTAGTTTGACGAGCAGGTACCAGAGTGATCCTGGAGAGGCTCACTGGACAGCAGTTAAAAATATCCTTAAGTACCTAAAAAGGACTAAGGACATGTTTCTTGTCTATGGTGGTGATGAAGAGCTCTCCGTAAAAGGTTACGTTGATGCTAGCTTCGATACTGATCCAGATGACTCGAAATCTCAAACAGGGTATGTCTTTATCTTGAATGGAGCTGCGGTTAGCTGGAGGAGTTCCAAGCAAACCGTCATTGCGGCATCTACATTAGAGGCGGAGTATATGGCCGCTTCTGAAGCAGCGAAAGAAGGGATATGGCTGAAGGAGTTCGTCACTGAACTCGGCGTTGTTCCGAGCGCACTGGATCCCATGGAGATTTTTTGTGACAACACTGGTGCCATTGCTCTAGCCAAGGAACCAAGATGTCACAAGAGTTCCAAGCATATCAAACGCCGGTTTCATCAAATTCGTGAGCATGTCAATGAAGGAGATATTACCATTAGCAAAGTACATACGAATCAAAATATCGCTGATCCGTTGACTAAAGTTCTTCCACAGACAAAACATGATCAACACCAGAAGGCCATGGGTGTTAGATTTTTACCAATGTAAACTAGATTATTGACTCTAGTGCAAGTGGGAGACTGTTGGAAATATGCCCTAGAGGCAATAATAAATAAATGTTATTATCATATTTCCGTGTTCATGATATATGTTTATTTCCATGCTATAATTGTATTAACCGGAAACATAATACATGTGTGGTTGCGTAAACAACATTGCGTCCCTAGTAAGCCTCTACTAGACTAGCTCGTTAATTAATGATGGTTATGGTTTCCCAACCATGAACATGAGTTGTTAATTAATTAACGGGATCATGTCATTAGAAGAATGACGTGATGGACAGACCCAACTAAGCATAACAATATTGATCGTTTCATTAAGTTTTTATTGTCATGCCTTTTATTGTCAAGTATCCTATTTCTTAGACCATGAGATCATGTTATTCCCGGGTACTGGAAGAATACTTTGGGGACATCAACCATCGCTTCGTGACAGGGTGATCATAAAGGTGTCTTACGGGTATCTCAGAAAGTGCTTGTTGAATTACATGAATCAAGACTGGGATTTGTCCCTCCGTGTTTCGGAGAGATATACTCTGGGCCCACTCGGTAGTGCACATTCGGTAAAGCTTGCAAGCACGTGACTAATGAGTTAGTCACAGAGAATGTTGTATTACGGAACGAGTAAAGAGTACTTACCAGTAACAAGATTTAACTAGGTATAGTGATACCGACGATCAAATCTTGGGTAAGTAAAATATCGCGTGACAAAGGAAATTGTATACGGATTATAGTAGTCCACGACATAGTGGTTCAACCGATAAAGATCTTCGTTGAATGTGTGGGAGTCATTATGGATATCCTGGTCCCTCTAATGGTTATTGATCGGAGAGGTGTCTCCATCATGTCTGCACGTTCTCGAACCCGTAGGGTCACACACTTAACGTTCGGTAACGCTAGAGTAGCTCTGGGATAATTTTGTTAATGGTGTCCGAATATTGTTCGGAGTCTCGGATGAGATCCTAGACATCACGAGGAGCTCCGGAAGAGTCCGGAGGTAAAGATTTATATATGGCAAGTTGATTTCAGGGTTCCGGAAAAGTTCGGGATTTTTCGGCAGAGTGTCGGAATGTTCTAGAAGGTTCCGGAGGGTCCCATAGTGGGGCCCACCTGTCCCCAACGACCAAGGGTGGCCCACTGGTCCATTTGACCAGTCCTACTTGGTCCATGCAGCCATTCAATGGGTAGCCCTTTAAAAGGGATGTTACCACTCTTGAAAGAGGGGGTTACCACCTTTTAAATGAGAAGGGGTTACCACTATTGAAAGAGGGAGTTTCTACTTTGGAAATAAAGTGGCTGCAGCCCCTTGCCTATATAAAGAAGAGGGAGAGGTGCACCAAGAGACAGAGGCTTGGCCGCATCACTGGCTTGCTGCTCCTCTACCTCCCGCGCACCGCTTGGCGAAGCCCTGCCCGCGGGAACTCTCCACCATATCCACCACCACGCCGTCGTGCTGCTGGAATCGATCCCACCTACTTCTCCCTCTAGCTTGCTGGATCAAGAAGAGGGAGACGTCATCGAGCTGTACGTGTGCAAGCCTCCGGAGGTGCTGCTCGTTTGCGGTGCTGATCGGATCGAACATCGTCAACAACTTCACCGAGCTGCGTTGAATTAAACGTTCAACGCGCGTGTTCTTCGAGGGTATGATGAACTACTCTCCCCGTTACTAGAATCTTCTAGATAGTATCTTGAGTGTTGCTTCCGCATGTGAGAGAAATTTTTTGTTTTCTATCGCGCAAACTCCTACAAAATCTGCCGGGAAATTCCTTCCCGGAGGGGGGAAATCATCGCCATCGCCACCGTCATCGAGCTGGACTTCATTGGGATCATCATCATCATCATCATCTCCACCACCAACACCATCATCTCCGCCACTCCACTCTGTTCCGCTGTAACATCTAGGGTTGAATCTTGTCTAGTTCATAGGGGAAGCTTTCCCGGTGTTAATTACTCCTTGTGGTTGATGCTATTGAGTGAAACCGTTGAATTAAGGTTTATGTCCATATTGTTATTCATCATTATATCACCTCTGATCATGATCCATATGATGTCTTGTGAGTAGTTCGTTTAGTTCTTGATGTTAGTAGTGAATTATGTTAGTAGTGAATTATGTTGAGTAAATTTAATGGTTTGATATTTAAGTTGTGATGTTATTCTTCTAGTGGTGTCATGTGAACGTCGACTACATGACACTTCACCTTTATGGGCCTAGGGGAATGCATTGTGTATTCGTTTGCCAATTGTGGGGTTGCCGGAGTGACAGAAACCTAAACCCCCATTGGTATATCGATGCATGAGGGATAGCAGGATCTCAGAGTTTAAGGTTGTGGTTAGATTTATCTTAATTACTTTCTTGTATTTGCGGATGCTTGCAAGGGGTTTAATCACAAGTATGTATTAGTCCTAGGAAGGGCGGTGCATTAGCATAGGTTCACCCACACAACACTTATCAAAACAATGAAGATTAATCAACTATATGAAGCGAAAGCACTTGACGTAATTCCCGTGTGTCCTCAAGAACGTTTGGTCATCATAAGTAAACCTAGCGGCTTGTCCTTTGCCGTAGAAAGGATTGGGCCACTCGCTGCAATTATTATTACTGCATTTTATTTACTTGTACTTTATTTATCTGATATATCAAAAACCCCTAAAAACTTGTCTGCTAGTATTTACAGTGAATTCCATATCAAAACTGCTTGTCAACACCTTCTGATCCTCGTTGGGTTCGACACTCTTATTTATCGAAAGTACTACGATACACCCCCTATACTTGTGGGTCATCAAGGCTATTTTCTGGTGCCGTTGCCGGGAGTGAAGCGCTATTGGTAAGTGCAATTGGTATGGAAAATTCTTACTGTACGTGCTGTTTTTTATTTTTGCCTGCTGCTATATTTCATTATGGAGAGATCTTCTCTTGAATTCCTATTTGGGAAAACCACTAGCACTGCTAAGGTAGTAGAGGAGGCGCCACCTGAGCAGGTAACCCCATTCAAAATACCTATGAAAATTTTCATTCAGAGGTATAGATAACACAAATAACATGATAACATACTCGGAATAGCATAAAGCTAATAGGTAGATATGGTGGACTCACTGGAATAACTTTGGTTGAAGGTGTTGGAAACAAGTTTTTACTTGTTGGAATTTTTGGGCTAGCAAGAGGGAGAAAGTTGACCCTCTAAATGCATGCATGAGTGCCCATAGAACTAACTAATCCATATTAAACAAAGTAAAATAACATTCAGCATCAAAACATGAATAAGAGATAGCTCTTGATAAAACATTTACAAATTATTACTCATTAACAAGCTCATGAATCATGCAACTATATGTATCATTTAAAATCAACTCAAACATCTCTTTTCCCAATTTAATAAAAGCATCCAACATATTTCAACCAATATTTCCAGTAGCTCTTTCATATATAAATAATGGTGTGGTGGTCTCACAAAATAAAAATCAAACCAAAACAAACAAAAAGACGCTCCAAGTTTATGCGATAAAGTGTTTCGATAGAAAAACAGAAGTTAGACGTGTGCAAACCGAGAGTGTGTTGGTCCAGTGGGGTTGTCTTCACATCCCCAAGCTTATGGTATTCACCATCCTTAGATAGCTCTTGGTGCATCTCCTCCAATCCCTGTGAAAAAACTTCAAAACACCGTTTCCCTAATTTCTTTTCTGTGGGGTAGCATTAGTAGTGGTAAACAAATAGATTACTTGCTGCATATAACCCTTGAAAAAAATCATATGAATGTCCAGAAAGTGTATAATGTTTTATGCCTACTGATAATCCCCAAGAGCAAGGAATCACTGTAGCACTATTCGATAAGTATTTGAGTGTCGAACCCACGAGGAGCTGAAGGTAAACTATTTATTCTCTAAAGCCATATAACCCTCTTATATGGCCTTCTATGCAAAGCAATAAATTTGAATATGAAAGGAACTAACTAATGGAAGCAAGTGATGTGGAATGGGTTTATCTAGTAACAAGTTTCTTAGAGCAAGTTTCTCTCAGCAGTTTTCTCAAGCAAGTTTCTCAAAGTAGCAAGTAGCAAAGATCTCAAGTATCAAATATCTCAAGGGAGAAAATGTTCTGGCAATTGTTATTTCATTTGTGCGGTTGTCACAATTAGTGAAGCACATGTTTCAGTCTTAATTGTTTCTTCTAGGAGGGAACCATAAATAGGTGTAGCCAAATAAATGAGCAAATTACACAACTCTTATGATGGATCTCATGGCCAAATAAATGTGCAGCACAAGAATTATTAAGACATAATTGTCCCACCATAGCCTTAAGTTCTAGGGTCCCCCATATGTATCCCCCATAAAGTAACTTCAAGTCTCAGACCACGGTTTCTCTCCACTCCGACCCGTCTTACTCAATCCATTACACTACAGGGATCACCTTACATGCATTCCCCAACATATGCGTGCACTCATACATTGTACATCAATACAATCATAAAAGATAACAAAACTTGTATGCAACCAATCAACGAACTATTTCACTATTGCCATGAACAAATCACTTCTCAAACATAGAAGGGAGACACAATAGATCAAGGGAAAAGTACATTGCATCATACATCATGTTTGCCAAGAGTTTACAGTGGGGAGATGGAGATGATCTTGCTGTAGATGTTGATGATGAACACGCCGGAGGGGGGTGGAGCCCTCCAGAGGTGATTCCGACGGCGTTTCCCCCCTCCGATCTTCTCCGGCGGCAGCCTTCTGACTCTCTGTTTCATGGTTTTCTGTTTCTCTGCCGCCTCCCGTCGAAACTCCTCGGGGGACTATTTTATAGGCGTTTTAGGTCAAGACTAGGTCGGTGGAGCAAAGATCGACGGCAGCGGAGCTCCGAGGCCCAAAAGAGGTGGGCCCACGCGCCCAGGTACAGTGGCCATGTGGGACCCTCTCATTTCCAGCTGGTTGGGCTTCTGGTCTTCATTTTAAGCCCATTGTTTTCGTCTCAAAAATTCTGAACCATGCTCTTTGGCCTTGCCCTTTTTGGAGTCCCGAAGCTCCCGGAAAGTCTAAAACACTAAAAAAAAGACGTTTTCTGGAAAACAGGGTTAATTCCATAAAAATAGGAAAACTATGAAATATTCCCAAAATCATTATAAAACATTGATATAACCCTTATATGATGCAAATATGATTGGAATATAAGTAAAATAATGCAAAGTTCATGTATGCATTTTACATGCATCAACATCCCCAAGCTTAACCAATACTCGTCCTCGAGTATGAAGGTGATAAAACTAACATGGACTTTGCAATATAACACTAACAATGGATATCAAAGATAATTACAATTGTTGCATAGAGTCAAATGATTCATTCTTCAATGGAGTTGCAATATGCAAGATAGTTTATGAAGTGATATCAATTATTCAATGCAAGGATGTTCAATGATAGTTCACAAAGTGTAACATAGAAGATAGTAATATGGACCACATGTATGTATAATGATAAGTAAGAACATCCTACATTGGCCATAGAGTGGAGATGAAAAATCTGAATATAAAAGGTGGACACTTTGGAAAGATGTATATGTGAGTAGAGGTAAAGCATGCATAAGTTTCATCTAACCTCCAAACTCTTCTACTTAAGTTAATGATTCCAATGTGGAATTCTTGGTGTCAAGCTCTCATTACCCCTATAATAGCATCTTCAATGATTAAAGTTTAATGTGAAAGCAAATATGAGTAGTGTGCTTGACAAAGTAAAGGTTAGTTGTCTCATGCCCCTTGAATACAAGTACCTACACCATGAGTTACTCAACTTTGGAAACAAAGCAAGTTCAAGTTATATATCATTGTAAGTAACAATACTATCATCAAGAGCGTCAACTAGGGTACCTCTTGTCCCAGGATATGGAACAAGCCATATCAAAATGACAAGACAAACAAACAAGATGAACAACCTCAACACCCTTTTTATTTACCATTGGAATAGCTTTTTATTATAAGGTGCATCACAGACGGTTCACCATAGCATGTAAGTAAATTTCCACCATGAATGATGCATGGCTTAGATTAGCGGCCCAGGCGTCTCTCTAACCATTTATACAAACTCATTTAAACTACTTCATTTCCACCTCATTTCACCATGATAGGCATCCATAAACAAAAGTACATGATATCAACTAAATGAGATGAAGGAGCATGTTGAAAGCTTTGCATGTGACAGCACATATGGGCTAACTCCCAACCTCGGACATTTATCAAGCCACTAGCATCATAATCTTAATCACAATGGGTCATGTTTTATTTATGCAATAAAAGTAAAGTGTGCATCAAGTTCGTGAGAGCTATATAACCAACTTTTCCCATGACAATCAATAACATAAACATTTTCATTCAGAGGTATAGATAACACAAATATCATGATATACATACTCGGAATAGCATAAAGCCATTAGGTAGATATGGTGGACTCACTGGAATAACTTTGGTTGAAGGTGTTGGAAACAAGTTTTTACTTGTTGGAGTTTTTGGGCTAGCAAGAGGGAGAAAGTTGACCATCTAGCTGCATGAGTGTCCATAGAACTAACTAATCCATGTTAAACAAAGTAAAATAACTTTCAGCATCAAAACATGAATAAGTGATAGCTCTTGATAAAACATTTGCAAATTATTACTCATAAACAAGCTCATGAATCATGCAACTATATGTATCATTAAAAATCAACTCAAACATCCCTTTTCCCAATACAATAAAAGCATCCAACATATTTAAACCCATATTTCCAGTAGCTCTTTCTCATATAAATGATAGTGTGGTGGTCTCACAAAATAACAATCAAACCAAAAACAAACAAAAAGACGCTCCAAGTTTATGCGATAAAGTGTTTCGATCGAAAAACAGAAGTTAGACGTGTGCAAACCGAGAGTGTGTAGGTCCAATGGGGTTGTCTTCACATCCCCAAGCTTATGGTCTTCACCATCCTTGGATAGCTCTTGGTGCATCTCCTCTAATCCCTGTGAAAAAACTTCAAAACACCGTTTCTCCCATTTCTTTTCTGTGGGGTGCATTAGTAGTGATAAACAAATAGGTTTCTTGCTGCATATAATCCTTGGACAAAAATGCATATGAATGTCCAGAAAGTATATAATGTTGTATGCCTACTCATAAACTCAATTGGATAAAAAAGATTCAACTTAAAAGCTCAAAGCATGCATCAAACAAAATGGACAGAATCTGTCCAGAAAAACAGCAGCAGCAAAACGTATTTTTCTACCCTAAACTTTGTCGAAAAATTCCGAAAAAATTCATGCATACAGAGGATGAAAAGTTGCAGCTACAGTTCAAATATGAGCTCATTCGGAGTTACAGAATAAGAATAAAAATCATACCGTGCACAGATTCGTGCAGGAATAAAATCTCCGAACGCTATAAGCAACTTTTCAAACCAAAAAGGGTAAAACTTGGCACTTTATTAAAAACTCCAGAAACTAAACTATAAACAAACTCTCTTGTTACAGCAAGAGGACACAAAGAAAATCACACACAAAAATAACCGGGTTGCCTCCCGCAAAGCGCTTTCTTTATAGCCATATAGCTAGGCTTCTTACTTGGTATCAAGATGGTAGAGTGAGGTGGCTTGGCATCCCCAAGCTTAAATTCTTGTACTTATTTGATATATGTAGGGTGATCCTAGGGGTACATCCCCAAGCTTGAGTTTTTGTCCCTCTTGATCTTGTTCATCACCCTCAATTCTTCCACCTTAAAATTCTCTTTACACAAAACTCATCATAAACTTGATTAGAGGGGTTAGTGCCTTCATAAATTAAATCCACATAGGTACAGCAAAGACATATCATGAATTGATTCTAAACATTAGCTACTGTTACTATGGTTGTGTAATGCTCCTTGATCAAAAGAACCGCACAAAACACAAGTAATGAGAGCAATGCAAAATGAAGACAGAATCTGTCAAAACTGGACAACGAATTACTATTATTTGATCTATCTCTCAAAAGAGGTTATTCTTTCCAAAAAATATACAAAGGTGATGTTACAGCAGTAAACAAGCACCTTGACTCAAAAACCAAAGAAGCAAAAGAACCAAGAAAGATTCAAGAGAAACAAACAAAGAAGAAAGAAAATATTTTTGTTGTTTTTGATTTAGCAAAAAGGCAAAAGAAGAAGCAAATATAAAAAAATAAAACACTCTTTTTATTTGGTTTTAGCTTTGGGAAAAGTTTAAATATAGAGACTTTGCAACGGTTCCATTGGCATGAACAACACATGTTCAAGGTCGACCCCAACTTCTCCATTACTCATCCTTCTCATTTACTTTCCCAAATTTTATATAAAATGAAAATCTTAAACTAATTGTTAGAAAACAGTAGGTAAAGTTATTTTCAAGTTCTCAAGATATAAATGTGTGCCCAAACTGAATAGGAAATAAAAGCATAGAGAACACACCTCAAAACATTAAACCATTAACTTTTAAGTTAACTCTTTTCCTATGCATTGGCATTTTATATATGAATAAATAACAACCCATTTGAGGTAACCAATGCATATAATGATCAATAGCTTGCATTTTAAATAACATAGAAACATAAAGGGGATTCTTATCTCTTCCTCTCTCATAATAGTTGCAAGCATTAAAGTTAAACATACCCACATAATTTTGAATAGAATCACCACATAAAGACTTATCATCTAATGAGCATATTAGATCATCAAACTCACATAAATCAATTTCATCCTCAATAGTAGGGGGACTAAAAATACATATTCATCAAAACAAACTTCCCCAAGCTTAAGGTTTTCCTCGTATTAGCAATAAAGTTGTTCAAAGAATTAGTACTACCACAAACATGATTGTTATGCAAATAAATTTTAATTTTCTCCTCAAACACTTCATATCCTAACTCAAGATAGATATTATACAATTCTAGGATTGTTTTGTTGTTTTCCATTTTAAATTTTTTTTGTGTTTCAGATTTATATGTTAGTATGCAATGCAAACAAGAATAAAAGTTTAGCACAATGCTCCCTGGCAACGGCGCCAGAAAAGTACTTGATAATCCCCAAGAGCAAGGAATCACTGTAGCACTATTCGATAAGTATTTGAGTATCGAACCCACGAGGAGCTGAAGGTAAACTATCTATTCTCTAAAGCCCTATAACCCTCTTATATGGCCTTTTATGCAAAGCAATAAATTTGAATATGAAAGGAACTAACTAATGGAAGCAAGTGGTGTGGAATGGGTTTATCTAATAACAAGTTTCTTAGAGCAAGTTTCTCTCAGCAGTTTTCTCAAGCAAGTTTCTCAAAGTAGCAAGTAACAAAGATCTCAAGTAGCAAATATCTCAAGGGAGCAAATGTTCTGGCAATTGTTATTTCATTCGTGTGGTTGTCACAATTAGTGAAGCACATGTTTCAGTCTTAATTGTTTCTTCTAGGAGGGAGCCATAAATAGGTGTAGCCAAGTAAATGAGCAAATTACACAACTCTTATGATGGATCTCATGGCCAAATAAATGTGCAGCACAAGAATTATTAAGACATAATTGTCCCACCATAGCCTTAAGTTCTAGGGTCCCCCATATATATCCCCCATAAAGTAACTTCAAGTCTCAGACCACGGTTTCTCTCTACTCCGACCCGTCCTACTCAATCCATTACACTACGGCGATCACCTTACATGCATTCCCCAACATATGCGTGCACTCATACATTGTACATCAAGACAATCATAAAAGATAACAAAATTGTATGCAACCAATCAACGAACTATTTCACTATTGCCATGAACAAATCACTTCTCAAACATAGATGGGAGCCACAATAGATCAATGGAAAAGTATATTGCATCATACATAATGTTTGCCAAGAGTTTACAGTGGGGAGATGAAGATGATCTTGCTGTAGATGTTGATGATGAACACGCCGGAGGGGGGTGGAGCCCTCCGGAGGTGATTCCGGCGGCGTTTCCCCCCTCCGATCTTCTCCGGCGGCAACCTTCTGACTCTCTGTTTCGTGGTTTTCTGTTTCTCCGCCGCCTCCCATCGAAACTCCTCGAGGGACTATTTTTATAGGCGTTTTTAGGTCACGACTAGGTCGGTGGAGCAAAGATCGACGACAGCGGAGCTCCGAGGCCCAAAAGAGGTGGGCCCACGTGCCCAGGTACAGTGGCCACGTGGGACCCTCTCATTTCCAGCTGGTTGGGCTTCTGGTCTTCATTTTAAGCCCATTGCGTTCGTCTCGAAAATTCTGAACCGTGCTCTTTGGCCTTGCCCTTTTTGGAGTCCCGAAGTTCCCGGAAAGTCTGAAACACTAAAAAAGACGTTTTCTGAAAACAAGGTTAATTTCAAATAAATGGGAAAACTATTAAATATTCCCAAAATCATTATAAAACATTGATATAACCCTTATATGATGCAAATATGATTGGAATATAAGTAAAATAATGCAAAGTTCATGTATGCATTTTACATGCATCAACATCCCCAAGCTTAACCAATACTCGTCCTCGAGTATGAAGGTGATAAAACTAACATGGACTTTGCAATATAACACTAACAATGGATATCAAAGATAATTACTATTGCTGCATAGAGTCAAATGATTCATTCTTCAAAGGAGTAGCAATATGCAAGATAGTTTATGAAGTGATATCAAGTATTCAATGCAAGGATGTTCAATGATAGTTCACAAAGTGTAACATAGAAGATAGTAATATGGACCATATGTATGTATAATGATAAGTAAGAACATCCTACATTGGCCATAGAGTGGAGATGAAAAATCAGAATATAAAAGGTCGACACTTTGGAAAGATGTATATGTGAGTAGAGGTAAAGCATGCATAAGTTTCATCTAACCTCCAAACTCTTCTACTTAAGTTAATGATTGCAATGTGGAATTCTTGGTTTCAAGCTCTCATTACCCCTATCATAGCATCTTGAATGATTAAAGTTTAATGTGAAAGCAAATATGAGTAGTGTGCTTGACAAAGTAAAGGTTAGGTGCCATATGTAACTTATTCCCCATATCCATGATTAAAATCAACAGGCACAAAAGTCATATGTAACTCTACCATAACATCACTTACTTTCCCTAAAGCATGTTTAATCGAATCATCAGCAAGTGCAAGTTCAATAAAGCATTTTTCAAGATTCTTTAATTCAAGTGCTTCATATTGTTCTTTAGATAAAACAGAGACACTATATCCTAGATCAAATATAGCATGTTGTGTCTCTGTTCCAATAGTTACTAGGACTTTGGGAACCCAAATATCCCCAAGCTTAGGTGGTATCATAGCCTCTTGGTTGTACCTAGCAATCTTTTCTTTCAAGACATGATTGGCAATATAAGAACCAAAACCACTTGGTTAGTGTTGATGGAAGGATCACTTGCAAATTTTTGTAAGATGGATATTAATTCATGCAAGCTACAATTCTCTAAGTCAAGTAATGGTTCCTTGACTTCACTAAGCATTTTAACTTCTTCAACTTTCTTTTCCCTATTGTATAGATTAAATATTTCATAACGGTTATCGAAAACATCTTCAAGTACTTGGGCTTTTTCTAAACTTTCTTTAATTCTCACTTCCAAAAGCAAGCCATCAAGTAGAATATGAGTATTAGTAGCAGTAGTATTCATAAAAGAACCCTCACGTTCGTTATCCAAAAAGACTCTAGAGGTTTCAGACAATCCTCTATAAAATATATGCACGAGCATCCAATCTCTAAGACCATGTTCCATCCCAAAAGCTATACCTCTAAACCTCTCAATTTTTTTTACCAAAGGTTCATCCTCTTCTTGTTTAAAGGTGATAACTATTTGTCTAAGATTACAAACTGTTTCAGTGGAACAAAATCTTTCAATGAATGCAGCTTTTAAATTAAACCAGGTGCTAAAGTTTCCAGGTGGCCATCTTAATATCCAATCTAAGGCTTTTCCAGCTAGGGAGTAGGGAAAAAGCTTTACTTTGATCATATTAACATTGGCATGGTTCAAATTTAACACTTTGCATCTTTCATTAAACTTCTTAAGATGAAGCACATGATCTTCTTTTGGTTTCCCATAAAAACGGTGTTCATAAATCATTTTAGTGATATTATGATCTACTTCAAATTTCTCAATAGGGATATTCATATCTTGAGGAAAGTTCTTAACACTAAATGGCCAAAAGGTTCTCTTTTCCATTATGCAAGTTTGCATGTGTTTTTTAATTTTTATGCAAAACTGAAATAAAATATGCAAACCGAAATATGATATGCAAGACAATGACAAAACAAAATAAATTGCTTTGAAGGTAAAGATGGATAAGATGATGCTCACGTAGGTGCAACCTCCGCAAGCTTAGGTGTTAGCACAAGTTGGTGATGAAGTTGACTTTGTTGTGATATCCTTGGATAAACCTTTACAACAATGATTCCCCGGCAACGGCGCCAGAAAACAGTCTTGATGGCCCTTCACGTAGTTACCTGCGTGAAAAGTAAATGGGTTAGGTTGAGACTCCAAGTGCAGAGTGTATAGTATATAGAAGACGTGTTTTCCCCACGAGGGGTGACTCGAGGGTTTAATATCGAACTCTCGAGAAATCAGTAGTGAAAGATTTATCTTCCTATCCTTCTCTTGGTTACCTACAAAACAAAGTAAATGTTTTGGTCCTCAACCTCACCTAGTGGTTGTCAAGCACAAGGTGTGAGAATAATATCAAGATAATATGCAATGCAAACAAGAAATAAATATGCAGTGGTGGTAAATAAATATGCAAGGATGGTGGTAGCAATGATAAATGATATTTTTGGGTTTTATATGATGTATGCAAGATGTAAAAGTGTTTTTGTATTTTCGGATTTTTAAATGGCAGAAAATGGAAAAGTGGTAAAAATTGTTGGAAAGGTGTTTCTTATGATTAAAAATGGACCGGGTTCATGGTTTCACAAATGCACTCTCTCTTTAATAAAGTGGTAGACAATGAAACACTAGAGTTGACATATTAGATTGCAACACAAAGTTTAGTGACAAGTTACTAGTTATATGGGCATCACGTCCTAACATAGAGACCTTCTGTTTATTAGTCTCTCTCATACTCCACCAAGATATGAACTAAATCATAACACCTCAGTAATTAAGATAAATCAGAGTATAGCTTTAAGTTTCATGACATGAAGTTAAAATAAGAACATGGTCACCCACAACCCTTGTAGCATGGTATTTTTCTTTATCCCTAGTGAGGTAACAAAGTAAGGTAAAACACCCAAGTGGATCGCGATATTACAGTGGTCAACTTACCGCACTCACCACCCCCCGTTACTCCAACTAATGCACACATCACCCCACACACGCTCTCATAAACATGCTTGATCGAAACAAGTACACAAGAACGGGTACATAATATGCATCTACTTTCATAACTGAAACAAAACTATTGCAATCTCAAACATATATTGACTCATAAAAAGATCCACCACATAGGTATTACATAGATGACCGTAATCATGTTCAGCAGCTCATACGGTACTAATTAGTGAAGCTCAAAGAGAGGAGAGATACATAAGTTACTTCCACAAACCCATAGTCCAGGGGTGGACTACTCCTCTTCATCATGGAGACGGTGGAGAAGTCGTTGGAGAAGATGGAGACCACGCCGGCAGCGCCCCGCCGGAGTTTTCCCCCTCCAATCTGCAGCTCCAGGTCTCTGTTTCGATGTTTCGGCGGCGCTCCTTTCCGAAGGGCGTCGGGGGCTATTTTTATAGGCGTTTTTAGGTCAAGACGGAGGCACGAAGACGAAGATCGACGGCAGCGGAGCCTCGAGGGGAAAAAGGGGGTCCCACGCGGCCAAGGAATCTGGCCGCGTGGGCCCACTCAAAATCCTCCGCGGACTTCCTTTCGTGTGCTTCCTTGGCTCCTACGCTTCGTTCCTTCCAAAAACTGATGCTCGCAAATTTCCAGGTCATTTGGACGTCGTTTGGGTCCCCGAAACATCAAAATATAGAAAATAGGGTTTTCTGCCCGCGCAGGGTTAATTCCATAAAAATAGGAAAATTATGAAATATTCCAAAAATCATAATAAAACATTGATATAACCCTTATATGATGCAAATATGATTGGAATATAAGTAATATAGTGCAAAGTCATGTATGCATTTTACATGCATCAGTCGTCCTAAAGATTGTGGGTCTCACTCGGATCGAGACATTCGGATTGGCCGATGAAGAGTACTGCCTTGGAGGGGTAGGGGTTGTAGGGAAAAAACCAACCTTTTCGGGTTACGGGAAATCCTATCGAGCGACTGGATTAAAGCAAGAAGAAAAAAAGTAAAAACAACAACCTACCGCAAGAAAACAGATGCGCGTTAGCTAATGCTTTCACGCTAGTTGCTTAGAAATCGTTACTTGACGCATTGAAGATGACGTCTACCTACATAGTTGATGGAAATTTTCCTGACTTTATTTTGAGCTAAAAAAACCATTTGGAGCTCAGAAGTGACACAGAGGCCCGATTTAATAGAGGCTCTCAGACCTGATTACGATATTCTAAAAGTTGGTGACGACCAATGCTTATAAAACTTTATGGATTCGGCCAAGACTCGACCCTGTTGACTCGTGTGAGTGAGAGGAGACCCTAGTAAGGTTCTAGAGTTGTCCAAAAACACTTAGATCAGAACGGAATCAATCGGATGGACAAGGAGCATTGTATATAGAGAGAAGACCCCTAATTTTGGAGCAGACACCAAAAGCCACGGATTTTGCCTCCCCCCTATGATAGCCGGCTGACGCTGGAGGAGCCCTCACATTATCTCCTTCCCTCTCCTCCAACACCTCCATATCCTCCTTAGCTACACCAGGCGACTCTCCCACAAATCTATTTAATCCTCTATGGTAACATGGCATTTTATGTTATAAACTATTCACAGATGATGTATGGGATATATGCCATATTTGTGTTTCCCTTTTTCTTATGGTTATTGTTGATTTTTTGTTGATTTCAATTGTAAATTTATATGGTACAGTACCATGGTGTTCATCATGTTTATGCGCGCATGAATCATCATCATAGAGTATCACAAAAAAAATTAGAGCCTCGGCCACCATCTCTGTCTCCTCTCTAATCAGCGATGCCGGTGGGGCAAGAGGGGACGACACCGAGAAGACACGAGAGAGTCTCATGGGAGGAGGCAAGAGAGAGAAAGGGAAAGAGGAAATCGATGCGGACTTGGGAGTATTGAACATGGACTTATGTACAGAAGATTCGGCTATGCTATTTTTTCTAAAATAAATCTTTCTATGCATATGGTAGGACCGGCGGTAGTGAAAAATAACATGTATCAATTATCTTCCAGCGACGCGTCACGAGGCGAGGTGGAGAACCAAGACGCTGGTAGGAAGTGTCCGGGTAGGTAACTATACGTCGGCACCGGCAGCGATAATATTGGGAAGACTCAGAAAGTCAGGGCGGGCAGCTCACGGACGAGTCCACATTGGACATGGTGGGCGGTTCGCGACGAGCCTGAGCTAGCCACCGTGATGCTGGAAATGGAGAGGGCTTGCGGTGCATGAACCATCCCGAGAAGGAGGAGGGATTGATGGGCATCTTGGGCGGCGATGTTGTCGGTCTGTGGTGGTGCCTAACATCGGCTAGGTCTCGTGCCTTCTTCGTATTTCTTTGGATCTTCTGTGTGTTGCTCTTGACGGCCGTCTGTTCCATGGTGATGAGCTCTTTCTTCAGCCTCAACAGAGCGGGATACATTACTTTATCTCTTATTGGTACCGCGGGAGGGCGACCAATTGAAAAACTCGTAAGTGAACTGGTGTGCCGCTAACCGACTAACGAGGATATAACAAGGAGAGGACACCGCAACGGCCATTTGGATGTGTCGACGCAATGCAATTCTAACAAAACAGGCAATTATCCATTTGGCGTCGCTTTGGGCGATCTTCTATCTGCGGTGGGTAGGATGTATACGGATAGGATAATCCGAGTAATATGATTTTCTATCGAAATGTCTAAACTAATAGAGCACATTTTGTAAGTGGTGAGTTGTGGAGCTCATCCATTGAACAAAAAATCACTTACATAGTTATTGTACATGCTATGGAGTAGAACTTTGTTAGATTATTAGGTTGTTAAGTGACTATTTTTTATTCTTTTGGTTGACGATATACATATGCGCTTATCGATCTGATTAATTTTATTTTCATCCCGGATCAATTCTGTTTTCCGTGATCAAATGTATCTGTCACCAAATACGAAACCGTTCATTATCTGATCAGATCCGAATTAAAAAGAAAAATTGGTAAAAGATATGGTAAAGGTAAAATCTGATCCGATGGGATCCGATGGGCGTGGATTCGCCACCTGCTACTTTTCCGTTGACAGCCGTGGAATACTCAAATCAAAACTATGAAACCCCGCGGGCTCTCCCGCTCAGACGCCCAATCTAGTTGGCAGGGCTCCTCAGATCCATCGGATCGGCCAACACCTGACCGCATCCACCCTTGGTTCAAAACTCGGTATCTTCTCGTCGAACAGAAACGACACAAGGGGGGAGGGGGCGGGCGGGGCCCCAAATCTCACCGCCGTCTCCGATCCGCAAGCCCTCTCGCCCCGAAACCCTAGCGCCGCCGCTCGCCGGCGATGGAGGCGCCGGACGAGGAGTCCGGCCTGGGGCTCCCGGAGGGCGAGCGGCTCCTGGAGGTCACCATCATCTCCGCGCAGGGGCTGAAGCCCCCCTCTGGGCTTCGGCGGCGGCTCCAGGCGTACGCCGTGGCGTGGGTTGATGCCGCGCACAGGCTCCAGACGCAGCCCGACCGCTCCGGGGGGCTCGACCCGGCGTGGCACGAGCGGTTCATCTTCCGCGTGCACGAGGCCGCGCTCGCCGAGGATTCCCGCGCCGCCGTGACCGTGGAGATCTACGCCTCACCCAATGGGGCCTGGCACATCGGCGGGGACGCCCTCATCGGATCCGCGCGCTTCCTCCTCGGCGACAACTGCCTCCTGTCACGCCCTGTCGGGTCCCCAGCCATGTTCGCGGTTGGCGTCCGCCGCCCCTCCGGCCGCGTCCACGGTCTCCTCAACGTGGCTGCCAGCTTGGTTGCCGCGCCTCCGTCTCCGGCGGCCTCCCACGCCCTCAGCCTCTGTCCCGCCGTCTCCCTCAGCGGCCTCGCCCCTGCCGTCGCCATCAGCAGTCTCTCCACGGCGCCCATCTCAGGCCGCGTGCTGCGCGTCCTCAACCGCGCGCACCCAACACCCCCACCATCTCCCAAGGTGCCCACGCCCAAGAAGCCCCTGGCACCGGTGAAACCTAGCAGTAAGGGAGCGGAGAACCAGGAGGTCGCGGTGAAGCCGAACACCAAACACGAAGACGATGCTAGCGATCAGGAGCGGGAGCAATATACGCGGTTCATGGGCGGGATGATGTTCTGCGGGCCTTGCGTCCTACCATTCCCGAGAAAGATTCACAGCAGCCCTTCGGACGAGAACCTGCAGGCTTTCGCTGGCATCTTCTCCGGCGGAGTTGGCATGGCCAGACGGAGCCCTCGGCAATGAGCCCGTGCTAAACAGGTTCATTCTTTCAGTCAATTACTCCATTTGTTGTGGACATAGTCTGTTTGTTGTTCTTGTGGGTGATTAGTTTCTTGACACAGAGGATGTAGTGTCAGTTGTATCATAAATTCATAGCATCATTTGCTATTATTGCAAGTATATCATGACCCTTTTTTTGTATGAATTCAATTAGACTGTAGGGTGTCAGTTCTGCAAGAAATGACCTTAACCTTCAATGTATTGTAGAGTGTTATTCTGTCCTTGGTACTCGAAGACACCTGCTTCATGTTTAATAGACTGGAGATTCCAGTGGGAGCAATACTCACAAAGTCACATGCATCGAACAAGTTGATTATTTGATGTGGTTTGTGGTATTAGCCTTTTATTTCATATCTATAATTCGTCAACACCGTGCTAGCTGCTGCAGAATTGTTAAGTTGGGTAATGCTTGCCTTCAGGCTTCAGAATTTCTTGAAGTGGCAGGTATAGTCACAACGCTGTGTTGGTTATCGGTTTTGGTTGCTGCGCTATTGCAAACTCAGATGCCAAAGATTTGTTCAAATGATAAATGGAACTTTGGGCATGATATAGTAATAGGTTCTACTATTTTCATGTGATAAAATGTGATCTATTTTCCTTTTGTTTTTATCTGACGGTGAAGCTTATTGCTACGTGGTAATTCATCTTTGTCTATTTGTTTACCTACTGAAATTTCCTTTTGTTTTTTATCTTGACGGTGAAGCTTATTGCTATGTGGTTTCTTTGGTATTTGTTTACCTACTGAAATTTCCTTCACGTGGATTTCAATGCAGAACACTAGAACATGTTAGTGCTCTGACGTATGTAGTGCTGTAGGTGTGTCACCTTGATTGTGTTATGTGACCCCGCCGTGGAAATTGAGCAAACATCATGAACCTTAGCTTTTCTTGAGGGAACGGTACATATTGTTTTACTGATTATTATGCTACTCATGGATCAAGAGTAATTAACCATTCATAGATTACTTCACACAGTTGTGATGTCCGATTTGCTCATTGCGGGTTTTAGAATTGTTCTGTGATCCAGTGTCGGAAAAATCATCCAGTAATTATTCTTATGGTATCACATGAAGACGCAATGGTACTTCAGTGTGATACCTACAGCCATCATTATACTAAACCCTGAAGGTTATTTAGCTGCTTTAGAAGGTTATTTTTACCATGTTCTTTAAGAACTTCTTTAGTGCAATTCATAGTGACTGAGATGGATTTGAATGTTGTTGGAAGAAGTGAAAGATTAAGTTCTGGACCTTGTTGCCCCATTCTACATGGGGAGTCTTAATTCCAAAAATTTCATCATATTGGAAAGTGCAGGCGCTTATTTCCCCTGTGTTCGAACAAACAAGTTTGTTCAGGGTGTACACAGTCCATGTTTAGGGCCCGAACTCCAAGTGATTTCTTTGGGGGACTTTAGGTGCACATGCTAATTTAGGCTATAGCCCATATGCCTGTTATTTGCTTGTTCGCCGTACACGTACACCTGATGAAAGGCCACTGTGGAGCTTGAGTCTATTTTCCTTTATTTTATTTTTAGTATAATCAAGGGATACTTTGTCCTTTATCCTTCAGGTGAATCTTTCCATTTCCCCTAGTTTTGCTCTTTTTTTTTTGCTGCGTACACCTAGTTTTCACAAACTACACGTTGAATAGCCATTTGGACATATCTGCTGGGTCTTAGGGGGTACAGATACAATCTGTTTTGCATTTGATTGTCCTCTCCAGCTTGATATTCTGGTTAGGTGCATAAACTTTCTATTCGAAACCAGCTAGGAGCTTGCTATCAAACCACACCAAATTTAGTTGAAATATTACTTGAAACATGTTATGATATATGAAATAACCGCAACTTCAGTTGGATTGATTGTCAAGTCACCGCGTCCAAATACTGGAAAGCCCTTGTAATTTTATTTAAGCAAAACATTCTAATATATTTTACAACTCTTTTTATTTGCACTGTATACTTGAAAGTGGGAAAAGGTACATCTTATGGTATATTCAGAGTCTGACATATCTGCTATCTCTTCTGGAACTTTAAACTTTAAATGACTCCAGAATTTAGCATGATGGTTGAAATTTAGAACTGTAAATGTTAGCAGTTAGGGCAATATACAGGTGATGGATTTTGTATAACACTCACGAGTTTCATTGGGATGAAACAGATGGACTGTAGATCTTGTTAAGAATGTCTGATATTATTTGTTCATTGCTTACCCAACTATATGATCTTGTAGATCAGGCACTTGGTTTATATTTTATGCACTGATCTTGTCAAGAGCTGATTAATCTGCTTGGCCGTGTGTGATTCTGCTATTGAAAATCTGCCTGCTTTCTCTGAGTTCGACTCTTCCTCTCACACCTCTTTAGAGTTATCCATCAAGTAGGGTATGAACTGTTTTAAGTTGAAAACTGACTCAGGCTTGATGCCTTCTGATTTACGTGGAACTCCCTGTTCCTTTGCTTACTGCGCTTGTTGGACGCCGCATCAGTGGCCTCTCCATCCCATCTCACACATTTGCTTTATTTTGCAAGTTGCCATGTCCTTCCAATTGCTATAATCATGATTCAAGTTACTCCACTGATGTAACATATTGTCTTTTGTTTGGTCCTGTGATTGTTTGAACTATTTTCTGTGTGCTCAGTTGGTTGATATGGATCCATTCGTTCCTCTCCCTTTACAGGAATAATCATTTCCATTCCATTAGCTTCTCAAGTGCAACGGGAGAAGATTTGAGTCCCGGTGAGCAGCAAGCACTTCGTTCCAATATTCAACCCTGCACTTGGCATATCGGGCTAGATCCTTTTGCTTTAGCTGCTCATTTGTGAAGATCGCATCGGAGGGCTGGTTGTCCTCTCCAGGTTCTGTTGATGCTGTTGCATATACGGTATATAGGTACGAGATTCCACTGGACGTCGAAAGATTTGTGGCTGCTTTGGGCATCATGGGAGGAGGTAACTTTATTGAGTTGGGATGTTTCAAATGGTGTTCTGTGATGCAACACGTGGAAAACTTAGCACGAATGTGGCAAGCAAATCATGCTCTGCTTTTCATGATAGGTATGGCATTGTGGCTGAACTTTGTCCAATTTGGATTGTGTCTAATTGAGTGCAAGATTGAGGACATGGGTGTTACAGTGTGGGCAGCGCCAGGTTTCAGTCTATTCCTAAACAGAGACCTGGAACAGTAGTGGCGTAGTTTTCCTTTCTGGACGCCTCATTCTCTGCTGCCTGGACGGAGCGTCATCTTGAGCCTGCCGGCCCTGGGCCTCTCATTCACAACATGGCATGACCGTGCCGTCTCTTACCCCGGCCCTTTCACTTGTTTGTCTTGTGCTAGTACTTTCACTGGTGGAAGTTCATTCTTCAGCCTCGCGCCAAACCTATCCTGGTCACGCTGTTAGGCAGGCCAGCCGGGCCCGATTGCCACGTTCCTCAAGGCTCAACGCACTGTCGATCAGGTCGACTATCAAATTTCTTCGAATGGATCCATTCGACATACCTATATACGCTCCGTTGGTCCTTGTTTGGTTTCGGAATTTCCACTCATACATCGGCAAGTGGTTTACGCCGTAGTTGACAGGGAAGTGGCTATTCTGAGTTCACACCTTTCGCTTAGCTCCTAGATTTGCCGCGTACTCGTCGCGAAGTGGTTGACCGCTGGACGCTGGTCCATGATCAACTGATTCGAGAATTGATGTTGAATGGTGTGTCCGTGTGCTTTGGAATAGGCCAAGCATATGTAGAAAATTAAAGATACTTGATGGAGTAACATATGTAGGTGTTCGTTCTTTACTTGACATCGGCAATTCGGCATACAACACCAGGGAATTTTCTTTTCCCAGACTTCTTGATTGGATATGGTTGAATCCATGCACGTATCTATGTTTAGGAGTCTCTAATACATCGATAAATGAATCTAGGATCAATTTCACTTGTGTTACACACATAAACTTTTGGATTAAATGGATTAAATGAGTTGGTCAGGGGCGTAGCCCAGTAGGGCAAGGTAGTGAGGCCGCCCTAGTTCGTTTTTTAGTGATTTTTTTGGGTGCACTTGTTCTTCTGAATAATTTGAGTGGTCATACATCGAAAAGAAACTACTTATGAGTAATTTGTGCTTGTTTTAATGCATACTGCAGAAAACCGATTCCAAATCATAATAATATAAGTGGCATGCAGATAATTTATTACTCGCGGTACCACTAAGGCATAAACCATTGCTGTATATTGCCATTTTTTTTGCTGTATATTGCCATCTCTAATGATATGGAGGTTTAAGAGAAGCCTGCTTTTTCAACCGTGATACACACCTTAAATATATCCATCATTTCTCTTTTTTTAACCCAGTTGTATTGCTTGGTGATTTTTAGAGGTGAGCATGCTAATCGAGGACATGACTTCAGTCAAGTGCTCAGGGTAGCGTCTATGTGACAGGCAACACAATAGTTTCATCTTGTAGTCAATTTTCATCAGTTTTAGACCAAATATTATTTCATTTCTTTGTAATCTCAAAGCAAATCAGAATTTCAGAAATTTAGAGCTTATTGAGAGGTTTAGCGAAATACTTGTTTGCAACATCTTTTGTGTACTCCTACAAGTTTTGCCGCCTAATAGTTAATAAGTATGTTACATTTTTTGGGGAGAAATGAGTATGTTAATTAAGATACACATAGAACTGATATTATTGAATTTTTTACTCTCACCGGAACATGTGTTTTCTTTGTCCTCGAATTCACATATTCGACAGGTCGGTAGTACTACATTCATCAGTGTATCTCCCATGTGATCAAGTCAACTTGTTGGATGTCTTCTGTGCAAGCGAACGTACACGAGAGACTGCACAAGTCTACCCTTAGTCTTCTTAGTGTATGTGCCAAACTTCTCCTGCTACTGATAGCTTGGACCAACGACTGTCCAAATGTACCTCCAAACAAGCATCCAACCCTATAAAAGGCACCCGCCAACGTACACCGCTTCACCACCAAGCAATTCACTTACTACACAAAGCACTCCTAAAGAGCTGTATCATCGCAACTAACCATGGCTTCTAAGCTCAGGTTGTCTCCTCTCCTCCCCATTCTTCTCCTGGCCGGCATGGCTGGCATCTCCCATGCCGGCAACATCGCCACCTACTGGGGCCAGAACGGAGGCGAGGGCACCCTCGCCGATGCCTGCAACTCCGGCCTCTATACGTACGTGATGGTCTCCTTCCTCAGCACCTTCGGCAAGGGCCAGCCCCCGGCCATCAACCTCGCCTCGCACTGCGACACCACCCCGAACACCGGCAACTGCAACGTCTTCAGTTCCGACATCATGACGTGCCAGTCCAACGGTGTCAAGGTGCTCCTCTCCCTTGGCGGCGCCGTCGGCAACTACGGCCTCTCCTCCACCGAAGACGCCCAGAGCGTCGCCACCTACCTGTGGGACAACTTCCTCGGAGGCAGCTCGGCTACGCGCCCGCCGCCCGCTCGGCGACGCCGTGCTGGACGGCATCGACTTCGACATCGAGAACGGCGACCCCGCGCACTACGACGACCTGGCTAACTTCCTGTCCCAGTACAGCGCGCAGGGTAAGAAGGTGTACCTGACGGCGGCGCCGCAGTGCCCGTACCCGGACGCGTCGCTGGGGCCGGTGCTGCAGACGGGGCTCTTCGACGCCGTGTGGGTGCAGTTCTATAACAACCCGCAGTGCGAAGGCGCCAACCTGCAGAGCGCGTGGAACACGTGGACGAGCAGTGTGACGGCAGGGAGCTTCTACCTGGGCGTGCCGGCCTCAACGGCCGCTGCCAATAATGGGTACATTTCGCCCGCCGACCTGCCGTCCGTGCTCTCCGGCGTGAAGGCCGCCAGCAACTACGGCGGGATCATGGTGTGGAACCGCTACGAGGACGTACATAACAGCTACAGCAGCCAGGTGAAGGGTAGCGTCTGAGAGCCTTCGCGGGAAGTCGACTGTGAGACCATGCATTACGTACACTTGCTCTATCGGTTGAATAATCTACCTGCCCATGGAGTGGCAAGTTAATTCGGGACTGGCTAGTAAGAAATGCTATGATTATACTTGTACTCGTGCAAGGTGCAAAAGAGAAATAAATAAACTTAATCCTATCAATTACAGTTAGTATCATAGGGTGTGTTTGGATGGAAGCCGTGGCTAGTATTATTTCGAAAATGATTTTGCTATAAAAGAAGGATGTCTCAACTTTTATTTGGAGCCACTAGAGCGATGAAATATTTTTATGGACGGATGAAGTACGTTTTTGGTGCACGTCCGATCTAGACACTCCAGCTTTGCATCTCTCTCAGTGTAGAAACTTGAAGGATCTCCCACGCGTTGCTGCGGAAATCTATGAACCAAAGTAGACTGAAACCTTGACGATGATCTCGCCGGACTTCAGGGAGGCGGCTATGGGCGTGGTGCGAACGTGAGTTCGTGAAGGAGAGAATTGGGGGTGCAGCCGATTGTTTCATGTGCTGCTAGTGATATACTCCCTCAATCTCAAAATATTTCGCGTAGATTTGTTTACAAAAGGATGTAATGATATATGTCTAGTGTGTATATACATTCATATTTAGAAAAATTTACGCCAACTATTTTGGGTCGGAGGGAGTACTATTGTTGGTTGCTTTTCTGATATACACTGATGTACAAAGAGAGAGTCGCTTCATATTGTGTTGTGTGTCCTCTGTTCTATACTCTGTCGTGTGTGCTGCTTGGCTTAATTTTGTTCTAGGACAATTCATAGATTTAAATTGTCATTTGGAGCAATTGTGTTTTTTCTGCTGCGTCCTGATGTGGCAATGATTTCTGTGCTGCCGTCATTGTTTGGACAAGGAGAAGAAGAAAGAGTGGGGGAGATGGAGGAATTGCTAGCTGTTTGTGTTGTTATTATGATGTTGTCTTAAGTTTATTGTTTGTTGTTTGTCGCTGCCCACTGTCGGCTATTTCAAAGCGGTGTTAGATTGAATGATTTGACCTAGAGTCAACAACATGTGATTTTTTTAGGGGGAAATCTAAGGGAGCCCCGGTTTTGAGATATAGGAGATTAAATTTGGGGGAATTGTTAGACTTGTCGTTACCCTTTCGTTTTCGCAATCGCGTTCTGAATTCATCCTGACATATTGCCTGATGCCTCTATCATGATTCCTCCCCACATTTCACTTTTTAGAGGATCGAGCTCATCCTCTTGGGAAATTGGGATTGACCACCTCAGACCCATTTTGATATGGTGGATGGGCGACAAGGAGGATGAGCGGTACTTGTTTTGTTAGAGGATTGTGAGACCTTTTCGTTAGTAAAGATGTGAAATACAGGCTTAGTGCTTAATAGGATTGATAGAATACTCATATCAACAAGTTGTAACTTATTTTCCGAAAACTCATCTAGAGAGAACTCTGAGGTTAACCAGGGGGTGGGGCCTATCAAAATGTGCCAGCAATTCAAGACAAGCATATTACGTAACAAGGGAGTTGGCCTCAACAAGGTAGCTTGTCCCACTGCACTTCGTGAAACAAATTAATTATTTATGTTGGTCCATGCCACGTGGTAATACATAAATTGCTTCACAAAATAAATAAATCCTACAGTACACCCAAGCTACAGCTAAAAACAGAAGAAAAGTACACAGCAAGAGAGAATAGAACCACAACACTCGCCCTAAATAATATTTAGTACACATGCTACCAAGCTCATGGCTCAAGGACACTAATGCCCACCTGGAATAATAATCGGGCCTTCGCGCTTGCCGGAAGCACAGCAATACCTAGGTTGTTAGCATAGGGATCCAAATACCGAGGGGCATTCCTCATCAGACCTTCCTAACCTGAATATTGTGGGTGGATTGCGACCTCCAGATGGGTTGTCTGCCACTTTGAACAAGTGCAACCTCCTCACCTTCCTTCACCATACCATGCTTCTGTGATACGAAGCACATTATGTTAGAAAACATACCCATGTTATAATAGTACAAAAACGTATGTCGAATAGTGGATAATATAATTGAACATGCACACTGCTGCGAAAATCAGTTATATCTAGTTATACCCACCCTTTTAAATAAGCAAGGTCACATTTGCTTGCTTGTTTAGTTTTAGTATTCCTTCAGAATATATAAACTTAGGGTTCTAGATATAATATTCTGTTGAGTACCCCATCTTTCCTACATGTATATGTGTCTGTTTGAGCTGAAATAAGACTGTAGAGGGAGAGAGAGAGAGAAAATGAATGTTCTGAACTCAGCTTCAATATAGATCAGAGTTCAGAGCATGATATGTCGATAGCTTTATCATGACGACGTTATATGAACAAGTGTATGTTTCTGTTCATTTCATAACTGAAGAACAATACTTCAGTAGACTATAACATAGGGCAGATATGCAATGTTACATATATTAGCCCAGGAAACTCGCCAAAAGGAAGAACTTTGCCATTTGTGACCATCATCCACCAACTGTTTGCCGTTTTCAGCAAGGACTTTTTTTTGTTACTCTTAAAGCACATTTTGTTCGTGGTTAAGTCATCTTGCTTTCTGGTCGTACACTTATTTTGACCAAAAAGGAGTCACACTTTCAGCTCACATACTTAGGATCACCTTCGTCAATCTTCAAGCTCCAAGTCTCGGGGTATGTAGGCGTGCGTGCTTGTATCTAAGTTGTACTCGGTGTTTCTCAAGAAAAATACATTTAGCATCACCTTGTTCATAATGGACAGATTTAGTTCGCTTTTGATAGATCATGTCTCAGACATAGTTGTGCTCTACAACTTTTATGCTGAAGGACCATACAGTATGTCCTCTGTACCAACTCTCAAAAAATCATGCCAATGGCAATGTAGCCTAACTAACTTTAATTCAGTGCAGGCTATCTTAGGGTAATATAAAGGATTTCATCGTGAAGGACCAAATGGTAGCCCTTACGCTGATGCAAGAAAAAAAATAGAAGGGATAGGATATATCAGTGATTACCAGCAAGTAAGAACAAGCATCACCAAAAGTCTTCTCAGCACACTCAGAAAACTCCATATGAACTGGACATACACCTTGGTACAAAGCCAATCTTTGTCTAACTATCTCCCTGTAAAGAGTGATAACTAATAAGCAACAAAATTTACATGCAGACACACCAGATTTATGAAGGAAAATAAAAATAAATAGCAACAGTATCATACTTGCAGAAATACAAAATCTAGGATCATCTTTAGATCAGTTGTCCCTCAACACTATGATAAAATATATATACCCCTATAACACATTGATAACCTCTTCTCAAATAAACGTGCCTGGGACAAAAAATTCCTGATAGAGGATCTAGGAATGTCTTCATACACATGTTAGGGAGATGGTGCTAATCAAGAAGAAAAGAAACTTAGCACAGCTGGTTTCCAGCACATATGTGCTGAATTACAACAGCCCATTCTCCTCCTAGACTAGAGAGTAGAGATTAACATTTCATACAATGAATATATGAAATACAAAGGTTTATCACTAAGCTTAGTACATGGGCACACAGTAAGAGGTTATGGACACAATTTTGCTCTTGCTTGTTCCAAAAGTTATCATTATGACTGGATTACAAGGCAAGAAAATGTGTTGGGAATTTGGTATTGCCAATGACTAACATTGATTATCTTAGCCGCATAAGCGTTCTTGTTTTTCAACGTGCTAACTTCAGCTTAGTCGATGAAAAATATTATCAGATATGAATTTTTATTGTTGATTTATTTTTATGGGAAAAACATGGGAGTTTCATCTTATTGATGTCATACACATTCGAGCAAAAGAAGAGTAATCTTACTGATCTGTGAAGGCAAATATGGTGCCAGACGGACGGTAATGACTAAGTAGGATAGACATAAATCCAGTCCTGGTGAAAACCACAATTGATGTGCCAAGTGTATTGGACATCATTGTTGAATGGTAGGCAAACATTTCGCTCATGTGGTTCTACAGGAGAAACGGGTAATTAGAGAAGGAAGATTCCAGGTTACTTGAGGACAAAATACATAAGGTGTAAAGTTGGGACATTGCAGTTCAGACCTTGAGCACCTGACCGAGGTTAGACGGTGTTTCCCCACCAGTAATAGTTGCTTCAGTTCTCAGTGCAACAGTGTGCATGACCTTGACAGCTTTCAAGGGAAATCTGCCAAACAGATCAGGTCGTAAGCTTAGCAATGTATACATCTTAAATACATCTCACAAGACTGCAACATCTTTTAAACAAACCAAAAAGGCGGGGAATAAGGTGCAACTGGCAACAGCAGAACAACTCCTATATTCATGGTTTAAAACAAAATCAACACATTCATGTGGCTGTTCATCAATTCTAAGACCGTAAAACTGTTGAAAGAGCTCACTTAGATGGAAACCTGAACAGATTCATGTGGCTCTTCATCAAGTCTATTAGATCTTTTTGAAAGAGCTCACTTAGATGGAAACCTGATCAACATGGCACTACAAGTTCAGAGTTGAAATATTAAAAGTACAGTTAAATTGCATAATTCACTAAGTAGAAATAAAAGGGGGGAAAAGCACAAAAACTTAAAAATACCAGCATATTGCTGCTGAACTATGACTTAGTAACAAACTCAGCTGGCTTCAGTTAGTTAGATAATTACTAATGGACTGTGTGTGTGCTCATATAGTTTGCAGTAAAATTTTAAAATATTTCGATATGCAAAAGAAAATGAAAACACATACTTTCCATGTGCAGTTTCCCCAGAAAGCATAACTGCATCAGCACCTTCCCGAACAGCTATAGCAATGTCTGAAACTTCTGCCCGGGTTGGAGTTGGATGAACGATCATGCTTTCCAGCATATTAGTGGCGACAATAACAGCTTTTCCCATGCTCCTGCACATTCTAATAATTTCTTCCTGCATCAAGAGACATGAAATTATAAGAATGACGTGTATATCTTATAAAGAATTAACAGAAAGCTCAGTTATAGGCTTCAAACTGGAAAACTGCCTAGGCGCCATGTATATACAAGCAAAGTGCAAAGCGACCAGCTGTTAGTAAATATTATTTCCAAGCGATTTGTAAACTACATATATAACATTGGTAACATTGGTATTGGTTATTATACTGCAAACTCAATTTCTTAGGTTGTAGCTTAAGCAAATAGCTAGCAGAGAAGTGGGCATTTAGATTGTGAGCGACATGATCAATTACAACATACCTGCAGCAATGGTACCTCCTCAATAGGAAGTTCAGCTCCCAAATCACCCCTGGCAACCATAGCCTACAGAACTCAATATTCCTTACATCAAAGCTTAAACAAAAAGTGACTCATACTTATACAGTTATACCAGAAAACAGAGGAGAAATGAAGCCATTTTCATGATCCCCATACAACTCAAGACCTTTCATATTAAGATGTATGTTTCGAATGCATCTTACTAAACTGAAGAAACGATAAATATCAACCCCTTACCCCATCAGATGCTGTAATTATTGAATGCAAGTTTGGGATAGAATCTGCACTTTCAATTTTCACAATTACATGGATATCCGCGTTCGAGCCTGAGAGTGGAAATTAGAAAAGACACGTTATCAAGACATTTTCAATATCATGTCAACATATTGTTTATAAAGTAGGGAAGGGAGAATATTACTTCTGAGATAATCCTTCAATTCATGAACAACTTGAGCATCTTTGACGAAAGAAACAGCATAGTAGTCAACCTGGTTTTCCACTCCAAACTTGATATCATCCCAATCCTTATCTGCAGATATGAAAATGAGCATGACATGGCAACTATATTACTCAATGAAGCATATGTTGACTATTACCCGTGATTGATGGCAAGGTTGCGCTCTTGCCACGGACGTTCAGGTGACGTCTGGATTTTAATTCACCCCCATCAATAACTTCACATTTTACGGAATCTTCAGTTTTTGACTTGACCAAAAATGACATCATTCCTCCTAAATAAGGAACACAGTGATCACTAAACAGAATATAAAATAATACAATTGTTAAAAGTTGCATAACTGAACAATACAATCATCTTTACAAGCATAAAATACAGATAAGAAAAGTAGAAGGATGTTACACATGTACATGATATTATATATATTTAACTGTTTATGAGTTGTGCAGAACTAAGCAAGAGCACTTGCTAATAAATGTTGGTAAACTCCATCGTAGACTGTTGGCTTAAGTACAAAATAATGGAGAGTACCATGCTCCCAATACTATGAGAAATCTGGGGAACACTGTATTTCCACATGCATAAACAATTGATGCATAGTCCATGACTCCATTCAGAAGGCCCAAAATGTGTTCCAGTGAAGGAACAGAAGTTTAGCGGAGAACATGCAAAATATCTTTATGCTGACAAACCAGAAGATTTTAAACAATATTATGCTTAGCCATTTGAATGAAGACCAGCTCATGATGAATCTACCCAATTTAGTATACATAATTATCCGTCTCTATCCAAATTTATGCAATCACTACCTAAAGTTCAATACTGATATTTTGCAGAACATTTCAAATAAACTGATTGCTGCATCAACACATACTGTACAGTGTACACAATCATGTGTCACCGAACAAAGAGCAAATAGTCAGAAATCAGAAGGTAAAAAGGTCCACATACCATCCACAAGGAGCATGTCACCGGCTTCTACATCGTTAACAAAGTCATCATAGTTAACACTAACACATGTCTCAGTCCCAACCCCCGCCTTAATTGTGAAAGTGAACTCCTGGCCAGTTTCCAAGAATATAGGCTGCGGCAAATCTCCACTCCTAACTTCTGGACCCTGAGATTAAAATCTAGCTTAATTCAGAAAGAAAAAAAAACACGGTATGACGTAAGGAAAATGCAGGGCAAATCATGTACTAGCATGAGCATCACAGAGTTATAATAAGGCTAATGCAAATAGAGCATCTTCTGAAAGCGTGAATGCTCATCGGTCATAGTGTAAAAGCTCTGAAAAAAGCAATACAAACCTTGGTGTCAACCATAAGCGCGATCACATTGTCCTTCGTTTGAGCATTATACTCCTTCACTAAGTCGATAACTTTCTGGTGTGATGCATGGTCTCCATGTGACATATTAAGCCGAGCCACGTTCATGCCAGCCTCAGCCAGGCTCCAGATCATCTCCCTTGTGTTAGTTGAGGGACCAATGGTGCACACAATCTTTGTCTTGCGTCTAACATTTGGTTTAGACCACACACCATTGGCGGTTGTTGTTAGTCGTTGAATAGCCTTAAGATGCTGGAAGTTTTCTTCCTCCTGTCAAGAAGAGGTATTATTGACAGTAAGTTTCAATTGATCAATTCATAAGGTTCCTTCCAAGATGCCACCCTGTTATACTGTGAGTAACTGGAACACTCAATGCCAAAGAACATGCCATGGTGAATAACTGCTTATCATAGCCAGAGCAAACTACAAACGAAAGAATCCAAACCTTCACGTTGACTGTAAGCTATAGCTTACTGAATAATTAGCTTAAGAAGACTCAGAATTGAGATTTAACCAAAGTGAGCAGAAAGTAGCACATCCTTATTTTACAAAAACCCATCCATGTTGAGATATTCTTAATAAGGTCAAGGGGTTCCATATTTTTCAGTGGCAGGAAATAAGCTAAGCACTGCAGATTTTGCTGAGAATTATTCCTGCAAGTAGTTTTTCAGTGAAAGGAACTATAAGCAATTTTTATTTATTTTTGCATCCAAGGAGACGTTCCTTGACTACATTCAATTGTTCCAACGTCAACTTTGCAAACCGTGGCATAATTAAATTGATATCCACTCAGTAAAAAACTAGTGAGTCAGATGAAAAGGGGAATAGGTAACATTTACATCGAAATGTGCATCTTACAACAGTCTATAATCAAAACGAACGGACAGATAGTGGCCCTAGACAAGCAGCTCATATAGATGCGTAGAAATAGAAGAGTACAAGCAGACGTCAAAATTCAAGTAAGCACGCTTTTTTTTTTTTGAGAAAGGGACATCTCGGCCGGATCGAGATCCGGTGACATGCCATGGGCATGTCACCGGTGAACAGTAACCGTGACATGCGCCCCGTTTTTCACCGTTGGATCCAAAATCGATGGATAGATGAACACCTGCTACAGTGCATCTGCTACAGTGTGCGTGCTACAGGGTATCTGCTACAGTATGCATGCTACAGTGATCGCGCTACAGTGTGTTGATCTGGTCTGCTCATTTTCGATCCAACGGCCCAGAGTGCAAGGCACGGCACTGTTCATCGGTGACATGCCATGGGCATGTCACCGGATCCGTGTCCCTCCCGGCCTCTAAATTTCAGTCACAGGTGTGAAAATGATGCCGGGACGTGACAACCCCGATTTCACCGTCAGGGAGAGCCAATTTCGTGCCCGAACGAAAGTAACCGAAGACTACAAAAGCGCACCCCGACCCCAAATCCACCGCGAGAGGTGCCAGTCAGTCAAGTTGTGAGCACGCGCTACCTTGAGGACCGCATCGTCGTCGGGCGACACCGGCAGCACCTCGGTGTTAGCGCGCGGGGCGCGGCTAATCACCGACGCAACGGGGGAGTCGCGTCGGCCCCTGGAGGCCACGCTCCCGCTCCACCTCTCCCTCGGCCCGAAGGGCAGCCTCCCCGCCGGCCGGAGCGAGTCAGTCCCAGACGCGCCGCCGAGCGGCCTGACGGCTCCCGCCCCGCCCGCCGCCGCTGCCGCTACCACCTGCGCCATCTGGATTCGGAATTGAAGATGAGGTGGTGCTATGTGTCGTGGGAAGTGTGGGGGGCTGGAGGCAAGGGATGGGTTTGGGTTTAAGCTGATGCAGCTGCTTCGTTTGTATCGAAACAGAGAACGAAGAGTGGGTCCACTGTCCAGTGAGCTGGCTTCGCAGTTTGGCCCGTCACGCCACTCGCTCGCCCCGCCCAGGACCAGCCGGGCTCACTCGCGCCTCGGAGTCTCCGTCCTCGCTTGGCTGCGACTGCGACAGCAGAGTGATACGGCGTAGACTAGGGAGTAGGGAGACGGTGAAAACCACGAAGAATGAACGGAAGCAAATAACGCAAAGTAAAAGATAACAAGGATCAAGAAGACAATCCAGTTACTTTTCAAATAAAAAACACAATCCAATTCCTCTCGCAGAGCTTGTTGTTATCTTTAGAACAAGTCCGAATTCATTAAAACGGAGTTTGCATAATTGTCCATTTTATAACGGTTAGATTCTGCAAACCTAGTTAAAGGAGACTTCATTGGTTTATAAATTTTGGACATGTTTTTTCACCTTCATTGTTGACATTCAAGAGATTGATTCCTCCCACATTCCTCATATTAGTTGCATATTTTTGAAGGAAAGGCAAGACAGATATATTATCTATATTTTCATCAATAAATCTATTTTCTACTCCCTCTGTTTCAAAATATAAGTCTTTCCACCTACTTTTCACACACATGTATCTAGACATGTTTTAGTGCAAGATTCATGTGAACATTGTAGTAAAACATGTCTAGATACAAGTTTGTGGAAAGTAGGTGGTGTGACATATATTTTGAAACGGAGGGAGTATGTGAGAAGAAGCATTTGGATCTAAATCTTAGAGTCATTTGTTAATCTCCTCCATTGCTCCTCATCATGAACATTCTTGATTTAGGTGCGCATTATTGGTGTTCTTACTTTGTGTTTGGTGCATTGACTTTAACTTAATAAAGCCACGACTTTACCTTAATAAAGCCACGACGTATGCGTTACAGCAGGGATATTCATGTAACTTGACGTATAGTACAATCAAGGAGGCAAATACAGATTCCCTATAAAGAACAACAATGCCACATACATCTTTGTCATCCAGCTCAACTTAATTAGTCTAACACTCACACAGGAACTGGAACTCTTTATGTTTATCCTTCTAACGGAATAAAACTTTTTGGTGAGCTTACATTGTTGCCAAATATATTCAATTAACTTTCAAACCTTAACATGTGACAAACCGGATAAAGTTGAGCTCCCCGCAAAAAAGGTAATATAGCGGACGCGAGAGCACGAGCCGATAACCGGTCAACACTCATCACATGGCTAAGACGCAGGTCCAGACAAGGCTTAATAAGAAAGGCTCACTATTTTTAGGAATATTATTGTTCTGAAAGGATACTAAAGCTCAAAGAGGATAAGGTTGAGCATGCATGTAGATACGCAAAGGCATATCTTAAAATCTTGAAGAAAACATCAAATTGTCTAGGCGAGAACTGTTTTTTTTTTTCGAGAATAACGGGGGGAAATCCCCACCGCTTGTGGCATTCATTCGAAAAGAGTCTGGCGGACCATGTTCTTACAACAGATGAGAAATTACAGGAGGATACAGGGGAAGAGAAGACACTAAAAAAACAAGAAAAATACAACTAGAGAAGAGATAGCAAGAGCCGCCAAGAGAGACAAGAGGTGAGGGGGTGCAATCAAGAAACACCATGCCAAGACTCGGCAATCAGCCCCACGCACCGCACCGGCGTATCACTCGAACCACACGGCACAACTGAGGAGCACCACCACCATCATTGGCAAGTGACAAGCCTAGCACCCAGCACTAGCCTAGACAGGGAGCTCCGCCACGAGGGTCGAGACAAATAGCAGGTGGGGGAGACATACATTGTGTCGTCATTGAGCAAAAATGTGTCGAGACGACACCAAGAGCACGAAGCTCCCACGCCGCAACAGCAACCACTGGAGGATCTTGGGCAAGCACATCCATGTGGTCAAGACCACGCGAAGGCCAGCCGAGGGGAGAGAACAAACCACCGTCGACCCCAAGCAGGCCGCATCAACACCAACAACCGCAGCACCAACATCAGCTTACCCCAGCCATCCGGACACTCGAGAACCACCCCTGCAATCCTTCAGCAGCGCCTCCTCGAGGGAAGCGACATCGGAACGCCGCCACTGCCCAAGCAGGGACCAGGTTTTCACCCAGCAGGGGGGGTGGGTGATGGGGCTGGAATTTCAACAAAGCCTCCAAGGAGGGATACGGCGCCAAAGCGTCGTCGAAGTTGTGGCCATCGCCAGCCAAGGGTTCCCCCCAATTCCAAGCACCACACCACCATCCACCCGTCGAAGGAGCCGCCGAGGACGAGGCCCCAATGCTCCTGGGACAGGGGAGAGCTCCAACACAGGCCGGAGAAGCGAACCCGAAGGCAAAAACAAGCAGGTCTTCAACCAGGCGCCGCTGCACCTTGCGGCCGCACCATCGGAGGACAGGAGCATCACCACGATGCACCAGACCATGGACCTCCACGCTGCCAGGGTCCGCCGCCACAGCAGGTAGTCGCGCCGCCGGGGAGGCCGCGCCGCCACGGTAGCTGCCACCAGCGAGGGGGGCCGCCGCCGCCGCGCGCGAGAGAGAGCCTTGGCCGGCACCGTCCACCGCGCAGGAGAGTCCGGCAGCATCATCGGCGCCGGCGCAAGGAGGATGGCGCCAGCGGAGGGGTCGGGCCGCCGCCAACGCGCTGGAGAGGAGCACGGGGAGGGGACGCCCGTGAGGGCGCCGCACAGGCCGCCGCCGCCGGCGAGGGACCTCCAGGGAAGCGGTCTTCCTCCATACAGCTTCCTGGGGGCCGAGAGCGGAGATCCCCGCCGCCCCCATCATGGGCGCCGCCCGGCCTAGTCCGGCGGCCGCCTCTGGGGACGACGAGGGGGAGGGAGGTGGGAGGAGGGGGCGGCGGCGCGGCTAGGGTTAGGGTTTCCCCTCGGTCGCCTGGAGGGAGGCGACGCGAGGGGGTCGGGCCTATCCTCCACTAGTTGTGGATCATTCTGTCGCGAGAACTGTTTTTCAGAACTGTGTGGTAACAATTGTCCTCGCAAAAAAGTGAACCATTTTTGTTGCGAACATACATGGTAAATCCTAATTGTGCTCATGTTTAACAAACACTAAACATTATACATGCTCTGCCTAGTATGTCGGCTCGCAAAAAAACTGAATAAACCGAATGAGGTTATAAATGAGCACACTTGTGAAAGGCATATATCCACAATAATCATTAAGTATATCGGCACAAAAGGATTTACCTTACTGCCTGGGTATTGATAAGGAGACATGGAAAAAGGCAATAAATTGCAAACTGTAACACGGGGTACATAAGAGAACCGTATTTAGGCCAAAACCTTTTCTCACTATGATTAGAATGTGGCGTCATATTCCTTAGTCCATGGTCCCTAATTAGTCTTACGGTTTTATAGACCATTCTACACCATCCTTAATTATGATAGACAATAACATTGTTAGAAATTTTTATATGATTGGCACGTCTTAATAAATTGAACATGCAACTATCAAAGCTATTATTAAAAGTAAAAGCTTGATGTGCAACCAGAAAGGTATAATGGAGTCTAGGAGTTTGATGCAGAATAGGAGATCTGAACAATGAACATGTTTTGAACGTTTGTGTTCTTTAACTAAAACCAAGTATCTCATTTCAAAGCTCTATTTCAAGATGCCAACCGTATTAATTTAACCTACAACCCTCTACTCTTACGAATAAATTAATAACATGATGCAATTTTTGTGAAGCTGATATATAGTTCCAAATGTCGAGCACGGTTTAGAATGTTCTTGCGGTATTTACTGAAAAAGATAAAATTATTAAAGAAGCGGTTGAATGGTAGCTACCAAGTAGAATGACAATGCTACTACTACATCAAACCCAGGTTATATTTTAGAAATTGAAAGGTTACGTGTCGAGGGGTCACCTCGGCAGATCCCAGGGTCGAGTACCCCCGGGTTGATTGAGAGGGAGAAGATGGCGAGTGCTGGTAGTTACCACGGCTGACAAGTAAGGATTTACCCAGGTTCAGGCTCCCGAAGGATAACACCCTACTTCCTGCTTGTCTGATCTGTATTGATGGAGTCGAAGGTTACAATGGTGATCCCGGCGAGATGTCGATCTCGCTAGGGTTTCGGTGGTGAGTATGAACGTACCCTCGACATAGGTCCCTCCTAGCCTTTATATGGAGGCTAGGTCTCAGGATATCGGTATCGGTTAGGTTTACAGGATTTGGTAGGTATCTACCGACTCATCTTCGACTTCCTTGGGACGTACGTTGTCCTTATTGGGCCCTTTACGGGCCAGCAGTGGTTGATCTTGAGGCTTCGCGTGCACCAGGTACTTCATACTGGGACACCCGAAAGGTAGGCCCACGTCAGGAGCCCCCGAGTACTTGGTCGAATCGTAGAATCGGGTAAGGACTCCTTTCTCTGTGCACGCCTTTCTTCTGGAGTCGAGAGCTTGTCGACTGCCTTGGTGTACTTCGTCTTGAGTTGATGACTCGAATTTGCATTGCATGGCTGAGCTTGAACAGCTTGAATCTTTGAAAATTTTCGACTGCCTCTATCGGGAGCGCGAACAGTGCTCCCGATGGGAGTAGCCCCCGAGATTAAGCTTAATTGCTTGTAATTGAGGTTATCTCAAAAACCTCTCTCATTCGAAAGAAATTTCTGAAACCCTCCCGATGGGAGTGACTTAGGAATTCGCTGATTAAATCAGAGTCCTTCCTCAGCCTTTGTGGCTTACTACGTGCTGCACTTTTCGAGTGCTCATTCAGCCAATGGGCCTACTGTTAGTACTCGAATGGAATTCGAGTATTTTGCTCAGCCGATTGGCTTACTTGTGGAACTCGAATGGAGTTGGAGTTTGTCTTCAGTCGCGTTGCTTACTTGACGTAGTCGAAAAGATGCTCAACCGAATGGCTTATTGATGTGCTTCTCCATCTTGACGTCATTGCTGACGTTTTCTTGTCTGCTGTCGATGGGACGTGACGCTGCGGTCCCGCTGTCAGTGTTGACTTGCGGCGACGTTTGCAGCTCCCGATTTGACCGCTCGGCGCGAAATTTTCGCGACGTGATGATGGCTTCCTTGTTTCCCGTGCATAGTGGGCGGCGTGGCCTGGGACGGTTGCGCTCTCCGCCTGCCACGTGTAGGGTTGGATGAATCGTGCCGTTTGCAGATGCTAATTGAACGGCCACGATTCACCTTTGCTGCGGTATATTAATTTCACCACGGCTTGGGGAAAGTTATCCCTTCGCCATTCTCGCCCTTTCCGTTCCAGAGCTTCATCTTCTTCCTCGCATGCAAGCACTCTGTCACCATTGCTGAACCATCATCCACCGCGGCCATGAAGAAGCCCGGCGTTTTGAAGACCAAGAAGGGCGGCAAGGTGAAGGCCGCGGCCGACGCCGACGATCTTGGCCTGAAGAGGGTAGACTACGACTGGTCCAAGTCGTCCGTGAAGACCGCAGATCTTAATGATCTGCGGGAAGAAGCTACTGCCGCCATTGGAGCAGTTGAAGACGCGCGCCCCGGGGAAAGAGGTAATCCCTTCCCCGCGCCATGGGGAGCGCGTTTGTTTTGTGGATTTTCTGCACAGGGGCTTTGCCTTCCCCCTCCACGATTTTGTTCGTGGTCTCCTGCATGCCTATGGGATTTAGATGCATGATCTGACTCCCAATGGCATCTTGAGCATCGCGAGCTTCTTCGTGCTCTGCGAGTGCTTCCTTGGGATTGCTCCCAACTGGTTGTTGTGGAAGACAATCTTCAATGTGAAGCGCAATGTGGGGAAGGGGAGCATCGTGTACCCCGTTGGAGGCTTCGACATCCAAGTGCGTGGCGACATCACCTTCTTCCAAATGAAGAAGTCCGACTCCGTCCAGGGCTGGCGGAAGCAGTGGTTCTACGTCAGCTACGAGCAGGATGGGTTGCCTGACTTCGTGGCTGATAAGCCGCTGAAGAAGACGAATGCCTGGGCGCACGTCCTGTCGCAGGACGAGACGGCGACTGTGAAGTCGCTTTTTTCGACCATCGCGGTCCTGTTGAAGACGCTGGGCAAGGAGTCGGGTGTCATCCACCTGATTGCCACCTTCGTCAAGATGCAGGTGCAGCCGCTCCGTTCCCGCATCCACCCAATGTGGGAGGATCAGGGTGTCAACGACCCCACTCGCCTGTCTTTGAATGAGCTGAGTGATGAAGAGGTCATCCAGAAGGTGAGGGCCATCACCAGCTTTCGGGCAGCCGATCCTTGCAACGTCAAGTGCCCCATCGCTCCTTATGGGGTGGAGAGGCGACTGCTCGCAATAAGTTCTTCTTGTGTCTGTACACGTATTCTTTCTTTTGCTTTGCTTTTTCTCACTCGAGTTTCTTTTGGATGATAGGGTCACCCTAGCTTCGAGTGCCTTCCTCCGCTGATGGAGAATGGCCCGCATGAAGAGGCCGCGTTCCCTGCAGAGGAACCGGCAGATGATGATGAACTTCCTTCCGCTCATTCTCCTGAAGAAGAGCTGGAGGAAGTCGAAGTTGAGGAAGATGAGTCGCGGCCGCAGAAGCGCCCTCGGCACGAGAAGGCTGACTCTGCTTCTGCGAGTTCTCTTCCAGGCGTGCGACTGTGGAAGAAGATTGTAACAGCCCAACGTTAAGAACCTGAAAATCTGTATAAATTTTCCACTTTTGCTTCATTTGCATCATGGCATACATGCATCATTGCCTCCATTTGCAATTGCTAAACAACACTAACTTGTTTTGGCAACATTTGGAAAACAAAATGCTCAACTTGTTCCAACAAATCTAGTTGACACTCAAAGTTTGCCAAACAAATTCCTTGTCTTCTCCTAGTTGTCGAGGAAGCTCCAAAAGTTCCAAGGATAATTTCGACAAACTATTTTGATTTGGGAAATAAAATAAAAAGAGAGTATCTCAAAATTTGAATGTGAGCAATCCCTATTTTTTTCCCTACCAAATGGTTTCCGAATAATCTGTAAAAATTAGGGGAACTTCAATTTGGTATACAGAGACTCCCCGAAAATTGGCATACTTTTTGGAGGTGTTTAATTGGCCCAAATATTTCATTTCCACCTGCTGTTCTATTCAATCCGGTACCAAGGACCCGTTTGTGTTGGTTTTAAAACTCCCAGGGACTAAAATGTAAAACCTTCATCTCTTCTTCCTGTAGCGACCCGGGGCGACGTGCTGCTCCCGCCGGACCGCACCACCGTGCCGCGGCGCACCCGCGCGTCGCCAGGCCCCCTGCCTCTACTTGCACGCGGAGCACGCACCCGAAGCCACTGCTCCCCATTTTCTTTTCTCCCCACACCTGCTCCTTTCTCCTCCTGCTCCCCGCCATGGCCACACCGTAGCGCAGCTCCGCCGCGTTCGTCGCCGCCATTTGAGAGGTCCCGAAGCAGATCGACGACCACCTCGAGCTCCGCCGTGGTCCACTCCACCTCCACGCCCGAGGAATCGAGGCGGGAGGCCTTGTATCGCCGCCGCCGTGCCATCTCGTCTCCGCCCCCGACGCGGCTCCGCCGTCGAAATCCGCCGCCTCCGTTCCACCTCTGGCCACTCCGTCATCGTGCACGAGTTCGTGGTGAGTTTCTGGCCGTGCTGGTCCCTTCCCCTCTCCTCTCTCGCCGTATCCACGCCGTAGCTCGCCGCGGTGGCCACCGTCGACCACCTTCCCGTCGTCGTCGTTCTTCTTTTCCTCACTGGCCCGATCGAGAAACCGGCTTAGCCGGGCCACAGGCCGACGCTCTCGGGCCACTGATCGGCTCCTGGGCCGGCCCAAACCGGGCTGTGTGCCGGCCGGCTCTGGAGCGAGGCCGGCCTGTCAGCCGGCCCAGCCGGGCTGAGAACCGGCCTGGCTATAGTAGTTTTTCTCCTTTTTGGAAATAAAACAAATTTAAATAATTCATAACTAATTAAATATTGATCCAAATTTCACAAGTGAGGTATCAAAATGATCAGCATCTCAAATGTTATCAAACCATGCTAATCTCACATCATGATCACAAATATTTATTTGAGGTTATTCATAATTTGTTTAAAAAAATTAAATTCGAATAATTATTTAATTCACTAATTATTCATCGGTACTCGGAAAACCACGAAGGAGGTACCAATTCGATCGGGAGAACAAACCCTATCCATTCATGCCATGTTCATGCATATTTGAGTCACTTCTTAGTAATGTATTAAATGTATGAACAATGTGGTCATTAAGCTAAATATGGGGTTGCTTCCAAATAATTGCCTAATTATTTGGCTCTCCATTTAATTTTGCTAGATAAACTAAATGATGCTACCTTGCATAAAATTGTCATGTCATCATGTGATTGTGCATTGCATGGTACACATGTGTGGTGATTGATTTGTTTTTCCGTGTGTGCTTCGTTAGATCAAGCAGACGGGGTTCTACCTCAATACCCCGCCGAGCAGTACTACCAGCACTCTGAACAAGGCAAGCGTAATCCCCCTCTGAGCATATCTTATCCTATTTTCCGCAATTATTTTCTCCACTATAATATTGCATGCGGTTCTAAATGTCTTTTGCCTGGATTAGAGTATCCTACTAGTTGCATTAGAATCCTGTTGCCAATACCTGTTTTACCTTCCTATTACCATAGGTTTGTATTGTTGGCCATGGAATACTTACTATGCTATGCAAGTGCTTAGCCATGCTTAGTGAAATGCCTAGTTGTACTAGGGATGGTGAATGCTGGAAACAGGTGTTAACTTGTGACAGTGATGTTGATGGTGGAGAATTGTGGAGATGGATAATAAAATGCTAAGAAGGTGGGGATGAGAGGCCACATGGAATGTGGTGGGTTGTCTCGTTCTTGCCGCCTAGGTGCGAGTTCTGTACCTCCTGAACCAAGACTGAGCGTGCAACCATGCGTGAGGCCTATGCAATTGCAGGAACCCTCATAGACTAAATAACTCGAGCGGGGCTAGCCAGGGTCCTCTAGTTTGGCTTTCCATTTGCGCGTGCGTGATGGTGTTGAACTGAGATGAGGATGGTGGTGTTAGGAAAATAAGTGGCCGTGGGGCGGGGTGTTGTGATCCTGGCAGCCCTACTGCCACTGATGATCCTGGAAAGTCCTTAACGAGGGAGAAGTCGACACCGCTCCCACCCAGCCGGCTTTCCAAGGAAGAGAGCTAATGCGCAGGTAATGGGCCGGACGGTACGCGTGGCAAACATTTGTACACCCCTGCAGGGTTAAATCTTTTCGAAAAGCCGTGTCCACGGTTACGGACGACTTGGGAATGGACGATGATCATAGAATAACTTAAACGGAATGATTAAAACTGGGTACTAGAGGTACCAATTCACGAATGTAAGGTTGACTTCCTCGAGGGTGATTCGGGGAGGTGCCTTTGATGAACAGGTACAATGGTGATGTGGTGATGTTGAGAAAGGTGATCTCAAAGAAAAGAGTTACTTCTTACCCCTCTTTGAAAATGTTCTAATAGTCGATGCCATGAGTTATGTTTTATAAATAAAATCAGCTTTATGCAAAACAGCCATAAAACCTTGAAAGCCATCATCGAGCATATATTAGCTCTTAATCTTGCGAGTTCGTCGAACTCAACGTCTTTGCTTTTGTTTCAGAGGAGGACTTCACCGACCTCGAAGGTGGGTTCTTTGTGGACGTCGACGAGTAGTCTGGGGTTCCCAGGTGGCAGCTTGGGACATCCTGGAACAGCTGGCGTTGTGATGTTTATCTGTAGGCCTCTTAGGCCATATGTTGGTTCTTGTTGTTTAGAACAACCTAATTCGCTTCCGCTTGATGTAATGTTGGGTCTGTGACCTCTGGTTGTCATTTGCTATCTTTCTCTGTATAAGAGTTGAACTATATGATTTTGTGTCGTAGAGTCTGTGATGTGCCAGTTGTTCCACAAGTCTTGATCTTACTATTATGCTTTGATAGTTGTGCCTGTGTTAAGGCATCAATCGGGGTGTTGCGTTGTCTGGAGTGAGGTGTACCCAGCAACGCCTGCCAAAGGTTTTGGCCGGGGATTGGTAAACCCGTAACCTCCGGTTGTATCGCTTAACCGGTGACACACAGCATCACTGTATAGCAGTCGGGTCGGGCGCCACAAGTTGGTATCAGAGCAGTACTGCCTGTAGGAAACCCTTCTACTGGTCGATGTTGAGTCTAGTGTTTGTGAAAATATTTTAACCTAAAAATGAGTTGTGAAAACCATCTTAGGATTCTTTTTACTCCTTATCTGGTTACCCTCTAATCTCGGAGCAATCTTACCTCGATTTGAGTTTAAAGGTTTTACTTCTCACCTGTTACTTCAAAATTAGGAGAAACGGGGTGGGTTCGACCTTTAGTGTTATGTGTCACGTTGCTCCCGCTGCGTTGCAATCCCAAATCAACTCAGATGTTTCTACCGAGTCAATCTTTGATCCTTTCTTTGGGTTTTAACCCACGGACTTGAACATAAGGTCCCGGATTGTGCCAACTAGAGTGTGTTAAGTTGTGATTTCTTAACTCTCACTAGTAGCACATGATGCTGATCTTCGACCCAAGTTCTATCTTGTTGTTCCTTCTCGCAAAGTATTATCGTCCCTAGTCTGTGTACTTGTGAGACGCTAATGCTATTGTTCGACCATTCGGAGAAAGATACTAACCGTGTCATTGTCAAATCTCCAGAATGGCTCGAGGAGGCGTGGAGGCCGTGGTGGTCGCGGTAACCACAATGATGATGAGGATGATCTGCCGCCACCACCCTCGATGGCTCAAGTCTTGATGGCCATTGAGGAGAACCGTGGGCGCAATGAGCGCTTGCTTGAGCAGTTGGTGCAGCAGAATGCACGGAGGAACGAGTGCAACACTCTCACTGAGTTCCTGCGTTCCAGCCACCCACCTTTGCTGATGCTAAGGAGCCACTGGAAGCTGATGATTGGCTTCGTGCTTTGGAGCGCAAGTTCTCCGCGCTGCATGTCCCATTGGCTGAGCAAGTCAACTTTGCCACCTATCTCTTGGTTGGTGCTGCTGGCTGTTGGTGGGAAAGCCATGTGGCTTTGTTTCCAGCCAACCATGTCTTCACCTGGGCTGAATTCCGCACTGCCTTCCGAGCGGAGTACATTCCCAGCCATCATGGACTTGAAGAGGAGGGAGTTCCTGGATTGCAACAGGGACGGATGGACCTCCGCACTTATGGTCGTGAGTTCAACCATCTCTCTCGTTACGCCCCAAGGGACGTGACCAATGATGCTGACAAGCAAGAGCTGTTCCGCAAGGGTCTGAATCCGCAGCTCCGCTATGAGCTATTGCCCTTCAGGTTCCAGACCTATCAGGAGCTGTTCAACCAGGCTTTCACCTTGAGCAAGGAAGAAAGAACTTGAAGCTTCCAAGAGGCCCGCACATGGGGATCACCAGAGTTCCTCGGGTTCTGAGAGCAAGAAGCGCAGGGTGTTTGTCCCCTACAGCGCCGTACCTCGTGCTCCCTTCATGCCGAGCAGGATATAGGCCACCTCCTCCGCGCCCACTACTTCGACACTTGGGTAGGCGGAAGTGGGTACCGTCCTACTACCTGCTCCACCTGGACTCACTTGCTACACCTGTGGCCAGGCTGGTCACTACTCCAGGGAGTGCCCCCAGAAGGCATCTCAACTCCTGCACGAGCCCCTGCCACTCCAACTGGCAAGGCTGGACCTTTGGTGCGTGGTCGCCTGAACCACGTCTCTGCTGAAGAAGCTGAAGAGGATCCTGGCGTCCTTATGGGTGAGCTTCGAATCAACAACCATCTTGCTACCGTTTTGTTTGATTCTGGAGCATCGCATTCATTCATCTCTATTGCGTTTGCAAAAGATCACCAAATACCGTTTGAGAAGATGAGCAGTCCCTTGATGATCTCTACCCCTGGCTCCAAATGGCAAACCGATGGCGTTACTCCTGAGGTCCAGATTATCATAGCATCCCTGTCCTTCCCTTTCCCGTTGATAGCCTTGAGGTCGAAGGGCCTTGATGCCATACTGGGCATGGACTGGTTAGCAAGATACCATGCTAATCTCGACTGTGCTGCTAAGTCCATCACCGTGACCCACCCTTCCGGTTACGATGTGCAGTTTTGGGCTACATATTCAGGACCTCCATCATCAGACAATCCCCTCTCCCCGGAGATCACCCTATGTTTCATGGAAGGCTTGTCCCCTCCTGAAATCCAGGACATACACGTGGTGTGTGACTTCCCGGATGTGTTCCCAGAAGAATTGCCTGGCATGCCACCTGATCGAAGTGTGGAGTTTGTCATAGACTTGCTTCCCGGTACTGCTCCAATTTCCAAGAAGCCCTACCGCATGCCGGTGGAAGAGTTGGCTCTGTTGAAGAGCAAATTGATGAGCTGTTGCGAAGGATTTATTCAGCCTAGCAGTTCACCTTGGGGTTGTCCGGTACTCTTTGTCAAGAAGAGGGATTCTACCGTGCCCGTTGTCTCTGATTATCGACCGTTGAATGCGGTGACAATCAAGAACAAGTATCCTATTCCCCGATCAATGATCTGTTGGATCAGTTAGCTGGTGCAAGAGTATTCTCCAAGATGGATCTGAGGTCAGGGTACCATCAAATAAAGATCAGAAAGGAGGATATCCCAAAGACGGCATTTGTTACTCGCTATGGCTCATATGAGTATACCGTCATGTCCTTTGGTCTCACAAATGCTCCAGCTACTTTCATGAGGCTCATGAATTCCATTTTCATGGATTATCTTGATAAGTTTGTCGTCATTTACATCGATGACATCCTCATCTATTCTAAAACCGACGAAGAGCATGATGAACACCTTCGGTTGGTTCTGACACGGCTTCGTGAACACCGTCTCTATGCCAAGTTCTCCAAGTGTGAGTTTTGGTTGGATAAACTTGTCTTCCTTGGACATGTAATATCTGCCAATGGTGTGGAAGTCATCCCCGACAAAATTCAAGCTATTCTAGACTGGAAAACTCCAATGTCAGTCAAGGACATTCGTAGCTTTCTCGGATTGGCGGGTTACTACCGCCGATTCATCGAAGCTTTCTCCAAAATAGCCAAGGCATTGACTGACCTTCTCAAGAAGGATAGAAAGTTCGTATGGACTGCCGAAGCTGAAGAGAGCTTCCAAGCCCTGAAAGCCAAGCTCACGTCCGCTCCTGTGCTTGTCCTGCCGGACACAAGCAAGGATTTCGTCGTCTTCTGTGACGCCTCTCTACAAGGTTTGGGCTGTGTGCTAATGCAAGATGGCCATGTTGTGGCTTATGCTTCTCGCCAACTTAAGCCGCATGAGCTCAATTACCCTACTCATGATCTAGAGCTTGCCGCTGTGGTCTATGCTTTGAAGCAATGGAGACCATACCTGTTTGGTAACCGTTGCGAGATCTTCTCGGATCACAAGAGTCTAAAGTACCTCTTCACCCAGCCGGATTTAAATCTCAGGCAAAGGCGTTGGTTGGAGTTAATCACGGACTACAATGTGAGTCTGAACTATCAACCCGGCAAAGCAAACGTCGTGGCTGACGCGCTAAGTCGGAAGTCCTATTGCAACAATCTGATGATTGAAGCGGCCCAACCTTCCCTTCATGAAGAATTCTCCCGTTTGAACTTGGAAATGGTTCCCTCCGGCTATCTAGCAAATCTGGAGATCAAATCTACTCTTGTAGACCAGATCAAGGATGCTCAGAAGCGTGACAAGGGTATTCTGAAAATCAAGGACAATATTGCTAGCGGGAAGTACAAATGCTTCTCTGTCGATGAATCCGGAGTTGTTTATTTCGGTGACCGTCTAGTGGTACCCAAGAAGCGGAAATTGAGAGAGCTGATCCTTCAGGAGGCTCATGATACACCTCTCTCTATCCATCCCGGAGTACCAAAATGTACCAAGACCTTCGACCACAATTCTGGTGGACTCGTATGAAACGGGAAATCGCCAAGTTTGTTGCTGAATGCGACACCTGTCGTCGGGTAAAAGCTGAACATCAAAGACCTCCTGGCACTCTTCGCCCTATTGCAGTCCCGAGTGGAAATGGGATGAAATTGGTATGGACTTCATCACCGGTTTTCCCAGATCTCAAGGGCAACAATGCAATCTGGGTAATCATTGATCGTCTTCCAAGGTTGCCACTTCCTACCAGTCCGTGATGAATACGGCAAGTCAACTTGCTGAGTTATATTTGGCTCGTATTGTTCCATTGCATGGGGTCCCTTTGAGGATCATATCGGACCGTGGAAGTATCTTTGTCTCCAAGTTTGGCAGAGTTTCCAAACTGCTATGGGGTCCCGTCTCAACTTCAGTACCGCTTACCATCCCAACTGATGGTCAGACTGAAAGAGTGAATCAAGTTTGGAAGACATGCTTCGGGCATGTGTCATCTCTTTTGGCCAAGGTTGGGAAAAGTATCTCCCTTTCGCGGAGTTCTCCTACAACAATAGCTATCAAGCTAGTCTGGGCATGGCTCCATTCGAGGCTCTATATGGAAGAAAATGCCGCACTCCTCTAAATTGGTCCGAGACCGGAGAGAGAGCACTCTTTGGTCCGGATGTGATCAATGAAGCTGAGGAGAAGGTTCGAATCATAAGAGAGAATCTGAAGATTGCTCAGTCTAGGCAGAAGAGCTACTATGACAAGCACCATCAGATTCACTATGAAATTGGTGATAAAGCTTATCTCCGTGTCTCTCCCCTTCGTGGCGTTCGCCGCTTCGGAATCAAAGGAAATTGGCCCCTCGCTATGTTGGTCCTTTCACCGTTCTGGAAAAGCGAGGAGATCTTTCTTATAAGTTGGAGTTACCGGTCAAATTCCCAAATGTGCATGATGTGTTTCATGTCTCCCAACTCCGCCGTTGTTTCAAGGATCCTATCCATGGGTCAATCATGAAGAGCTAGATCTACAAGAAGACCTCACTTATCGTGAGCATCCTATCCGTGTCTTGGATGAAGCCGAAAGGAAGACCCGAACAAGACTACCAAGTTTCTCAAAATTCAGTGGTCTCATCATTCCGAGGAAGAAGCAACTTGGGAACGAGAGTCTAGTCTTCGTGAGGAGTATCCCGACTTCTTTCCGCAACCTTAGAATCTCGGGACGAGATTCCTGTAAGGGGGTAGAATTGTAACAGCCCAACGTTAAGAACCTGAAAATCTGTATAAATTTTCCACTTTTGCTTCATTTGCATCATGGCATACATGCATCATTGCCTCCATTTGCAATTGCTAAACAACACTAACTTGTTTTGGCAACATTTGGAAAACAAAATGCTCAACTTGTTCCAACAAATCTAGTTGACACTCAAAGTTTGCCAAACAAATTCCTTGTCTTCTCCTAGTTGTCGAGGAAGCTCCAAAAGTTCCAAGGATAATTTCGACAAACTATTTTGATTTGGGAAATAAAATAAAAAGAGAGTATCTCAAAATTTGAATGTGAGCAATCCCTATTTTTTTCCCTACCAAATGGTTTCCGAATAATCTGTAAAAATTAGGGGAACTTCAATTTGGTATACAGAGACTCCCCGAAAATTGGCATACTTTTTGGAGGTGTTTAATTGGCCCAAATATTTCATTTCCACCTGCTGTTCTATTCAATCCGGTACCAAGGACCCGTTTGTGTTGGTTTTAAAACTCCCAGGGACTAAAATGTAAAACCTTCATCTCTTCTTCCTGTAGCGACCCGGGGCGACGTGCTGCTCCCGCCGGACCGCACCACCGTGCCGCGGCGCACCCGCGCGTCGCCAGGCCCCCTGCCTCTACTTGCACGCAGAGCACGAACCCGAAGCCACTGCTCCCCATTTTCTTTTCTCCCCACACCTGCTCCTTTCTCCTCCTGCTCCCCGCCATGGCCACACCGTAGCGCAGCTCCGCCGCGTTCGTCGCCGCCATTTGAGAGGTCCTGAAGCAGATCGACGACCACCTCGAGCTCCGCCGTGGTCCACTCCACCTCCACGCCCGAGGAATCGAGGCGGGAGGCCTTATATCGCCGCCGCCGTGCCATCTCGTCTCCGCCCCCGACGCGGCTCCGCCGTCGAAATCCGCCGCCTCCGTTCCACCTCTGGCCACTCCGTCGTCGTGCACGAGTTCGTGGTGAGTTTCTGGCCGTGCTGGTCCCTTCCCCTCTCCTCTCTCGCCGTATCCACGCCGTAGCTCGCCGCGGTGGCCACCGTCGACCACCTTCCCGTCGTCGTCGTTCTTCTTTTCCTCACTGGCCCGGTCGAGAAACCGGCTTAGCCGGGCCACAGGCCGACGCTCTCGGGCCACTGATCGGCTCCTGGGCCGGCCCAAACCGGGCTGTGTGCCGGCCGGCTCTGGAGCGAGGCCGGCCTGTCAGCCGGCCCAGCCGGGCTGAGAACCGGCCTGGCTACAGTAGTTTTTCTCCTTTTTGGAAATAAAACAAATTTAAATAATTCATAACTAATTAAATATTGATCCAAATTTCACAAGTGAGGTATCAAAATGATCAGCATCTCAAATGTTATCAAACCATGCTAATCTCACATCATGATCACAAATATTTATTTGAGGTTATTCATAATTTGTTTAAAAAAATTAAATTCGAATAATTATTTAATTCACTAATTATTCATCGGTACTCGGAAAACCACGAAGGAGGTACCAATTCGATCGGGAGAACAAACCCTATCCATTCATGCCATGTTCATGCATATTTGAGTCACTTCTTAGTAATGTATTAAATGTATGAACAATGTGGTCATTAAGCTAAATATGGGGTTGCTTCCAAATAATTGCCTAATTATTTGGCTCTCCATTTAATTTTGCTAGATAAACTAAATGATGCTACCTTGCATAAAATTGTCATGTCATCATGTGATTGTGCATTGCATGGTACACATGTGTGGTGATTGATTTGTTTTTCCGTGTGTGCTTCGTTAGATCAAGCAGACGGGGTTCTACCTCAATACCCCGCCGAGCAGTACTACCAGCACTCTGAACAAGGCAAGCGTAATCCCCCTCTGAGCATATCTTATCCTATTTTCCGCAATTGTTTTCTCCACTATAATATTGCATGTGGTTCTAAATGTCTTTTGCCTGGATTAGAGTATCCTACTAGTTGCATTAGAATCCTGTTGCCAATACCTGTTTTACCTTCCTATCACCATAGGTTTGTATTGTTGGCCATGGAATACTTACTATGCTATGCAAGTGCTTAGCCCTGCTTAGTGAAATGCCTAGTTGTACTAGGGATGGTGAATGCTGGAAACAGGTGTTAACTTGTGACAGTGATGTTGATGGTGGAGAATTGTGGAGGTGGATAATAAAATGCTAAGAAGGTGGGGATGAGAGGCCACATGGAATGTGGTGGGTTGTCTCGTTCTTGCCGCCTAGGTGCGAGTTCTGTACCTCCTGAACCAAGACTGAGCGTGCAACCATGCGTGAGGCCTATGCAATTGCAGGAACCCTCATAGACTAAATAACTCGAGCGGGGCTAGCCAGGGTCCTCTAGTTTGGCTTTCCATTTGCGCGTGCGTGATGGTGTTGAACTGAGATGAGGATGGTGGTGTTAGGAAAATAAGTGGCCATGGGGCGGGGTGTTGTGATCCTGGCAGCCCTACTGCCACTGATGATCCTGGAAAGTCCTTAACGAGGGAGAAGTCGACACCGCTCCCACCCAGCCGGCTTTCCAAGGAAGAGAGCTAATGCGCAGGTAATGGGCCGGACGGTACGCATGGCAAACATTTGTACACCCCTGCAGGGTTAAATCTTTTCGAAAAGCCGTGTCCACGGTTACGGACGACTTGGGAATGGACGATGATCATAGAATAACTTAAACGGAATGATTAAAACTTGGGTACTAGAGGTACCAATTTTCACGAATGTAAGGTTGACTTCCTCGAGGGTGATTCGGGGAGGTGCCTTTGATGAACGGGTACAAGTGGTGATGATGGTTGATGTTGAGGAAGGTGACCTCAAAAGAAAAGAGTTACTTCTTACCCCTCTTTGAAAATGTTCAAATAGTCGATGCCATGGAGTTGTGTTTTATAAATAAAATCAGCTTTATGCAAAACAGCCATAAAACCTTTAAAAGCCGATCATGGAGCATATATTAGCTCTTAATCTTGCGAGTTCGTCGAACTCAACGTCTTTGCTTTTGTTTCAGAGGAGGACTTCATCGACCTCGAAGGTGGGTTCTTTGTGGACATCGACGAGTAGTCTGGGGTTCCCAGGTGGCAGCTTGGGACATCCTGGAACAGCTGGCATTGTGATGTTTATCTGTAGGCCTCTTAGGCCATATGTTGGTTCTTGTTGTTTAGAACAACCTATTTCGTTTCCGCTTGATGTAATGTTGGGTCTGTGACCTCTGGTTGTCATTTGCTATCTTTCTCTGTATAAGAGTTGATCTATAAGTGATTTTGTGTCGTAGAGTCTGTGATGTGCCAGTTGTTCCACAAGTCTTGATCTTACTATTATGCTTTGATAGTTGTGCCTGTGTTGAGGCATCAATCGGGGTGTTGCGTTGTCTGGAGTGAGGTGTACCCAGCAACGCCTGCCAAAGGTTTTGGCCGGGGATTGGTAAACCCGTAACCTCCGGTTGTATCGCTTAACCGGTGACACACAACATCACTGTATAGCAGTCGGGTCAGGCCGCCACAAAGATGATACAGGTTCTTCCTTGCCGAGTGCCAAGGAACCGAAAGGTGTGGAGGAACCGCTGACGGTGGATCCTCTCGCCTCGGCGCCACCCTTGGATTTCGGCAGGATGCCTTCTGTCTCTGCCGACAGCGACGACGACGAGGAGATGAGGTAAAGTGCTTTTTTCTTGAATTGCTATCCATGCCTTTTGTATGATTCTTGATTGTCTTCTGTTTATGTCCTTAGTGACCTTGCCGGCGCTGGGTCTCCCACGCGTGGTGCGGAGTACACTTCGGCTCCCCCCATGGAAGAGAAGCAGTCGGATGCTCCAGATGCGAGTGCCGCAGCCACGACAGAAGTGGCGAAGGCTTCGACTTCTACCATTCTGGAGGAGCTGATCACTCCGACTCCAAGTTTGGCATCAGTGCAAGAGCATGTAAGGGTCCTTCTTTTGTAGATTGAATCATTGGGAGCACGAGCAGTGCTTCCGATGGGAGTAGCCCCCGAGGCTGTGTGCAACTAGTATAGTTGGGCACAGGCTCAAACTTTGTACTTCTGTATTTCGCAGCCTCTCTACCGCCAGCAGGTATCAGTTGCCGAAGCCTATATTCGGATGGAGCAGGAGAGGAATCAACTCCTTGCTGACCTGAAGCAGGCGAAGCGTAAATCTTTTTCAGAAAGTTCCATGTCGAATTTTTGTTTCTTTCTTTTATGCCTCAATATCCTTTCTGTCACAGTCGATCAGCAAACTGCGGCCAACTGGATGACCGAGCTGGAGACTGAGAATAAGAGTGCCAAAAAAGCACTCGAAGAGGCCAAGAAGCGCGAAGATGACATGCACGACTAGGAGAAGATTCAAGTGGAGCGCTTGGTCTCACTCGCCGACGTTGTTGGTCGTAAGTGTCTTGTTACTGTTGATTCGCTATTCCTTTTCTGTCGGTCGAATGCTGACCCTGTGCTTGAACATAGGTGCCTGTGGTGGTGCTCCTCCTGCGGACTCTTCCAGCGAAAACAGCACCCTGGAACAAGCTGTAAGCTTTGTCGACTGGGTCTGTGCTTATGCTTCGGCTGCGATGGCCAAGTCCTCTGGAGCTCTGGCGACTGTTCATCAGGGCATCTTCCCCAACAAGCCAGCACCAAGTGACGTCGACACCCTGACTGCGCCGTTCGGTACCGGGTCGATGATCATGGCGGACTACACCCGCACCCAGACGGTACGCGGCTCAGAGCTCACCTTCCAACTCCTGCTTGGGCATCAGGTCGCATGTGACTTTGACAAAGTCGTCAGCCAGTTTCCCAAGAGGCCTGATGGCAAGATGCAGTCGCTGAGCGGGGTGAAGCCGGAAGCAAGTCATCTGGCGAAGGAGGTCGTGTCGCTTTTTGAAAAGCGGGTTGCCAAGCAAGCTGAAGTGGCGGCTCGCAAAAGTAGATCCATGTCCGAGTCTGTGTCATAGGCTAGATGTGTGCCTTCACTCGAACTTGGCTTCTGTAATGAACTTCTGAATCTGATGATTCTCCTTGCTAGGATCTTTATTTTGTGATTGTAAAAACCTTGCTTTTGAACTAATGAAGTCGAATCTTCATCGCATTGGGTGTTTTGCTTTGCTAACCTTTGCATAAAGGTGTTTTGTTGCTTGACTCGCTTCATTGTTGAAACAGGAGGGGCTGAACATAGATTCTAGTGGAATCGACTGGCCAGAGATCGCTCCGGCGCCAGCTGCTCCTCGGTGGAGGGTTGAACGTCGTCCTCATCCCACTCGAAGCCGGAGCGACCAGAAATTGATATCCTGGATGAGGAATTGAATCGTCGACTTGGAGAAGTCGTTGAAGGACAAGCATAAAGAACTCGACCAGTTGAAGGCACGGCCGGCTCCTTCAACCGAACGCGAGCAGTACTTGCTTGGCGAGATGGACTTGATCTGTCGACAACTGCAGAGTGAGTACTGGATTTTTTGACTTGTACTGCTTCATCTTCGAGGCCGAATGCTTGCTTTAATTTGCTTGATTGCGTTGTAGATGTGAATCCCGACTGGAGGGCTGAGCAACTCCGAGTGGAGGAACGTGTTGAGCGGGAGGCGAAGGGCACTGCTTCGGGGGCCCAATACTTCTGGTCTGACATGCCTAAGGCTAAGGTGCTGGCTCTGATGTTGGACCATACCTGGCGCGCGGCGATCTTGCTACTGGGTTGCCAGAGGACCATGTCGAAACTGCATCAGGTGATATTTCCTCACAATCCGCAGCCGCAAGGGATATCAGCGCTGATGGACCTGTTTCAAGATGGTGCGGCTGTTAAGCAGGCTGTCCATGCTCAACTTGTGGCTGGAGCAAATATCGCCTTGGCGTTCTTCCGCAAGCATCGGCCACATTTCCCACTCGACAGAGTTATTGGTGGCTGGCCTGACGCCGAGCATTACGCCGAGTCCTTGCCATACGCAAGGCAGATGGTCAAAGATGTTCAATGCCGTACTGAGCAGCTGGTAGGTCCATTGGATGCGCCAAAGTATGAACCTAGAGGATAGAGCAAAGATAGAAACTCTGTTGTATGTGAATAGCTTGTAACTGTGAGGGTTGACCTCTAAATTCAAAATGCGAATATGATGTATGTAAGTGTAAATGCATCTTCGAGTGTGTGAATACTCTTGTGAATCCTGTGTGGCGCAGCCCCCGAGCGTTCGAGTGCGGCCTAGGATTTGATTTTTTGACTTGTATGGCACAACCTCTGAGCGTTCGGGTGCGGCCTAAGCTTTTTGTTAGGACCTGTGTGGCGCAGCCCCCGAGCGTTCGGGTGTGGCCTAGGTTTTTTCTTTCAACTTGTATGGCGCAGCCCCCGAGCGTTTGGGTGCGGCCTAAGTTTTTTGCTAAGGACCTGTGTGGCGCAGCCCCCGAGCGTTCGGATGTGGCCTAGGTTTTTCTTTCAACTTGTATGGCGTAGCCCCCGAGCGTTCGGGTGCGGTCTAAGTTTTTTGCTAAGGACCTGTGTGGCGCAGCCCCCGAGCGTTCGGGTGCGGCCTAGGTTTTTCTTTCAACTTGTATGGCACAGCCCCGAGCGTTCGGGTGTGGCCTAAGTTTTTTGCTAAGGACCTGTGTGGCGCAGCCCCGAGCGTTCGGGTGCGGCCTAGGTTTTTTCTTTCAACTTGTATGGCGCAGCCCCCGAGCGTTCGGGTGTGGCCTAAGTTTTTTGTTAGGACCTGTGTGGCGCAGCCCCTGAGCGTTCGGGTGCGGCCTAGGTTTTTTCTTTCAACTTGTATGGCGCAGCCCCCGAGCGTTCGGGTGCGGCCTAGGTTTTTTCTTTCAACTTGTATGGCGCAGCCCCCGAGCGTTCGGGTGCGGCCTAAGTTTTTTGTCAGGACCTGTGTGGCGCAGCCCCCGAGTGTTCGGGTGCGGCCTAGGTTTTTTCTTTCAACTTGTATCGCGCAGCCCCCGAGCGTTCGGGTGCGGCCTAAGTTTTTTGCTAAGGACATGTGTGGCGTAGCCCCGAGCGTTCGGGTGCGGCCTAAGTTTTTTGTTAGGACCTGTGTGGCTCAGCCCCCGAGCGTTCGGGTGCGGCCTAGATTTTTTCTTTCAACTTGTATGGCGCAGCCCCCGAGCGTTCGGGTGCGGCCTAAGTTTTTTGCTAAGGACCTGTGTGGCGCAGCCCCCGAGCGTTCGGGTGCGGCCTAGGTTTTTTCTTTCAACTTGTATGGCGCAGCCCCCGAGCGTTCGGGTGCGGCCTAAGTTTTTTGTTAGGACTTGTGTGGCGCAGCCCCCGAGCGTTCGGGTGCGGCCTAGGTTGTTTCTTTCAACTTGTATGGCGCAGCCCCCGAGCGTTCGGGTGCGGCCTAGGTTTTTTCTTTCAACTTGTATGGCGCAGCCTCCGAGCGTTCGGGTGCGGCCTAAGTTTTTTGTTAGGACCTGTGTGGCGCAGCCCCCGAGTGTTCGGGTGCGGCCTAGGTTTTGTGTTGCTTTTTGACTGCAAAAAGTAAAGGGAGATCGAAGTTTCTTCAAACCACTTCATATATTAAGCTAGCAAGCCGCATCATTAAAAACCTTTCAGTCCCCTTAGGTACCCTGAAAGGAAAAGAGCGCGTCTGAAACCTGCTGCTTGTTGGCGTGTAAGTACAGTTTACATTGGGGGTGTCGACTATGCATAGAAACGGCGCAGCTGCGCAGCATTCCAAGGGTTGTGGTAGAGGTCCCCTGTCTGTGATGATGTATGGTCCCTCCCATGGGGACGCGAGCTTGTGCACCTTCTTCTGCTTGAATCGCAACACCAGGTCACTAGGGACGAAAGATCTGGCTCGCAGTCGTCGACCGTGGTAGTTGCGAAGGCTCTGCTGGTATACGGCTGTGCATGAGAGTGCGATGTCTCGGGCCTCGTCTAGCACATCCTTGTCGTCCTCCATTGCTTCATCCGCGTCTGACTCGTCGTAGAGTACTACTCGAGGCGCATCAAAGCACAGGTCGGGTGGCATGACCGCTTCTGCTCCGTAGACCATGAAGAATGGGGTGTACTGGGTGGATCTGTTTGGTGTGGTGCGCAGGCTCCATAGCACAGATGGCAACTCTTCCACCCAGGCTCCAGCAGCGCGTCTGAGGGGCACGAATAGGCGCTTTTTGAGGCCACGACAGATGAGGCCATTTGCTTTTTCGACCTGCCCGTTGGATTGGGGATGGCGACTAAAGCGTAGTTGAGCTTGATGCCTTGGTCTGCGTAGAATGTCTTGAATTGCTCCGCCGTGAAGTTTGTGCCGTTGTCTGTGATGATGCTGTTGGGCATGCCAAACCTGAAGATGATCGACCTGATGAAGTTGACTGCAGACGAGGCAGTCGAACTTGTGATTGGGACGGCTTCGATCCATTTGGTGAACTTGTCGACTGCGATGAGCAGATGCGTGTGTCCGCCAGGGGATGATTTCTTCAAAGGACCCACCATGTCGAGTCCCCACTGGGCAAATGGCCAGGCGAGTGGTACCGTCTTGAGCTCTGATGCAGGTGCGTGTGGCCTGGTGGCAAACTTCTGGCATCCGATGCATCTCTTGACCATGTCCTCTGCTTCTTGCATAGCAGTGGGCCAGTAGAACCCTGCTCGAAAAGCTTTGGCGACTAGGGCACGACTGCTGGCATGGTGCCCACAGGTGCCCGCGTGGATGTCGAGCAGGATTGCTTTGCCGTCTTCTGGATCGATGCATCGCTGGAGTACTCCTGATATGCTTCGCTTGTACAGCTCGCCATTAATGATCGTGAAGGCCTTGGAACGGCGGGTGATGCGCTTGGCTTCCGTCGGGTCTGCTAGTAACTCTTTCCGCAGCATGTATGCGAGAAAATGATTAGTCCATGTAGGTTCGATCAACAGTACCTTGATGGGTTGTGCGCCTGATGTCGATGTCGAGGGCTCGTACGGCTGCTTCAGCTTGATGGAGCATTGCATGATGCACTCGAGGAAGACTTCGTCTGACACCTTCTCCTTTCTTGAGCCAATGTTGGCGAGTAAGTCCGCCTCTTCGTTGCTTTTGCGGCCTACGTGACGCAGCTCGCATCCTTCAAAGTTGCACTCCATGATATTGTATAGGTCGCGGTATAGGATCATGTTGTCCTCAATGGCGTCGCAGTCCTTCATGGTTTGCTGCACGACGAGGTTTGAGTCCCCGTAGATCATGAGGTGAGTGGCGCCTCAGTTCCTGGCCATTCGCATGCCATGGAGGAGGCCCTCGTACTCTGCCTCGTTGTTCGTTCGCCTCTTGAAGGTCATCTGGAGCACGTAGCGGAGCTTGTCTCCTTTAGGTGAGATCAGGATGACACCTGCACCCGCCCCGTTGTATTTTTTGGAGCCATCGAAGTACATGGTCCAGGCGTTCGACAGGTCTGGAACAGATGGTAGCTGGGCTTCGATCCATTCCGTCGTGAAGTCTGGGAGTACTTGTGCCTTGATTGCTCTCGGGTGCGCATACTTCAGGCCCCATGGACCCAAATCGATGACCCACTTGGCGAATCGTCCTGTTGCATCTGGGTTGGTGAGGATGTCCGATATAGCTGACGAGCTGACTACCGTTATCGGGTGCCCAGAGAAATAGTGCACCAGCTTTCTTGATGTCATGTAGACGCCGTATGCTAGCTTCTGATAGTGCGGGTACCTCTGCTTGGACACGGACAGAACCTCGCTGAGGTAGTATATGGGTCGTTGCACAAGGTGCCCTTTGCCTTCATCGCGTTTGACAACGAGGACTGTGCTGACCACTCGGTTGGTTGCTGCGACATAGAGGAAGATAGGCTCTTCCTCAGTGGGTGCGACGAGGATTGGTGGAGTCGACAGGACGCGCTTGAGATGAGCGAACGCTGCCTGTGCTTCTTCTGTCCACTCGAATTTGTCTGCCTTCTTCATCAGTTGGTAAAAAGGGAGTGCCTTTTCACCCAACTTACTAATAAACCGTCCGAGTGCAGCGATTCGACCAGCCAGGCGCTGGACCTCTCGGAGTTTGGTTGGAGGCAGAATCGTCAGTACTGCCTCTATCTTCTCTGGATCTGCTTCGATTCCCCGTGCTGACACCAGGTAGCCGAGGAGCTGTCCTGCTGGCACACCGAAGGCGCACTTGTCTGGGTTAAGCTTGATTTGGTACTTGTTGAGGTTTGCGAATGTCTCTCATAGGTCTTGGAGTAGTGTGTCCTCTTTTCGAGTCATGATGACGATGTTGTCGACGTAGACTTGCACGTTCTGCCCGATTTGCAGCTCGAGGCAGTTCTGCATCATACGCTGGTAAGTGGCTCCAGCGTTCTTGAGCCCGAAAGGCATCGTCTGGTAGCAGAATACACCATGGGGTGTGATGAAGGTTGTCTTCTCTTGATCTTCTTCCTTCAGCTTGATCTGGTTGTTACCCGAATATGCATCCAGGAAACAGAGGTGCTCGCAGCCTGCGGTTCTGTCAATAATCTGGTCGATGCGTGGCAAAGGGAAGTGGTCCTTTGGGCCACACTTGTTGAGGGAAGTGAAGTCGAAGCACATGCGGAGCGCAGTCGATTTCTTCTTCTCGACTAGGACTGGGTTAGCGAGCCAGTCCGACTGCTTGATTTCTTGAATGAATCCAGCGTGACGCATCCTGTCTATCTCTTTGGTGATGAAGATTCGCTTCGGCTCGAGGACGCGGCGCATGGTCTGCTTGACCGGTCGTGCATCATCTTTGAGCTTTAGAGAGTGCTCGGCAAGTTCCCTGGGTACTCCTGGCATATCTGAGGGCTGCCAGGCGAAGATTTCCTAGTTCTCACGGAGGAACTTGATGAGTGTGCTTTCCTATGCGCTAGTTAGGTTTGTCGACACTCGAGCGGTCTTCTCAGGGTCCGTCGGGTGGACTTGGACTGCTCTTGTATCATTGGTCGCGTTGAATGCTGCGTCGTATGCTGGTTTCTTGGCGACACGGAAGATTGTCCTGTCGTTGTCGCGAGACACTTCTTCGAGCTGTTCTTGCATGCCGAAGGACTCAGAGATCTTGTTGAAGTCTCTGTCGCATTTGTCTGATCGGTCGAAATCGCCGTTCACTGTGATGACCCCTTTCGGGCCAGGCATCTTCAGCATGAGGTATGCATAGTGTGGTACTGCCATGAACCTTGCGAATGTAGGGCGCCCAAGTATCGCGTGGTACTGTGATGCCCAGTCGACAACCTCAACGTCGATTGCCTCCTTTGCGTAGTGGTCTGGTGTGCCGAAGATGACATCGAGTGTGATTGTTCCCACGGGTAGCACTGCTTTCGCGGGTACTATGCCATGGAAGGTGCTTCCTGATTTGGGGAGATTCGACACGGATCTGCCCATCTTCCGAAGGGTGTCAGCGAATATGATGTTGATGCCGCTACCTCCGTCCATGAACACCTTGGTCATTGCGAAATCACCGATCTGCGCTTCGACCACGAGTGCAGCGTGGCCTGGCCTAGGTACCTTTGGTGGGTGGTCGGCTCTCGAGAAGGTGATGTTGGTTTCGGACCCCTTCAGGTACTCTGGAGTTGCGGGTGGGCAAGCGACGGCTTGGTAGACCTGTCGACTGATCAGCTTCTGGCACCTGTTGGTGGGGCGCCCTTTCTGGATCATGTTCAGCTGTCCGCGTGCGACTGGGTACCGGTCTTCCACTACTTGAACTTCTTCTTGCTGGGGTTGTTGTTGTACATACGCTGCTGCTGCGTGCGCTAGTGCGGCTGCAGGTGCGGCCGCGGGTGCGGCTTGGATAGCTAGCTGTCATGCGGGCTGCGCCGCGGGTGCCTCAGGGTGGACCTTCTTCTTGATAGCCTCGTATATCTTGAGTGCCTTTCTGCAGTCCTCCAGCAGGTGATTGGCACTCCACTTCCCTGTCTCGGGGTTTCGGAACATGTGGTGTCTGCATGGCTGTTCAAGCTCCTCTTCCGGGGTGAGGACGCGGTGTTTCCACTCACGTTTCTGCCCTCCATCGTTGCGGTAGTGATCCTGGCTTCGACCGTACTGGCCTTGACTGGTTGGACGGATGCTGTCGCGACTGCCGTCTTCACGGGGGTTACTGAATCCCGCCGCTAGTAGTTTGATTGTGTCCCGTCCGTCATAACGGGGTTTCTTCTTGCGGCGATCGTCTCTCCTGTTGCTTGGGCCTCCCTCTTCTTTTACCGTGTAAGGGCGCTCAACGCGCATGGATTCTTCTCCGTCTGCCCATTGGTTGGCTATCTTCATGACTTCGATCAGGGATTTTGGCTGGAGTCGGCCGAATGCTTCCCTGAGGTTGTCGCGCCAAACTCCGCACTGAAAGGCGTCCATAGCTCTGTCTTCAGAGACGACTCCGATGCTGTTGCGCAGTAGAGTCCATCATGAGATGTAAGAACGCAGCGGCTCGTCTTTTCCTTGCTTGCAGGCCTGCAACTCGACGAAGGTGCCGGGCCGCGAGTACGTTCCAAGGAAGTTCTTGACGAGGGCTTCCTCGAACTGCTCCCACGAGTTGAAAGCGTTCTTGGGCACGTTTTGGAGCCATCCGCGTGCAGATCCAGTGAGCATCAATTGAAGATACCGCATAGCGGTCGTCGTGCTACCTCCTTGACAATTGAAAGCGATGAGGTAGTCGTCGAGCCAGAGCCGCGGGTCCGTCGTTCCATCGTACTTAGGTGCTTCGGCTGTGAGCTTGAAACCTTTTGGCATCCGCGTGTCCCGTATGTTGAGGGTGAAACACGAGGCGCCGCATGGCTCGTAGGGCCCGCCGGAGTAGAGTTCCGGGTCCTGGGTGTTGCTTATCCGCTTGGCGCGGTTGCGGTCGAGCTGCCGCTGCGTGATGTAGTTGCGCGCGTCTTCTCCTTCTTGAAGGTGTCGCGTGGGCCGCTCTACGTGCATGGCACGCTCGCGGTCGCGTCGACCTGGATCTTCTGCTGGTTTATCGGCTGCGCCCGAGTTGAGCATAGCGTCTTCTGCGAGCTTGAGTGCCTTGATCTGCTATTTGTGTACGTTGGCTCGCGGGTCGCCCTCCGGAGGCTGGGTCAACTGCAAATATGTGCCTATCGACATCAGAGCAGCAGAGGTTGTTTTTGGGATCGAAATCCCTTCTGTGTCTTCTGTCACGTAGGATGACTTGAGGTTGTGAGTGACCCCCGCTTGGTCTGCGTCCGTCATCCGGTTCATGCGCGTTCTATGGCGTCTTGCTCCTTGCGAGACTGCGGTTTCGGAGGAGGCGAAGGAGTATGCGGCGCGTCGGGCGCTCGAATTGTCTGCGGCTTCTTTGCGTCGAGCTAACTCGGCTTTTTCAGCGCGAATCCTCTCGCTATCCTTCCACAGCAAGTACCGGTATGCCATCACGTCTTCCCTGGTCGCATCCTCAGGAGGCTGGGTGTACTCGTCCATGTGCTTCAGGGCCTTGATTGCCATCTCGCGAGTGATGACGAGCTTTGTCACCCCATCTGGCATGATCACCTCCAGCGGGTATGCCGGAGGTTCTTCTCGGCGGTTGTTGTTCGTAGTCGATTTTTCGATCAAGAAGACTTGCGTCGGGCGCGACTGGGCCGTCGACTGCGCGTCGCTGTTGTCGGAGCTGTCGCCAGAGCCGAAGATGGAGGCGACGTGGTACACACCGCAGTCGCTGCAAAACTCGTCCGACAAAGGGTCGACGATTTTCGTAGAGCTTGTTGTTGATGCAGGTGTGGCGGGTGGGGTTGCTGCAGACGTTCCTCCCGCAGTTGATGTCGTGGAAGTAGATGCCATCTCCGTAGTAGAAGGAGACGCGGTCGATGTCGATGATGTAGGCGCGATCTCCGTAGTCGAAGGAGATGCGGTCGAAGTCGATGACGCAGGCGCCATCTCCATAGTAGAAGGAGATGCGGTCGAAGTCGATGACGCAGGCGTGATCTCCGTAGTCGAAGGAGACGCGGTCGATGTCGGTGATGCAGGCGTGATCTCCGTAGTCGAAGGAGACGCGGTCGATGTCGGTGATGCAGGCGTGATCTCCGTAGTCGAAGGAGACGCGGTCGATGTCGTTGGTGCAGACTCGATTTCCATAGTCGAAGGAGACGCGGTCGATGTCGGTGATGCAGGCGCGATCTCCGTAGTCGAAGGAGATGCGGTCGAAGTCGATGATGTAGGCACGATCTCCGTAGTCGAAGGAGACGCGGTCGATGTCATTGGTGCAGGCTCGATCTCCGTAGTCGAAGGAGATGCGAGGCCCGCAGCCGTCACAGGTGCGAGAGCAGAGGGTCGAAAGACTCCCCACTTGTTCACATGGAGATGCATGTTTCCAAAGGACAAACACATACCTCCATAGAGATCGGCGTACACCGAGCGCTGGGCCGGCGGGTGCGGATCGTAGGTGAAGGACCCGAAGCGGATCGATTTTTCGACGGTCGGTGTGTCAATCTTCATTGCCGATGGAGCCGGTGCAACCATGCTTCCTGCACCCTTCTTTCCCACAGACGGCGCCAAATGTCGAGGGGTCACCTCGGCAGATCCCAAGGTCGAGTACCCCCGGGTTGATTGAGAGGGAGAAGATGACGAGTGCTGGTAGTTACCACGGCTGACAAGCAAGGATTTACCCAGGTTCAGGCGCCCGAAGGATAACACCCTACTTCCTGCTTGTCTGATCTATATTGATGGAGTCGAAGGTTACAATGGTGATCCCGGCGAGATGTCGATCTCGCTAGGGTTTCGGTGGTGAGTATGAACGTACCCTCGACAGAGGTCCCTCCTAACCTTTATATGGAGGCTAGGTCTCAGGATATCGGTATCGGTTAGGTTTACATGATTTGGTAGGTATCTACCGACTCATCTTCGACTTCCTTGGGACGTACGTTGTCCTTTTGGGCCCTTTACGGGCCTGCAGTGGTTGATTTTGAGGCTTCGCGTGCACCAGGTACTTCATAGTGGGACACCCGAAAGGTAGACCCACGTCATTACGGATAACAACAAATGTGTGATTTGTCACCAACATGTTATTGAGGACCGGATACATTTGTTCTTCCAATACTGTTTCAATTCACAAATTCAGATTTACTTACAGGTCCAATGGCATGATGATTCAGTTTTGGAGAATTTAAAGTTGGCCAATGAAAACTTTGATGGTCCCTACTTCTCAGGGATAGTAATCATTGCATGCTGGAATATCTCGAAACAAAGGAATGGATATATTTTAGAAAACGATGATCCTTTTTTAGAGGTGGAAAAGTTGGCTTTGTTTCGGATGTCACCATGCTTAAGCATTGGGTGAAGGCTTCAGTAGCTCCTGTTTTATCATCCTTGCTAGATAACCTTCGTAAATATTCTGTAAATATTGGTGGTAATAAAGAACTGTGGGGGACTCCCCTAGAGTGCATAATCAAAAACAAAATCCAGGTAATTTTAAAATTACACTGACTGGAAACTAAATCTTAGTTTAGATTCCCCCATGTATAGATTGATCCCCCAATGAGCAAGGTGTATTCCCTTTAGAGAACGACCATAAGCTCAACTGGTAAACAACACTTTAGAAGCTAAGTCTGGGCTAAACATAAATATAGTTAGGACTGGATAATCATTTGTAAACAAAAGATAAGGACCATAAGAAATAAACGAACGAATCCTTTAGGTTAAGTTAAACTTAAGACTTGAGCTTTTGTGAACATCAAACAAATCTACTCTACTCAGTTCACTTGGATATTCCCAAACAAAGGAGTATCGAAGCTTGAATCAGAGAGTTAGAACCCCTCCTCGGTCTCGTCCTGTCGCTCCCGCGAGCGATGGGGCGAACCCTAGCCGCCGCCGCTTCCCAGCCCCTCCTCCTCTCTCCCTCCTCCCCCGCCGCCGCCGGAGGGCGTCGCCGGGCTAAGCCTGGGCGGCGTCGGCGGTGGCGGGCTCCTTCTCCCTCGCGCGGCCGAGGCGGCGCGGGCCCCAGCGGTCGGTGGGGTGCCGCGCTGGGTGAGTGGGCGCGGCGGCGTGGCTGCTCTGCGGCGGCGTGGGGGCTTCGTGGTGGTCGTGGGTGTGGGGTGCATGTGTGCGTTGTGTGTGTCCGACCTTGGCGCCGAGGTTCCCTCGCTTCTCCCCTCACTGAACTCGGCGCCGTCGCCGTTTGGGCGTGCGCCGCCTTTACGGCGGATGGCCGGTCGCGCCGCCGCCGGCGGTCGGCCGTGCTTGCCGGTGGTGCCCTGCTGGGTGCCGCCGTGTCGATGCCAGATCTAGAGCCCGTTGGGCCGGATCGGGCCGGGCTGGGCCGCCCCTTTTTGTGTCCCTGCTCGGGTGCAGTGGATGCAGAGGTGTGCCTCTCTGAGGTCTGTCCTTCTGTGGACTTACCGGAGTTGCCCGCTTCGATCTGCCGGAGTTGCCCCAGTCTCCGTGGTGTTTACCATGAGGCTCCAGTTCTGAGTTGGGCTGGGGCGGTCCGAGCTACCCGTGGGCTGGGTTTCGGTCCGTCGTGCTCTTTCCGGTGCTCTTTGCACCGTGTCCCGAGGTTCAGAGGCCGGTGGCTGCGTCTTGTGTCCTCTTCGCGTCCTCTTGGCGGTGGCCGTCGTTTGGTTTTGGAGGGTCTCGGTGAAAACCGTGAAATGGCTGCGACCATTGCTGGCGATAACGCTTGTTGAAGGCATCGCTGTGAAGACAACTCCACTTTCTAAACGGTCGGACTCCGCCCCCCCGACCCAGTTTGCTCTCCCTGGCGTGTCCGTTCGATGAAGACTTCCCTTGGTTTCTTCGGGCTTGGGCGAAAGCTCTGCCAGACTTGTTTCTGCCGGCAACGACGACGTTTTGAGCGCCGTTCACCTTCTTGGAGGCGTTGCTGCAAGCCCTCGCCTTTGGATTGCCCCTTCCCCAATGGCATGTCATGACGGAGGCGTTGATGGTGCGGTGGAGGTTTCGTTGGGGTGGACATCTCCGACGTCGTCTCCGTGCAACAGAAGACATGGTGCCGCCTTCGGATCAAGCTTGCTTAGTTTAGTTTAGCTTAGCTTAGCTTGGTTTTTCACCATGTTTGTTTTCTCTGTTGGTGTGAGGTGTGAGTGTGTGGTGTGAGTGGTGGTGTTGTTGTAAGTCTGTTAGCCGGTTGTTGGCTTTGTTAATTTAAAGCTGGGCTCTGCTCGAGCCTTCTGTCTAAAAACAAAGGAGTATCCGAGTAACTACATAGATGATTCCAACCCTCACGACTGTGACGCTCTGTACAAATATGTATTGGAATTATAACTGTTTCTGTGAGAGATGACGTAAATATATTCAGCCCTGCCCTGTAGGTCCAAGTTCAGACTAACGATGCCAAGAGGGCTGACTTCTTTATTTCGTCTACAGGTACAGGGAAGGTAAGAATCGTTTTTATGATAACACTCACCGAACATATCTTTGTGTTATATAGGAAAAGAAAGAAACGCTAAGCAAGTATAGGCTAAACAGACCAGATGTGGTCAGTAAGTTTTTCCATCGATGAAACGATAGGAAAAAGGAAAGAAACGCTAAGCAAGTATAGGCTAAACATGCGCAGATGTGGTCAGTAAGTTTCCAAAAGATAGCCGATCGAGATTGCATTTCCTGCCTATTCCGTATCAGGAGCTTTCTTTCACACCAACAATGGCAATTATAACATTCCAACTTCTACATGGAACATCACAGAGCTATACGCGTCAGTTGATCGTACATTTTTTTGCATCCCTTAATCTGAACACGGTCACGAAACAGAATTGGTAGTACGTGAAGTCTACAAGACTACATATATACATAGCTATCTCACCCAAAGATTCATCCGGCAAGCACACAGATAACCTCTTCTCGTTCTAGATCCCCACCAAGCCAACGACCGCAGCTCTATCCCACTACTTTTGTCAATGGAGAATGTGACCGTGCTGATCGTTGCTGCCGGGCCGGCAGGCCTTGCCACGGCCGCGTGCCTTACCCAGCTCTCCATTCCCTATGTCATCGTTGAGCGTGAGAGCTGCAGCGCGTCACTTTGGTGCCACCGTGCATACGACCGCCTGAAGCTGCACCTCGCTAAGGAGTTTTGCGAGCTACCGCACATGTCGTACCTAGCAGATGCACCAACGTACATACCAAAGGCCCTGTTTGTCAAGTACTTGGATGACTATATTGAGCGTTTCAATATTCAACCCAAGTATCTTACTAGCGTGGAGTCATCCACGTACGACACTGATAAGAAGTGTTGGTCCATTGTGGCTCGTGACATGGTGGAGTGCGCAACTGTCAGTTTCACGACAAAGTTTCTTGTTGTTGCAAGTGGCGAGAATAGTGCAGGGAATATCCCACTGATTCCTGGACTGGAAAATTTTCCGGGTGAGGCCATCCACTCATCAAGTTACAAATCAGGGAAGAGCTTCTCCGGTAAGAGTGTGTTGGTGGTTGGATCTGGCAACTCCGGGATGGAAATCGCATACGACCTTGCGACCCATGGTGCCGATACTTCGATAGTTATTCGAAGCCCGGTAAGTGCATTATATATTTTTACTAGACAGTAGGCATACCGTTTCTTCGTACCATTACCACTAGAATGAAATTTTATTTTAAATTATATGATAAAAAGATGTGTGACCAATTGTCTGTCTGCAGATTCATGTAATGACAAAGGAATTAATCCGGTTGGGAATGACACTAGCCCAACGTCTTCCACTCAATCTAGTGGATAACCTCCTTGTGATGGCAGCAAAATTCATACATGGAGACCTATCAAGACATGGCATAACAATGCCAAAAATGGGTCCATTGACCCTCAAGTCAAAAACTGGCAGATCCGCTGTTATTGATGTTGGCACTGTTGGGCTAATAAAAAAAGGCGTCATCCAAGTAAGTACCTCAATGGACATGACATAAAACTTATATACATAACGACATATTTTACTATACCATTTTATTAATATTTTTTTGTATCTTTATAGGTTCAAGGAAGCATTAATAAGATCATGGGCAATATAGTTAAATTTCAGTCTGGGGATGAAATATCATATGACGCAATTGTGTTTGCAACTGGATACAAAAGCACAGCAAACATATGGCTGAAGGTACTAACATTGATCTTTGAATTTGCTTAAGTCAAATTATTTTTGGTACAACAATTGTTACATCTTCTAACCAGGCTACATGTTATTTATGAGCGCAGAATGGTGAGAGCATGTTAAATGACAATGGACTGCCAACTAAAAATACCCGAATCATTGGAAAGGAGAAAACATGCTCTATTGTGCTGGGTTGGCAAGGAGAGGATTAGTTGTTATTGCAGCGGATGCCAAGAGTATCGCCAGTGACATAAAATCGATGATAGGCACTATGTCCGGGTAAATTACCTTCAATATGTAGTTCAATAGGCCAAGTGAGTTAAATTATCGATATCTTTCAAACAATTTTATGGCAAGGCTCATATGTGCTAAGGAGTAAGCTCTGCTCTTGTATACTGTCATCAAGGGCCTTCTAGTTCTACTCTCCTTGTGTAAAAGAGCTTTGTATCTTTCGTTAAACTTAAACTTACACTTGTCTACCGTATTCTATTTACTTGGATCTATATATGCATAAGTCTTGGAATCGGTGGTGTATTATCAGTAGAACAAAGCTTGTGTTTCGCACACAAAAAACATCAATACCAGTACCCAGAGCCAAGACACATTTTCCTTTCTTTTTCCCTTTTACACCGTTAAGACTCTGTTTCTATCTTGAAGTCAATGAAACCCAACAGTCTGTTGTCTTCGTAAAAAAAACTAAGCCAAATAAAAAGGCTCTATTAACAGTGGTGTTCGAACGCTAAACAGAAGAAAAGGAGCTAAATGCTGAGCAACTCCATGATAAGTGACTCACGGTCGAACCTTTTTGGAACATCGAATTCAAGTCGGTAACAACAGAAAGCATCATGAATATATATGAAAACAGTAGCAGTCAACTAAGTAACATGTTGAGCAGAACGTTTTATGCCCCTAGCCCTAGTTGTATCCACAATCTCTCCTCTGCTCTGAGGCAAAGCTTAAGAACACACGAGCAATCAACATTACGAGAGCACGAACTAACTAAAATGCAGCAAAAATTATTACTAATATCCAACGCACCAGACGATAGACTAGGACGAGCTGAGTTTCGCATGCAGTCTGCAAGGCTTGCCTCTTGCCACGGCATCACCTGCTAGTAGTTGCCGTTGTACAGCATCAAGCCGACCTGGCCGGAGACGTAGGCGTCGATGCAGGCGTACCGGATCTGCTCGCCGGAGAGGCTGTACGCGTCCCACGGCCCCATCCTTATCCACCGTGGCTTCTCGACGTTAGCCCCCATGACTTGGCGCGCCAGAGCGCTCAGCCCGGCTTGGCGGAGCTCCGGGATGCCCATCGCCTCCACCGCAACGCCACGGAGGTCCTCCAGATTTGATATCTGGAGGTTACAGTCACAGGCCAGGCGGTCGGCGTCTCCGTCCACGCCGACGCCGACGAAGCGGAACTGGTGGTCCAGGAGGAAGTCCGACAGGGCGTAGGGGATGTAGTCGGCGTGAAGGAGCTGAAAGATGAGACAGCGGTTGTCGACGCAGAGCTGAAGGAGCGCGGTGGGGTTCTGCACTCGGCTGTAGCTGGGGCGCCACTCGACATCGAGCCCGACAATGATTTCGTTCCCGCCGCCGCCATACATGGAGTACACCTGCTCGACCCAGCCCTCCACGCCTGCGCCGGAGGAGGTGACGGTGGTGCTGATCAGCTCGCCCCCGAAGGGCACGTCGGTGACATATGTGCCGGCCATACTGGATCGCCTCGTCCGGATGCTGCGGCGGCTTCCAATCTCCCGTGCCAAACGACAAGGGTAAATAGGGTTTCACAGAGGAGTAGATGCGATGGTGTCGATTGTCGAAGATCACGGCGAAGATAGGGGTATCCGGTGGAGACTTAAGTAGAGACGACAGGAATCAGGATGCGAAACGGAAACCTACAGCGTTGTTGGCAGTTTCTCCTTTTTCTTACCACAATTGATGGTGGACCGCCAGCTCTAGCTTGACCTAGACTTCTCGTCTTTACACCACGAGGACCCCTCCGAGGTCCGAGCTGGGAACGAGGTCGTCTGACTTAGTTGAGTCTAGGTCAGAGGGACGTCGAAGGTCAGCGCCGTCATGCGGAATCCAACGGCAACGAAATCTAGCGCGATGCTCGGGTGGAAGGAAAAGCAAGAGGCTCGTACGACGCACGCGAGGAAAAACACGTTGGACGACACCGCCGGAACGAGATTGCCGGAGCCGGACGCGGAGAGCTGCTCTCCACCTGTTGTCGTGTACATGGCCACGAACCCCGCCGCGCCGAATACATGTTGAATAACTAGCGTCGCCGTGAACTTGGCCGGAGCACGCGCGAGTAGCAGCACATCAGTCGGCTCCGCAGCGCACGGCTTTTCCTGTAGTGGTGGCGGCAGCGGGCAGCGGGAGGTGCTTGCGGAACGCAATAGCAGTAGAGCAGGTATGCCCGGACAGTACAGCAAGAGCTCAAACATCCACGTCGGATGACCAAGCAAGCATGCTCCGGATGGCCACGCTACAGCCGCCTAGGGTGGCTCACGAGGGGCGTGTTTGGTAGGCTGCGTGTCTTTCTCACATGCGTCGGGAAGGGTGGGAGGGCAGTGCTGGGCTAAAAAACAGGCTCTAAGTCATGTTGGGCTAGTTGTTTGGTTGCCTGCATCAGTAAACGAGCCACATTAGCCCCAATGTTTGGTTGCACTATTTTTCTGTTTTCGGCTCTGCAAAAGCGACGTCCCCTTGTTTGACAGCGTGAAGAATGCATGTATGCACACAAAAAGAGTGATAGAGTCACCCTATTCAAATTTGGGTGAGGTTACCAGGCAATGCAAAGGAAGATCATGAAGCACAAAACAGGTAATTAACACTGACTAACCACTGATTTCGTCAGGAGAACACACCCACTGACCCAAAATAGAGGGGTTCTTACACCCCACGAGCTAACCAAGAGGTAGGGTTAAGAGTTTGGTTACAGGTGTAATCTGTGCATCTGAGAAGTACTTACACCAGGGGAACACTCCCCTAGCATCAAAACATGAAGAGCATACAAAACAACTGCTCTTCAAGCAACTAACCGTCAACTAGAACTCACTTGGGATGAACTGGACAGACGAAGACCTCCTGAGTGGAGCTGATGAACCTGAACAACTTCACCTTGAAGTCGTCGCCGTCAAACTTGAAGACGAGAACGTCTCCGGTGTCCAGCTTGATCTCCTTGGCGAAGTCTCCCCATCCTTTGAACATGACAAGGTGATCTTCGAACCACCTCAGCTGGACGAAGTACTCACATCACTTGGTGGTGCGTAGTGGAATGCAAAGCTTGGGCTCCTTGCCATCCTTTGTCTTGGGGTTCTTCAGCTTCCACTTCTCCACCAATAGCCTCTGGATGTCAGGCGGGAAGACGATGGAATGAAGATCATCATCCTTCACCACCAGGAAGAAACGCCGGGGAACGATGCCATCAGTAGAGTATCCCAGCTTTGGTGCATGACCCATTTCCCGTTCCCCTTTGCGCTTCTTGTCTGTCATCTCCTTCAACGCCAAGGCCAGACCTGGCACATGAGGACTTGTGACATTGTTGTGCACAATGCAGTCAGTCAGAGGATGTGGAGGCTCCACTATGTTACGGTACTGGGTGTGCCAGTCCTGCAATGGAGCATGAAGTTCAGGCAATGCTAGAGCATGAAGTTCAGGAAATGCTAGAGCATGAAGTTTTGACAATGCAACATCATGAATTGCAGGTAATGCAACATCATGAAGGGCAGGTGATGAACATGGACAGAAACTGAGTCCTACTGACGAGGTAATGCAACATCATGAAGTGCATGTGATGAACATGGAGTAAATGCAATGCAAGATGATGAACATGGACATAAACTGAATCCTAATGACGAGGTAATGCAACTGAATCCTAGTGAAGAACTACAACAAATCTGCAGTGCAAAGAACAGGCAGCACATCTGCAATGCTCAATCCTACATAGATCCGCAATACAAAGAAGATTGGTACCACTTTTACCGAACGGCTCGTCGAGGGGCCGACGCCCGTTGCCGAAGGTGGAGGTGGAGTGACGGTTGCCGGTGGAGGAGGACGAGCGATGGTTGGTGGTGGAGGACAAGTGACGATTGCCGGTGGAGCGTCGGTTGCTGGAGGAGGAGGAGGAGGTTTTGGCGCCGCGAAGCTTGGCAGCAAGTACTGGTTCACCGGAACCTGGACCAGAAGGGGGAACCCAGGCGGCAGCCCAAGAGGTGTCGATGCAACGTGTCGAGGGGTCACCTCGACAGATCTTAGGTTCGAGTGCCCGGATTGATTGAAGGGGGAGAGATCGTGAGTGCTGGTGGTTACCACGGCTGACAAGCAAGGCGATTTACCCAGGTTCAGGCTCCCGGAGGATAACACCCTACTTCCTGCTTGTCTGATCTGTATTGACGGAGTCGAAGGTTACAATGGTGATCCCGGCGAGATGACGATCTCGCTAGGGTTTCGGTGGTGAATATGGATGTACCCTCGACAGAGGTCCCTCCTAGCCTTTATATGGAGGCTAGGTCTCAGGAGTTCGGTGTCGGTTAGGTTTACAAGGTTTGGTAAGTATCTACCGACCTAATCTTCGACTTCCTTGGGACGTACGTTGTCCTTGTTGGGCCCTTCACGGGCCTGCAGTGGCTAATCTTGAGGCTTGGCATGCACTACGTATCTCATAGTGGGGCACCCGAAGGGTAGGCCCACGTCAGTAGCCCCGAGTACTTGGTCGAATCGTAGAATCGGGTAAGGACTCCTTTCTTTGTGCACGCCTTTCTTCGTGAGTCGAACGCTTGTCGACTGCCTTGATGTGCTTCGTCTTGAGTTGATGACTCGAACATGCGTTGGACGGCTGGGCAACCCAATCCTTTGAAGATTTCGACTGTATTCTATCGGGAGCGCGAACAGTGCTCCCGATGGGAGTAGCCCCCGAGATTAAGCTGAAATGCTTGTAGTTGAGATTAATCTCAAAAACCTCTCTCAGTCGAAAGAAATTTCTGAAACCCTCCCGATGGGAGTGACTTAGGAATTCGCTGATTAAATCAGAGTCCTTTCTCAGCCTTTGTGGCTTACTATGTGCTGCACTTTCGAGTTCTCATTCAGCCAATGGGCCTACTGTTAGTACTCGAATGGAGTTGGAGTTTTTATTCAGCCTGTTGGCCTACTTGTGGAACTCGAATGAAGTTCGAGTGTTTCTTCAGCCGGGTTGTTTACTTGACAGTCAAAAAGATGCGTCAAACTCTTGCTCAGCCGAATGGCTTACTGGTTTGCTTCTCCATGTTGACGTCATGGCTGACGTTTTCTTGTCTGCCGTCGATGGGACGTGACGCTGCGGTCCCGCTGTCAGTGTTGACCTGCGGCGACGTTTGCAGCTCTGATTTGACCGCTCGGCGCGAAATTTTTGCGGCGTGATGATGGCTTCCTCTTTTCCCGTGCGTAGTGGGCGGCGTGGCTCGCGACGGTTGCGTTCTCCGCGTGCCACTGTAATGTACCTGCACTTAGAAAATGGCAAGGTACCTGTGTATAGTGCAAACCCCTGGATCGTTTCATTTGCACACACAGTTTAAGATGAATACCACAACATTGTATCAATTATTACATGAATGATCCAGACTTAGAAAAATAAATGGTTCGATACATCTTTGCATAGCTTAAAGCTAGCTTAAAACAATAAAGCAGCGGAAATAAATCTTCAAAGATCCTCCATCTTCATGATGCGCCACAGGCGAAGACATGTTGGTTGTAGACTCGAAACCCAAACGTAGTCCTTACTCATCGTCAGAAAATTCAGCAACAATTAATAATTTGCAACAGAGAGGGTCAGATACCATTAAAAATGGATCTGGCAAGTGACACTATGTGGACACTTAATGGAATAACTCTATAGCCTATATGCATATTTGGCTGGTGTAGTTCAAGGCTGTTTTGCATAAAGCCAATTTTTGCCTAACACTTTGTAAAGCTTTTCTTCCAATTTAAGACAAGTATGGCTTGAAAACCATAGTCTCATCTACCCTTGTTCACCCATCAAAATTTTACTTAGAGAAATAAGATGTTGGGAGCCACCATTGACATCCTTGATCAGCTGCTTGAATTGTCCGTAACCGGGGACACGGCTAAGTACTTAGTTTTTAACTCTGCAGAGGTTGTGCACTTTCACCATTAGACCCAACAAACCCAAACTATCCTCAAGCAATCAAATTATGCTAAGGAAAAGGAGAGAGTTGAGACGAGACTTTTCAGAAGCATATTCTCCATCCCATACTGGCTTGACCCGTTCCACCTACATCCTCTACATCTGCTTGTCAAGCCAGGAGGAGTCCACGCAACCTAATCCATCTAGCCAGAGCCCATATGACTAATGGCTGCACGGTAAGCAACTTCACTTAGAGAAACATTGGTCCCTTAATACCCTGGGTGGCAACCACAAGTGACCATCCCTTAGAGGTCACCCCTAAGAGATGACACTCAACCTTTCCATCATCTTTTCAAAACCAAGTCCACCCAGGTGATAAATTACGTAGTAGAATTAAACTTTAAAGAAAACACATTTGCATAACATCAAATAATCTACTAAGTTATCACAGGGGTTCTAGACACAACTAGTGTAAAAGTATGGTGGGTTTAGCATATAGCAATAATACTATCCAACACATGCATATAAGGAAATACACTAAGTAATGCATATAAAAATATTTAGGAAATTTCATGGGGGTGTGCCACTTGCCTTGGCAAACCGGAGTGCAGTAGTAGCAGTTGCAACAACCTTCGTCTCTCTCCGAAATTTCTATCAAGTCAAACAAGCCACAAATAAACATACAATCATAAATGCAACACTTTAGAAAAATATGACATGCATGAGATGCAGAACATTTCAAGGAATTAGGGTATGCATGACATGCAAAACATTCCAAGGAAGTAGACAAAATAACTTAAACCATTTGGCTAGGTCAAGGTCAAGGTTTGGCAAAATAAACTTGACAAAACAACAACTTGAAAAGTTGTAAGGCATCTTCAAGTCTTCACATGTTTGATCTTCAAAACATCTTCAACTCCTTTGTAGTTTCATTGATCTTCAATGGTCTTCAATTAGCACTCTAGGAACTTAGTCATAAACACAAAGGACTTGGTCTATGTCCAAAGTGAAAGACAAAATTAGAAAGAAAGAGAAGATAGAAAGAAAGAAGTAGTTGGTCTTCCAAGAATCTTCTCCGGGCTTCCTTGTAACTTGCTCCTTGGTGTGTTGACTTTATTGAAATTTGTAGACTTGATGGTTCTGCAAACTTGATGATGTTGGCAACATCCAGATTGGTCTTGAATATAACTTAGTCACCATGAAGTCTAAGAGAAGAAGGAAGAAAAGGACAAAAAGGAAAGAAAGACTTAGAAAAATGTAGATGGTTGGTCTTCATGAACTTCTTCGTGATTTTCTTCTAAGTACTCTTACTTCTTGGAGATGCTTCTGGAGTCTTGTTATCTTGGCTAAGTCCTTCATTGGTTTCCACTAATTCTAACTTAGTGGTTTTCGACTAGGAGGGTCAAAAGGGCTAACATGCATCCTCAATTTTTTTTAAGGAGGAATGTCATGTAAGTAGTGCAAAATATTTCTAAGTCAATGCAAGACAAGTAAGATGTTCCAAAAATAACTAAGGACCAATGAGGTCAAACAATAAGTCAAAACAATTTCTAAGTAAGGGTTCATAAATTAAGGTTTTGGTATTTTGCTAAGGAAAAATACTTTAAAACAATAGTTGATAAATTTTCTAAGGACAAACACTTGTCAAAAATAACACTTAGGAAATTATTCTAAAACAAATAAGTTTTCAAGATGCTAAATTTTTCTAAGGAGAAGATTTAGCACTTTTAAGGTGTTGAAATTTTTCTAAGGAAATAGTGTTGTCAAAATAATTATCAAATATTTTCTAAGGAAGAAAAATACTTTGTTTGGAGAGGCAAAATATTTCTAAGTACTTTTTGTAACTAAAGTGATCAAAATATGACTAAGTCATTTTATTAGCTGAATAGATGAAGAAAAATAATTTTAATCAATTTTAATTATTAAAATAACACCTAAAAAGCATTTAATCAATATTAATTACAAATTCATAGAAAATACATTTACAAAATTGGTAGAGTATTCCTACGGCTAAATATTAACTAAACAAAAATATACCAATTGGATTTACTCCGGAATCAAATTTGAAAATCAAGTTAAGTCAATTTTACTTAAACAGCCATTTTAAAATTGAACCAAAATAAGATTGTCAAAACATAAAAGTAAATATGCCAAAAGTTTCTACGTGTCATAAGCTTTCCAAAAATATTTTATTTGTAAAATTTGGCCAAACCAATAAAAAGTAGTGATAGATCTAAGATCTAGGGTCTTTTCTGCAAAACCGCCAAATAAAATAAAATTGAGAAAATCTTTTTCCACGCTAGCGCTGACGAGGCATTGACTGCTGACAAGGCTTGAATTGGCGCTGACGAGGCTTCGACGTGGCTTGACGTGGCGCTGACGTGGCTGCTCCTGATTCGCCCGTACCGATTTGTTTAAAGGATCAAATCTTAGCCATAGAAAACAGATCTAACGGTCTAGATCTAACAGACCAAAATAATCTACAGGTCAGGGGCTTTCCAGAAATATTTTATTTACAAATTTTGAACTTATAGATTTAAAACTATAACTAAAATAATATTTTACATGTTTCTGTAAATAACAAGTTAGCGCATGACTAAAACACAAGTTTTTTTATACCACTGTATTCTACACGCTCATACGAATCCATAGACTACAAAAACATTGAAAACAGAGTTACGGTTGATTTGATATGAATTTTACAAGATCTGACAAGTTTCTGAGATCTAAAACGAAAAACAGAAAAAGAATTGACATGTGGCGTGACAAGATTAGCTAGTACCTCTTCATCTAAAGGTTCTACACCGTAGATTGGAGATCTAACGGCCAGGAACAAAACCATGCTGGACACGGTGGTGCTCACCGGAGAAGATGAACAACGGCTCGTCGGTGTTGTCCCTGGTGCTCCCCTACTCACGGTGAAGACGATGGATGGCTTTATGGCGTCCCACGGTGATGAAATCAACGACAGCGACGAACGTCCCGAGCTCCCGCTCCGGCGACCTTCCGGCGACGATTACGGCCTCCCTGGTTCACCGTTTTCAGAAAGAAAAGTTCAGGGTGGTGCGAAATAAGATGGGCAGAAGGATTGACAAGGTTAGACAGGCTCGTTTAGTCTGAGACGATGGCGACCACCTTCGGAGCGTGTCAATGTCGGCGGCGGCGGCAGATCGAAACCAGCTCGAAATTCGGGCAGCCTGGCAGTTTGTTTTTGGGGAAAAGTTGGGGGAAAAGGTGCCTAGGGTTTTGGGGTTTGTATAGACGAAGTTTCGTGGCAAACGGATAAGTGAAATGGAAGAAATCGAGGATTTCTCGGGGCTGTTTTAGACACGAACGAACTCGTGTTCGTTCTGGGAGTTCTTCCCTGGTATGTGATGTACGTGGATGATGAAAATGGGCTGGAGTTGGTGTTGTTGGGCCTGCCCACCTTCTTGGGCCAAGGCTGCTGTTTGCTGCGCGTGCGAGAGAGGGGAGATGGGCTCGGCCCAGTTAGGCTAGGTTCGCATTTGTTTCAGAAAACGTTTTTCTTTTCTGTTTTATTCAAAACCAAATAACTATTGAATTTTAAAACCAAATCAAATCAAGCCACTTTCAATAATTTTTATAAAAACATGCCCCACATAATTAATGTGACTTGGGGATATAATTTACAAAAGAATATATGCTACATTCGAAATAGTTTGAATAGTATTTGCAAATGTTTTGCAAACTAGGGTTTCGAATTATTTTCTCTAACTTTTCCCAATTTGAAATAAACATAATACAAACATTTACAGAACAATTAAAGAAAAGTCAAAATATTATATAGGACATAAATTATCCTTTTGATATATTTTCTCAAATATGTTTTCAAGTGGAATTAAAATTCCCACTTTTGAAATATACAAATGCAACAATACAATATGCAGATGAATGCATGCATGATTTTTCTTTTTAAAGCAAAATACACAATAGTTTTGAAAAGTTTTAAATTTTTCTGATTTTTCAACTTTTTTGAAAAACCTGGGATGTTACAACCACGTGTAGGGCTAGATGGAGTGTGCCGTTTGTAGATGCTGATTGAACGGTTGCGATTCGCCTTCGCTGCAGTATATTAATTTCACCACGGCGTGGGGAAAGTTATCTCCTTGCCATTCTCACCCTTTCCGTTCCAGAGCTTCTTCTTCTTCCTCGCGCGCAAGCACTCCTTTCACCATTGCCGAAGCAGCTTCCACCGCAGCCATGGGGAAGAAACCCGGCGTTCCGAAGGCCAAGAAGGGAGGCAATGAGAAGACCGCCGACGCCGACGATCTCGGCCTGAGGAGGGTGGACTGCGACTGGTCCAAGTCCTCCGTGAATACTGCAGATCTTAATGATCTGCGGGAGAAGAAGCTGTTGCCGCCATTGGAGCAGTTGAAGACACGCGCCCCGGGGAAAGAGGTAATCCCTTCCCCGCGCCATGGGAAGCGCGTTTGCTTTGTGGAATTTCTGCACAGGGGCTTTTCCTTCCCCCTCCATGATTTTGTTCGTGGTCTCCTGTATGCCTATGGGATTCAGATGCATGATCTGACTCCCAATGGCATCTTGAGCATCGCGAGCTTCTTCGTGCTATGCGAGTGCTTCCTGGGGATTGCTCCCAACTGGCTGTTGTGGAAGACAATCTTCAACGTGAAGCGCAATGTCGGGAAGGGGAGCATCGTGTACCCTGTCGGAGGCTTCGGCATCCAGTTGCGCGGCAACATCAACTTCTTCCAGATGAAGAAGTCCGACTCCGTCCAAGGCTGGCGGAAGCGGTGGTTCTATGTCAGCTGCGAGCAAGACGGGTTGCGTGACTTTGTGGCTGATAAGCCGCTGAGGAAGACGAATGCCTGGGCGCACGCCCTGTCGTAGGACGAGAAGGCGACTGTGAAGCCGCTCGTGTCGACCATCGCTGGCCCGCTGAAGACGCTGGGCAAGGAGTCGGGTGGCTTGCACCTCATCGCCACCTTCGTCAAGATGCAGGTGCAGCCGCTCCGTGCCCGTATCCACCCAATGTGGGAGGATCAGGGTGTCAACGACCCCACTCGCCTGTCTTCGACTGAGCTGAGTGACGAGGAGGTCGTCCAGAAAGTGAGGGCTATCACCAGCCTTCGGGCAGCTGACCCCTGCAATGTCAAGTGCCCCATCACTCCTTATGGGGTGGAGAGTCGACTGCCTGCACTAAGTTTCTCTTGTGCTTGTACATGTACTCCTTTTGCTTTGCTTTTTCTCACTCGAATTTTCTTTTGGATGATAGGGTTACCCCAGTTTCGAGTGCCTTCCTCCGCTGATGGAGAACGGCCCTCACGAAGAGGCCGCGTTCCCTGCAGAGGAACCGGCAGATGATGATGAACTTCCTTCCGCTCATTCTCCTGAAGAAGAGCCGGAGGAAGTCGAAGTTGATGAAGATGAGTTGCGGCCACAAAAATGCCCACGACACGAGAAAGGTGACTCTGCTTCTGCGAGTTCACCTGCCGGTGTGCGGCCGCAGAAGAGGAGGACGACACAGGTTCTTCCTCGCCGAGTGCCAAGGGATCGAAGGGCGCTCAGGAACCGCTGACGGTGGATCCTCTCTCCTCAGTGCCACCCTTGGATTTCGGCAGGATGCCCTCTATCTCCGTCGACAGCGACGACGACGAGGAGATGAGGTAAAGTGCTTTTTCTCGAATTGCCATCTGTGCCTTTTTGTATGATTCTTGATTGTCTTTTGTTTATGTCCTTAGTGACCTTGCTGGCGCTGCGCCTCCCGCACATGGTGCGGAACACACTTCGGCTCCCCCCATGGAAGAGAAGCAGTCGGACGCTCCGGATGCGAGTGCCGCAGCCACGACTGAAGTGGCTAAGGCTTCGACTTCTGCCGTCCTGGAGGAGCTGGTCACTCCGACTCCAAGCTCGGCATCAGTTCAAGAGTATGTAAGTGTCCTTCTTTTTTAGATTGAATCATTGGGAGCACGAGCAGTGCTCCCGATGGGAGTAGCCCCCGAGGCTGTGTGCAACTAGTATAGTTGGGCACAGACTCAAACTTTTTGCTTCTGTACTTTGCAGCCCTTCTACCGCCAGCAGGTGACGGCAGCCGAAGCCTATATCTGGCTAGAGCAGGAGAGGAATCAACTCCTCGCTGACTTGAAGCAGGCGAAGTGTAAGTCCTTTCCAGAATGTTCCATGTCGAATTTTTGTTTCTTCTTTGCTGCTTCAATACTTTTTCTGTCACGGTCGATCAGCAAACTGCGGCCACCCGAATGACCGAGCTGGAGGCTGAGAATAAGAGTGCCAAACAAGCACTCGAAGAGGCCAAGAAGCGCGAAGATGACAAGCGCGACTCGGAGAAGACTCAAGTGGAGCGCTTACTCTCACTCGCCGACGTTGTTGGTCGTAAGTGTCTTGTTATTGTTGATACACTATTTTTTTGTATCTGTCAGTCGAATGCTGATCCTTTGCTTTAACATAGGTGCTTGTGGTGGTGCTCCTCCTGCTGACTCCTCCAGCGAAAACAGCACCCTGGAGCAGGCTGTAAGCTTTGTCGATAGGGTCTATGCTTATGCTTCGGCTGCGATGGCCAAGTCTTCTGGAGCTCTGGCGACTGTTCATCAGGGCATCTTGCCCAACAAGCCAGCACCAAGTGACATCGACACCCTAACTGCGCCGTTCGGTACCGGGTCGACAATCATGGCAGACTACACCCGCACATAGACAGTACGGGGCTCGGAGCTCACCTTCCAGCTGTTGCTTGGGCATCAGGTCGTAGGTAACTTTGACAAAGTCATCAGCCAGTTCCCCAAGAGGCCTGATGGCAAAATTTTGTCGCCGAGCGCGGTGAAGCCGGAAGCAAGTCGTCTGGCGAAGGAGGTCGTGTCGCTTTTTGAAAAGCGGGTCGCCAAACAAGCAGAAGTGGCGACTTGCAAAAGTAGATCGATGTCTGAGTCAGTGTCATAGGCTAGATGTGCGCCTTTGCTTAAACTTGGCTTCTGTAATGAACTTCTGAATCTGATGGTTCGCCTCGCTAGGACCTTTATTTTGAGATTGTAAAACTTTGCTTTGAACTAATGAAGTCGAATCTTCACTGCATTAGGTGTTTTGCTTTGCTAACCTTTGCATAAAGGTGTTTTGTTGCTTGACTTGCTTCATTGTTGAAACAGGAGGGGCTGAACATAGATTTTGGGAGAATCGACTGGCCAGAGATTGTTCCAATGCCAGCTGCTCCTCGGCGAAGGGTTGAACATCGTCCTCGTCCTACTCGAAGCCAGAGCGACCAGAAACTGATATCATGGATGAATCGAATCGTTGACTTGGAGAAGTCGCTGAAGGACAAGCAGAAAGAACTCGACCAGCTGAGGGCATGGCCTGCTCCTTCAACCAAACGCGAGCAGTACTTGCTTGGCGAGATGGACTTGATCTGTCGACAATTGCAGTGAGTACTGGATCCTTCGACTTGTGCAGCTTCATCTTCGAGACCGAATGCTGGCTTAGTTTTGCTTGATTGCGTTGTAGATGTGAATCCCGACTGGAGGGCTGAGCAACTCTGAGTGGAGCAACGTGTTGAGCGGGAGGCGAAGGGCGCTGCTTCGGGCGTCCAATACTTCTGGTCTGACACGCCCAAGGCCAAGGTGCTGGCTCTGATGTTGGACCGCACCTGGCGCGCGGCGATCTTACTTCTGGGGTGCCAGAAGACCATGTCGAAACTGCATCGGGTGATGTTTCCTCACAATCCGCAGCCACAAGGGATATCTGCGCTGATGGACCAATTTCAAGATGGTGCGGCCGTTAAGCAAGCTGTCCGTGCTTAACTTGTGGCTGGAGCAAATATCGCCTTGGCGTTCTTCTGTAAGTACCGGCCAAATTTCCCACTCGATAGAGTTATTGGCGGCTGGCCTGACGCAGAGCATTACGCCGAGTCCTTGCCATACGCAAGGCAGATGGTCGAAGATGTCCAACGCCGCACTGAGTAGCTGGTAGGTCCATTGGATGCACCAAAGGATGAACCTAGAGGGTAGAGAGAAGATAAAAACTTTGTTGTATGTTAATAGCTTGTAACTGTGAGGGTTGACCTCTAAACTCATATGCGAATATGATGTACGTAAGTGTAAATGCATCTTCGAGTGTGTGAATACTCTTGTGAATCCTGTGCGGCGCAGCCCCCGAGTGATCGAGTGTGACCTAGGATTTTACTTTTGAAACCTGTGTGGCGCAGCCCCCGAGCGTTCGAGTGCGGCCTAGGATTTTACTTTTAAACCTGTGTGGCGCAGCCCCGAGTGTTCGAGTGCGGCCTAGGATTTTACTTTTAAACCTGTGTGGCGCAGCCCCCGAGCGTTCGAGTGCGTCCTAGGATTTGATTTTGTGGACTTGTATGGCGCAGCCCCCGAGCGTTCGGGTGCGGCCTAAGTTTTTTCTTTCAACTTGTATGGCGCAGCCCCCGAGCGTTCGGGTGCGGCCTAGTTTTTTCTTTCAACTTGTATGGCGCAGCCCCCGAGCATTCGGGTGCGGCCTAATTTTTTGTCAGGAGCCTGTGTGGCGCAGCCCCCGAGCGTTCGGGTGCGGCCTAGGTTTTTCTTTTAACTTGTATGGCGCAGCCCCCGAGCGTTCGGGTGCGGCCTAAGTTTTTTGTCAGGAACCTGTGTGGCGCAGCCCCCGAGCGTTCGGGTGCGGCCTAAGCTTTTCTGAACTTGTGTGGCGCAGCCCTCGAGCGTTTGGGTGCGGCCTAAGTTTTTCTTGAACTTGTGTGGCGCAGCCCCCGAGCGTTCGGGTGCGGCCTAAGTTTTTTTTTCGACTTGTGTGGCGCAGCCCCCGAGTGATCGGGTGCGGCCTAAGTTTTTCTGAACTTGTGTGGCACAGCCCCCGAGCGTTCGGGTGCGGCCTAAGTTTTTCTTCCGACTTGTATGGCGTAACCCCAAGTGATCGGGTGCGGCCTAAGTTTTTCTGAACTTGTGTGGCGCAGCCCCCGAGCGTTCGGGTGCGGCCTAAGTTTTTCTTTCAACTTGTGTGGCGCAGCCCCCGAGCGTTCGGGTGCGACCTAAGTTTTTCTGAACTTGTGTGGCGCAGCCCCCGAGCGTTCGGTTGCGGCCTAAGTTTTTCTTTCGACTTGTATGGTGCAGCCCCCGAGTGATTGGGTGCGGCCTAAGTTTTTCTGTTTGGAACCTGTTTGGCGCAGCCCCCAAGTGTTTAGGTGTGGCCTAGGTTTGTGTTGCTTTTTTATTGCAAAAAGTAAAGGAAAGAGCTTGTTTCTTCAAACCACTTCATATATTAAGTCAGCAAGCCGCCTCATTAAAAACCTTCCAGTCCCCTTAGGTACCCTGAAAGGAAAAGAGCGCGTCTGAAACCTGCTGCTTGTTGGCGTGTAAGTACAGTTACATTGGGGTGTCGACTAGGCGTAGAAGCGGCGCAGCTGCGCAGCGTTCCATGGGTTGCTGCAGTGCTCCAATGTCTTCGAGTTCTTCAAGAGGTAGGCACCATTGCCGAGTGCCTCCGTGACGATGTATGGTCCTTCCCATGGGGATGCGAGCTTGTGCACCTTCTTCTGCTTGAGTCGCAACACCAGGTCACCAGGGACGAAGGATCTGGCTCGCAGTCGTCGATCGTGGTAATTGCGAAGGCTCTGCTGGTATATGGCTATACGAGATAGCGCGATGTCTCGAGCCTCGTCGAGTACGTCCTTATCAGCCTCCATTGCTTCATCAGCGTCTGACTCGTCGTAGAGCGTTACGCGAGGTGCGTCAAAGCGTATGTCGTGTGGCATGACTGCTTCAGCTCCGTAGACCATGAAGAATGGGCTATACTGGGTGGATCTGTTGGGCGTGGTGCATAGGCTCCACAACACGTCTGGTAGCTCTTCCACTCAGGCTCCTGCAACACGTCTGAGTGGCACGAACAGTCGTTTCTTGAGGCCACGAGAGACAAGTCCATTTGCCTTCTCGACCTACCCGTTGGACTAGGGATGTACGACTGAGGCGTAGTTGAGCTTGATGCCTTGGTCCGCGTAGAACATCTTGAACTCTTCAGCTGTGAAGTTGGTGCCATTGTCGGTGATGATGTTGTTGGGCACACCGAATCTGAAGATGATGGACCTGATGAAGTTGACTGCTGATGAGGCAGTCGAACTTGTGATTGGGACAACTTCGATCCACTTGGTGAACTTGTCGACTGCGACGAGCAGGTGCGTGTGCCCGCCAGGGGATGATTTCTACAAGGGCCCACCATGTCGAGTCCCCACTGGGCGAAGGGCCAAGCGAGTGGTATCGTCTTGAGCTCGGATGCGGGTGCATGTGGCTTGGTGGCAAACTTCTGGCATCCAATGCATCTCTTGACCATGTCTTCAGCTTCTTGCATGGCGGTGGGCCAGTAGAATCCCGCTCGAAAGGCCTTGGCAACGAGGGCGCGACTGCTGGCATGGTGCCCGCAGATACCCGCGTGGATGTCGAGCAAGATGGCCTTGCCGTCTTCTGGGTCGATGCAGCGCTGCAGCATTCCCGATATGCTACGCTTGTAGAGCTCTCCATTGATGATCGTGAAGGCCTTGGCACGGCGAGTGATGCGCTTGGCTTCTGTCGGGTCTGCTGGCAGTTCCTTTCGCAGCATGTACGCGAGAAAAGGGTTAGTCCATGTAGGTTCGATCAACAGTACCTCAATGGGTTGCGTGCCAGGCGCCTCCTGGTCTTTTGCTGGTGAGTCGGGCGAGCCTGAGGTCGATGTCGAAGGTTCGTGCGGCTGCTTCAGCTTGATGGAGCGTTGCGTGATGCACTCGAGGAAAACTCCGTCTGGCACCTTCTCCTTTCTTGAGCCAATGTTGGCGAGTAAGTCCGCCTCTTTGTTGCTTTCGCGACCCACGTGGCGTAGCTCACAACCTTCAAAGTTGCCTTCCATGATGTTGTATAGGTCCCGGTATGCGATCATGTTGTCTGCAATGGCGTCGCAGTCCTTCATGGTTTGCTGCACGATGAGGTTCGAGTCCCCATAGATCATGAGGTGAGTAGCACCGCAGTTCTTGGCCATTCGCATGCCGTGGAGGAGACCCTCGTACTCTGCCTCGTTGTTTGTTGGTCTCTTGAAGGTCATCTGCAGCACGTAGCGGAGCTTGTCGCCTTTAGGTGAGATCAGAACGACACCTGCACCCGCGCCATCGTATTTCTTGGAGCCATCGAAGTACATGGTCCAGGCGTTAGATAGGTCCGGGACAGATGGTAGCTGTGCTTCGATCCACTCCGTCGTGAAGTCTGGGAATACTTGTGCCTTGATTGCTCTCGGGTGTGCGTACTTCAGTTCCCATGGGCCTAACTCGATGACCCACTTGGCGACTCTTCCCGTGGCGTCTGGGTTGGTAAGGATGTCTCCGATGGCGGATGAGCTAACCACCGTTATCGGGTGCCAGAGAAGTAGTGCACCAGCTTTCTTGAGCTCATGAAGACACCATATGCGAGCTTTAGTAATGCGGGTACCTCTGCTTGGACACGGATAGAACCTCTTGAGGTAGTAGATGGGTCGCTGCACAAGGTGTCCTTTGCCTTCATCTCGCTCGACGACGAGGACTGTGCTGACCACTCGATTTGTTGCTGCGACATAGAGGAAGATGGGTTCCTTCTCAGCGGGTGCGACAAGGATGGGCGGAGTCGACAGGACGCGTTTGAGATGCGTGAATGCTGCCTGCGCTTCTTCCGTCCACTCGAACTTGTCCGCTTTTTTCATCAGTTGGTAGAAAGGGAGTGCCTTTTCGCCCACTTACTAATAAATCGACCGAGTGCCGCGATTCGACCAGCTAGGCGCTGGACTTCTCGGAGCTTGGTCGGAGGTGGCATCGTCAGAATAGCTTCTATCTTCTCTGGATCTGCTTCGATTCCTCGTGCCGACACCAGATACCCGAGCAGCTGCCTGCGGGTACGCCGAAAGCGCACTTGTCTGGGTTGAGCTTGATCTGGTACTTGTTGAGGTTCGCGAATGTCTCGCGCAGGTCTTGGAGGAGCGTGTCCTCCTTGCGGGTCATGATGACGATGTCGTCGACGTAGACTTGTACGTTCTTCCCGATCTGCAGCTCGAGCAGTTCTGCATCATGCGCTGGTAAGTGGCACCCGTGTTCTTGAGTCCGAAGGGCATCGTCTGGTAGCAGAAGACGTCGTGAGGCGTGATGAAGGCTGTTTTCTCCTGGTCTTCGACTCTCAGCTTGATCTGGTTGTAACCCGAATACGCATCCAGGAAACATAGGCGCTCGCAGCCTGCGTTGAGTCGATGATCTGGTCGATGCGTGGCAAAGGGAAGTGGTCCTTCGGGCAACACTTGTTGAGGCTGGTGAAGTCGACGCACATGCAGCGCGCAGTCGACTTCTTCTTCTCGACTAGGACTGGGTTAGCGAGCCAGTCTGATTGCTTGATCTCTCGAATGAATCCAGCGTGACGTAGCCTGTCGATCTCCTTGGTGATGAAGATTCGCTTCGGCTCAGGGACACAACGCATGGTTTGTTTGACTGGTCGTGCAGCATCTTTTAACTGGAGGGAGTGCTCGGCAAGTTCCCTGGGTACTCCTGGCATATCTGAAGGTGCCAGGCGAAGATTTCCCAGTTCTCACGGAGGAACTTGACGAGCGTGCCTTCCTATGCGCTAGTCAGCTTGTGGAGACTCGAGCGGTCTTCTCAGGGTCCGTCGGGTGGACTTGGACTGCCCTTGTGTCATTGGTGGCGTTGAATGCTGCGTCGTAAGCTGGCTTCTTGGCAACAAGAAAGATGGTCCTGTCGTTGTCGCGAGACACTTCTTCGAGTTGTTCTTGCATGCCGAAGGACTCGGAGATCTTGTTGAAGTCTCTGTCGCATCTATCTGATCGATCGAAGTCACCGTTCACCGTGATGACTCCTTTCGGGCCCGGCATCTTCAGCATGAGGTAGGCATAGTGCGGTATGGCCATGAATCTTGCGAATGTTGGGCGTCCAAGTATCGCGTGGTACTGCGACGCCCAGTCGACGACCTCGAAGTCGATTGCCTCTTTTCTGAAGTGGTCAGGCGTGCCAAAGGTGACGTCGAGTGTGATTGTTCCCACAGGTAGAACTGCTTTCCCGGGTACTATGCCGTGGAAGGTGCTTCCTGATTTGGCAAGGTTCGTCAAGGATCTGCCCATCTTCCGGAGAGTGTCAGCGAATATGATGTTGATGCCGCTGCCTCCGTCCATGAACACCTTGGTCATAGCAAAGTCGCCAATCTGCGCTTCAACCACGAGTGCGGCTGTCCTGGCCGTGGCACTCTTGGCGGGTGATCGGCTCTCGAAAAGACGATGTCAGTCTCGACCCTCGCAGATACTCTGGGGTTGCAGGTGGGCAAGCGACAGCTTGGTAGACTTGCCGACTGATCAGCTTCTGGCACCTGTTCGTTGGGCGCCCTTTCTGGATCATGTTCAGTTGTCCTCGTGCGACTGGGTACTGGTCTTCCCTCACTCGACTTCTTCCTGTTGGGGTTGCTGCTGTACGTATGCTGCCGCTACATGCGCTGGTGCAGCCGCGGGTGCAGCTGTGGGTGCAGCTGCGGGTGCGGCCTGGATAGCCAGCTGTGCTGCAGGTTGTACCGCAGGTGCTTGTGGTTGAACCTTTTTTTTGGATGGCCTCGTATATCTTGAGGGCTTTCCTACAATCTTTCAGCAGGTGGTTAGTGATACGTCTCCAACGTATCCATAATTTCTGATGATCCATGCTTATATTATACCAATTGCTACATGTTTTGTATACACTTTATATAATTTTTATGCATTTTCTGGGACTAACCTATTAACAAGATGCCACAGTGCCAGTTCCTGTTTTCTGCTGTTTTTGGTTTCAAAAAAGTTGTTCTGGAAATATTCTCGGAATTGCACGAAACAGGAGTCAAAGTCCCTATTTTTCAAACACGTACACGAAGTCCGAAGGAGAGACGAAGGGGGGCTGTGGGCCGCCCTCACCACGTGGCGGCGCGGCCCCACCTTCTACCGTGCCGTGACGTGGTGAGGGCCCCACAGACCTCCACCTACGCCGTCCCTTCGCCTATATATTCATCTTTTCGGGAAAACCCTAGACACCCGAGCCAATATTCCAGAAAACATCCGCCGCAGCCGCCATCGTCAACCTAACTCGGGAAGGTTCTGAAGCTCTCCCCGGTACCCTAGCGGAGGGGGGAATCATCACCGGAGGGCTCTACATCGCCATGCCTGCCTTCGAAGTGATGTGTGAGTAGTTCATCTTTGGGCTATGGGTCCATAGCAGTAGCTAGATGGTTGTCTTCTCCTCTTGTTCCATCATGTTTAGATCTTGTGAGCTGCCTATCATGATCAAGATCATCTTATTGTAATGCTACATGTTGTGTTTGCTGGGATCCGATGAATATTGATACTATGTCGAGTTGAATATTGAATTATCATGTCTATGTCTTTTATGATCTTGCATGCTCTCCGTTACTTGTTGAAGCTTTTGCCAAGTGAATGCTTGTGACTCCAAGAGGGAGTATTTATGCTAGATAGTTGGGTTCGGCCTCCATTTAATCTGGGACAGTGACAGAAAGTTCTAAGGTTGTGGATGTGCTGTTGCCACTAGGGGTAAAACAGCAATGCTTTGTCTAAGGATGAATGTGTTGTTTACATTATGCACTTTACTTAATGCAATTGTCTGTTGCTTGCAACTTAATACTGGAAGGGGTGCGGACGCAAACCTGAAGGTGGACTATTTAGGCACAGATGCATGCTGGATAGCGGTCTGTGTACTTTGTCGTAATGCCCAAATAAATCACATAGTAGACACTACAACTTGCACATGCATATTATGCACTTTTCAATATTGTCAATTGCCCAGCTGTAATTTATTTACCCAGCATGTTAGTTATCTTTATGGAGAGACACCACTAGTGAACTGTGGACCCCGGTCCATTCTTTTACATCTGAAATACCATCTACTGCAATCATTGTTCTCTTTCATTCTCTGCAAACAAACATCATTTTCCATACAACATTTTTAATCCTTTGTTTTTAGCAAGCCGATGAGATTGACACCCTCACTGTTTTGTTGGGGCAAAGTAGTTTGATTGTCTTGTGTACAGGTTCCAAGTCAACCGTCAAGACTTTGCGCCGAGTTTTCCGACGCCGTTGACACCTTCGAAGCATCGCTGACTTCCTACTGGATTGATAACCTCGGTTTCATACCGAGGGAAGACTTGCTGCTATACTCATCAAACCTTACACGCATCAGTTAGCACTCCACTTTCCTGTCTCAGGGTTCCGGAACATGTGATGCTTGCATGGCTGTTCGAGTTCCTCTTCAGGGGAAAGGGTGCGGCGCTTCCACTCGCGTTTCTGCCCCCCGTCGTTGCGGTAGCTATCTTGATTTTGGCTGTAGTAGCCTTGGCTGTTTTGGCGACTGTTGTCGCGACTGCCGTCATCACGGGGGTTGCTGAACCCTGCCGCTACTAGTTCGATTGAGTCTCTTCCGTCGTAACGGGGTTTCTTCTTGCGGCGATCATCTCTCCAGTTGCTTGGGCCGCCTTCTTCTTTTACCGCGTAAGGGCTGTCGTTTCGAATGGAGTCTTCTCCGTCCGCCCATTGGTTTGCTATCTTCATGACTTCGACCATGGAGGTTGGTTGGAGTCGACCGAAAGCTTCCCTGAGGTCTTGGCGCCACACGCCACGCTGAAAGGCGTCCATTGCCCTGTCTTTTGAGACGACTCCGATGCTGTTGCGCAGCAGAGTCCATCGTGAGATGTACGAGCGTAATGGCTCATCCCTTCCTTGCTTGCAGTCCTGTAGCTCGACGAAGGTGCCTGGTCGCGAGTATGTTCCAAGGAAGTTCTTGACGAAAGCTTCTTCGAATTGCTCCCACGAGTTGAAGGAGTTCTTGAGCTGGGTCTGGAGCCACCCGCGTGCAGATCCAATGAGCATCAACTGAATGTACTGCATCGCGGTAGTCGTGCTGCCTCCTTGACAGTTGCAGGTGATGAGGTAGTCTTCGAGCCAGAGCCTCGGGTCTTGCTTCCCATCGAACTGGGCTGTGAGCTTGAAGCCTTTCGGCATTCTTGTGTCGCGGATGCTGAGGGTGAAGCACGAGGCGCCGCATGGCTCGTAACTGCAGTTGGAGTACTGCTCTTGGTCTTCCGAGCTGCTTGCCCGCTTGGCGCGATTGCGGTCGAGCTGCTTCTGCGTGATGTAGTTGCGCGCGTCTTCTCCTTCTTGAAGGTGTCGCGTGGGCAGCTCCACGTGCATGGCACGCTCGCGGTCGCGTCGGCCTGGATCTTCCGGTGCTTTATCGGCTGCGCCGGACTTGAGTAGAGCGTCTTCCGCCAGTTTGAGTGCCTTGATCTGCTACTTGTGTACGTTAACGCGCGGGTCACCCTCTGGAGGTTGGGTCAACTGCAAGTATGTGCCTATTGACATAAGAGCGGCAGAGGCTGTTCTTGGGATCGGAATCCCTTCCGCGTCTTCCGTTACGTATGACGACTCGAGGTTGCGGGTGACCGCAGCACTTTCCACTTCTGGTATCCGGTGCAGGCGTATTCGATGACGCCTTTGCGAGACTGCAGTCTCGGAGGAGGTGAAGCAGAAAGCGGCGCGTCGGGCACTCGAGTTGTCAGCGATCTCTTTGCGTCGGGCCAACTCAGCTTTTTCCACGCGCATCTTCTCGATGTCCTTCCACATCAGGTACCGGTATGCCATCATGTCTTCTCTGGTCGCATCTTCAGGGGGCATGGTGTACTCCTCCATGTGCTTCAGGGCTCTGATCCCCATCTCGCGAGTGATGGTGAGCTTCGTCACCCCGTCTGGCATGGTCACCTCCAGCGAGTACGCAGGAGGTTCTTCTCTACGGTTATTGTTGGGGGTCGAGTTTTCGATCATGTAGATCTGCGCTGGTCGTGACTGGGCCGTCGACTGCGCATCGCTGCTGTCGGAGTTGTCCCCAGAGTCGAAGATGGAGGCGACGTGATACACGCCGCAGTCGCTGCAGAACTCGTCGAGTGAAGAGTCGACGATCTTCGTTATCTCCGTTGTTGATGGAGGTGCGGCGGGTGGAGTCGATGCAGACGCGAACTTCACAGTCGATGTTGCGAGCGCGATCTCCATAGTCGAAAGAGATGCAGACGATGTCGGTGTTGCAGATGCGATCTCCGTGGTTGGTGTTAATGAAGCGGATGTGATCTCCGTGATCGATGGAGACGCGGTCGATGTCGATGATGCGGATGCGATCTCCGTGGTCGATGGAGACGCGGTCGATGTCGATGATGCGGATGCGATCTCCGTGGTCGATGGGGACACGGTCGATGTCGATGATGCGGATGCGATCTCCGTGGTCGATGGAGACGCGAGTCCCGCCGCCGTCATAGGCGCGAGAGCAGAGGGTCGAAATACGCCCCACTTGTTCACATGGAGATGCATGTTTCCAAAGGACAAGCACATACCTCCATAAAGATCGGCGTACACCGAGCGCTGGGCCGGCGGGTGCGGATCGTAGACGAAGGAGCCGAAGTGGATTGGCTTGGTGACGGTTGGAGCGTCGATCTTCATTATCGATGGAGCCGGTGCAACCATGATTCCAGCACTCGTCGTTCCCACAGACGGCGCCAAATGTCGAGGGGTCACCTCGACAGATCCTAGGTTCGAGTACCCGGGTTGATTGAAGGGGGAGAGATCGTGAGTGCTGGTGGTTACCATGGCTGACAAGCAAGGCGATTTACCCAGGTTCAGGCTCCCGGAGGATAACACCCTACTTCCTGCTTGTCTGATCTATATTGACGGAGTCGAAGGTTACAATGGTGATCCCGGTGAGATGACGATCTCGCTAGGGTTTTGGTGGTGAATATGGATGTACCCTCGACAGAGGTCCCTCCTAGCCTTTATATGGAGGCTAGGTCTCAGGAGTTCGGTGTCGGTTAGGTTTACAAGTTTTGGTAAGTATCTACCGACCTAATCTTCGACTTCCTTGGGACGTACGTTGTCCTTGTTGGGCCCTTCACGGGCCTACAGTGGCTAATCTTGAGGCTTGGCGTGCACTAGGTATCTCATAGTGGGGCACTCGAAGGGTAGGCCCACGTCACAACGGCTAAAGGAGGATGAGTCAGTGATGACTCCCAAGTGCAGGAGATCAATTATAGTACTTTTCAATTAGAAAAGGTTGTCGAACCCACGAGGAGCTGAAGGTATTGGTTAGCAAGATTGATAAATAAAACAATAAAAGATGCAAGTGTTTTTGGTATTTTTGGTTGTATAGTTGCAATGCAGAAAATAAATACTAGCAAGTGAAAGCTCTCAAAGAGAGAAAGCCCAATCCTCTTATGTGGCAAGAGGACAAGCTCAAGTGATGTGTTATATGTGGAAAACGTTCCCGAGGGCGGCATGGATATTACTAGGCATAGAGATTTATTAAACAACACGTTGAATATCTTGTCAAGTTTTAATCTTCTTTGGACGGAGCCATTATTAGGTATAGCTAAATAAATAAACTACAACCCCTAATGATGGATCATGTGGCCAAGTAAATGACTGCACAAGAATTATTAAGACATAAAGTCTCACCATAGCATTACACTCTAAGGTCCCCGATACTAATACCCTCATAATATAACTTCACGACTCGGTCTCAGGTTTACATGTCCTCCCAAGTCTCCCTCAATTCATTATACTACGGTGTTCTCCTATGAGCCCATATAGGTGAAGTGTTGTGCAGTCGACGTTCGCACAACACCATCATAGAATCACATAAGAAAGATAAACTCTTGACAAAATACCAACTCATGTTATATAAATCATTGCCAATTCATCCTATGTCCTCAGGAACATATGGGAACTACTCACAACATGCAAATATGATGATATTCAGTGGCATAAGTGGTACAACACAATATGAAAATATAACTTCACCACCAAATAATGACAAGTACTCAATCACAAACATGAATAGTAGCACAAGACAAGTATCTAGGGTATAGCAACTCTCAAACTACGAGGGGAACGGAGTGGATCACGGAGATGATGATGGTGATGGTGCTGGTCTTGATGGGAGTTATGATGTAGAGGCCTCCTCCCACGCCAAGGAGGAGAGATGATGACGATGACGATGATTTCCCCCTTCTCCGGAGTTCCGGAGCAGCAGGATCTGATCCCCCTTGGAGGGAATCAGGAGTTTCGCCGTCGCGGCCTCGGATGGTTTCGTGAAAATTAGGGCGTAACTTTTCAGGCGAGACGAAGGCGTCGCTATAAAGCCCCAGGTGAGGAGGTGCCCGAGGCCCCACTTAGTGGGTCCCACGCGGCCAAGGAATCTGGCCACGTGGGCCCACCCATTTTGGGCCTCGTGGCTCTCCTCTCTTCGATCTTCTTCCCACTGCCTTTCTCCCGATGAAAAACTAGCTGTGTAATTTTCCTTTTATTATTTAGGTCTTTGTAGCTCATGAAACATTAAAAACAAGAAAAAAGAGGTTTTCTGTGTAACATCCCAAGTTTTTCAAAAAAGTTGGAAAATCAGAAAAATTTAAAACTTTCGAAAACTATTATGTATTTTGCTTTGAAAAGAAAATTCATGCATACATTCATCATCATATAGCATTGTTTGCATTTGGATATTTCAAAAGTGGGAATAATAATTCCACTTGAAAACATATTTGAGAAAATATATTAGTAGAGCATTTATGCTCCACATTTCTTTTGACTTTTATATTTTGTTCTGTTATTATTGCTTGTGATTGGTTTGTATCTATTGAAATATATATATTTTGCAATTGTTTATCTTGTGGTATTTAAGTTATTTAAGCCACATTTACTTTGTTTAAAACCTATTTTTAAAGTGATTTGACATTAAGTGTCAAGTTTCCATTTTAAACCTATTTCAAATTTTTGTAAATTTTTTGTGTTGGAAAATATTAATTGAGGTTTTCAAATTAAAGAGTTGGTTTTTACAAAACTATAGAAATTGATTTGACTTAATTTGGTTTTGTATTTAAAAAGATATAAAGTTTTTAGGAAAAGAAAAGAAAAGCTTTTGAACAAAAAAAATAGGAACCCTAGCTAACTGGGCCAAGCCCATCTACCTAACTACCGCGCGTGCAGCAAATAGCAGCCCAAAGCCCAGCCGCGTGCTCTTTTCTCACTGACATGTGGGCCCCAGCCGTGACGCAAGCCATGACGTCACCGCCTTCAACCTCCCGTGCAAGAAACGCTCTCCGAACCCTAACCAATTTCGGCTGGAATTCGTGCGAATTGATCGCGTTTATCCCGTGCCTTCACCCCCTATATAAACACCCCCAAACCCCTCCCTCAAAGCCCCCAAAAACCCTAGCCATTACGCCCCCAGGCTGCCCACAAAATCGCTGCCGCCATCTGCCACTGCCGCCGGTGAAACTTCGTCGATTCCGGCGTACTGCGTCGACCCCGAGCCCTCCCTCTTGTATCATTCTTCCTATTTTTCTTGTGCGCATCTAATGGACATGGTCCCTCCTTGTTTCGTGCCTCAGATCGAGCTATTCTTCCTCGACCGACGCCACCGGCCGCTGGAGCTTCTCCGACGAGCAAACCTAGGAGGAGCAGAACACGCCCGCGGATTCCGACCCCTCCAGCGAGCTCACCTCGACGTCCTTCATCGATAGGTACCAAAACCCCTCTCCCTAGCCCCCTAGATCTTCAATCTCTCGCCGTCAGCCATGGCGCCGCCACTGGGATATGGTCACCGGCGCAACTCCAGCCGTCCGCGCTGCTGCTTTTAGGTCTTCTAAACCTAGACCGTCAGATCTAGATCTGACGGCGTAGATTAGATCCACCCGGTGAACCGGTATCAGCGAATAGGATTGCGCCACGTAGCGCCCGCTTGTCCACATCCGCGTCCGTCCGCGCCGCATCGCCCGCGAAGCAGACGCGCACCAATCACAAGCCGCCACGTGGCCAAGGACTCCAGCGCAAAGATTCTTTTCCGTTTGCCTTACAATTTAGCCCCTGCGTATCACGGATAGGTCCCTGCAAAATAGATTCATTATTAGTTTTTACTCGTTTATCCAAATTTTATGAAAAATATATTTTTGGAAAGCTTTTGAGATGTAGAAACTTTTGGCATAGTTATTTCTAGGTTTTGTCGAAATTAATTTTGTTTATTTTCAAAAGTGCTTTAAATAGTATTTTGATTATAACTTGAATTTAAAAATAGATTTTTGAGCAAACTCTTTTGCTATATTTTTGTATGCCTAAGTATTGGCCGTAGGAATACTCTATTATTTTTGTAAAATTATTTTTAATGATTTTTGAGTAAATAATGATTAAATGCTTTTCAAGTGTTATTTTAAATAAATAAAATGTATTAAAAATTATTTTCTTCTTATATTAGAGTTATAAAATAACTTAGTAGTATTTTGAAGACTTTAGTACCTAAAGTACTTAGAAATAATTTGTCTCTCAAAACAAAACTATCTCTGCCTTAGGAAAATATTTGACAAGTACTTTGAGAAACACTTTTCCTTAGAAATTTTTAGCTCCTCTTATGTGTTAACTTTTCCTTAGAATAATTTAGTAACTTATTGTTGACCCTTGGTCCTTAGCTATATTTTGACCATCCTTCTTGCTTGCATTTCCTTAGAGCATTTTCATAAGCATGGCATGCATATTAAAGTCCTTAGTATTATTTTGTACTTCTTACATGGCTTTCCTCCTAAGAAAATTTTGAGGATGCATGCTAGCTCTTTGACTCTCCTAGTCGAAAACCACTAAGTTAGAATTAGTTTAAACCAATGAAGGACTTGGCTAAGAAAACAAGACTCCAAAAGCATATCCAAGAAGTAAAAGTACTTAGAAGAAAATCAAGGAGAAGTTCATGAAGACCAACCACCTACATTTTCTAAGTCTTTCTTTCCTTCCTCTCCTTCTCTTCCTTCTACTCTTAGACTTCATGGTGGCTAAGTTATATTCAAGACCAATTTTGATGCTGCCATCACCAACAAGTCTGCAGAACCACCAAGTCTACAAATCACAATGAAGTCAACACACCAAGGAGAAAGCTACCAGGAAGCCTGGAGAGATGCTTGGAAGACCAACTACTCCATTATTTCTATCTTTTCTTCTTTCTATTATCTATCATTCACCTTGGACATAGATCAATGAAGAACATTAAAGATCAATGAAGCTACAAAGGAGTTGAAGATTAATTGAAGACCAAACTTGTGAAGACTTGGAGTAGCCTTACAACTTTTCAAGTTGTTGTTTTATCAAGTTTATCTTGCTCAACCTTGACCTTGCCTTAGCCAATTGGATTAAGTTATTTTATGTCTTTTTCCTTAGATTGTTTTGTATGTCATTCACATCATAATTATTGTTTGGCTGCATATTTATTGTGAATTGTTTGATGTGTTAGAAATTTCGGAGAGAGCCGAAGGTTGTTGCAACTGCTACTACTGCACTCCCTATTGCCAAGGCAAGTGGCACACCCCTCATGAAATTTCCTAAGTATTTTTTTATATGCATTACTTAGTGTATTTCCTTATATGCATGTGTTGGATAGTATTATTGCTATGTGCTAAACCCACCATACCTTTACACTAGTTGTGTCTAGAACCCTTTGACAACTTAGTAGAATATTTGATGCTATGAAAATGTGTTTTCTTTAAAGCTTAATTCTACTAAGTAATTTATCACCTGGGTGGACTTGGTTATGAAAAGATGATGGAAAGGTTGAGTGTCATCTCTTAGGGGTGACCTCTAAGGGATGGTCACTTGTGGTTGCCACCCAGGGTATTAAGGGGCCAATGTTTTCTCCAAGTGAAGATTGCTTCCCGTGCAGCCATTAGTCATATGGGCTCTGACTTGATGGATTAAGTTGTGTGGACTCATCCCGACTTGACCGGTGGTGGTAGAATGGTTAGAATGGAGTGCGTCAAGTCGGTATGGGATGGGAAAATGCTTCTGAAAAGTCTCGTCTCAACTCTCTCCTTTTCCTTAGCACAAATTGAGTGCTTGAGGATAGTTTGGGTTTGTTGGGTCTAATGGTGAAAGTGCACAACCTCTGCAGAGTTAAAAACTAAGTACTTAGCCGTGTCCCCAGTTACGGACAATTTGAGCAGCTGATCAAGGATTCAACGGAGGCTTCATAATTCCAATTTCGAAAGTAAAACTTGATGGTGAACAAGGGTAGATGAGACTATGGTTTTATACCATATCGTCTCCAACTTTTGAAGAAAATGTTTTACAAAGTGTTAGGCAAAATTGGCTTTTATGCAAAATAGCCTTGAAACTCCACCAGCCAATATGCATATAGGCTTTTAGTGTTATTCCATTAAGTGTCCACATAGTGTCACTTGCCAGAATCATTTTAATGGTTCTGACCCACTCTGTTGCAAAATTTTATTTGTTGCAGAAATTTCTGACGATGAGTAAGGTTACGTTTGGGTTTCGAGTCTGCAACCAACATGTTTTCGCCTGTGGCACATGCAAAGGATGAGGACTCCATGAAGATTTATTTCCGCTGCTTTACTCTTTCAAGCTAGCTATATGCTATGCAAGTTGTAATGAATATTTTACCAAGTCCGGATCCACGTGTAATAATTGATACAATGTTGTGATATTTCATCTTAGACTGTGTGTGCAAATGAATCGATCCAGGGGTTTGCACTATACACAGGTACCTTGCCAATTTCTAAGTGCAGGTACGTTACATTCTGCCTCCCAGAAATTAAATACCAAAATAGGGACTTTGTATGAAAGTCCCATAATTCATCTAAAACATGTAAAAACAGTGATATAACAATGCAAATAACATTCTAATATGATAATAAAAGTTGTATAAATGATGATGTAACAATGCAAATAACCCTTGGGTATGGTAGTTTTTCAATAGCTTCTATCTTCGCTGGGTCAACTTCTATTCCTTTTCCAGAAATCTTATGCCCAAGAACAATACCTTCAGTAACCATGAAGTGACACTTCTCCCAATTTAAACTAAGTGTTGGTCTTCACAACGCTGCAAAACTTTGTTAAGGTTGAACAAGCAATTATCGAAGGAAGTACCATACACAGAAAAATCATCCATAAAGACTTCCATTATCTTTTCAATATAATCAGCAAATATAGCATTCATGCATCTTTGAAAAGTAGCAGGAGCATTACACAAACCGAATGGCATTCTCCTATAAGCAAAGTACCATATGGGCAAGTAAAAGTGGTCTTTTCTTGATCATCCTTATGGACAGGAATTTGTGAGAAACCTGAATAACCATCTAAATAGCAAAAGTGAGAGTGTTTAGATAACCTTTCTAACATTTGATCAATAAATGGCAATGGATAATGATCTTTACGAGTTGCTTTATTTAACTTCTGAAATCAATACACATCCTATAACCAACAACAGTACGTTGAGCCACAAGTTCATCCTCATCATTTGGAACAACAGTCATTCCACCCTTTTTAGGAACACAATGAACAGGACTAACCCACTTACTATCAGCTATAGGATAAATGATACCAGCTTCAATAAGTCTTATTACCTCTTTCTTACCACTTCTTTCATTTTTGGATGGAGACGGCGTTGATAATCAACAACAGGTTTTGCATCCTCTTCCAAATTAATTTTATGCATACATAGAGCTGGGCTTATACCTTTAAGATCATCAAGAGAGTATCCAATGGCTGGTCGGTGAGCTTTAGCACATCAAGTAATTTCTCTTCTTCTTCAGCTGAAAGGTTAGCACTAATAATGACAGGATATATGCTCTTCTCATCCAAATATGCATATTTCAGATTTGTAGGCAAAGGTTTTAATTCAAAACTAGGATCCCCTTTAGGTGGTGGTAGCACTCCTAAATTATCAGGTGGGATATGCAATTGTAATTGTGGTGGTTGTTGCCATAATATTTGTTCTAAAGCATCTTTTTCCTCATCATTAAATGGTTCATCTTGATTAAGCATATAACGTTCTACAACATCGTTGAAGCTACAGCTATATGAGCAAGAGTTTCAATTATATCTTCAGAAATTGGCTCTTTCACAACATGTTTATCAGCAAATTTGGAAAAGTTGAATTCAAGTTTTCACCAGCACATTTAATAAACACTTTCTCTTTAGGCAAATTAATTTCAGCACCAACAGTGTGTAAGAAAGGTCTACCAAAAATGATAGGACAAAATGAATCTTGAGGACAACCAAGCACAATAAAATCAGCAGGATATTTTATTTTGCCAACCAATACTTCAACATCTCTAACAATTCCAAATGGACTAATATAATCTTTATTAGCAAGTTGAATTGTCATACCTGTCTCTTCCATAATGATAGGATCAATATCAGGCTTGATTTCAAGATAAAGAGAATATGGAATGACACTAATACTTGCTCCAATATCACATAACCATGATAACTTGAAGTCCCAATAGAGCATGATATAACAGGTTTACCAACTTTGGCCGAATTACCTTTGATGACTTTAGTAGCATCTTCACATAAATAAACATCAACAGGGTCTTCTTCATTTAGTTGCTTGATAACAGAAATTTGACTGTTGACTTCCACCTGTTCATAAGGCTGAGAACATCTTCTGTTACTCTTGTTAGTAACAGCAATAAGTAAATTCTCCTTAACTTGGTTTGGATATGGAGGTGGTTCAACATACTCCTCAATTGTCACAGATGACATGGTTCTACCTGTTTAATAACTTTAGGAACAACAATAGATTGTTTAACAGGTTCAACATAAACTTCAAACCACTTTTAGGAACACAATATGATCAGCAAAACCTTTAGCTATCTCAATTATAACATAAGGATCAAGATTAAAAGTATCACTCAGATTTTTAAACAAATAGAAGTAGAGAAGTTCTCTACACATGAATATTTAATAATAGGGCTCATTACCTTTATCAAGATCCCAGTGACTAGTATTTTCAGAAATAGTCTCCAATAAATTCCATGCTTCTTCTTCAGTGTTATTAGTAAAACTTCCACCAGATGAATTATCCAGAATTCCTTGTGCTTCATAGGTAGCCTCACATAAAAGTTTATCAATATAAGTTTCCTTGTAAGATCATGACAAGGATTCTTGCGAAGGAGTTCCTTTAACCTCCCCCAAGCTTGAGTAATACTCTCTCCCAGATGTGGCCAGAAATTAAATATATAGCAGCGGTTCTCATAAGCTTCTTTAGGAGTAAAATATTTAAGAAAGAAAACCTTCCTCAAGATACTCCATTCAATAGTGACTCTTCATCCAAAGACCTGTACCAATCACGAGCATTACCAGATAAAGACAAATATAATAGCTTCCTTTTTACCTGATCCTCAGAAATACCAGGAAGTCTAAATAAACCACATATGTCTTCAATTATCCATGTTCACGTGCAGACTTAGTTCCATCCCTGTAAATGGATTTTTCATAACTCTTTTAACATGACCAATGGGAATTTTATATCCCACTTTAGGTATCTCAGACACAGTAGTTTCAACCACTTTAGGAGTAGTGGCATAAGCACTTTCATATAGAGCAAGATGCAGCGAGGAACGATTCATAAATGCCATAGTAACAATGAGATAAAACAGCTTTCAAGTTTCCTTACCAAACTTCTTACCAATAGCGCTACGCTCCCCGGCAACGGCGCCAGAAAAGTATCTTGATGACTCCCAAGTGCAGGAGATCAATTGTAGTACCTTTCAATTAGAAAAGGTTGTCGAACCCACGAGGAGCTGAAGGTATTGGTTAGCAAGATTGATAAATAAAACAATAAAAGATGCAAGTGTTTTTGGTATTTTTGGTTGTATAGTTGCAATGCAGAAAATAAATATAGCAAGTGAAAGCTCTCAAAGAGAGAAAGCCCAATCCTCTTATGTGGCAAGAGGACAAGCTCAAGTGATGTGTTATATGTGGAAAACGTTCCCGAGGGCGGCATGGATATGCTAGGCATAGAGATTTATTAAACAACACGTTGAATATCTTGTCAAGTTTTAATCTTCTTTGGACGGAGCCATATTAGGTATAGCTAAATAAATAAACTACAACCCCTTATGATGGATCATGTGGCCAAGTAAATGACTGCACAAGAATTATTAAGACATAAAGTCCCACCATAGCATTACACTCTAAGGTCCCCGATACTAATACCCTCATAATATAACTTCATGACTCGGTCTCAGGTTTACATGTCCTCCAAGTCTCCTCAATTCATTATACTACGGTGTTCTCCTATGAGCCCATATAGGTGAAGTGTTGTGCAGTCGACGTTCGCACAACACCATCATAGAATCACATAAAAGATAAACTCTTGACAAAATACCAACACATGTTATATATAAATCATTGCCAATTCATCCTATGCCCTCAGGAACATATGAGAACTACTCACAACGTGCAAACATGATGATATTCAGTGGCCAATGGTCGGGGAGCTTGACATCCGGCCACGGCAGGGGACCGCGTGGTTCCAGTAACACCAGCATTCCTCCTTCCGCACGAAGACGCTCGCGCCGCGCAATCTCGGCCCAGGCGACGCGAGATTGAACATACAGGGAGCAGCGCCGGGGAAGAAGATTGAGAAGGGGAAGGCGTGGGTGTGGATGTGCGGCGGCGGCGGCGGCCAGAGGATGACCCCGCCTCGCCGTCGTGCTTGGCCTTGCCGAACCCCGGCCACCGCAGCAGCATCGCGGCGAGCGAGGTGGTGGAGGTGCTAGGGTTTGCGGCTTGGTCGCCGGGGAGGGAGCGGAGTGGGCAGTGGACAGGGTGGGGGTGATAATAGTAATTTCTGACATCTGTACTGGAACATTCGTAAGTTGATTACAGGGTAACAAATGAATACGCAAAAAAATCAGCAATTACACAATGTGTTACAAGTGATGGAAATTCTAGCTACAAAATCTCTCTGAATCGACCTATTGAAAATTTGAAAAATACAGTCGGTGAGAACTGGAATCCGCACTGACGTGGATAAATTAGTTGGCAGTCCGCTACAAACTTATTGCTGAGCAGAATACAGAAAACAGTGTCAATCAGCACAAAAGAGGCTGGTGCGCATCGTCAATTACACTATTTGGTATACGTGGGTATAAAATATACCAATTCATGATGTCAAATACTGTAATAAACAGATCGAGAAGTTCCAATGGCAAACTTTAGAGCAAATAGTACCTGCTGGAAATTTGGAACATATAATCGGCGATATAACTGAAAGCATTACTGACATGAACAATGAATTAAAAATAGTTGATAGTCCACTAAAATTGCATAGGCGAGCAGAATGTTACACAGAATTTCGATCGGCACAAAAAGGCTTAATGCTCATGGCACCTAGTTGTAGCCAGGATCGTTTTCCCTGCTCTGAATCTAGTCCTCATCATCGTCAATGTCTGATTTTTCCATGACAGAATCACACACAAACCTTGCCTAACATTAAGAGATCAATAGCTAAACCTAAACGAACTAGTAGGAGCTAGAGTTAAGCATTGGAATTTGCAGGAGCCGCCGCGGCTATCACCTCGGTGGTCGGCGGTAGGTCGCCGGTGAGCAGCTTCCGGCCGACCTCGAAGGAGACGTAGGCGTCGATGCAGGCATACTTGATCTGCACGAGGGAGAGGCAGTAGGCGTCCCATGGGCCCATCCTCACCCTTTGTGGCTTCTGGAGGCCTGCGGCGTCTGTCCCCATGACGATGCGCGCCAAGGCCTGCAGCCCGGCCTGGCGGAGCTCCGGCTTCTGCATCCCCTCGGCGGCGAGGCCGCGGAGGTCCACGGTGTTGACCACCTTGAGGTCGTGGTCGTCGATGAGGCGCTCCACGTCCTCCCCGACGCCGACGCCGACGAAGCGGAGGCTGGGGTCCGCGAGGAAATCCGAGAGGGCCTGCGGGACGAAGTCGGCGTGGAGGAGCTGGAAGATGAGGCAGCGGCGGGCGACGCAGAGCTGCAGCAGCGCGACGGGGTTCTGGGAAGGGCTGTAGCTGGGGCGCCACTCGACGTCGAGCCCGACGACGAGGTCGCCGAGGACGGCGCGGATCTCCCGGATCCAGACCTCCACGGCCACGCCGGAGGACGTCACGGTGGTGACGATCACCTCCTGCCCGAAGGCCACGTCGGTGACGAACGTGTCGGTCTCGGTGGCCATGGGTCCTCGCCGCGGCTGGTGTTTCTTCCGGCTTCGGCCCGCGGGACGACCAGGGTCAAGAGGGGGGCAGAGGAAAGATGAAACAAACCGAACGGCGACGAAGAAAGATGGCGGCGGACGGGCGGGCGAGGGTATGGTCCTTGAAGTAGGTGAATTGCAAAATAAATCCTTGAAGTATTTCGATATTTCATAACAAAAGATTGGAGGACTATTTACCGGAGGATACTACAAGTTGAATCTACAAGGACAATTGCGTGGAAACTGCAGGGGTTTTCTCAAAGATAGCGTTGGGAAGCTTTTCTCTTCTGCCTTTTTTGGTTGGTACTGTAGACCTACAGTAAACAGGTCCACTGGCACCGGCACTCTCAGGTCAGGTCAATAAAGAAAAAGAGGTCCACTGGCAGAAGATTAGAGCACGGGACTGTCAAACGAAATTTGACCCAAAAAGGATGGAACGTGTTCTTACAAGAAGATGACTACTTTGTGGGCCGGTTTAGGTTGCAACAATCGATTATAATCGAGATAAGAATTGTGTGGTTGGTTAAACATGAATGTTCTGATCATTGGATTTTATGATCATGATATAGTTCTTAATTAATCCTATATATACACGGGTCTCATGTACACTGGAGTCAATATGACAAATTGTCAAACTTAATTCAAGTCATCAAAAATCTAACAAATAATCATCGTCGATAAGTCAAAAGGAAACATCAAGTGATGAATGCCAGGTGAATAAAGTCCATTAAATGGAGCAGTGGTTTAGTCCATCTTAGACCAAAATTTATCTTCCACCGTTCCTACATACCACATAATTGTAATTTTGGTCCTTTGTTAGGAATCTCTAGTCAATAAATATCACTGTATGAGCATTATCACATTATTTCTCACATGAATCAAGTCAAGGGGAGAGATACATCTCTCCAATGGATCTTGTAAGGCTTGTGGGTGTCCATCGGGATTCAAGGGACCTTATGGAGCTTAGATCGTCAAGGAATGGGACACTGAAAGTGCCTAGTCTACAAACGTCCTACCCGCAAAGTGTATCTCTCGTCACATCTCCTAATATAGAGGTAGGTCGTGCTCCACGAGGCGACTGAGCAAGTAACATCGACGGGTCAACCAGTAACCGTGTCAATGTATGACAACCTTAGCTATAAGGCCTCTCTGTAACATCAATCCTCATCAGGCTAGAAGCCTATGTTTCGCAAACTATCCGACACGATATTTAGATCCGGGGTGTTGATACGGTGAAATTGTATGCATTTATTTTAATATCTATTTATTTTTTTCGTTTAGTAAATGTGACTTTTTAGGACTAATCTATTAAGAGATGTAAGTAATTGAATAAATTCAAAAAAATAAACTTTGAAGTTTGGTTCACTTTGAGGTTGATTGGAATTCTATCCCCACATTTTAGGTTTCATAAATCGTGATTTTACGCCTCTCCTCTGGAGTCAAACTAATAAAGTAAAAACATGAAAGTTCTTCCTCATGATTCATTGATTAAAACAAATATATACGTTTAAAACTGACTCTGCGTGCACCATTCTAGCCCCATATATTTATTTACCAAATCTATTACCCTTGGTACCACGAGAGGAGCTGACTGGGACGACCTTAACCATTTCCACATTGAATGGATCTGAGCGCGGTTTGGACCTATGGAATCATGAGGAGATAAGAACGGAGTTGGAAGTCTACATATGCATATGTGGGGGCTAGATGACCAAGATTCACTAAAGGAGGCAATTTATTAAAAGAAAAACTAAGTTTAGAGAGTGCCACTTGTCGCAAGAAAAATTACCTCCACCATGGCCGCCATATATGGAGGGTCTCGTATAATAGGAGAGATGCCCTCAAGACGAAGAAAAAGGAGAGGGATCAGTACCCCCATGTGGCCATGTGGGTCGACCACTGACGACCTCCACGACTATCGTTATCTTTGTCCGCAGTCAGGCTGTCGCCTCTCAGTCACTGTTTCCCATCTCAATATTCGAAAAAATGTCTCCTATTATATTTCTCATAATTTATTGCATAGTACATTGATATTTGAGTAGTAGTTTGTTCTCTGGCATTGGTCAAATAGAATGAAGATCGGTCTCATAATGTATGTCGATTTTACATGAGGACGTCCACAGTGAGTAGAATTGTGCGTCGCGTCTTGGATTCATGACACATGAGAGAAGATGAACCATAAAATCGGTAATACAATGTTTTTCGCTAAATTACTTCCTACCAATATTTGCTTAGGCCGCTCAGTTTAACTCAATCATAAGTAGTATGAACGCATGGTTATTGCACATGTTAAACTTAGGAACCACCCTAGAAATAATTAAAGACTTTTATTTAACAAGGGAATCACTCTTACTTTATATTTTTCCTTCCCGCATTATGGAACACAAATTCAGGTGACACCTGAGAGAAATCATATACTAGCTAGAATAATTGAGATGCATATTTTGAATTGAACAGTTGGAAACTTATAAGGAGTTAGAATTTGAATATTTTCCTGTCTTCGGGACTTTTTTTTTTAGGATAACGTGGTCGTACCACCCTTGAATAGATAGAAAAGAATTGGCCCAGTTTATAAGAAAGATCGGGCCCAAAAACCATACAAACGCCCTGTTTATAAGGAAAACAGCGCCAAAAACCGCACAAGCGAGGCGACCCGCCGTCCACACGACACAAGTCAACCAAACGCAACAAAACACACCACCGCTTCCGGGACCGCTGTCCCGGCGAAGCAACCAGATCGACCCTCGCATTGGCCGAAAGCGATCCAGTCATGGTCGACAAACACTCTGCCCACACAGTTTTCATCCAAGTTGCCACCAAAACCACCATGTTCCGGGGCCGCCGCCCCGGTGTAGCAACCAGATCGACCTTCGCATTGCCCGAAGGCGATCCAGTCGGGTCAACAAACCCTCTGCCCACGCAGTCTTCATCCAGGTTGTCACCCAAGCCTGTGTAAGGTCACGGTCTTGCCCCATAGGACCGCCACTGCAACAGGGACCGAAGCCGCCGCCTCGGCGCACCACCACCTCCCGGAGCCGCCGCCCCGATGTCCACCACCCACGACCACACGCCCACTCTGCACATCCGCCGCGAAACTGTCGCACCGCGCTGGCCAAGAGGTCCAAAGCGGCGCCTCCAACAAGGTAGAGACGAGATCGTCACCGCCGCCCGCTCCCGAAGAGCATAGATTTTCACCCGGAGCTCTTGGTACCAAACGCGTTAGTCGAGGTCGAAAACATCCACAACGACGCGATCAAGAAGGAGAACGACACCCGAGGGCGCCGCCGTCGTCGGCACCGACCGAAGTCCGTGCGAGCTTTCGCCCGGAGTTCAACCCGACCGCAAAGCTTCGGGAACCACAGGACGACATCCTGGCCATGTTGTCAACCACCTAGCTCCATGGCACGCTGCTGCCGCCGCGGCACCTCCCTCCACGGCAGCGGCCACGCCCGATGTGGTTGATCCTCGAAATCAGCCACCCGTCCGGGGCCGCCGCCCCGGCTTGCCTCCGTGGCCAGCCCACGCCTCATCGGCAGCCCTGCCTCCGCGCCGGTGGCAACACCTCCCTCCTCCTCCCAGCGCCTGGCCCACGCTCCCGCTGCCTCCTCTTCTTCTCCGCGTATGGAACCTCCTGGTGGCGCCACCACCACAGCAGGCCTACGCGAGGCCTCCTGCCCCGCTGCGGCCACAGGAAGCACGGCGACCACCACCAGCGCGCATCTCGGCCCGAGCACCTCCCGCCTCCGAGCCTAGCTCGCAAGACGCCCCGCAGCCACGCTCCCGCGCCAGGGCCCAGACAGGCCCAGACGGGCCCGCCCAAGCCCATCTGACGCGTCGCCACCTCCGCTGCAGGCGACCTCCACGCCCGGGATCCTCCCCCCGCCGGCGACGCGCACCTCCTCCACGCCTGCGCCCCCGCCGGAGCATCGCATCTCCGAGCACCCGCAACTCCGCCGCCACTCGCCTCCACGAGTTCGCCGGGAACCGAAAAATCGGAACCGCCCTGCCGCCACCTTCCCTGGGGCATGCGCAGCTTTGCCGGCTGCCCCTCTGGCGGCGGCGAGCGGAGGAGGAGGGCGGGGGCCTCTAGCGCCGGCGGCGGCTACGGTTACCCCCGTGTCGCCAGGAGGAGGGCGACGCGGGGGGAGGGGGGGGGGGGGGGGTCTTGGGGACTTTCAGCCGACTGGTTTCATCCAGAAAAGCAAGTGCTTAGTGCTTACGAGTCGTTGCCTTCTGTCCATCCACTGGCGAGAGGTGGACGAGAACGACGAAAAATAGAGTTAAAATGGAGCGAAAAGGCACAGGCGAAATTCGGCAAAATAATTGCTGGATATTTCACTCCACTCGTCGCAACTCGCAAGGCACTCCCCAAGTCCCAAGTCCGGCAAGTGCTCGCATTCGGAAATGCGAACCATCTCTCTCTCTCCTCCGCTCCGTCCTCTCGGCTCCCCTCCGCGCCACAGCCGCCACCGCCACCGCTCCGCTCGTTCCGCCGCCGAGACCTCCTCCTGCTCTCGGCGTCTCCTCTCCCCCTCGCGCTCTGCCCAGCGGCCGCCACGGCGCGCGGGCTGTTCCGCATGCCGCCGCCGGCGCTGGCCAACCGCTACTTCCTGGTGCGCGCGGGCGAATCGGTGTACGAGGGGCAGGGACTCCTCCGCACCAATCCCGTCGCCAAGACCTCCGTCGACAGCGGCCTCTCCCCCGCCGGCCTCCGCCAGGCCGCGCGCGCCGCGCTCGAGCTCCGCCGCCTCGGCGCATGCGAGGACAACTGCTGGATATGGCCCTCCATCACCCAGCGCGCCTACCAGGCCGCCGAAATCATCGCTGCCGCCAACAGCATCAACCGCAGGTACCCGTCTGTCTGAACACCTCCTCGCGGGATATATGTTTCCTGATTTTACATGTTCTAGTGTATCACCGGTTTATCAGTGATCCTGTACTGAAATTGTTGACTACTTCGTGTGAAGTAAAATCGTGCCAGAGTATAGCTTCTTGGATGCACGGGATTGGGTGCGTACGAGGGGAAGAAGTTAGAAGCATTGCCCGAGGTATTGTTCATCTGATCGATTTCTTTGCCAAATTGCAATTACTTGCATGGAGTAGGTTAGAAGAACAACTGACTTAAGTGATTGCAGAGATGTAATATTTTTAAGTGAAGACATTGGTACCATTATTTTAGGAGAGACTACATTCATTTTTTTGCAGCAAAGAAACTTCAGATATTGCAGTGCACTGACCTTGCAGATGTACATTGCAAAACTGGAATATGAAGGAATTGGTTAAATTCTGCTTGCCAGGAAGGCGTGAATCTATCGAATCAGTCTTTGCTGACAGAAGGGTGCTCAGTTTGAATATAGATATATTTAGAAGCATGCACTAAAAGCAGTGTGTGAGTTCTGTGAACTGATATTGAGCTGAAATTAGGAGTATTTTCCTTAGTAGATACTACCTCTGTTCCAAAATGTAAGACGTTTTGGTAGGCTAATGTATATTAGTGGCTCAAAAAAATCGGTATAACGAATCAGACAATTTTCGCTGTATATGTTTTGTTCCTGCACTGATGAAGTTCTCCTTTCTTTTCATGATTTAGGTTTATGCATCGGATAATATATCGTCGGATATCAAACCACCTCCTACTAGTGATGGTACACCTAACGAGAGCGTGGCCGATGTATTTGTTCGGGTAACACAGCTCATGTCAATACTCGAGACTCAGTACTCAGGGGATACAGTTGTCATTGTCTCGCCAGATTCAGACAACTTGTCAATTCTTCAAGCCGGTTGATTGGGCTTGACCTTAGGAGGTAAAAACTAATCTTTGTGCACTCAACTTCATTTTCCAATCACAGTACTTGCATCAGATCATTTGAACTTTCGATTTGCAGCCCACATAAGCATACCCTCCATCTATTTTTGCTGACGGAAGGGAAACATATGCTGACTAATTGATGGTACTTATGCAGGCATAGCAGCCTGTTCTTTCAGCCAGGTGAGGTCCGACCTGTTGATCCTGCCAGTATACCTGAATACAAGCAACCGCCCTCTAGTGTTTTCAAGTGTACAAATCCACCTAGTTGCAAATAGTTCACTTCTTGTTACAACAGGTTTCATACCAGAATGTCCCATGACAATTCTATAGCTCATATAGCTGAAAATATGCTGCTTGACACATCTGACAGCCAGCAATCTGGTTGTTTCTTTCATGGTATTTCGTCTAACGAATCCAAAAAGCGGTGGAAGAAAATGAAATGACCATTGCTGCGATATTTTCTTTCATTATCTTGGGTGAACAGATATGCGATATGAGCTCTGCAATTGATTTCCATTTGTTCGGTGCAAGTACGTGGAAATATGCTAACGATTGTGCTATCCATTCATCTTTAAAAAAAGGTGAAAGCTCCAAAAGCACCACAAGTCCTATTCAACCACTCCATGAGAGTACGGGCGTATCGACCAAACCCTAGTCCTTTTAAGAAACTTCAGCCTGAATTGTTTTCAAAAATTTCATCGGATCTAACCCATTTTGCTACCGCTGAACATACTAGCGGTACGGTTAGACATGATGACATCAATGCCTTCTTGACGGTACCAAATCTAACCCTACCATCGGAGCGGTAACATGGACAAGGCTAGGCGGTACGTACCGCGAGATCTTTTCGCGCTACCTAGAAGGGTTAGATCCGGCTAAAAGTTTCATAAAAGTTCATTTCGGTCTTAAGTTTTGCAAAAGGGTTGGATTTATCAAAAATTCCGATAGTATGGAGAAAATGACATAAAACCACCACATTTGCTGGTGAGTTCTAGCATAGCCACCACATTTCAGTTTTTTGACACATAAATATCACTTTTGGGGCTGGTGTGAGACGCGGAGCACTGATTGTCGCCTGATAACGTTTTAACCATATTTCTGGCAGGTAGGACCCGTTGTCAGGGCTGACGTGGCAAATGTCGGACGGACGGACCAGACAGCCGTTAACGCGCGCGTTAGGGCACGGGCTTTGACCGCGACATATCTGCATCTCGAGCGTCAGTCTCTCTCGCGACTCCTATGGCGACCGGAGGTGGCGGCGGCTTGCCGCAAGGGCACGGCGGCTCGTCGGAGAGGCAGGACGGCTCGCCGGAGAGGCAGGGCGGCTCTTCTGCTGTAGTGGGACGCTCTCTGACCTGGCCGGGCTTCGACATGGGCGCCATAGATGTCGACAGCGAGGGGGACCGCGAGGCAAGGCCGGAGCACGAGCGCGCGTCGGAGGAGGGGTGCTCGCAGGTTGCTCCGGCTAGCCAGTGCAGCACCGACCCGCTCGGCCTCTACATCTTTGACGACGGGTAAGAAATTCTCTGCCTCTGTTCTGAATTTTGCGGGTTCTGAATTTGGGGATTTTCTCGTTTTAGGTTTCTAAGTTTGCACAGTTTTACTGAACACAAATTAAATTGTATTTAGGCAAAATTCAGAGTTGTGGGAGTTGTACATCCAATTCGACGGTGCCAAATTTGTGTCGACCACTACGCGTCGGTCTGACATTAGGTGGCTGTATTTGTTGGGGCTGATGGAGAAGCAAGGGTATGGGCTATGTGATTAGATGTATTATGTGAAAGAAGAAGGGGAAGGATTGGATGGGCTAGAATTGCTTGACAGCAATATTAAGGTGCAAGAGATGATCAGAAAGTATGAAAGGTCGAGGAAGCTAGTACTAACAGTGATGAGGGACAAGAAAAAGCAAGCCATTGTATTGTCCCCTCTGAAAACAAAGAAGAGGAATGAGAAGAAGGTGTATGCTAGGTCATATCCTAGTCCAGTTGTTGTTGATTTGGAGGAGGAAGAGCACTGTGAGAACCACCATTTGCCAACTCAGAACAGTGAATTTTCAGCCTTTGTACACACTAGTTGAAGATAATTTGCAGAAATCAGCTGAAGAGGAAGAAAATGCAGAGGAAGGAGGACATGCATCTGAAGATGACATAAGTCATAAACCACCAACTAGACTGAATTCAACAACAATGAATTACACATTTGTCAACATTACATGACCAAAGTAAAATTAAACATCACAAATTTCCTTTATCTTCTTCAACCTGCTCCTGAAGTCTTCTTTCTGATAGAGCAATTCAGCAACATAATTCTCTAGCTTCCTCTTGTCTTCCTTGTACTTATCTCTGTCCTTCTCAGCTTTCTTTAACAAACATTTGTGCATCTTATAGGTGGTTTCATCAGTGAGCCTCTTCTCTTCTAATTATGCACTATCTTCCATCAGTGCTTGTTCAGCTCTAGCCTTGTGGGCTAAAGTCACATGCTTTTCAGCCACCTCTTTAGCAACCTCATCTTGTGAATTTCTCAGATCAATGTGGAACTTTTCTATTTGGTCTTGATAAGCAAACTTCTGATCCATGAATTCCAGAGCATCACTGACTCTGCCTTGCTTTACTTCTCCATACATTTCCCATAGCTTCCCCAATGCCTTTATCATAGCATCAGTAGGGACTGGATCAATCCATTGCATGAAATCACACTTCTCAGGTTCCTAAATGACAAAGCACATTGTAATACCCCACAGTTTAGAGAGTCAAAAGGGTAGAAATAGAATATGTGCATTTGCATCGCATGCATCTGAAAATGCGGGAAATTTTGGCGCGTTAAATTAAACGATGCAAAGTGATCGATCTTTCTCCCGACTCGATGAATTAGGGTCTAGGTCATCTTGTTCAATGCTATGAACTTCGACATGATATTTATAACAACTAAGTAGAAACTAGGATCTTATCTCGAGTCATTCGACATGACCTTTCCTAAATCCCTAACATTTTGAGCACAATCAAATAACAACACACATATATATGAACAAATAGGAATTCAACATATCAAGATAGTATATCATCTCAAATCATCATCTGTATACATATATAATCATAGAAGTATCCATAAAAGGATTCAAATACATCAAGTTGTCATTCCAAATCATCTCATCACTACACCCATCTCATTTACAAACTTCAAAGTCCAAATGTCCAAGTACAAATATTTACATCAATCACAAATGTTTTACTTCACAAACTTTCAGAAGTGGAATTGAAAGAATAATTCATATTACATCTTTAATTGAATAAGTACATATCTCATCCAAAGAAAGGAAAATTTCAAGAGAATAAAGTAAATTCCTAAACTAAATCATAAACTTGATCTTCACTCCATTTTGATATTCTCAACCTTATCTTGATCTTCTTATCTCCCAAATCTTATTCTTGATCCCTGCACATCAATAAAAGAAGGACATAAAGAAAGGAAGAAAGCAAGTATATGTTCTTATTAACTTCTCTAGAAACCATGTGAGATTCAAATGTTTGGTGTTATACAAAATTAATTTGGAGACAAGAGTCATGACCTTGTTAACAGATTTCTCTTTGTATGCATATGACAATTGAATACCATCTAAACAAAAACTAGAACAAAACAAAGGTTTCTTATAATTAAAATGTATGCCTTCACCACAAGGGTGAGGCAACTTTGTGTTGTAACTCGACTACTAGACATTAGGAACTTGTCCTAGTATCCAAAGTTTGACTAGAGGGATCAACGATAAATCAGAGGCAACAATGGATCATACTTGTAGATCAATATGGACCATTTGAGGCAACATGGATCAACTAGGCAACAAGAAGGTAAAAAGGGACATGATCCATTTGAGAAGATACAAAGGCAGCTTGGGACAAAAGGCAACTATCATTGATCCACATTTATCTATCTTAGGCAACACATTTATTTCCCTCCAATCTAGTCAAGTTCATCAAAGAAAGCCACATGGAAAATGAAATTGTTTCTCCAATGGTATTAATTACCAAGGAAGAAAAGTGAGCCATACATGAAAGCCCACAAATCTGAAATTGGAAAGACCACTTGATCACCACCCATAATTGGTAAAGCCCATATAAGAGAGAAGCTAAACAAGCCCATCTAGTGACAAATATCACTTGTCTTTCTCAAGAAGAAATCCTACAAGAAGATAAGATCAATGAACATTCATCTCTATCCTCAAGCAAAATATCTAAGTTTACTTGAACCCAAAGTGATGAAAAGCTTGAATGGATGAGCATGCCACATAGTAGAGTTATCCACAAACCAAAATATCTAACTTAGCTTGAACCCCAAGTTATGCCTAAGCATGAGTGCTTGACAACAAGTGTTGTTTAGAGCATTTTGATCTCATGATCTTATAAACAAAGCAACACATAAAATTACAAACTCCACAATTAAACCAGGAAGCAAATGGAAATAAAAGCAACAGTTTGGTATCACATCTACCAATGGGTTAGACAAATGGATCCTAATTCCACTTATTAAGCTAATAACTAGCTTAATCGCACATACACTTGAGATAATCATCTCAAACCGACTTCACAAATCATTTCCTTCACAGCCAAGCAATCCATCACAAATATCTGGATCAAGATAGGATCAATGACTCAGAGTTTATCACCTAGGGGTGATGAACTGCGCAGCAGCTGCAGGAGCTTATCTCCAGTGTTAAAAGAAGAGTAAAAGTAGTCCAAATAGGCAGCTCGAGGTAGAGAGGGGCCACTGCAAGCAGGTGAATCACCACAGCCGAGTTATCCTGGTGTCACAAGCACAAGAAACCCAAAAAAAACTATATAAATACATGGTCTGATTATAGCCCCAGCTCACATAACACGTAGCAACGACAAATCACATGTTTCACAAGCACAACACATCCAGCAGCACCATTTCCATCTGTTCTTCACCAAGAACAACCACAAACCACCAACATATCATGGAGATTACCTAAATCCATCCACCACAAGCCGTTTCAGCTAGCAAATACACTCTAGGAAAATTGAAGCAGCGAGGAGGAGACGGTAGAACCATAAGAAGCAGCGAGGAGGAGACGGTAGAACCATAAGAAGCAGCGAGGAGGAGACGGTAGAACCTGTAGAAGCAGAAGCTTCAACTGCTCTTCAACAGCAGGTTGATTCATAAGTGCTAGAGAGAGACTAAGCAGGTTATGTAAATGACAGAACCATGCTAGAGTGCCTGATATTAGCATCTGTTCTTAACAGAGCCTTGCACAGCAAGGTAGGTGCTATAGGAAAGTGATTTAAACCACAGAGAACTTATGTTTTGTGCAAGAAGTAGGACAAAGAGATGAAAGGGGGTGAAGTTGAGTGTTATAGCATTTGCTTGAGCATCTAAAAGAGGCAAGGGAATAGTTTTAGTGTAGTATCTGTTCTTATCGTTTTTATCAAAACATCACACAAGGCAGTGAACCAGCAGAGCTGGATTAACTGTGCCTAGCACATCTGTGCACATGGAAGAAGCACAGGAAAGCATAAAATCATTTTAAGCAAGCAAGTTTGCTGTGTAACTCTACAAGGAGGCATCACAGCAAGCAGAACATGTTTAAATCATGCTCTAATTAAGATATCATCACAGCTAGTACAAGTTCTAGCTCAGACTTAATTTCTAAAAATGCATATTTCATCTGTGAGCAAAAAATGCTCTCCACAATAATTCCAGAAGCTATGGAGGGATCTAATCATGCTAGATCTACACCATTCATCACATTTGGTTGCACAGAGCTTGGTCAGCGCACATGTTCGAGCTAATAAGCTCAAATTAATCATCTGTTCGTCATGGACCTAAGTAGGGTTTGAACAATAGTTCAGATCAAGGCCATGAGTAGCTAGTAGAGGGTCGAGAGAATAGAGCAGAGGAAGAAAAGTGGAGTTCTTGCCATGCGTCCATGGCCGTAGCTCCACGGCGGCGAGGCAGTGCTCGCGCAACCGTTGGAGGGGGCACACAGAGGTTGTGGAACAGCACCACCACACCACGGCGGCACAGAGGGCGGAGCTCTACGCCTAGCCATGGTGGACACGCCGGAGAAGGAGGAGAAGAAGTGGCGCGGCACCGAAACCCTAACCCTAGGGGATTGGGTTGTGCGCGGCCGCGAGAGGAAGCGGAGCTCAAACCACTATGGAAGTGGATCGATACCAGAAGGATTTTTAATCATGATTACAAGTGTACTTAATTAAGGAGGAGACAGAATAATCATAATTGGATATACAAGTGTGTCTAACCCTTCTGGAGGAAGCAAACCACTATGGAAGAATTGTGTTCTATATAGTCTGTAAGGAGAAGATATCCAAGAGGTTATGGGGCAAAGGCGATGAGCTTACTACCAGAAATAAAATCTTCTTAGTCTCCAGATTCTAATGAAGTATAGAATTGACCATATCGGAAGATCTTATAAGGATGTAAAAGAGGATCCTCGACATAGGGCGAGAAAGCCAAGATAACGCAATGATGTCTGAATTGGACGATTCGAGAGACATGGAGTAGTAAAATCGCTGGAATTTATCAAATAATCGATGAAAGTCGATAGATGGAAAGTATGGATCAATAAAGGACGTACAAAAGTATCTTGTACAAAGAATCATCTTGATCTACGACTACGTCAGAAAGGAATTTGAGAGAATCAATATCTGTGAAAGTTCTTTCTTTTCTACTCTACGCGAGAGAAGTCAAAACTTCGGGACGAAGTTTAGTTTAAGGGGAGAGAATGTAATACCCCACAGTTTAGAGAGTCGGAAGGGTAGATATATGATTTGTGCATTTGCATAGCATGCATCTGAAAATGCGGGAAATTTTGGCGCGTTAAATTAAACGATGCAAAGTGATTGATGTTTCTCTCGACTCGATGAGTTAGTGTTTAGATCATCGTGTTGAGTGCGATAAACTTCGACATGATCTTTATAACAACTACGTAGGAACTAGGATTGTATGTCGAGGCAATCCAAAATTAGACATGACCTTACCCCATTATCTACACTTTGAGCACAATTCAAAATATGACAAAGATATATAACTCAAAGAGAGCATAGACACAATCATTCAATCTCATTCCTTATCTGTGATCAACTCATCACATCATTCACACAAATATCATCATATAAGAATCAATTCTTCATCTAAAGTCATTACCTTATCTTACACACACTCTATCATCTCATTGTATACTTATCTTAATACAAATGAACTTGCTAGTCCATAGTTCCATAAGCTACATCAAATGGAAATATCGTACAAGTTCAAACTTTACAAGTGGAATTTAAATGAATACATCTTTAATCGAATAAGTACATATCTCATTAAAATAAAAAGGAGTTTACAAATGAATTAAAAGAAAAGCCTAAGCTAAAATTATCTTGATCATCTTATCTCCTATCTTCTCAATCTCCATTCCTGCAAAAGAGATAAGAAACACAAGAGAAAGTGGTTGAAGATTAAAATGTATGCATCTCTGGAGGAGATGCAAATTGCTATTGGAGCTAGCATTTGGAAATCTGGGAACTAGTCCAGATTTCCTAAAAACACATTGAAGTTGATCAAATAAATCAATTAGGCAACTTTGGGGACAAGAGGATCATGTGGGATCAACCGATATCATTTATCAAGAAGGCAACCAGGGGCAAAGGCAAACAATAGATGATCTATTTCCTTGAGAGGCAATAAGAGGTAACCGAAGGCATCAAGAAGGCATTGTCAAAAGCCACAAGAGAAGATATCCTTAGGCAACAGGGGCAGATAGGCAACCAAGCAAATTGAGCCAAAACAATATAATTTGAACACTGTAATAATAGCTCCTTATTAAGAGAAAACTACATAAAAGAGAAGTCACAAATCTGAAATTGTAAAGCCACAAGATCACCATCCATTTTAAGCCACTTGGATTCAAAAGTTTTGTGTTATGTAAAAACTGTTTGGTAACAAGATTAGCTACCTTGTTAACAAATTTTTCTTGCATGCATAAAGCAATTGAATGTCAACTAATTCAATTAGGTTCAGCTAGGAAATGATCTGATAATTATAGTCAACAATAAAGCCCATACAATTAAATTTGCAAAGCCATTTTAAGATCACTACTCATATGAATGAACAAGCCCACATAAGTGAATCAGCTCACAAGTCCATCTAGTGACAATTACCACTTATCTTGTTCAAAAATAAATCCTATAAGAAGATAAGATCAATGACCATTCATATCTATCCACAAGCAAAATATCTAAATTTACTTGAACCCTAAGGAATGAAAAGCTTGAGTGGATGAGCATGCCACATAGGAGAGTTATCCACAACCAAAATATCTACTTCAACTTGAAACCCAAGTAATGCCTATGCATAAGGGCTTGACAACCAAGCACCTTACTCATCCTTGCAAAACAAGAGTCACCTAGTTATGTGTCATCACCACAACAACCAGCCAACAGTATATAAACACCACAACAGCCTTCTAGCCTCTCCATTTGCTCACAAATTCGTTTCCAGTAAACAGCCAGATGTACTACAAGTTCTAGAGAGCAGCCAAATCCTTTGCAAACCGCACCATATGTTTCTTTCATCAACACAAATACACCAGCAACTGATCTAGCAACTAAATCATATTTCCAGATCAGCCAAAACAGCCTAGAACACCAAGAACACTACCAGATCTTGCCCAATCTTTAGATCAACTAGGAAACAGGTCAAGCAGCGAGGAGGAGCAGGCTATCCACAAGAGGAGGAGCAGGTTATCCACAAGAGCAAGAGGAGGAGCAGGCTATCCACAATAGGAGGAGAAGGCTAGCCACAAGGAGGTTTCCAACATATTCCAGAAGACCAAGCTTCTCTTCATGCAGCAGGTTGATACCTAGGAACCAAATCTTGTACAATATCTATTCATATCATTAGATGAGAGGGAAAGAGAGGAGAGGGTGCAGTATTCTGTTCTTAACAGTAGATATGAGGAAAAGGAAATATATCTCTCAGTTATGCATATAAGTGCTATGCATAGCTCATCACAGAGATTAAAGGCAACTAAAAAGCATCTGTTCTTATCAAATATGTGCCTCGGCCTTTGCATCACATGCTTGACTAACAAATCAAGTAAGAATCTGTTCCTATCAATTTAAATAGCCAAATATGTCCAATAATACATTTCTTAAATCATTCCAACAACACTAGCATCATCAGATCCTGCTTAGCATGGATCTGAACACTAAACACTTAATTACCAGGAGTGCACACCCTAGATACAAGATCTTTCCAGCAAACCCAGTAATCTTGTGTATAGGAGTTTTGTCTTGCTCTCAATCTTGGCATAATCATGTATGCCATCTCATCATTAGCAATCATTTGTTTCATCAATTAAATCTGTCCAGAAAAGAGTAAACCACTCAAATCTGTCTAGAAATACATCCCTAAATCAAAACATTACAAGAATAAGCTTAAGAAACAATAGAATAAATCATATATGGCTGGTCAGCTATTTGGTGCTGCCCAGGAACTTCTAAATGATCACTTATATCTGCAAGCACAACACATCCAAAATAACTCTTGTCCATCTACAGCTTGAGAGCAAGCAAGAAAGACATCTCTAAGTCATCACAGCACAATAAAATGTGTTGTAGCTATAGGAATTTAATTCCAGCAAGCACTAGTGTACAACACATACACTAGATCTTGTATAACATGCTTAAGAAGAGTTATTTTGTTAAGCTGATGCTATTAACTTATCAGGAACACATCTATACTGACTAGAAATAGCTACATCAAGTATTAATGCTTGGGAACTAACATACAGTACCAAATCACCAAGAATATTCTATCTATGCACATCCACACCACCAGATCATGTATGCACATGATTTGAGCTAATAAACTACATTGCAGCAACACTAATATAAGCAGATCATGCTTGTTAACTGACTAAACTAAAAATCATCTTCGGTGAAAACACTGACGGTGAGAAGCACCACAAGCACAGCACGATTCCAAGCATCAAATCATCATCGGATGACCAGAGCACATCACTAAGATCACATCACAGTTCATCGGCTCGATGGCGTTCACAGAGAGCTACTTAAACAAGTTGAGCTATGGCACGATGGCCATGCTCCAGAGCAAGGAGTGGAGCAGCTAGATAGGAACCAAAGGCACCTTACCTTGAGCAGCTGCGGTCGAGGCAGTGGCGACGAAGGCGGCGATGCCGGGGTTGCAGTCACTGCCATCCCACCGGCGCCATAGTCGAAGGAGCTCTCGGATAGCAGCAGCAGAGACATCACCGTATCGACGGCGTCAACGTCGTGGCAGATGAGTTGAGGCCGAGGTGGAGCTCAGGGGACGACACGGGACAGAACACTGAGCAGGCACGGTCGAGCAAGGGCTCGAGGAAGCGGCCGTAGTCGTCGGAGAAGCACAGCAGGTGGTGTCGGGGGAATATTTTCTAGATTAACCCGCGGCCCAGTGCGGCTTACTTTACTCGCATGGACAAAAGCCCACATGGGATCAAGCCCAACATCGAACCGCCACAAGGAGAAGGATCTAGAAGACATATCCTGGAGGACGTGAGGAGGAGTTAGTCTCCGAGTAGGTTCCAGTTGATGTATTCCTTGTGGAGGAAGTTTCCTTTGTAACCTAGCGAACCTCTGTGTATATAAAGAGGACTCGCAGGACTTAGACGGGGTCAAGCTATCAAGCCCTTAAACCCTAGCTCATACGGCGAGTACCAGATCGGATCGCCTCCATTGTAACACCTCGATTATCATATCAATACCAATCTAGGGTAGGCAGGAAGTAGCTCTTTTACCTCACAATGAGGGGGCCGAAACTGGGTAAATCTGTGTTGATCTTTGTTCCTGCGATTCCAAACTCGGAGATGCTTGACTCGCGTAATCCCACACCTACCAAGTCATCTGTGACACCTGACGTGACAAACTCACGACAGTTGGCGCCCACCGTGGGGCCTACGGTCAAGACCGTCACGTTCCGCGCAGGATCCATGAAGGGAGCTGAAGATCTTGTTGTTGGCCGTATCATCACGGTCAATGGCACACCTCTCATTGACGATTCAAGCTGGGGGCCGGAAGCAGATTACTTAGAGACCGGCCACGTCATCCCGTTTGGATCCATCAACATCTTCGTTGGCTTCATCGGTGGCAGGTCCATTAGCTCGGTCCAAGAAGGCGACTCAGTAGAAGAAGTTGCCGATGATGGGGAAGAATCCATGGAAAGCATGGACTCGCAGGAGTTTGGGTCCATTGTACCTGCCTTTGAAGAAAGTTGCTGGGGTTGCCCACCAGAAGTCGCATTATCACCAGATCGAGAGACGGCGCAAGTCACGGTTTACACGACCGGAGGAGCAGGTCCATCAGGAACTGCTGGAGAAGCCGAAGCATCGGCACCCCTAAGCAACCCACTTCTTGTCCCTTTGTCAGCCACAAATGCCGCCCTCCGGGCAAAAGAAATTGAGGCCGCCAGGGCCGAGCTCCTATATGAGGTTCGAAAGATGGAATAAGAGCGCCGCAGGCTCGATCAGATAAACCAAGGAATCCAACAGGAGCGGCAAAGAGTAGCCGCGCTGGCTGCGACTCAATGACAGGTTGACTCGCAAACACAACTGCGCGCGACTCAACCAACAGTAGAAATCCCGCTTACTCCAGCCGCGGAGCGAGAATCCAGACAGTTGCGGAAGGATGGGGACCAACAAATCAAGAGACCCAGCAACAACCAAAGAGGTTTCACACCCCGCATGGCCATTACCAAAACCCTGTCGATAATATGTACGCTGCGGCTAAAATCTTGACTCAGATGGTACCAACAGGCGATGACCCGGTCAATGCAGAGGCATGACGCGCGATTCAGATGCTAAGTACAGCAGTCCTGCAACAAGCCAATAGGGCAGAAGTTGGAGGACAGCTGCCCCTCGTACCAGCCAATCACAGGATTGCAGCAGAAAGAAGCGTCTGAAGCAGCATTAATATCTTGTACTACGATACGTTCCAGCGTCTAGGACTCAAGGATTCCAGCCTGCAGCCCACGTCAACCGTGTTTCACGGTATTGTCCCAGGAAGGTCCGCATAGCCGGCGGGGAAAATAACCCTAGGGGTAACTTTTGGGACAGAAGAGAACTTCAGAAGCGAGTTCCTGTGTTTCGAAGTGGTAAAATTCCAAAGCCCATACCACGCCTTGTTTGGAAGAAGAGCTTTTGCTAAGTTTATGGCCAGGCCATGCTACGTGTACCTACAGTTGAAGATACCAGGACCAAAAGGGGTCATCACAGTGTACGGAGATAGAGAAAAAATGATAGAATGTGAAGAAGGAGATGCGGCCTTCGCAGAATATGCATGTGCCGCGGAAGAGCTAAAAGGTTATAAGTCGCAGGTGGACCCAAATGACATGAGTGTAGTTACCACGCCGTCTGCCGAGCCACCAATGAAATTCAAAGCGGCCCAGGACACCAAACAGATAAATCTTGTTCCTGGCGACTCATCCAAGCAAACCAGCATTGGAGCACACATGGAAGAAGAGCAGGAGAAGGCTCTCGTCGCTTTCCTTCAGGAAAATAAGGATATCTTCGCATGGAAACCGTCAGATATGCCAGGGGTACCAAGAGAATTAGCAGAACATAGCCTCAAAGTGAACCCTGCGGCTAAACCAGTGAAGCAGCCACTACGGCGTTTCCACGATGATAGAAGAAAGGCAATAGGGGAGGAAATAGCTCGCCTACTGGCTGCAGGATTCATCACGGAGGTATACCATCCGGAGTGGGTGGCAAACCTAGTCTTGGTTATGAAAAAGAACGGTACGTGGCGAATGTGCGTTGATTACACCAGTCTTAACAAAGCCTGTCCAAAAGATCCATTTGCTTTGCCGCGAATCGACCAAGTGATTGATTCAACTGCTGGGTGCGAGATGTTATGCTTTTTGGATGCCTATTCAGGCTACCATCAAGTCAAGATGAAGAGGGAGGACCAAGAAAAGACGTCCTTCATTATACCCTTCGGAGCTTTTTGTTATGTCAGCATGCCCTTTGGGTTGAAAAACGCAGGTGCGACTTACCAAAGATGCATTCAGAATTGTCTACATGAGCAAATAGGTCGCAACGTTCACGCCTACGTGGATGATATTGTGGTTAAGTCGCAAGTTGGCCAGGATCTTATTAGTGACCTAGCAGAGACATTCACAAATCTCAGAAAATACAACATGAGGCTCAACCCCACAAAGTGCGTCTTTGGAGTACCAGCAGGAAAGCTATTGGGGTTCATAGTATCAGAAAGAGGCATTGAGGCCAACCCTGACAAGATAAAGGCCGTGATGGATCTCCAAAACCAGAAAAGATAAAAGATGTGCAGCGACTTACCGGTTGCGTCGCAGCTTTGAGTCGCTTTATATCAAGATTGGGAGAGAAAGCACTACCTTTGTACAGATTGTTGAGAAAATCAGACACCTTCGTTTGGGATGCAGAGGCCGACGAAGCTCTAACAGCCTTGAAACATCAATTGACAAATGCTCCAGTTCTGGCGGCTCCAAAGGATAAAGAGCACATGCTACTATACATAGCGGCAAATTCCCGTGATGTAAGCGCTATCATGGTTGTGGAGAGACAAGAGCTTGGAAAGGAATACCCTGTCCAGAGACCAGTATATTACGTGAGCGAAGTCCTCACATCCTCCAAGCAGCGTTACCCCCAGTGGCAGAAGTTGGTGTTTGGAGTGTTCATGGCGAGTCGCAAGCTGAAACACTACTTCCAAGAACATCCAATAACTGTGGTTAGTTCAGCACCGTTGGCAGATATCATCCGTAATCGAGAAGCTAGTCGCTAAGTGGGCGATCGAGTTGGGACCACATCATATCAGTTACGAGCCGCGCACATTAATTAAGTCGCAAGCCCTCGCAGATTTTATCAACGATTGGACAGAAATCCAAGTCGCTCCTAGCATGGCAGAAACCAAATACTGGACCATGCATTTTGATGGGTCAAGACAGTTACAAGGCTCGGGGCTGGAGTTGTTCTAACATCCCCCAAGGGAGACAAGCTGCGGTATGTGCTACAGATACACTTCAATTGCACAAATAACGTGGCAGAGTATGAGGCACTGCTTCATGGTCTACGTATAGCAAAGGAGATGAACATCAGTCGCATACGCTGTTTTGCCGATTCAGACTTGGTGGCACAACAGGTCTCTGGAACGTGGGATAGCAAGGATGCGAATATGGCTGCATACAGAAGAGAGGTGGACATAATTGCTAGACACTTCACTGGATACCAAGTTGAACATATTGATCGGAGACAAAACGAAGTTGCAGATGCCCTATCTCGACTTGGATCCAATAGACAGTCAGTCCCACCTAATGTTTTCCTGGATGAACTGCACAATCCATCAGTTAAACCTCCAGCAGAGATTGACATTGCAGAGCCAGAGGACGACTCAACTTTAGTCGCAGCCCTGCATGAATAGCCAGGATGGACAGAGCCATACATGGCATATTTAAGTCGCGGAGTGCTGCCAGACGATGAGATTGAGGCGCGCAAAATCATACGGCGATCCAAGGCCTATACAATCATCAACAACGAATTATACAAGTGCAGCGTGTCAGGAGCATTTCAAAGATGTGTCTCACCAGAAGAGGGCCGAAAAATCTTCCACGAAATTCATTCAGGCGATTGTGGCCATCATGCTTCATCAAGATCTTTGGTGGCGAAGGCGTTCTGACATGGATTCTTCTGGTTAACAGCATTAGCAGATGCAGAGCAAATTATCAGAGTGTGCGACTGTCGGGGGCTGCCCCCGGGTAGGGCAAAGAGGTGGTGTTAAGAGCTATAAAGAGGGGGCCGGATCAAGGTCAAGCCGGATCTCTTGGGCCGGATCACTTGGGAAAGTCAGTTAGCTCTCAATCATGCTAAAGTGCAAGAAGAGACCGAAGGGGATCCGGCAAAGTTTTGCCGGATCAGAGGAAGGAATACCGGCTTAATTTAGCCGGGTTGGTCAGGAAGGATCCGACATAAGTCAATGTCGGATAATGCACAAAGGCCAAGTAATGTCAGTAAGTTCACGGGTCCTGCAGGCCTCCTGCCCGAGGCTCAGAGGACAGCCAGGTCGAGCCACGGATTTTCCGGGTCGCTAGGCCCTAGGCGCTGACTCGGCTAATTCGGGAAAGGGCAGTGGCCTAAGCTCCGGTGGGCTACGCTGGCTTAAGCTCAAAGAGGAAAAGATAGACCTGTCGTTGGACTGACAATGAGTTAGACTGAGTGACAGTAGCCAGAGCTTGTCCTGTTCCTCCTGTCCATGCCATTATCATCTCCGGCCAAGGGCAGAATGGTAATCCGGTTAGTGTATAAATAGACCAGCACATCCTCCAAGGCGAGGGACGACACAAGGAGAAGCCTCATTTTCCCCCCTTGCTCCATCTTCCTCCTAGAGCTCTCACCATTGTTGCTTCATACAGCTCAAGGAGCACTTTGTATTGGTCACCATTGAGATATAAAGAGAGTAGGCTAGTGCTGCAGTAGGGGTGTTACCTCCACGAGAGGGCCCCGAAGCAGGGTACATCATGGTGTGCTTTGGTCGTTCTTGGTTTTGCTCGTTCTTGCTTGTTCTTGCGTGTTCTTCGTTGTTCTTCATGCGTGCTTCTTGAGCGCGCACACCCTCCCCGGATCCCCCAACGTCCTAGCGAGCCCCCGACTTAAGCCATCCTATGGCATCTGCCGTGACACCACCACGACAGTTGGCGCCCACCGTGGGAACTTTTGTGGCGTTGGCTGGGGTTTCCATCCGGACGGGTTCCGTCACCAGCTCCGGCGTGCGTGTGCTGTCCGGGCTCGACTGCAACTACGGCGGGTTCACCTTCATCAGCGACAACGCAGGCTGCTTCGCGGGAAGGCCACTCCGTGTGATGGACGTTTCATCCAGTTCGGCAGCTTCCTCACCTACGTCACCACCGAGCTTGTCCGCGAATACCCGGCGCAGGTGCTCATGGCCGAGGACCCTCCTTCTTTCCGCGCAGCTCTCGGACGGCGTAGCGCTCGCCTCGGGAGTAGCGTGGAGGTGATGATGACCGGACCAAGTGCTGGAGCAGGCAAAGGAGATGCCGGCAATGGCATGCCCGAGGAACTGGTCACGCCAACCGATCCGATTGACAAGCCGGCTCGGACGACGAAGTTCCCAAAGGAGAAACCGGATCCGGTTGGCCCACTTGGCATGTCAAGTAGGGAGGCTCCCTTAGAGGATGTCCTGGAAAAGTTAGCTCGGCCAGTGGCACCTGGGGCAAACGTAGAGTTTACCATAGCTGAGTTAGAGGCAGAGCGCCTGAGGTTGCAAAGAGAAGCCCGGTTAGTGGTAGAGTCTAGGCAAGCATTTGATAGAGACATGAGAGAATATAATGCTGCCAATGGTATCACCGATGGTTTCACTCCGGTAGTGCCTTTCCTACGCAAGAGAGCAGATTTGCGTAACAGGGGTAAGGACCTCAATGACGAGTTCGCTAGAGCCGCAAGATCGAGCTCGAGTAAGGCTACTAGTCATAGATCGGGTACAGGCAAGCCGGTGTATAGCTCGCCGGCCAAGAATTTTAGGGCGGCAGCGCGAGCCGAGTTGACCACATTAACCGGGGATGCTTGGCACAAGCAGGCAGAGAGGGTCCATGAGCTGGTAGATGTGTGTAACCGGCAGAATGAGGCTTACCGGAAAGCTAATCCGGACGTTGGTGGTTCTCGGGTAGTAGTGTCGGCTAAGTCTGTTAGCCAGAAATCCAAGGGGCAAGCGTCATCCCCGCATGTCGGAGTTGACCGGGCCAAAAGTGTGAATTCAGGCAAGAGCAAACAGCTGTAGGCCTATGATGCTGAGTATGCCGGCAAGCAGCTAGCTGCTCAAGGAGGAGGTGGCCAGAGCAGAAACAATGGGGGTCAAGGCAATCCGGGAGCCGGAAGGGGTAATTCGGCTTGCCGAGGTCAACCACCTCGTCCTCCTGGGCAGAATCAACCCCGGCAGGAGCAGCAAGTAATGGTGCAAGCACAGCAGCAAGGTGGTGGCCAGGCGGGCTACCGCTATGATGATGGTAATTCGGCTATGGCGCGAGCCGGATACCAAACGTATGATAATGCGCTGGCATCCAGACTGGGACCTCGGACATTGGATCCGGATGATCAGCGTCTCAAGTTGGATAGGATTTACCAGTCCGAGAAGCTGGAAGAGCAAGGCCCACCAGGTCCTCCATGCTTTGGGCCTCGGATCATGAACGAACCGAACGTGCCGTTGTTTCAGCTTGGCCGAATCACAAAGCTGTATAACGGCAGCACTAAGCCGCAGGATTAGCTGATAGACTATGTATACTCGGTGCACATTGCGGGGGGCAATCGCTCGAATTTGGCTGAATAACTTACCAGAGGGTAGTATCAACTCTTGGATGGACTTGGAGCAGGCGTTTTACAGCAACTTCTCCAGCACTTACAAGAGGCCAAACCGACCTCAGCTCTTGTCTGCGTGCAGGCAGGAAGAGCGGGAGACAGACCGAGAATTTTTGACTCGGTGGAGCAACATTCGCAATTCTTGTGAAGGTGTCGTGGAGGAGCAGGCCATTTCTTGGTTTGCGCAGGGTTGCCGACATGGCACCCCGCTTTGGCAGAAGCTCCAGAGGGATATGCCAAAGACCCTGGCGGAAAATCCGGATAGCAGATACATATGCTCTTGGTGATCCGACGCAGCCAGCGTTGGATGCGGTGGGAACAAGCAGGAGGCAACCGGTCAACAACCGAACAGGACCATTGAGGCCCAGTGACCGACATGAGTTCGGTTATAAGAGGAGAGATCCGGATTATAGATACGGTTCAGATCAGGTTGCTGCAGTAAATATGGATCATCCTGAGCAGAGACAGACCAAAAAATGAGGGTCCAGCTTGGAGGCCGAATCAAGGTGCCTGGGCAAAGAAAGTGTGGGATGGACCGAGTCCACCTCTAACTTTTGAGGCAATGATAGATGGGCCTTGCCGTTATCACACAACAGACCCACGCAAGCCGGCCAATCATTCAACTCGGAATTGTAGCTGGCATCATCGCATCCAGGCGGAAGGTCAGAGAGGGCCACCTCAGAGAGGTGCTCCTAGACCGAATTTCAGGCCAATACGCCTTTATCCGGAGCCAATGCAACCCCGGTGAACGCAGGAGCTCCAAGGCCGGCAGCCACAAAGCCGGTTAACCTGGTAAATATGGGAGGCAACAACAACAATGCTGGTCCGAGTCGGCAAGGTGGATACCCCGGAAATGATTACAAGGAGGCTCATCAAAGTTATGTGGTTTTTGTGACCGAGCCAACTGACAAGAAAAGTCAGCTGCGAAGGGCGAAGGAGGTGAATGCAGTCCCAAAATACCTGAACTGGTCCGAGCAGGAGATCACTTGGAGCAGGGCTGATAATCCCAGGGTTATGCCAAGCCCAGGAAACTATGCACTGGTGGTGGATCCGACTTTGGTTGGACCAAGATTAATGTGAATTCACTCGAGTCTTGATTGACAATGGCAGTGCTATAAACATCATGTATCGGGACACAATGGTCAAGTTGGGTTATTCGCCGAATCAGTTGCAGCAGAGCAGTTGTACCTTCCATGGTATAGTACCCGGGTGTCTTGTTCCCCAATGGGTAAGATCTGGGTAGATGTGCTGTTTGGTACCAAGGACAATCACCGACTTGAGAGTCTCGAATTCGAGGTGGTAGACTTGGAGAGCCCATACCATGCTCTGCTCGGCAGGCCGGCATTAGCCAAGTTCATGATATCCACTCATGTGGCCTACCTCAAGATGAAGATGCCTGGCCCGAATGGTATCATCACCGTTGCGGGAGATTACAAGAAGGCCATACAGTGTGCCACGGTCGGTTCCACCTTAGCCGAGTCGTTGGTGATCCAAGCTGAGAAGAGCAAGATGCATGAAGTAGTGGCGATGGCGAAGTCAGCTCAGCTCGGCGTGCTGGCATGACCAATCCGGATGCAGGTGCAACATTTGAGGTGCCCAAGGAGACAAAGAAGATCCCCATTGACCCGGAGAATCCGGAGCGCATGGCCATCATTGGTGCCGGATTGGGCGAGAAATAGGAAAGCGCGCTCTGTCACTTCCTCCGTGAGAATCGGGATATCTTTGCATGGTCGGCTAAGGACCTGCCTGGTGTTCCGAGGGAGTTGGCAGAGCACTCTTTATTTGTCAGGCCGGATGTGAAGCCGGTGAGGCAACCGACTCGTCGTCTTTCAGACGATCGAAGAAAAGTGGTGCTTGATGAGCTGGCTAAGCTACTTGCAGCCGGATTCATTATGGAGGTGTTGCATCCAGACTGGATATCCAATCCGGTTCTGGTAGAGAAGAAGAAGGACGAACCAGCGGTGGTCAAGGTGTGGCGCATGTGCATCGACTTCACCAACCTGAACAAGGCGTGCCCGAAGGATCCTTTCCTTTACCTCGGATTGATCAAGTGATCGATTCTACTGCTGGGTGTGAGTTGTTGTCTTTTATTGATGCGTACTCTGGTTTTCACCAGATACCACTGAACCCCAAAGATCAAATAAAGACTGCTTTTATTACCCCGTATGGGGCGTATTGCTATCGTGTCATGTGTTTCGGTTTGAGAAATGCCGGTGCAACTTATCAGAGATGTATGCAGAAATGCTTACACTCTCAAATGGGCAAAAATGTGCAAGTGTATGTCGATGATATCGTCATCAAAACTAAAGAAAAACGCACTCTCCTCGAGGATCTCGAGGAAACATTTGTGAACTTGAGAAAGTATCGGTTAAAATTGAATCCGGATAAATGCACCTTTGGTGTCCCGGCTGGAAAGTTGCTCGGTTTCCTTGTATCGAGCCGAGGTATTGAGGTGAATCCGGCTAAGATCCGAGCCATAGAAAACATGAAATTGCCTAAATGTCTAAAAGATGTGCAAAAGTTCACCGGGTGTCTAGCCTCGTTGAGTCGGTTTGTGAGTCGGCTAGGAGAAAAAGCCTTGCCCTTGTATCAGTTGATGAAAAAGAGCACCGGGTTCACATGGACCCCGCAGGCAGACTCGGCTTTCAATGAATTAAAAAAGATGTTGTCCACTGCACCAATTTTGGCATCACCTTTGCCGAATGAGCCAATGCTACTTTACATTGCGGCCACTAACCGGGTCGTAAGTGTGGTGATAGTGGTAGAGCGAGAAGAGGAGGGTAAATCCGTGCAGAGACCGGTGTACTATTTAAGCGAGGTGATCTCAACCTCAAAGCAGAATTATCCTCACTACCAGAAGATGACATATGGTGTATACCTGGCGGCCAAGAAGTTGAAACATTACTTCCAGGAGCACCCGATCACCGTAGTATGCGAAGCTCCAATCTCGGAGATCATTGGGTGCAAAGATGCGACTGGCCGAGTTGCCAAATGGGCAATAGAAGTGTCTCCTTACACCCCGCATTATGAGAGAAGAGATGCTATCAAGTCTCAGGCTTTACCGGATTTCCTTTGTGACTGGGCCGAGATGCAGTATGAGCCACCCAAGCCGGATTACAATTACTGGAAGTTGCACTTTGATGGCTCCAAAACCAAAATCGGACTAGGTGCTGGGATAGTACTCACATCACCGAAGCAAGATCAGTTGCGATATGTGTTGCAGATTCATTTCTCAGCATCAAACAATGTGGCCGAATATGAGGCACTGATCCATGGGCTTAATGTGGCTAAGGACATCGGCATCCGCCGGATAGAATGTTTTGGTGATTCAGATTTAGTGGTGCAGCAGTCTTCTGGAAATTGGGATGCCTTGATGCCAATATGGCACTATATCGTTTCATGTCCAGAAAATTTCAGGATTTTTTGAAGGCTGCGAGTACAAGCACATACCTCGGCTGGAGAACGAAGCTGCTGATATCCTGTCAAAACTCGGGTCGTCTAGGGATGCAATCCCACCCGGGATATCCTTGAATCACCTAAGGATCCCTTCAATCAAGCCTTCGCCTGATTCCGAGTCAATTTTTATCCCAAAGCAAGAATCTGAAGCTGTTCCTATGAATGTTGATGTCGGGTACATTTGGGAAGACCCGGGGACTGCATGGCGAGACTCGGGGACTGCGCACCGAGACTCGGGGAATGCTACCAAATCTTAGGGAAGAGGAGAAGAGAGGAAGATGGTGCTAACCGAATCTTAGGGAATGGACAGAGACTGATAGAAGAAATAATGGCGGCCGAACCAGTGGAAATAGATGAGCACTTATTCCCTTTGCATCCAGTACCGGAGTGGGCTGAAGAAATCATGAAGTTCATGTCGGAGGGGAGTTTGCCAAATGATGAAACCGAAGCTAGGCGAGTGCAGAGGAGGTCCAAGGGTTACACCATCATCAACAAGGAGTTATACAAAAGGAGTGCAACCGAGGTGCTACAGCGTTGCGTGGAGCCAGCCGAGGGCAAGGAGATGCTCCTGGAGATACATCAAGGAGAATGTGGGCATCATTGCAGTACAAGAGCCCTGGTGGCTAAGTATTCCGGCATGGGTTTTACTGGCCCACTGCTCATGCAGATGCAGAGGACATAGTCCGAAAATGTGAAGGATGCCAAAGGTTTGCCAAGCAGACACACCTACCCGCATCGGCGCTCAAAACAATTCCTATCACTTGGCCATTTGCTGTGTGGTGTTTGGATATGGTGGGAGAATTCAAGCCGGCTAGGGTAACATGACACATATGCTGGTGATGGTGGATAAGTTCACCAAGTGGATAGAGGTGAAACCAATCCGGAAAGTGGATGGTCATTCGGCTGTAACTTTCCTGAAAGAAATCATTTTGAGATACGGTTACCCCCATAGCATCATCTCGGATAATGGCACGAACTTTGCTGTGGGAGAGTTTGCCCGATTCTGCATGGATAAGGGGATCCGGTTAGACATAGCCTCAGTGGCACACCCAGAGTCCAATGGACAGGTGGAAAGATCAAATGCTTTGGTATTAGCGGGATAAAAGCCCGGTTAATGGAACCTCTGGTAAAGACTCCGGGGTGCTGGATAGATGAGATACCATCAGTACTATGGGGTCTAAGGACCACGCCGAATCGGTCAACTGGCTATACGCCATTTTTTCTGGTCTATGGGGCAGAAGCAGTGCTACCCACTGACATAGAATATGATGCACCAAGGGTGACAATGTATACGAAACCGAGGCAAAAGAGGCCCGGGAAGATGCAGTGGATCTGCTAGAGGAAGCAAGAGAATTGGCCCTATCTCGGACAGCAGTATACCAGCAGGGTCTCCGACGTTATCATAGTCGGAAATCAGCCCTCGAGTGTTTCATGAGGGAGATCTAGTACTAAGGCTGGTGCAGCGCAGCAAAGGCCGACACAAGTTATCACCTCCATGGGAGGGACCATTCATTGTGAGCAAGGCTATGCACAATGACTCGTACTACCTTGTAGATGCACAGGAACCAAGGAGGATGGCCTGGACAGACCCGGAGAAGAAACCAAGCGACCCTGGAATGTAGCTCTGCTTCGACCCTTTTACTCTTAAGGGGCGCAATGTATGTATCTCAGTTTATCATAAATGAAATTTCGGCAATCCGAGTCTGGACTCGGGGACTGCTCGTCCTTATGCATGTGTTTTTTATTACTGTTTTGTCCATACCGTTCATGTGTCGGATTGCTTTGAACCTCGTCCCAAAATTCAAGTAATGTATGCTGTGTTGTTGATCTCGTGACTCGACTGACAAACACCAAAATGGTAGTCAAGAGCAGAGGTTGGGGAATATGGGAAACATGAAAATGGACTCGGGGACTCGGTCCAAAACCGATTCGGCACATGTCGTTTACTAACCCCTGTTATTTCTTTTTTGTTTATGTTAGATGATTCTAAACCACAACTCGCATGTTGCAAGTATTGTATGCTATGATTCCTATCTTGTGACTCGACTGTCAACACCTAAAAGGTAGACAAGAGCAAAGATTCGGCAAAAATAGTGAACAAGAAAACAGACTCGGGGACTCGGTTTAAGATGATCCAACATAAACCTAGTCCGGATCACATTAAGCAAAATAAAAGTAGTCTCGGAAGAACTTAAATTGTATATTACATCTGCTCCCGGCATACCGGGGATTTAATGTTTTTCATTAAGATAATTCAGGAAGAAGGAGCCATGGTTGCAGGAGACTCGGTTGCAGGGATGAACTCGGATGTTGGAGGAACCTCGGTTGAAAGAAACCCTCACTTGCAGGAATGACCTTGGACGAAGAGCTTGAAGGCTTGGCAGACTCGGAAGCATCCGGATCAGCTGAAGTCTTGGCGGTCTTGACTAAAGCTTGTTCGGCAGTCTCAGCCGAGTCAGTGGCTGGCGTCTTGGAGTCTTGGCCGGAGATTGTTCGGCAGTCTTGGCCGAGTCGGAAGCTGGCACCTTGGTGGACTTGATACGAGGTTGTTCGGCAGAGTTAGCCGAATCACCAGACTCGCCCTCAGACTCGGCGTATTCTTCAAGGGAGGCATCGTCCGATTCCTCTTCTTCAGTTTCTTCCCCATCCGAGTAGACCGGAGCGTCCAGATCAAGATGCTTTGTGTTTGCAAATTCGGCCATAAAGTTGGCAGCTTCTTCGGATCTTGATCCGGTTCGGATCTGTAGCCCATGATGAACCCTCACGAAGTGAGCGCACTTTGCCGAGCTCAATCAGCTCATACCAAGACATGATAAATAGCAAAGTTGCGTCAGCACCAGCGCGGGCGGACGAGGATCTCCACTGCTTTAACCGGGTCTCCGCCTGATCCAGGTCTTTGATTAGCTCGTCCGCAGACCGGGCTTGCCGGGCTTCAGGAAACAAGACTCGGTGAGCTTTGAGACTTGCATTGAGCAGATCAATGTGGGACTCCTTCAAAGGAGCAATCCGAGCTTTAAGTGCAGTAATGTGATCTTCGATATCCCACGTCTCTGGTAGGGGAGCCCCAGTTAACTTAGCTCTCTCAGCTCGGGCATCTCTCACAGCTTTGGCGGCTTGAAGCCGGATGCTGGTAAACTCTCCTACATACAGATAAGCTGACACCGAGTTAAACGAGAGGGAACACAAAATTATGGGTCGGATAAGAGCAGAGGAGAAAGAGGAGATTCGGCAAACTTACGGTCCATGTCTTCATTGAGGCTAGCAAGATCAGCCAGCCATTTCGCGCTGACCGCCTTGTGAGCAGCCAGATCATCTTTCGCCGCTTTAGCTTCGGCTTCAGCATCTGCAACGACCGTTTGGATTTTCTTGTCCAATTCGGCCCGCTTCGCAAGCCCGGCTTTGAAAGCATCTCGCTCCTTCTGGATCGAGTATTTCTCACTCTGCAGCGTATCCCGATCTATCTTGAGCTTGGCCTTCACTTTTCCAACCCGGTCAAGCTCCCTCTGGAGCCGAGTCACTTCTGACTTTTCCTCCGCTAAAGCGCGCTTGTGCTCCTGTTCTTTCTTTTTCATCTCCTCACATTGCTCCTCGAAGGAAGTTTGGAGGGCCTGGTGTTGCAGGGCTAGCTGCTTAAAGATTCGGCTGCGAGCAGTCGTGGTTTCCTGAAAGAGAAAAGGTTAATGGCGTAAAAAGAGTCTCGGGGACTGGCACCCGAGACTATTTTTTTTTAGAGATTCACACCGAATGACTTTCTTACTTGGAGGAGTATCAGTCGTTCGACCCGAATCTCGGGGACTGGGAATAGTGCAGATTAATCATGATGAAATAAAAGCAGGATTCGGCAAAGTTACCTCGAAGACCCGTTTAGCTTCAACGAACGAGGCCTGCACAGAGTGTAGAGATTGAAACATCTGGCTAGGGCCAGCCGGATGTGGCGACGCTGAAGTAGAGGAGCCTTCGGCAAGGTCCGCAGCATTCCAGGCTTTAACGAATTGCTCTGCGGAGCCGAGGTTGTCGCCGCTCGGAGTGCGGAGATTTGGCAGGACCTGGCCACTAAGTCGGGCGTGAGTGATCATCTCAGAGAGTTGAGATGGAGTGGCGGAAACATGCTTGCTAGCAACCACCTGCTTATCCGAGGTGGTTGGAGTCGTGCCAGAGGCGGCCGAGTCGGCTTAGGTAGAGGCGATGCGCCCGGGGTCTTGGCTGGATCTGGCTGCCTCGGTTGGTTCTGGGGTTGATCCTGGAGGGCCTTCTTCTTTTTCTCTAGGAAGGACGCTTGTTGTGGTGGTTTAAGTACTTCCTGTTACTTCTCGAAAGTTTGTTGTTGCTGCTTTTTCTTCTTCTGCTGCTCTTGATTCAGCAGAGCTTGAGCCTTGGGGGTAGGACGAGGATCCGGCTTTAGCAAAGACTTAGCCGAAGTCTTAGTTTTTTCCTTCTCCAACTCCTTCAAAGGGCGTGGCCAAGTTGAATCTCGGGTAGGAGCCGAGATCTCCTCGTTCTCCAGGTCAGTAACCGACTCTGGAATGAGAGTCGGCGGAGGAGTCTTGGCAGTTGTAGCACGCGTGGGAGAAGTGACAGCCCTTTCAGGAGATTGGCTCTCCATGGCCGTATCCAGTGGAGGAATGGGAGAAAGAATGGATGAATGAGTTTGCTCGGTGACGACGACGTCACTGCATAGAGCAAAGTAAACAGTTAACTCGGATAAATATGACTCGGATAATAGAGGAAGAAAGCAAATGAAGTTAAGTTGATATTACCCCTTGGTCGTAGGCATGGGCTTGAGCCGATTCGGCTTGAGGCAGCTTTCTTTCTTCTCTTGGCTTGGGGGCATCTGATCCGGACGCGTCAGCGCGTTTCCGAGATGTCCCTTGAGCATCCGGTTTGGCTGGAACACAAGGTGGTGACCATGAAATCGGAATAGCATCAATGGGATCTAGGATCCATCAATCATCATCTTCATCGTTGGAAATGTTGTCAATAGTCGGTTGCTTACCCTTGCGGATGGGCTTGGTGCACTGAATCGACAAGTAATCGTCCGTATCCGCATCCTCTTCGCCCTCGCGCAGCGGGCTGCGATCCGCTCCCCACACTCTGGTGGAGAGATCTCCATCTTCGGTGATTTGGCGGTCGAACAGCTGCAGTAGAGTCAAGGCAAATCTGGATTAGTCCGATGGTGTTTTGATGAAGTTTGGATTAATTCGGAGAATGGTGAACTAACATGTGGTGGAAGTGCATCTCGGTGGAACGGCTCCACGCCCCACCGCCACTTGTCCGACATCTCGGTGTAGGCGATGGCGTTTACCCGTCTCTTGACGGAAGCTCTGGTGAGGTCATGTTTGCTGATCCGGGTAGGATCTAGCAGACCACTCATGTGGCAAATCTTGTGCTCACGTTGTTGAAGAGGACTGACCCGGCGAAAGACGAAGGTCCGGAGGAGATCGTCCAAGAGCAGGTCCTTCTTCAGAAAATCCTCCAGAGTTTGATGTATGATTTGAAGACACCTTGCTGGATCATATCTGAAGTTTAATTCGGCTGTGGGGGGCTCGATCCTGAATTCGGGCAAGTTGAGAGCATCATGGCCTTCGACGCTCTTCACGTAGAAGAAGGACCTTTGCCATTTCTTGCAAGTATCCAGGCCAGTGATCCGGGGAAAGATGGAGCCCGTCCTCGGAGTAATGCTAGCCGAACCGCAAGCGGTCATCACCTTCGGGTCACTGCCCAGGATAGTCTGTTTCCAGAGGTGGAAGTACTTCGCCCAGGTTTGGACAGTCGGCCAGAGACTGAGATATCCCTCGGTAAAGGAGGTAAAAGCCGACAGGGAGACAAAGGCGTTAGCCGGAAGGTGGTGAGGCTGCAGGCTTAAGAAGTCTAGGAAGGCCCGGAAGAAGTCACTCGCCGAAAGTCCGAACCCGCGCTTGAAGTGCGCTAGAAACACAACGCGTTCACCCGGTTGGGTGACCGGTTCGAGTTCCTTCCCTGGTTTTTGGCATATAACTTCAGGTGTTATACGCCGGGTGCTCAGCAGCCATTCCAGGTCATCTTTTGTAACATCGGAACCCTCCCAACTGCCGGGGGGCAGCTTCGGCATATCCGAATCAGTCCTGCAAGAAATCGGAGATAGCCGAGTTAGGAGGTTCAGAATCTCTAAGTCCAGAAGAAATCGGATAATGGTGTAACCGAATCAGATGTAAAGCGATTCGGTAGAAGTTATCCCGGTTTGAGTTATCTAGTTGTTTCGGAAAAGTAACTCGGATGGTAACTACAAACAAGTTTTCACGTGAATTTAGGGTTCCGCAAGATCTACCGCGGTGGTAAAATAGAAACTAAATCCTAACTCAATAGCATGACGGAACTGCCCAAGCGGTTGCAAGTGAAACTAGGGCAATCTAGTGCAAAACCCGGAAAGAAGATCGGGGAAATGCACTAAGGCTTGACAATGGACTCGTTTGCTAGTGAATCTAGAAAAAGCGAGCGCAAGTTCATGGCGGAAGATGAACTCGCTTGAGGGAGGCATGGCTGGGGATGAAGAACTCACGGTTGTAGTGCGGCGAAGAAGGGGCCTGGTGAGGAAACGGCGACGCAGGGCGCGATGCGCGGCTCTGGTGTGAGATCTCCGGCGTTGTCGATGTCTCCGGCACGGCAAGATCGCAAGGGCGAGGTCACAGCGGCGGCAATGGCGCTGATGGAGGTTTCGGAGTGGAGAGTGCGGGGAAGAAGAAGAGAAACCCACCGCACCCCTATTTATAGCCGCTCGCAGATAACTGGCGCACTACCACGCGGTTTTCGGGGCGTGGCCGGATCAAGTGTGGCCTGAAACTCTGTGGTCGCAATTGTGGCCGTGCATTTAAGCACATGGTGGGTTACGGAATTGGAAGCGGTCGCGCCGGATCGGGTGCGCCGGTCAACGAAGAAACCGAGGAGGTGTGGTCATTTAGTCAAATGCACTCAAGTACCTGGTGGATCCGGATAATGTGCTGTCAGTGGCATGTCAAATCACAGACCCGGATTACGGGGCTTTGCGCAGAGATTCCCTGCTAAGTGTCCCGGGAAATCCTGAGACAAGATTGTGTAATATGGGATTCGGTTAATGGCATTTGTTTTTAACCTGCTACGGCCCTTTAGCCAAGGCTGTAGGACCGCACCAGCTTCGGGGACTACTGTCGGGGGGCTGCCCCTAGGTAGGGCAAAGAGGTGGTGTTAAGAGCTGTAAAGAGGGGGCCGAATCAAGGTCAAGCCGGATCTCTTGGGCCGGATCACTTGGGCCGGATCACTTTGGAAAGTCAGTTAGCTCTCAATCATGCTAAAGTGCAAGAAGACCGAAGGGGATCCGGCAAAGTTTTGCCGGACCAGAGGAAGGAATACCGGCTTAATTTAGCTGGGTTGGTCAGGAAGGATCCGGCATAAGGCAATGTCGGATAATGCACAAAGGCCAAGTAATGTCAGTAAGTTCACGGGTCCTGCAGGCCTCCTGCCCGAGGCTCAGAGGACAGCCAGGTCGAGCCACGGATTTTCCGGGTCGCTAGGCCCTAGGCGTTGACTCGGCTAATTCGGGAAAGGGCAGTGGCCTATGCTCTGGTGGGCTACGCTGGCTTAAGCTCAAAGAGGAAAAGATAGACCTGCCGTTGGACTGACAATGAGCTAGACTGAGTGACAGTAGCCAGAGCTTGTCATGTTCCTCTTGTCCATGCCATTATCATCTTCGGCCAGGGGCAGAATGGTAATCCGGTTAGTGTATAAATAGACCAGCACATCCTCCAGGGCGAGGGACGACACAAGGAGAAGCCTCATTTTCCCCCCCTTGCTCCATCTTCCTCCTAGAGCTCTCACCATTGTTGCTTCATACAACTCAAGGAGCACTTTGTATTGGTCACCATTGAGATATAAAGAGAGTAGGCTAGTGCTGCAGTAGGGGTGTTACCTCCACGAGAGGGCCCCGAAGCAGGGTACATCTTGGTGTGCTTTGGTCGTTCTTGGTTTTGCTCGTTCTTGCTTGTTCTTGCATGTTCTTTGTTGTTCTTCATGCGTGCTTCTTGAGCGCGCACACCCTCCCCGGATCCCCCAACGTCCTAGCGAGCCCCCAACTTAAGCCATCCTATGGCATCTGCCGTGACACCACCACGACAGCGACGGATGTCAAAGATACGCTAGGCAAGATCACATTCCAGCTCAAGCGCTTCGCACAATACCCATCACATGGCCTTTTGCCGTATGGGGTTTTGACATGGTAGGGCCTTCAGACGGTCTTCAAATGGAAAAACTCACCTCCTGGTCATGGTGGACAAGTTCACAAAGTGGATAGAGGCAGAACCTGTGGGAGATTGCGAGGCTGAAACAGCAGTCAAGTTCTTGAAGAAGGTCATATTCCGCTTTGGGTATCCCCATAGTATCATTACAGACAACGGGAGCAACACCTCTGAAGGAGCTACACAGATATTTTGCGCAAACAATGGGATAAGGTTAGACCTCACGTCAGTAGCACACCCGCAGAGCAATGGACAAGCTGAGCGAGCTAACCAGGAAATTCTCCATGGAATTAAGCCGCGCCTTATTGAAAAGGTTGAAGCATCTCCAGGATGTTGGGTGGAGGAATTTCCAGCAGTACTGTGGAGCTTAAGAACAACCCCTAACAGATCCACAGGGTTTACACCATATTTTATGGTCTATGGAGCAGAAGCAGTCATGCCCAGCGACATCATACACAATTCACTAAGAGTTGCGGCTTACATCGAGATAGATAATGAGATAGCTCGGCAAGACTCGGTGGACACATGAGACGAGGTTAGAGACTTGGCAGCATCAAGGTCAGCGGTATATCAACAAGACTTGCGACGCTATCATGCCAGACGCATCAAAACCCACACCTTTCAAGAAGGCGACCTAGTACTCCGACTTAAACAAGATAACAAGGGAATGCATAAGCTGTCCTCTCCATGGGAAGGACCCTACATCATCAGCAAGAAGCTAAACAATAGATCATACTATCTACTGGATGTATGGGAAGAAATCAGCGAACGCCATGATTTCGAGGATCGTCTCGAGGCACCTCGCCCTTGGAACGTCGCATACCTGCGACCGTACTATACATAAGAAAAGGCTTGTTAGAGCCAAGCATCATCCTTTCCAGCTTTATAGCTGAGTATCATCATAGCCACTCAGGGCTAGAACTTCAACTTTGGTCGCCACCTAGGCGCGACCTATGCAACATCTGATCGCCACCCAGGCGCGATCGACCCTTGTATCAGAAACCGGCTGCCACCTAGGCGCGGCCGTAAACTTTGTATCATTTCTGGTCGCCACCCAGGCGCGACCGGCCCATGTATCACCTCTGGTCGCCACCCAGGCGCGACCGACCCCATGTATCACCATGGATCGCCACCTACGCGCGATCCAACCCTATGTATAACACTCGGTTGCCACCAAGGCGCGACCTTATGTGTCATCATAATCAAAGCTTATCATAGCTTAGCGTATCATGGCCATATCATTATGTTTCTTGGGGGCTTTGTTACCATGAAACAACCAACTTACTGGCAATTATCAAATTTAACTTAAGTTGGATTGCTACTCGCATTATGTGGCCAAAGTACTGGGGTGTGGCGTCAATCGAGCTTGATTGCCTATCATGGCCGCTCTCGACCCTGAACACACATGTTCCTAGGAAATACTGAGTCGCGCGAGTGCCCACTTAAGGATTCAGATGGCCTAACGAGAGGTCGATGTACTGCTTATAGTACGGCAACACCAATTACAATTACTTGTATCTTAACAATTGTTTTATTCATGATATCAAGTTACAGGTGACGACCTTCAAAAATCTCTGAGAAGAATTGAGATGATTATCACGTTACATCCTCTCAATCCTTGGGGGCTACATCATATTATCATCAAAAATTTGAAGATGGATCGTCATCAAGTTTTGAAGCTATCAGGCTGCTCCAACAAAGAAGCTCACGAAGTCAGATGATCTTCCAGGTGCGAGTCAAGGCCAATCCAGCACAATTATAAGTCGCGAAATAAGGAAAAGCGCGGCCTAAACATTCAAGATCAAGAAATCCTATGAAGTTCAGGCCACGGTTGGGGGCTAATGTCGGGGGAATACTTTCTAGATTAACCCGCGGCCCAGTGCGGCTTACTTTACTCACACGGACAAAAGCCCACATGGGATCAAGCCCAACATCGAACCGCCACAAGGAGAAGGATCTAGAAGACATATCCTGGAGGACGTGAGGAGGAGTTAGTCTCCGAGTAGGTTCCAGTTGATGTATTCCTTGTGGAGGAAGTTTCCTTTGTAACCTAGCGAACCTCTGTGTATATAAAGAGGACTCGTAGGACTTAGACGGGGTCAAGCTATCAAGCCCTTAAACCCTAGCACATACGGCGAGTACCAGATCGGATCGCCTCCATTGTAACACCTCGATTATCATATCAATACCAATCTAGGATAGGCAGGAAGTAGATCTTTTACCTCACATTGAGGGGGCCGAACCTGGGTAAATCTGTGTTGATCTTTGTTCCTGCGATCCCAAGCTCAGAGATGCTTGACTCGCGTAATCCCACACCTACGAAGTCATCTATGACACCTGACGTGACAAACCCACGACAGGTGGCGCAGGAGCCCAGGGGATAGCGCCGGCGAGGCAAGCCGTGGTGAGCTAGGGTCAGGGTTCCGCACCTACGAGCTCAATTAGGTCGTTGCAGTACAAAATTGGAGGCGGGGAATAGAAGAGAAGGAGGCGGTGGCCGGAGAGCGGCGGCGCAGGAGACGGTCGGCGATGGCCGGAGTAGGGCAAGGCGATGGCGGCGGCGTGCCCGGGAGAGAGAGCAGAAGGGGATCGAGAGAGAGAGCTCGAGAGAGGAGAGAGGGGCCGGTCGGTTGACCGACCGAGCCAGGTCAGGCTTATGGGTTGGGTTCAACCAATTGGACCCAATGGCATTTTGGTAATTTACTAAATCCAATATATTCAAACTCAAATGAATTTTAACACCAATTTGGAGATAAAAAATAAAAAAATCAACTAAAAAATCTGAAACACATTCTACAAAATATGAAGAATTTTAATATTAATTTTATTTGAATTTTTTAAAAGTATTTCATGGATGTAAAATTCAAAGATCCTTAAGTGGAAATGATTTGAATTTCCTTTTCAAAAACTATTTTCCTAAAATAAAATAATATGAGAAAATAAAGTATTGAAGTTCAATTATATTGAACATACATATTTAATCACTTTAAATTTATTCTTCATGAAAATTGTTGTGAAACTCTTTAAATAATTTAAAACTCACAAACACTCGAAAAGTCTTCAAATCCACAACGTGGGAATTTCGGGGTGACGATGCATTTCATGATTATGCATAATAGCATGCTGAGTTTTCTGTAGTCCTTATCGGGATTACTTTGCTATTTTCAGATTCGGGGTTTTACCGCAAACCCTAGAACCCCGAAGAGTTGAACGACCATTTCTACCACAGGCAAGTTCATTCTTGCATATCCTTATTGAACTATTTTATAAAAACTATTTCCAAAAACATATTATTATCATTGCATTGAAAAAGAAAAACTATATTCGAATGATGTGAATTGCTATATATATATTGTTTGGCTGACGATGGAACCATGGTATGGTACGGATCTCTTGGTGGAGGTTCCATCGTACGGGAAAGTATATACCTAGGACTAATTACCAATGTCACAGTGATCCTTGCGCCGTATCGAAGCGTTTACCATGAGATCTGGAATGGGACGGTAAAGTCAGCTGCTATCTTCTCTCGTTCACATATCCTCGGCAGACTATTACCTGGTTGGTTCCGTTGCGGCGGACAACAGCGTGGGAGCACATACCTTCCCCACCTGACGGGGTGATTTGGAATAGGAGCTCGGGAGTGGTGACGAGCGGTCTTTGTACCGGCTGGGTCATAAGGGGCGGATATGTGTTGTGCGGAGAGGGGCAGTGATTGGCTTTGGACTCACACCTGGCCCCATACCATGGAAATATGGACGGGGATTGCAACCCGGAAAGGCAACAAGGCTGGGTTTCTCTCATGGGTAAAGTTACGCAGCTCTGCAGAGTCAACAACAAGAAATTGTGGCAGTCACATCCGTGTTTCCGAAAGGAACTACAAACCACAGCGGGAAAGGCATCCCAAGTGATGACTATGAACCCGTGGAGACTGTGAGCATAGTTTTCTGAAATAAAACTTGACCTTTGAAGAAAGGTTTTCCAAAACTTGCATTATGCCTACGACCGTTGGTCATGGCAGTAGCTAGTGCATTCAAAACAAAAACTCTTTCCTATATTATCTGAACTTGCTAAGTAACGCTAGAGTTGCTTACCCTTTCCCCGTTGACCCCCTGCTTAGATTTTTGGAGCCATCCAAGGAGATGATAGAAATCCATGACGACAGTGAGGAGGTCTTCAACAAGGAGTCCAGAACTACCTGACGGAGCTTGAAGGAGTCAACTGCTACTTCACCGTCAAAAGGATGACGACAACCTTGCCCGGTGTATATGACGACAATACTGTCGATGGAGGAGACAACATCATTTTGGAAGAAAGAGTACAACCGGGATAAAGATATTCCAGATGGATTAGAGTAGGGTTGTGGCAACAGCAATAGTGAAATAGGAATTAGAGATAGAGCTGATATCCATCTTAGTACTACGATTTGGATCTTTTTGGTGTTTCATTTGCAAGAGACTTCTCAATGTAAAAGAGGTTCTCGAGATTTTGTATTGAATAGAGTTGTAATCCTATAGTGTTACCTTAGACCAGCTATGTTTCTGTTGTACTACTCTGAGGGATGTAATATTTACGGATAGGTCCTTTCGTGAGTGTTATATCAACGACTTGTGCACTACAACATGCAGTGGTGTGCTAGGGTCACCGCAGATGGTATCAGAGCAAAACGACCTTAGGATTAAAACCCTTTTAGGAGACTTGTAGGTTGGTAAGACTATAGGAAGTTATCTTATCTAAACTATATCTTCATACAACTATGATGGTCATTCACTTGTGAATACTACTGTTATACCTGTATAGATTTTCTTACTCGACTAGAGTAAACCTTCTTGACTATTCTTTTATAGGTACTTATCTATCTTATTTGTTTTCAACTTGGCATGACAAGTTTGAACCTATATTCTACTAGCTAGTATTCCAAATAGATTACATCCAAGTCAGTGTTACCTATGAGGTATCATTGATAACACCATCCTATGAAGACATGTGTTGAAGTAGAACCCTATCGTAAGTTTGTGGAGAATGAAGTCAGGAGATGTATCATGGTGGTAAAGAAGCATCGATATTAAAGTATGGTAATTATTGAGAAAAATACCCTAAAGTTTCATTTCAAAGAAGATCCACTCAAGTATAGTATAGAGTCTTAAGGAAATTAGGAGATGGCACAAGCAATGAAGGAAGCTACAGTACTACTTATGGTGTACGATCAGCAATTATATGAAGGATCCAGAGATGTTAGGAGACGTTGTTCAAGCCAAATGGAGGATTCAGTCTACATGAAGTTTAGTTCTGTACGTAACCAAGTCAGCCCACAACTACTCTCTGAGTACTTTGTCTTAGTTTATTCCATTGCAAATGGGCAATTGGGGTAACAACTGAGTCAAAGAATTGTTAGATTAGGACTATAAGGTGATATAAACCTATCTTGTAGTGTATAGCATCTAAGCCTGGGTACTTTTGAGATGTTTTTACTCAGAGTACTATTTATTTTACGGGCTTATGTTGCATGTTTGCTATATAATTGTATTCGGATTTATCGGTTCTTATTGGATTTTTGATTGGCTAGATTGGTACTTAAAGTTAGAATTGTATGTACAATGGCATCATTGTCACATTGAGTTCTTTTCTTGATGTTACAAATCTAGAGGTAGATAGGATTAGTGTGAGGGAGAGACGAGTTACTAGCAAGATGAGGCAGCAATGCAAGCTCAGGAAGGGAAGGAAGTCCAGAAGACGGAAGCCAAAGAATATACTGATGCCGAATGTGAAGAGTGTCACCTCATATTTGGATATGGAGGCGTATTCCACAAGTACACAGAAGGAGGGACGAACGAAGTAAGTTTGACCAAGAGTATAAGAATAAGTTGGATGAAGTTTTAAGGAAGAAGACGTCCGAAAAGCTACATGAAGAGGCATTACCAAGAAGGAAGGTTATGAAGTTTTTTGTATATCATGACATGAAGTCTTTACATGGAAGTCCAAGCTCATCGATGAAGAATTACATCATGGAGAATACCTATGGATTTGTGGGAAGAAGAATTTATGGAGCAATAAGGAGATATTGATACTACTTGGATCGAGTTTGAAAATAAGTTTAGGAACACTTATGTGTCTAAAAGTAGCATAGCTTGAAGATAAAGGAGTAGGAAAACAAAAACAACAAGGATATTTCAAGTTATGATAGAATACATGGAAGGTTGATTATCTATTCTAAAGCATACCAGAGACGGAAGTGGAGAAATTAACCGCCAAATAAGACTTCATGATTAGAGAGCGAACATTTACAAGGAAATAACTTGGTATTGGATACACAGATTACAAAGAATGGATGAGAAAGTCATCTGAGAAATGATGGTAAGTCACTAAGGGATGAGTAAAGTGAAGTACTTGGATGGCAACACGTTAATATTTCAGAAATGACATATCAACCATCTCATCAAGTGCAACTACAGAGTCCAATATTCTAGAGATCATTAGAACATGGGAGAAGAGTTTTGTTTAGTCATGGATTGTCGACAACCCAAGAAGGTGAACGAATTTGGACAAAAGTACCCCAAATATATGATGCCAAGGTACTAGAGTCACATGTACATATAGAGAAACGGTGGAGAAAGAGGTGTTATCTAGAGGATTGACGTCCAAGAGATAACCACTCGGATGGAGGACACATCAAGGCGAGATTGCAGAGTTACAGGGTCAAACAAGTCGCGACTGTATGGAACCAGTCTACAACATCATACATGAAGGAGATGAGATGTCAGCTAAGGTTTACATTGATGACCAACATCCTATTCAAGTTTGAATTTAAGATAGCATCTCATGCACAAGTTTATTTGTGCGATTCTTTTCTTGAGACCATGGGATAAGCCAACTGGAATGCTAGCCATAATGAGTATCCAATTTACCGGAAGATCTTATTGGTTGTTCACAACATGGTAGACGTACCACTTGTTCTTCGGGAAACTGTTGGATATAAAGAAGTAGTTAATACATATTCTACCGGAGGACAATACTGGGTATTCACAACATGGTGGATATACCATGTGTTCTTCTTCATGAGACCAGGAGTCTCATATGGTGGAAGTATGATCAGAAAGGTGGATTATGAAGTTGCTTGAATGGAAATGACTGAGTGAAACTTGAGTGACATTAGATCAGATCCAAGGAAGTCTTAGGGAATTCCAAGGGGGGGAGTGAACATGTGTACTGTATAGTACCTTGAAGAAGACAACATGAAGTTTGGAGGAAAGCCTTTACTGAGATAGTGCTGAACTGGTTACTTGTGATCTTGAAGTTCTGCGCGAGAGATGAGCATTGTTAGAAATCTTTACAAGACCCTGAAGTCAAAGAGGCAGTCGAGAATTGGAGTTTGAAGTCACAAGGGTCCAGCGGTCATAGGAGCAATGACTAGAGGATCTAAAGAAGAGTGATTAAAAGGGACAATACTTCAAGGATGTGGAAGTCTACCGTATTAGTACCAGGATCCAAGGGGATCGGTACCAGAAGGATTTTTAATCATGATTACAAGTGTACTTAATTAAGGAGGAGACAGAGTAATCATAATTGGATATACAAGTGTGTCTAACCCTTCTGGAGGAAGCAAACCACTATGGAAGAATTGTGTTCTATATAGTCTGTAAGGAGAAGATATCCAAGAGGTTATGGAGCAAAGGCGATGAGCTTACTACCAGAAATAAAATCTTCTTACTCTCCAGATTCTAATGAAGTATAGAATTGACCATATCGGAAGATCTTATAAGGATGTAAAAGAGGATCCTCGACATAGGGCGAGAAAGCCAAGATAACGCAATGATGTCTGAATTGGACGATTCGAGAGACATGGAGTAGTAAAATCGCTGGAATCTATTATATATTAAAAGTAAATTACGGGCTAACCAGAAATTAGAGAATTAGACTAGAAAATCCCACAAAAAACAGAAACATCTGGCCGTTTATTTTTACCGCAGTAAACCACAACCAATGGATCTGTTAAGTACAGGTAAATTACCCACCTCTGCCATTATGTAAAATACCTCTTCGTTTCTTCTTGCTTGCATACAAATTAAAACAACTTTCTGCCCGGCTGCGTTGGACTACTAGATCGATCTACTGGACGGGGATGCACCGCTGGCCAGGATTAGATGGATGCACGAGGCGGCGATGGATGCCGCTGATGATCAACGTAAGGCGTCTGCATGCCCCGCCCGACGTGCATGAAGTCATCGTATATGTCCCTATGGCCTGATCCCTTCTGATCAGTCCGGAGGCGGCAATGATTAGCCCGAACGAGTATGTTCTCACCATGACGCAGATTCAATTCCGATTCTCTCTCAGACTCTCAGGTAACTATAGCTGATCCATCCATGCATGCAAGTTTATTCCATTGCTAATTAATTATGGCTACTGCACCGATCCATCAAATCCCCATGCCCACTACCTATTTTGCCCGTTGTATTTGATGATCCAATCTAGATTAAAACATGGGCCGGTAATGTGCATGCACTTCGTGGAGGTCGTCCGGCCGGCCGACGGCACCGAGGAAAATACGGCGGTGACGGCTGCGTGCGTGAGCACACGCTAGCTAGGGCAGGTCGTAGATCGCTTTTTCTTTCGATGGAGTCTGTATCCAATTTTTTACTGTGAGCACATGCACGTGCATATTGATCAGGCGTATGTACGTGTTCCATTAATCCGCGGTCAATTAAATATTTCTGGCTAAAATGCATAGATAGCCTACCATGATTTGAAGTGTTGCTGCGGGTGGTTAATTCTTGACTAGGGGAATAAGCGTGGACTCCGCTGCGCCCGTGGAATTGAAAGATTTTAGTTTGTTTGGAGGGATTAAATTTGAAATTTGGATTGGAAAGCTTCTTGATAAATTTCATTTTTTTTAGAAGATGTTCAAATATGAACGGTAGTTTAGTTAAGAAAAGGTTGCGTTTAAAAGAATATTGAGATTTTGGAAATGGTCCTTATTGGGTGTACTAAAATTTGTATTTTTTAATGTGAAGGAAATGATGAAATTTGGGAAGGTATTTGAAATATTTTCGAATGGATATATTTGAATAAGAAGTTCAAATTTGGAAGTGGCCACATTTGAAAATTGTTCGGATTTCAACTCTGTTCGGTAGCGCGAAAATGTTAGGCGGATTAAATTGTCGTCCGAAGAGGAAATAACTCTTCGGGGAAAATCAATTTTTGAAGTGCCTACATTGAAAAATTGCTTGTCGAGCTGAAATACGCAAATAAATAGGTGGGAATGCATTTATATTATCTCCAAGTGTTTACCGAGTTCAAAAAGAGAAATATGTTTGTATTTTACCTTAAATATTTAATGTAACTCCATAATTACAGAGGGAGTGCATTATATGAGCTTTTTAAATTGAACTACAATATTAGAGGAAATGCATTAAATATATACCAATTTGAAATAGTCAAATATTTTTTGTATTTTGCCATAAATAGGTAGCATGTATTTTTCTGGTCATTTTGATATTTTTTTCATATTTTTCAGATGGTTAGATTTAAAGAAATCAATTTTGTAATTTTTGCATCTATTTTCTGGGAATTGGAAAATCCTGACGGGTGGGCCACCGATGACGCCAGGATGACGTCATCGATGCCCACAGCGGCAGCGGTCAAGGCGGCACGGCGAGCGACGCCGGCGACGCGTCGGCGCGATCGGGGACGCGCCCGTAGGCGCGGCGGGCGCGCCTCGACGCGAGGAGCCCGAAAGTGGCGGCGCCGCCACCCGTAGGTCGCCGGAGAGCGGTCGGCGACGGCCGAAAGCGACGCGAGGAGCCCGAAAGTGGCGGCGCCGCCACCCGTAGGTCGCCGAGAGCGGTCGGCGACGACCGAAAGTGGCGTTGGACGGCGAGATCGGCCGCGCCGATCCCGGCTCGTGGGCGGCGTCCCGGCGGCCGAACGACGGCGGGAGGCCGAGGCGGCGACGGCGGAGCCCGTGGTGGGCTCCGATTTGAGCGGGGATGGACGGAGCGGCGGCGCGCCGCGACGGCGGCGCCGGCGACCACAACGTCGCGCGGGGGGAGAGGAGTGCTCGCTGGTCGTTTTGCACATAAGCCCCTATCTTTGCTGGATATTGCATTTAGCCCCCGCGCAGAGGAAAAGCATGGAAAGTATGCAAATATCTGAAAATGGGATTTTTTTTTGCAAAAGGACGTGGTGACCGGGTGGGCGACCGGCTGGGAGTCGGGCTACCGGCGGGTGACCGGGCCACGTGGCACGCCGTGAATTGTAGATAATCGAGATGAACAGTGATTCGCGGAGATGGGGCGACGTGGGCGCATCTCGGCCGTCGATTTCGCGGATCGGACGGCTGTGGGACGCCCTGCGACGTGGAGGGCTGAGAGGAGCGGGATTGTGCCATCTTTTATATATAGTAGGATATGTTGTAGTAAACGATGTGAAAATCATGATGCCCCTCTTTTGAGCCGGCTAAATGTGGATGGACCGGTGGTTGTCAAATTTCATTAGAACCTTTACTTAATTGATATGAAGCTGCAGGTAAAATCTCTACTCTCTATTTCTTATAAAGTATACACTCACAACTTATTGAATCTGATAATTACGTGTTCTGTGTCAAATCATTAAGAAATGCATGAGAACATACATGCAAGCATGGTAATTGTGTTCATTTTGAGTATTTCCACCATGCATGCTGTGGATCCTGTGGAGAGATGGCAGCGTAGCACTCACGCACAGCCAGGATGGCAGGAAGGCAACAAAGTGGTGTTTAAGCAGCTAAGCCGCATATATAGTCGTTCCAGTTTACCTACCTAGGAACTCCAGTAGATTAATGAATTGCTAAAGTCTACTTCGTTTAAATGATCCATGTGGCCACTTTTTATATTGATGTACATCTACGCTTCATAAGTTGAAATTTTATCACGAACGTAGCGATTGTTTCTATGGATTTTTTTGTGAGTTCCCTATGGATATAATTGGAAGGATTTACTTGATTTTTGTCGAGCGATTCCAACATATATGAATTATGCACAAGAACTTCAATAAAAAAACACTATTTATAAGGGACCTTGGTTATCTATTATTTAATATTAAATCTTATAAAGTATACACTCACACCTTAATTATTGAGTCTGATAATTACGTTTTGTGTCAAATCATTATGAAATGCATGAGAACATGTAGGCAAGCATGGTAATTGTGTTCATTTGAGTATTTCCGCCGTGCATGGTGTGGATCCTATGCTGAGATGGCAGCGTAGCTCTCACGCATAGCCAGGAAGGCAGGAAGGCAATAAAGTGGTGTTTAAGCACCTAAGCTGCATATATAGTCGTTCCAGTTTACCTACCTAGGACCTCCAGTAGATTAATGAATTGCTAAAGTCTTCTTCGTTTAAATGATCCATGTGGCCACTTTTTATTTTGAGTTACATCTATGTTCCATAAGTTCAAATTTTATCACAAACGTAGTGATTGTTTCTATGGATTTTTTCTGCGCGTTCCCTATAGATATAATTGGAAGGATTTACTTGGTTTTTATCGAGCTATTCCAACATATATGCATTATGCACAACAACTTCAATAACAAAAGCAATATTTATAAGGGACCTTGGTTATGTATTATTTAATATTAAAAGCTACAATTAATTTCTTGTCAATCATTGTCGATATCAGCTATAATAATTATCTAGCTTTATATTTATATTTATATTTCATACAGAACACAATTAAATTAGTTCTAAGAAGCCAGCGTGTAATAGAGTTACTGTCATGTTACCTGAACACATCTCCAGTATATTTGCACTATTGTGACATCATGATTCAGTCAAGATGCTCATAATTTTAAATGGTTAATCAACTCTATGATTATTCCAAACAAGAACTCCTTAGATTTTTTCCAGTTCCTATTTTCATTCAACTAGCACAGTATGAAAGTAAATAGACTTAAAACCACAATCTTTAAGCAAATAAATTTAAAACAAATATATGGCAAATAATAACAACAAAAGAATAGCCCGCGCTGCGCGGGCCACTTTACTAGTTTATCAAATAATCGATGAAAGTCGATAGATGGAAAGTATGGATCAATAAAGGACGTACAAAAGTATCTTGTACAAAGAATCATCTTGATCTACGACTACGTCAGAAAGGAATTTGAGAGAATCAATATCTGTGAAAGTTCTTTCTTTTCTACTCTACGCGAGAGAAGTCAAAACTTCGGGACGAAGTTTAGTTCAAGGGGGAGAGAATGTAATACCCCACAGTTTAGAGAGTTAGAAGGGTAGATATATGATTTGTGCATTTGCGTAGCATGCATCTGAAAATGCGGGAAATTTTGGCACGTTAAATTAAACAATGCAAAGTGATTGATGTTTCTCTCGACTCGATGAGTTAGTGTTTAGATCATCGTGTTGAGTGCGATAAACTTCGACATGATCTTTATAACAACTACGTAGGAACTAGGATTGTATGTCGAGGCAATCCAAAATTGGACATGACCTTACCCCATTATCTACACTTTGAGCACAATTCAAAATATGACAAAGATATATAACTCAAAGAGAGCATAGACACAATCATTCAATCTCATTCCTTATCTGTGATCATCTCATCACATCATTCACACAAATATCATCATATAAGAATCAATTCTTCATCTAAAGTCATTACCTTATCTTACACACACTCTATCATCTCATTGTATACTTATCTTAATACAAATGAACTTGCTAGTCCATAGTTCCATAAGCTACATCAAATGGAAATATCATACAAGTTCAAACTTTACAAGTGGAATTTAAATGAATACATCTTTAATCGAATAAGTACATATCTCATTAAAATAAAAAGGAGTTTACAAATGAATTAAAAGAAAAGCCTAAGCTAAAATTATCTTGATCATCTTATCTCCTATCTTCTCAATCTCCATTCCAGCAAAAGAGATAAGAAACACAAAAGAAAGTGGTTGAAGATTAAAATGTATGCATCTCTGGAGGAGATGCAAATTGCTATTGGAGCTAGCATTTGGAAATCTGGGAACTAGTCCAGATTTCCTAAAAACACATTGAAGTTGATCAAATAAATCAATTAGGCAACTTTGGGGACAAGAGGATCATGTGGGATCAACCGATATCATTTATCAAGAAGGCAACCAGGGGCAAAGGCAAACAATAGATGATCTATTTCCTTGAGAGGCAATAAGAGGTAACCGAAGGCATCAAGAAGGCATTGTCAAAAGCCACAAGAGAAGATATCCTTAGGCAACAGGGGCAGATAGGCAACCAAGCAAATCGAGCCAAAACAATATAATTTGAACACTGTAATAATAGCTCCTTATTAAGAGAAAACTACATAAAAGAGAAGTCACAAATCTGAAATTGTAAAGCCACAAGATCAACATCCATTTTAAGCCACTTGGATTCAAAAGTTTTGTGTTATGTAAAAACTGTTTGGTAACAAGATTAGCTACCTTGTTAACAAATTTTTCTTGCATGCATAAAGCAATTGAATGTCAACTAATTCAATTAGGTTCAGCTAGGAAATGATCTGATAATTATAGTCAACAATAAAGCCCATACAATTGAATTTGCAAAGCCATTTTAAGATCACTACTCATATGAATGAACAAGTCCACATAAGTGAATCAGCCCACAAGTCCATCTAGTGACAATTACCACTTATCTTGTTCAAAAATAAATCCTATAAGAAGATAAGATCAATGACCATTCATCTCTATCCACAAGCAAAATATCTAAATTTACTTGAACCCTAAGTAATGAAAAGCTTGAGTGGATGAGCATGCCACATAGAAGAGTTATCCACAACCAAAATATCTACTTCAACTTGAAACCCAAGTAATGCCTATTCATAAGGGCTTGACAACCATGCACCTTACTCATCCTTGCAAAACAAGAGTCACCTAGTTATGTGTCATCACCACAACAACCAGCCAACAGTATATAAACACCACAACAGCCTTCTAGCCTCTCCATTTGCTCACAAATTCGTTTCCAGCAAACAGCCAGATGTACTACAAGTTCTAGAGAGCAGCCAAATCCTTTGCAAACCGCACCATATGTTTCTTTCATCAACACAAATACACCAGCAACTGATCTAGCAACTAAATCAGATTTCTAGATCAGCCAAAACAGCCTAGAACACCAAGAACACTACCAGATCTTGCCCAATCTTTAGATCAACTAGGAAACAGGTCAAGCAGCGAGGAGGAGCATGCTATCCACAAGAGGAGGAGCAGGCTATCCACAAGAGCAAGAGGAGGAGCAGAATATCCACAATAGGAGGAGAAGGCTAGCCACAAGGAGGTTTCCAACATATTCCAGAAGACCAAGATTCTCTTCATGCAGCAGGTTGATACCTAGGAACCAAATCTTGTGCAATATCTATTCATATCATTAGATGAGAGGGAAAGAGATGAGAGGGGTGCTGTATTCTGTTCTTATCAGTAGAAATGAGGAAAAAGAAATATATCTCTCAGTTATGCATATAAGTGCTATGCATAGCTCATCACAGAGATTAAAGACAACTAAAAAGTATCTGTTCTTATCAAATATGTGCCTCAGCCTTTGCATCACAGGCTTGACTAACAAATCAAGTAAGAATCCGTTCATATCAATTTAAACTAGCTGGGTGGCCCGCGCAACTGCGCAGCTAGCAATGTTCTTATTTGAATTTGGATATGTAATACACTTATTGGTTCTTTTTAAAATCTATTGAAACAATTTCTGAGAATTACGAAGTGAAAATACATTAAAATCATTCACGACACTCGGTCTGTAGAGCGTTTTTACTACTCTCACGTATAGAATCAGGTGGTGATATTTGTGCACATAATTACCCGAGTAACTTAAGTAATCTTTTAGTCTTCCAATTTCGAGTACGCAGTAGAGGGATGTAACATTAAAGTTGTATTTGTACGGAAAACTCTCAGAAATCAATTGCGTACCGTCCCTAACGTAATGTAGAGCGTTTTACTACTCTCACATTCAAAGTTGGATGCGATGATCAATCAAGAAATATGAAATATTAAGAGAATAATCACTTTGTAGTCAGAAATACGATGATCGACCTAGCCAAGCATTGTTGGTATCTTCTTTCCGTTCGCCTACGGTATCCTTTGTAGCAAACTCAGTGTAGCAATCTTGAAATACCTTCAGCTCCTTAATCTTTATATTGCTGAATGGATGATATATTGTTGATTCTACAACTTTAAAGTTGGTAAAAACATACATATATCCTTCATTAATCTTTGATCGATAAATGTCTATTAGATTTTTTTTTCATCCTGCAAAACAGAACGAAAGGAAATGTTAGTAGTTTAGAAAGTAGAAGAACTTTATAGTTAGACATGTAAAGAAAATACCTGGTCGTCCATCAAGATCATCTCGATGCTTATAATTTTCATTAGTCAATTTTTGAGTGAATCACACGTTATCATTATTTTGACTTAAATATTCCATGCACACTTAAGTAGTTGAACATCATAGAGTTGTTGCCTTCAGAACAATTTTAGAAATATCTAATTATTCATAAGGTACATATAAATATTGAACGTGAAAACAGTTTTTTCCTAAGGTCGATGCCAACAATTATCGAGATGAAAACATCTAACACATGCAATGCGGACTGGTGTTACCTAAAATTGTTTATGTTGCTGTCGTGACTCTTTGTTGTCACTTATTGGATGTGCTGTGATCGACTCTGGGCTTCCGAGGGCTGGGCTAGTATTTCAAAATTTGGATCATCGGGCGTCACCGGCTCCTATTGGACGCATGTCAATGTTTTGCTTTAGATACGCGCTCATGTGCTTATGCTCAAGGATCTGATGTGCCCGTGCATTGCCACTATCATCACCTGTTTAAATATTAGCAAGTCGAGCTGCTGGTTAAATATAAATACACATGCATAGGTGTGCAATTGTATGATCGGCCTTAAAGACAAAGCTCGATATGTTCAACCATATCTTTTTCCTCCAAAATAGAATGGAAACTCTAGATGCATCAATAATAAATAGATACTACATATTGTGATGGAAAACAATGAAATATATAGGAGAAAATTAAGGTGGATACCACACTTTACCTTCTATCCGTGAGAGAAGGTATGAAACAAACATTACTCTGTTGTTATGGTTAGAGCTGAAAGATCTGAGAAGCGATGCAGAGAACAAAATACTGGTTCTTGTACCCATTTCCTTGCTTCATCTTAATCTTCTATGATATACTGTATTTTTTTTTCAAGACAAAAGTCTCATAAGTATTGCGTTAACATTTGATAAAATATGTCATGATTCAGTTGTAGTGAATTTTCCTGCCTCACATTGTTAACCCAATGAACGTACATGGGCCCTCAGCCAAAATTCAGGGGTAGGCACTCAATCATATACTGAAGAATAATGTCTGTGTTGAACGCAACACTTGGACCTGAACCATTCAATATCCTGTGCTATATCACTAAACATATGCAAAGAAAGAGAGTGTGAAAATACACAGTTGCAGACCATGTAATCGTTGATAGCATAACATGCATCTTCTTGACCTTCAGACTGCACTCCTATGTGTGACTAATTTCAGTAATTAGATAGTTGGTCAGCTAAATGCAAACATCAAAAAAAGCAAAACAAAAGCATCTGATTTCATCTGGGTAAGCTAAAAAATCTGCATGATACTAAGGAGGGCAAACCCAATAACTGAAAGCTCCCTGCTGTAGCATAGATGAAACATTAACAAACTTTCATTTCAGAAGACATAGTAATATGACATCAACAAAATTATAATCAATAAGGTTTCTAGGGCAGAATATGAGGAATACATGACTATAAAGACGTGATGAGTGGGTAAATACAAAAAAAACGACATTGGAATCCAATGAGCGTACCTGTAGTACGTGCAGCAATGGCGGCCGGTTGACACCAGGCAACGATGCGTCATACATCGCCGTGATGTCTTCCATCGTCTGGTCAAGTGCTTCTGGCTGACAGCGTCCCGCGTCCTCCCCAATGCCTCCCGGGAGTTGTAGGACGTGAGATCGCCGCTCTCCATATCGTCGGCGTGGCTGATACCTTTGGCTGAGCGGGCCAAACTGGTGTAAGGACGTCGCCTGGTCGAGTGCTCCTTGCGGATGGCCTCCTCCTCGATGTCTGCTAACTAGTAAAATAGGATGTTTTATTTTTTGAAATTTAAATGTACTAAATTATAGATATTTGAAAAGAAAGTCATATTATGTGTAGCACCTGAAGGGTCAGCTTATTATTGAAAAAACTGTCATTGCGAGCTTGCCATAGCACTAACATGCAATCATCAAAACAAATGTGCCTGAACTGTTGTTCCCTTGGCGTCTATTTTCAGATATAGATGACGACCTTCGTGCCTGAACACCCAGCTCCAGCTTTCTCCATACATGATCAACGTTTGCATAGTGAAGAACAATGTGGTGGATCGATTCTAGCGTTTGCATACCCAGTTCCATCCTATCACGTCCAAACTGCCATAGGTAGATTTGTTCGCTGCATCAATCATCACGGAAATTGATTGGACCAAAGAAGAAGCTATGTTGCAGCATACTCAAAATATGAAAGCTAAGGCGATTGAAACGAATCAGGAGCTCACCTAGGATTATCAGTCGATGTCTGAGCCGAAACTGCGTCTGATTGATTTGCGATCTTAAAGCCAGAGAAAGAGAAAACTTAGGTCGCTAATGTCGTGCCGGCCTACATGAATATCAGTTCGGGACATGAGGAGTAGGCAATTACCAACAAAATTTCTCATGCGTATCGTACAACTCTACAGACGATTGATGATGTGATTCCACCGGCCGGCGTCCGGATGCGTCTCCAACCTCTAGACAACGTATCCTCCTTGCTGTAGGGCGTCACATGGGGCTTATGCAAGGGGGCAAGAGGACGGCTGGGCTCTGTAGTTCCCCACGATGGCTATACGTCCTTTCTCTTCCAACTGTCATTGGCGCATTTGCTACTCCGCTAGCATCACGCGAATTGGTCGGCCGAAGAAGAGACCCATATTGCAGATTTTGGAACGGAGGAGATTCCAAGGTTGGAGATGAAGAGGGCAAGAGATTTTGTAGATTGAATCGTGGCTTTGTTATTAGATCTATCGTGTCAAACATGGAGGATGCGAAAAAGACATGGGAAATTCTTTTCGGCGGCATGCTGGAGAGTTTGGGCGTGCGGGGGCAGGAGGGATATCGGGCGTGCACGTTGCTTTTTTTTAAGACGGTATCAGATTTTTTTTTTTTTTTTTGACCTAGACGGAAACAGCTGGCTGGTGCATCTTGTCAAAACTCTCTTTAGACGTGACCAAGCTTTATACCGATTGCCCCGCAAAAAAAAAGCTTTATACCGATCGGTCGATGCTGCTAGATCTCACCGTTAATATATCGTGACCTTACAGCAGTAAATCTTCACCGTTTATTTTTTGTTGTCTTAATAATATAATAGATAGCCAAATCTGTCCAATAATACATTTCTTAAATCATTCCAACAACACTAGCATCATCAGATCCTGCTTAGCATGGATCTGAACACTAAACACTTAATTACCAGGAGTGCACACCCTAGATACAAGATCTGGCCAGCAAACCCAGTAATCTTGTGTATAGGAGTTTTGTCTTGCTCTCAATCTTGGCATAATCATGTATGCCATCTCATCATTAGCAATCATTTGTTTCATCAATTAAATCTGTCCAGAAAAGAGTAAACCACTCAAATCTGTCCAGAAATACATCCCTAAATCAAAACAGCACAAGAATAAGCTTAAGAAACAATAGAATAAATCATATATGGCTGGTCAGCTATTTGGTGCTGCCCAGGAACTTCTAAATGATCACTTATATCTGCAAGCACAACACATCCAAAATAACTCTTGTCCATCTACAGCTTGAGAGCAAGCAAGAAAGACATCTCTAAGTCATCACAGCACAATAAAATGTGTTGTAGCTATAGGAATTTAATTCCAGCAAGCACTAGTGTACAACACATACACTAGATCTTGTATAACATGCTTAAGAAGAGTTATTTTATTAAGCTGATGCTATTAACTTATCAGGAACACATCTATACTGACTAGAAATAGCTACATCAAGTATTAATGCTTGGGAACTAACATACAGTACCAAATCACCAAGAATATTCTATCTATGCACATCCACACCACCAGATCATGTATGCACATGATTTGAGCTAATAAACTACATTGCAGCAACACTAATATAAGCAGATCATGCTTGTTAATTGACTAAACTAAAAATCATCTTCGGTGAAAACACTGACGGTGAGAAGCACCACAAGCACAGCACGATTCCAAGCATCAAATCATCATCGGATGACCAGAGCACAGCACTAAGATCACATCACAGTTCATCGGCTCGATGGCGTTCACAGAGAGCTACTTAAACAAGTTGAGCTATGGCACGATGGCAGCTAGATAGGAACCAAAGGCACCTTACCTTGAGCAGCTGCGGTCGAGGCAGTGGCGACGAAGGCGGCGATGCCGGGGTTGCAGTCACTGCCATCCCAACGGCGCCATAGTCGAAGGAGGTCTCGGATAGCAGCAGCAGAGACATCATCGTATCGACGGCGTCAACGTCGTGGCAGAGGAGTTGAGGCCGAGGTGGAGCTCGGGGGACGACATGGGACAGAACACCGAGCAGGCACGGTCGAGCAAGGGCTCGAGGAAGCGGCCGTAGTCGTCGGAGAAGCACAGCAGGTGGCGCAGGAGCCCAGGGGATAGCGCCGGCGAGGCAAGCCGTGGTGAGCTAGGGTCAGGGTTCCGCACCTACGAGCTCAATTAGGTCGTTGCAGTACGAAATTGGAGGCGGGGAATAGAAGAGAAGGAGGCGGTGGAGCAGAGCCGGAGAGCGGCGGCGCAGGAGACGGCCGGCGATGGCCGGAGCAGGGTAAGGCGACGGCGGCAGCGCGCCCGGGAGAGAGAGCAGAAGGGGATCGAGAGAGAGCTCGAGAGAGGAGAGAAGGGTCGGTCAGTTGACCGACCGAGCCAGGTCAGGCTTATGGGTTGGGTTCAACCAATTGGACCCAAGGGCATTTTGGTAATTTACTAAATCCAATATATTCAAACTCAAATGAATTTTAACACGAATTTGAAGATAAAAAATTAAAAAATCAACGAAAAATCTGAAACACATTCTACAAAATATGAAGAATTTTAATATTAATTTTATTTGAATTTTTGAAAAGTATTTCATGGATGAAAAATTCAAAGATCCTTAAGTGAAAATGATTTGAATTTCCTTTTCAAAAACTATTTTCCTAAAATAAAATAATATGAGAAAATAAAGTATTGAAGTTCAATTATATTGAACATACAAATTTAATCACTTTAAATTTATTCTTCATGAAAATTGTTGTGAAACTCTTTAAATAATTTAAAACTCACAAACACTCGAAAAGTCTTCAAATCCACAACGTGGGAATTTTGGGGTGACGATGCATTTCATGATTATGCATAATAGCATGCTGAGTTTTCTGTAGTCCTTATCGGGATTACTTTGCTATTTTCAGATTCAGGGTTTTACCGCAAACCCTAGAACCCCGAAGAGTTGAACGACCATTTCTACCACAGGCAAGTTCATTCTTGCATATACTTATTGAACTATTTTATAAAAACTATTTCCAAAAACATATTATTATCATTGCATTGAAAAAGAAAAACTATTTTCGAATGATGTGAATTGCTATATATATATTGTTTGGCTGACGATGGAACCATGGTATGGTACGGATCTCTTGGTGGAGGTTCCATCGTACGGGAAAGTATATACCTAGGACTAATTACCAATGTCACAGTGATCCTTGCGCTGTATCGAAGTGTTTACCATGAGATCTGGAATGGGACGGTAAAGTCAGCTGCTATCTTCCCTCGTTCACATATCCTCGGTAGACTATTACCTGGTTGGTTCCGTTGTGGCGGATAACAGCGTGGGAGCGCATACCTTCCCCACCCGACGGGGTGATTTGGAATAGGAGCTCGGGAGTGGTGACGAGCGGTCTTTGTACCGGCTGGGTCATAAGGGGCGGATATGTGTTGTGCGGAGAGGGGCAGTGATTGGCTTTGGACTCACACCTGGCCCCATACCATGGAAGTATGGACGGGGATTGCAACCCGGAAAGGCAACAAGGCTGGCTTTCTCTCATGGATAAAGTTACGCAGCTTTGCAGAGTCAACAACAAGAAATTGTGGCAGTCACATCCGTGTTCCCGGAAGGAACTACAGACCGCAGCGGGAAAGGCATCCCAAGTGAGCATAGTTTTCTGAAATAAAACTTGGCCTTTGAAGAAAGGTTTTCCAAAACTTGCATTATGCCTACGACCGTTGGTCATGGCAGTAGCTAGTGCATTCAAAACAAAAACTCTTTCCGATATTATCTGAACTTGCTAAGTAACGCTAGAGTTGCTTACCCTTTCCCCGTTGACCCCCTGCTTAGATTTTTGGAGCCATCCAAGGAGATGATAGAAATCCATGAAGACGATGAGGAGGTCTTCAACAAGGAGTCCAGAACTACCTGGCGGAGCTTGAAGGAGTCAACTGCTACTTCACCGTCAAAAGGATGACGACAACCTTGCCCAGTGTATATGACGACAATACTGTCGATGGAGGAGACAACATCATTTTGGAAGAAAGAGTACAACCGGGATAAAGATATTCCAGATGGATTAGAGTAGGGATGTGGCAACAGCAGTAGTGAAATAGGAATTAGAGATAGAGCTGATATCCAGCTTAGTGCTACGATTTGGATCTTTTTGGTGTTTCATGTGCAAGAGACTTCTCAATGTAACAGAGGTTCTCGAGATTTTGTATTGAATAGAGTTGTAATCCTATAGTGTTACCTTGGACCAGCTATGTTTCTATTGAACTACTCTGAGGGATGTAATATTTACGGATAGGTCCTTCCGTGAGTGTTATATCAACGACTTGTGCACTACAACATGCAGTGGTGTGCTAGGGTCACCGCACTTGGACTCACACCTGGCCCCATACCATGGAAGTATGGACGAGTTTGGCCTCTCGGAAAGGCAACAAGGTTGGGTTTCTCTCATGGGTAAAGTTACGCAGCTCTGCAGAGTCAAGAAAAAGAAATTGTGGCTGTCACATCCTTGTTCCAGGAGGGAACTACGGAACGCTGTGGGAAAGGCATCCCAAGTGATGACTAAAGACCCGTGGAGACTGTGAGCATAGTTTTCTGAAATAAAACTCGACCTTTGAAGAAATGTTTTCCAAAAACTTGCATTATGCCTATGACCGTTGGTCATGGCAGTAGCTAGTGCATAAAACACTTTATCGCCTATAAGTTGAACTTGCTGAGTAACGCTCGTGTTGCTCACCCTTTCCCCATTGACCCCCTGCTTAGACTTTTGGAGCCATTCAAGGAGATGATAGATATCCATGACGGCGACGAGGAGGTCTTCAACAAGGAGTCCAAACCTACCTGGTGAAGCTTGAAGGAGTCAACTGCTACTTCACCAACAGAAGGATGACGACAACCTTGCCTAGGTGTATATGACGACAACACTGTCGATGGAGGAGACAAGATCATTTTGGAAGAAGGAGTATAGCCTGGATAAAGATATTCCAGATGGATTAGAGTAGGGCTGTGACAACAGTTGTAGTGGAATGGAATTAGAGATAGAGCTGATATCCAGCTTAGTGATACGATTTGGATCTTTTTGGTGTTTCATTTGCAAGAGACTTCTTCCATGTAAAAGAGGTTCTCGAGATTTTGTATTGAATAGTGTTGTAATCCTATAGTGTTACCTTGGACCAGCTATGTTTCTGTTGTACTACTCTGAGGGATGTAATATTTATGGATATGTCCTTCCGTGAGTATTATATCAACGACTTGTGCACTACAACGTGCAGTGGTGTGCTAGGGTCACCGCAGATGGTATCAGAGCAAAACGACCTTAGGATTAAAACCCTTTTAGGAGACTTGTGGGTTGGTACGACTATAGGAAGTTACCTTATCTAAACTATATCTTCCTACATCTATGATGGTTATTCACTTGTGAATACTACTGTTATACTTGTATAGACTTTCTTACTTGACTAGAGTAAATCTTCTTGACTATTCTTTTATAGGTACGTATCTATCTTATTTGTTTTCAACTTGGCATAACAAGTTTGAACCTATATTCTACTAGCTAGTATCCCAAATAGATTACATTCAAATCAGTGTTACCTATGAGGTATCATTGATAACACCATCCTATATGTGAAGACATGTGATGAAGTAGAACCCTATCGTAAGTTTGTGGAGGATGAAGTCAGAAGATGATGCATGGTGGTGAAGAATCAGAGATAAAAAAACTATGGAGAGGATGCCAATATCCTAAAGTTTCATTTTAAAGGAGATTCACTTTAGTATAGTGTAGAATCATAATAGGAGACGCGCGGCATAAGCGATGAAGGAAGCTACAGTACTACTTATGGTGTATAATCAGCAACGACATGAAGGATCCAGAGATGTCAAAAAACGTTCATTCTAGCAAGATGGAGGACACAATCTACATGGTGTTTAGATCTCTACCTAACCAAGTCAGCCCACAACTACTCTCAAAGTACTTTGTCTTAGTTTATCCCTTTGCAAATGGGCAATTGGGGTAACTACTGAGTCAAAGAGTTGTTAGTATAGGACTATAAGGTGATATAAACCTATCTTGTAGTGTATAGCATCTAAGCCTAGGTACTATTGAGATGTTTTACTCAGAGTACTATTTATTTTACGGGCTTATGTTGCATGTTTGCTATATAACTGCATTCGGATTTATTGGATCTTATTGGATTTTTGATTGACTAGGTTGGTACATGAAGTCGGGATTTGATGTACAATGGCATGATTGCCACATTAAGTTCTTTTCTTGATGTTACTAATCTCGAGGTAGATACGATTAGTGTGAGGGAGAGACGAGTTACTAGCAAGAGGAGGCAATAAATAAAAGCTCGTGAAGAGAAGGAAGTTCAGAAGACGGAAGTCAAAGAAGCTACTGATGTGGAATGTGAAGAGTGTCACATCATATTTGGATATGGAGGCGTATTCCACCAGTACACCGAAGGATGGAGGAACAAAGTAAGTTTGACCAAGAGAATTAGAATAAGTTGGATGAAGTTTTAATGAAGATGATGTTAGAAAGCTACATGAAGAGGCATTACCAAGAAGATAGGTTATGAAGTTTTTGCATATCTGATACGTCTCCAACGTATCCATAATTTCTGATGTTCCATGCTTATATTATGCCAATTGCTACATGTTTTATATACACTTTATATCATTTTTATGCATTTTCTAGGACTAACCTATTAACAAGATGCCACAGTGTCAGTTCCTGTTTTCTGCTGTTTTTGGTTTCAAAAAAGTTGTTCTGGAAATATTCTCGGAATTGGACGAAACAAAAAGCCAAGTTCCTATTTTTCTGACACGTACACGAAGTCTGAAGGAGAGACGACGGAGGGCCATGGGCCGCCCTCACCACCTGGTGGCGCGGTCCCACCTCCTATCGCGCCGCCACGTGGTGAGGAGGCCTCGGGCCTCCACCGACGCTGCCCCTTTGCCTATATATTCACCTAGTCGGGAAAACCCTAAACACCCGAGTCAAAAACCACGAAAAGTTCCAGAGCCGCCGCCGTCAACCCTAACTCGGGAGGGTTCTGAAGCTCTTCCCGGAGGGAAATTATCACCGAAGGGCTCTACATCGCCATGCCTACCTCCGGAGTGATGTGTGAGTAGTTCATCTTTGGACTATGGGTCCATAGCAGTAGCTAGATGGTTGTCTTCTCCTCTTGTGCCATCATGTTTAGATCTTGTGAGCTGCCTATCATGATCAAGATCATCTTATTGTAATGCTACATGTTGTGTTTGCTAGGATCCGATGAATATTGATACCATGTCAAGTTGAATACTGAAATATTATGTCTATGTTATTTATGATCTTGCATGCTCTCCGTTGCTTGTTGATACTCTGGCCAAGTGGATGCTTGTGACTCCAAGAGGGAGTATTTATGCTAGATAATGGGTTTAGTCTCCATTTAATCTGGGGGAGTGACAGCAACCCCTAAGGTTGTGGATGTGCTGTTGCCACTAGGGGTAACCTAATGATGCTTTGTCTAAGGATGAATGTGTTGTTTACATTATGCACTTTACTTAATGCAATTGTCTGTTGCTTGCAACTTAATACTGGAAGGGGTGCGGATGCTAACCTGAAGGTGGACTATTTAGGCACAGATGCATGCTGGATAGCGGTCTGTGTACTTTGTCGTAATGCCCAAATGAATCTCATAGTAGACACCACAACTTGCACATGCATGTTATGCACTTTTCAATATTGTCAATTGTCCGGCTGTAATTTGTTTACCCAACATGTTAGCTATTTATTATGGAGAGACACCACTAGTGAACAGTGGACCCCGGTCCATTCTTTTACATCTAAAATGCAATCTACTACAATCATTGTTTTCTTTCATTCTCTGCAAACAAACATCATTTTACACACTATACGTCTAATCCTTTGTTTTCAGCAAGCCGGTGAGATTGACAACCTCACTGTTAAGTTGGGGCAAACTATTTTGGTTGTTTTGTGTGCAGGTTCCAAGTCAACCGCCAGGACCTCCCCTACGACACCGCACTTTTTCTGGCACCATTGCTAGGAAGAGAAAGCACTCCACCAACACCACTTTTTCTGGCGGCGTTGACACCTTCAGAAGTGTCTTCATCTCCTACTGGCTCGATAACCTCGGTTTCATACTGAGGGAAAACTTGCTGCTGCACTCATCATACCTTCCTCTTGGGGTTCCCAACAAATGTGTGACTTTCACGTCTTCAATATCAAGTCATGAAGTCTTTTCGTTTGAAGTGCCAGCTCAAGGAGGAAGACGGAAATTATGTAGAATACATATGGAGTTGTCATAATTTGGTGAAAGAAGTATTGTTGGAGCAATAAGGAGATATGGCTACTACTTAGATCGAGTTTGAGAAGAAGTTAGTAGAACTTATGAGTCTATGAGAATTAGTAGGAAGAAAGAAAACGAGTATGAAAACTAGAAGAGCAAGGATATTTCCAGTTCTGGTAGAAGTTGCGAGAAGTTGACTATTTATTATGAGACATTACCAGAACACAAGTGAAGAAATTAGCTGTCAAGTAAGAGTTCATGATTAGAGATTGCAGATTTATAAGAAAATAAATATTGTGTTGGATACACCAACATAATACCGTGAGTGGATGAGAAAGTCATCGGATAAATGGTGATAAGTCACTAGAGGAAGATGGAAGTGAAGTAATGGATGGAAGCACATTGAGATTACAGAGATGACATATCAACCATGTCTAGAAGTGCAACTACAGAGTCCAATGTTCAAGAGAAAATTAGGACCATGGGAGAAGAGTTTGATTTGTCGTGGATTAACGACAAGCCTAGAAGGTAGACCAATTTTCATGAAGATACTCAAACATATGATGCTGAATTACCAAAGTTAGAGTCCATATATGAGAACGGTGGAGAAATATGTATTATCAAGAGGAATGACATCTTAGAGCTAACTAGTCAGATGATGGAGGACACATCAAGGCGATATTGCTGAGTTACAGGGTCTAACAAGTCCCGACTGTATGGAACCAGTCTGCAGCATCATACAAGAAGGAGATGAGATGTCAGCCAAGGTTTACATTGATGACCAACATCCTATTCCATTATGAAGTTAAGATAGCATTCAATGCACAAGTTAAAGTGTGCAACTCTTTTCTTGAGACCATTGGATGAGCCAATTGGAATGCTAGCCATAGTGAGTATCCAATTTACCGGAAGATCTTACTGGTTGTTCACAACATGGTGGACGTACCACTTGTTCTTCGGGAAATTATTAGAGGTATAGGAGGATGTAATATCTCTTCACCGGAGGAAAATACCGGGGATTCACAATATTGTGGATATACCACGTGTTTTTCTTCATGAGACCAAGATGCCAATACAGTGGTAGGATGATCAGAAAGGCGGAATATGAAGTCGACTGAATAGAGCTGACTCAGTGAAATTTGAGTGACTGATGCCCGTAGAAGTGATAGCCTTCAGTAGCTACCTGCAAGATAAATTATACGGGGTTAGGTTGAGCCTCCCAGTGCAGAGTATGTAGTAAGTGGAAGACGTGTTTTCCCCACGAGGGTGACTCGAGGGTTTAATATCGAACTCTCGGGGAATCAGTAGTGAAAGGTTTATCTTCTTATCCTTCTTTTGGTTACCTACAAAACAAAGTTAAATGTTTGGTCCTCAACCTCACCTGTGGTTGTCAAGCACAAGGTGTAAGAATGATATCAAGATAGTATGTGATGCAAACAAGAAATAAATATGCAATGATGATGGTAGATAAATATGCAAGGATGATGATAACAATGATAAATGATATTTTTGGGTTTTTAATGATGAATGCAAGATGTAAAAGTGTTTTTGTATTTTCGGATTTAATAATTGCAGAAAATTGAAAAGTGGTAAAATTTGTTGGAAAGTTGTTTCTTATGATTAAAAATGGAACGGGGTTCATGGTTTCACAAATGCACTCTCTCTTTAATAAAGTGGTAGACAATGGAACATAGGAGTTGACATATGAGATTGCAACACAAAGTTTAATGACAAGTTACTAATTATATGGGCATCACGTCCTAACATAGAGACCTTTTGGTTATTAGTCTCACTTATACTCCACCAAGATGCGAACTAAATCATAACACCTTAGTAATTAAGATAAATCAGAGTATAGCTTTAAGTATCATGACATGAAGTTAAAATAAGAACATGCTAGATCTAGTCACGGAGAAGTGGCAAGTCACCCACAACCCTTGTAGCATGGTATTTTTGTTTATCCCTAGTGAGGCAACAAAGTAAGGTAAACACCCAAGTGGATCGCGATATTACAGTTGCCAACTTACCGCACTCACCACCCCCCCGTTGAAAGATTTGCATGTGACAACACATATGGGCTAACTCCCATCCTTGGACATTTATCAAGCTACTAACATCATAATTTTAATCACAATGGGTCATGTTTCATTTATGCAATAAAAGTAAAGTGTGCATCAAGTTCGTGAGAGCTATATAACCAACTTTTCCCATAACAATCAATAACATAAACATTTTCATTTAGAGGTATAGATAACACAAATAACATGATAAACATACTCGGAATAGCATAAAGCTAATAGGTAGATATGGTGGACTCACTGGAATAAATTTGGTTGAAGGTGTTGGAAACAAGTTTTTACTTGTTGGAATTTTTGGGCTAGCAAGAGGGAGAAAGTTGACCATCTAAATGCATGCATGAGTGTCCATAGAACTAACTAATCCATGTTAAACAAAGTAAAATAACATTCAGCATCAAAACATGAATAAGTGATAGCTCTTGACAAAGCATTTGCAAATTATTACTCATTAACAAGCTCATGAATCGTGCAATTATATGTAACTTTAAAAATCAACTCAAACATCCCTTTTCCCAATCTTATAATAGCATCCAACATATTTCTACCCATATTTCTAGTAGCTCTTTCATATATAAATGATAATGTGGTGGTCTCACAAAAACAAAAATCAAACCAAAACAAACAAAAAGACGCTCCAAGTTTATGCGATAAAGTGTTTCAATCGAAAAACAGAAGTTAGACGTGTGCAAACTGAGAGTGTGTAGATCCAGTGGGGTTTTCTTCACATCCCCAAGCTTATGGTCTTCACCATCCTTGGATAGCTCTTGGTGCATCTCCTCTTATCCCTGTGAAAAAACTTCAAAACACCGTTTCTCCCATTTCTTTTCTGTGGGGTGCATTAGTAGTGATAAACAAATAGATTTCTTGCTGCATATAATCCTTAAACAAAACATCATATGAATGTCCAGAAAGTATATAATGTTGTATGCCTACTCATAAACTCAATTGAATAAAAAATATTCAAGTTAAAAGTTCAAAACATGCATTAAACAAAATGGGACAGAATCTGTCCAGAAAACAGCAGCAGCAAAACGTATTTTTCTACCCTACCAACCTTTGCCGAAAAATTCCGCACAAATTCAAGCATATAGAGGATGAAAAGTTGCAACTACAGTTCAAATATGAGCTCATTCGGAGTTACAGAATAAGAATTAAAAATCATACCGTGCACAGATTCGTGCAGGAATAAAATCTCCGAACGCTATAAGCAACTTTTTCAAACCAAAATGAGTAAAACTTGGCACTTTATTGAAAATTCCAGAAACTAAACTAAAAAAAAAACTCTCTTGATACAGCAAGAGGACACATAGAAAATCACACATAAAAATAATCGGGTTGCCTCCCGCAAAGCGCTTTCTTTATAGCCATATAGCTAGGCTTCTTACTTGTTGTTTATTGAAGATGAAGCTCATGAGGGAGATTGAACTTTGATGTTCCCCTCTTTCTTGGGAAGTGTTCCATGCACTTCTTGTGTGGAAACTGAAACTTCACGTTCCCCTCTTTTGAATCAATGATGGCACCTGTAGTACGAAGAAAAGGTCTTCCAAGAATAATAGGACTAGAGGTTTTATTCCCCATGTCCATGATTAGAAAATCCACAGGCACAAAAGTCATATGTAGCTCTACCATGACATCACTAACTTTTCCTAAAGCATGTTTAATGGAATCATCAGCAACTGCAAGTTCAATAGAGCATTTTTCAAGATTTTTCAATTCAAGTATTTCATATAGTTCTTTAGACAAGACAAAGACACTAGATCCTAAATCAAGTATGGCATGATGTGTCTTTTTTCCAATAGTTACTAGTACCTTGGGAATCCAAATATCCCCAAGCTTAGGTGGTATCATAGCCTCTTGGTTGTACCTAGCATTTTTTCTTTCAAGACATGATTAGCAATATAGGAACCAAAACCAGCTTGGTTAGTGTTGATGGAAGGATCACATGCAAATTTTTGTAAGATAGATATTAATTCATGCAAGCTACAATTTTCTAAGTCAAGCAAAGGATCCTTGACTTCACTAAGCATTTTAACTTCCTCGACTTTCACCCAAACAAGATTCTCATTCCTTTTCTTTAAAGCAGAATTTAAGGCTATTTGGAGGTCATCCTCCTCTTCAACATAATTCTTAATATCCTTGTCTATAGGTTCTAACATAGAAGATATTCTTTCATTTAATTCCCTAGTCAACTTTTTTTAGACTTGGCATAATTCAATATTGTTTCCATTTTCAAAGAAATTCCAGAAAGAGTGTTATTTGTCTTTTTCATGCTAGATTTTGTATGAAGGATAAATGAATGCATCTCATTTTTAGTGGATGATCTTCCATATAAGTTTGAAGACATAATGTTGACCTCTCCATAGAAACTTTTAGTTGTTTGATCCCTGTTTCATCTTTTGATTCTATAGAATTCCCAAACAAATTTTCCATCAAGTTATTAGCATGTGAGGGATTTCCAGAAGCAAATCTTCCACTAGTCAATGAGTCTAGAAAACATTTTGACCAGCTATCTATTCCTTTATAGAAGTTTCTTATCAAAGTAGCAGGGATATATTTAATGACACCATTTTTACTAATGTCCTTAATTCTATACCAAGCATCCATTAATGACTCTCCATAATACTGACCAAAGTTGTTCATTTCAACACTAGGATTTATTTTGGCAAAGTTTTTATGTATTTTTTTAATTTTTTATGCAAAACTGAAAATAAAATGACACTAGCAAATGCAAACCGAAATAAAAAATGCAACATACAATGTAAAATTGAAAATAAAATATGCAAACCGAAATGAAAAATGCAAGACGATGACAAAACAAATAAATTGCTTTGAAGGTAAAGATGAATAAGATGATGCTCACGTAGGTGCAACCTACCCAAGCTTAGGTGTTAGCACTAGTTGGTGATGTTGACTTTGTTGTGATATCCTCGGATAAATCTTTTCAGCAATGATTCCCCGGCAACGGCGCCAGAAAACAGTCTTGATACCCGTAGAAGTGATAGCCTTCAGTAGCTACCTGCAAGATAAAGTATACGGGGTTAGGTTGAGCCTCCAAGTGCAGAGTATGTAGTAAGTGGAAGACGTGTTTTCCCCACGAGGGTGACTCGAGGGTTTAATATCGAACTCTCGGGGAATCAGTAGTGAAAGTTTATCTTCCTATCCTTCTTTTGGTTACCTACAAAACAAAGTTAAATGTTTTGGTCCTCAACCTCACATGTGGTTGTCAAGCACAAGGTGTAAGAATGATATCAAGATAATATGTGATGCAAACAAGAAATAAATATGCAATGATGATGGTAAATAAATATGCAAGGATGATGATAACAATGATAAATGATATTCTTGGGTTTTTAATGATGAATGCAAGATGTAAAAGTGTTTTTGTATTTTCGGATTTAATAATTGCAGAAAATGGAAAGTGGTAAAAGTTGTTTCTTATGGTTAAAAATGGAACGGGGTTCATGGTTTCACAAATGCACTCTCTCTTTAATAAAGTGGTAAACAATGGAACATAGGAGTTGACATATGAGATTGCAACACAAAGTTTAATGACAAGTTACTAATTATATGGGCATCACGTCCTAACATAGAGACCTTTTGTTATTAGTCTCACTTATACTCCACCAAGATGTGAACTAAATCATAACACCTTAGTAACTAAGATAAATCAGAGTATAGCTTTAAGTATCATGACATGAAGTTAAAATAAGAACATGCTAGATATAGTCACGGAGAAGTGACAGGTCACCCACAACCCTTGTAGCATGGTATTTTTGTTTATCCCTAGTGAGGCAACAAAGTAAGGTAAACACCCAAGTGGATCGCGCTATTACAGTTGTCAACTTACCGCACTCACCACCCCCCGTTACTCCAACTAATGTACACATCACACCACACACGCTCTCATAAACATGCTTGATCATAACAAGTAAATAAGAACGGGGTACATAATATGCATCTATATTCATAATTGAAACAAACATTGCAATCTCAAATATATATTAACTCATAAAAAGATCCACCATATAGGAATTACAACGATGACCGTAATCATGTTCGGCAGCTCATACGATACTAATTAGTGAAGCTCAAAGAGAGGAGAGATACATAAGTTACTTCCACAAGCCCATAGTCCAGAGGTGGACTACTCCCTCTTCATCATGGAGACGGTGGAGATGTCGATGGAGAAGATGGAGACCACGCCGGCAGCGCCCCGCCGGAGTTTTCCCCCTCCAATCTGCAGCTCCAGATCTCTCTTTGGTGTTTCTGTGTTTCGGCGGCGCTTGTTCCAGAGAACGTCAGGGGGCTATTTTTATAGTCGGTTTTAGGTCAAGACGATGTCGGTGGAGAAAAGATCGACTGCAAAGGAGCGTCGAGGGCCAATTTGGTGGGCTCCATGCGGCCAGGTACAAAGGCCGCGTGGGCCCGCTCTTTTGGGCCTCGGGGCTCCGCTTGTTCGCTTCCTTCGCCCCCAAGTCTTGTTCCTTCCAAAAAATGATGTTCCTGAAACTTAAAAGGAAAAAATAGGGTTTTCTGCCTGCGCAGGGTTAATTCCATAAAAATAGGAAATAAATATAATATTCCCAAAAATCACTATATAACAGTGATATAACCCTTATATGATGCAAATATGATTGGAATATAAGTAATATAGTGCAAAGTTCATGTATGCATTTTACATCCATTTGGAGGAAGCAAATCACTAAGAAAGAATTATGTTCAAGATAGCCTATAAAGGATAATTATCTCAGAGGTTGAGGAAAACCATCATAAATAAAGTTCCTTGGTCTCTAGATTATAAGGAAGTATAGGGACGTCCATATCTGGTAATTTTATAAGGATGTAGAAAAGGATCCTCGACACAGGGCAAGAAAGCCAAGGTAATACGAGGAGTCTGAATTGGATGATGTGAGAGATAGAATGAGTAGTAAGATCATTGGAATTGATCAAATAAGTATGGAGAAAAGTATTTTGGACAAGGGATCACTTAAGTCTATGTCCAGGACATAGAGGAATTTGAGAGAATCACTATTTGCAAAAGTTCTTTCTTTCCTACTCTACGCGAGAGGAGTCGAAACTTTGGGATGAAGTTTAGTTTAAGGGGGAGAGGATGTAATACCCCACAGTTTAGAGAGTCAAAAGGGTAGAAATAGAAGATGTGCATTTGCATCGCATGCATCTGAAAATGCGGGAAATTTTGGCGCGTTAAATTAAACGATGCAAAGTGATCGATCTTTCTCTCGACTCGATGAATTAGGGTCTAGGTCATCTTGTTGAGTGCTACGAACTTCGACATGATCTTTATAACAACTAAGTAGAAACTAGGATCTTATGTCGAGTCATTCGGCATAACCTTTTCTAAATCCCTAATATTTTGAGCACAATCAAATAACAACACACATATATATATATATGAACAAATAGGAATTCAACATATCAAGATAGTATATCATCTCAAATCATCATCTGTATACATATATAATCATAAAAGTATCCATAAAAGGATTCAAATACATCAAGTTGTCATTCCAAATCATCTCATCACTACACCCATCTCATTTACAAACTTCAAAGTCCAAATGTCCAAGTACAAATATTTACATCAATCACAAATGTTTTACTTCACAAACTTTCAGAAGTGGAATTGAAAGAATAATTCATATTACATCTTTAATTGAGTAAGTGCATATCTCATCCAATGAAAGGAAAATTACAAGAGAATAAAGTAAATTCCTAAACTAAATCATAAACTTGATGTTCACTCCATTTTGATGTTCTCAACCTTATCTTGATCTTCTTATCTCCCAAATCTTATTCTTGATCCCTGCACATCAATAAAAGAAGGACAGAAAGAAAGGAAGAAAGCAAGTAAAATACGGGCAATTGTAATGTTATTTTTATTTGTATTTTTGAAAAGTATTTCGTGGATGAAAAATTCAAGGATCCTTAAGTGGACATGACTTGAAAATTCTTTTTCAAAAAAATTGTTTTCTTAAAAGAAAATAATATGGTAAAATAAATACTTGAAGTTCAATTAGATTGAACTATTTAAAATTAATCACTTTAAATTTATTCCTCGTGAAGATTGTTGTGAAACTCTAAATAATTTAAAACTCACAAACACTCGAAAAGTCTTAAAATCCATAACGTGGGAATTTTGGGGTGACAATGCATTTCATGATTATGCATAATAGCATGCTGCTAGAGTTTTCAGTAGTCCTTATTAGGATTACTTTGCTATTTTCAGAACTCGGGGTTTTGCCGCAAACCCTAGAACCCCGAAGGGTTGAACGGCCATTTCTACCACAGGCAAGTTCATTCTTGCATATCCTTATTGAACTATTTTATAAAAACTATTTTCATAAACCTATTATTATTATTGCATTGAAAAAGAAAAACTATTTTCGAATGATGTGAATTGCTATATATATATTGTTTGGCTGGCAATGGAACCATGGTTTGATGTTGTGGTGAAGGTTCCATTGTACGGGAAAGTATATACCTAGGATTAATTACCAATGTCACAGTGATCCTTGCGCCGTATTGACGCGTTTACCATGAGATCTGCTATGGACGGTAAAGTCAGCTGCTATCTTCTCTCGTTCACATATCCTCGGCAGGCTATTACCTGGTTGTGTCCGTTGCGGCGGCCAATAGCGTGGAAGCGCGTGACCTTCCCACCTGACGGGGTGACTGGAATAGAAGCTCGGTAGGGGTGGCGGGCCAGTGGTCTTAGTTACCAGCCGCGTCACAAATGGGCGGATATGTGTTGTGCGGAGAGGGGCAGTGATTGGCTTGGACTCACACCTGGCCCCATACCATGGAAGTATCTACGAGTTTGGCCGCTCGGAAAGGCAACACGGTTAGGTTTATCTCATGGGTAAAGTTACGCAGCTCTGCAGAGTCAACAAAAAGATATTGTGGCTGTCACATCCTTGTTTGTCGGCCCAATGAAAACCAGGGTATCATGGGCCGGCCCTTCTGGCCCCAGACACCTAGGCGCGGAATACGACTAAGGACTGGGTCACGGCGCCTAGCGAGCCCCGCGAGGCCTCGCCCCTCGCGGCGGTTCCAACGCTGAAACAAACGACTAAGCCCCCGCGGTCAGAAGACCGCTTCAAGAGATTTTCCCCTCTCGGGATGACGGAGCGCTCGAAGTGCTCGGCGAGGCTCTGCCATCTTGGCAGGGCGCACATGGGGCCTGCGCTCTGCGGCAGGATGACGCGCATACCTGCGCACAGTGACGGAGGGGCAGCAGTTGCCATTCCCGTGCTTAAAGGAGAGCAACAAGGCTGCCCCAAAGGAGGAGGATTACCAAGCATGCAACTTTGGAGCTAAGGGGACATGCTGCCGCTCTGCTCCAACGGCGAAGTCACTGATATGACACCACGGACCTCTGTAGCGTCGACCACCGCTCTGGACGGATGATGGCAGGGCCTGACGAAGACCAGCAAGACCAACGACGGTGGACCTCGTCCACAACCCCTGAACCAAGGGTGCGCCGCCCTCCTGGACCGGCGCCATGCAGGAACCCTAACTTCCACCCCTGCGCCTATATAAGGAGGGGGAGCACCACTGGAGAAGGGGATCGACCATTCATTCACCTAAGGCTGCTAGTCCACTCAGAGAAGGGAGCTTCCACATAGAGGAAGCTCTGCCATCATTGTAAGCTTTGCCCTCGGCAAGCACCCCTGTACTGTAAGCAAAGCACCCCTGTACTGTAACCTCACGAAGCAGTGCAATTCCACACGGCAGGAAGTATGGTCTTTACTCCTCCCGGAGGGCCTGAACCTGGGTACGAGCTGGTGTCTATCTCTGTCGTGATGCATTCTGTCGAGCTCGCCGTGCTTGGTCGCCGAGGTTGACGAGAGTGTTGTTAAGTGTCGTGTTCAGCCCCTTAGATTCCTGGTTCACGGGGACTATTCTCCGACATTTGGCGCGCCAGGTAGGGGGCTGAGGTGCGCTTTCAACCTCTCCGGCAACATGGCTCAGACCCGAGCTGAGCGCCTCTCACGTCGCACGAACGCCAATGGCAGGGCCACCACCGAGCCCGCTCCAGGCCGCAACCCGCGTGGTCGTCCCCGTGTCAACCGCGCCCCGCGCAATGACGGCCCCGAGCCCCACGTCGAGGAGCCGGAGGAGGAGAATGTCAATGAGGAGGTCTCTTCCCTCCATCCCTCCAGGGACCTGGGGCTTCGTCCCAGAGCCAGGCCGCGCCAAGCCCAAGCACCGCACTGTTCATGGCGCAGGAGCTTCTCCACTACCGCCCCACCGAGGAGGGCCACGCCAACTGGTTGGCCCGCATCACCGAGCTCGTGCACGCCGCCGGCGTCCCGGCTGCCCCAGCTGCTTCTCGCTCGGTGGTGCGCCACTCTGGGCGCGCGGGAGACCCCGTGCCGGGGGCTCCCCCGCCTCCTCCACCACCGCCACCCCCGCCGCCGGCGGGAGATCATCGCGCTGCATCCCATGCCTCCTCCCCACGCCACTGCCAAATCGTGGTGTGGACGGCCCCGGATCTCCGGGTGGAGATAGAGCGCCAAAAGGAGCATAACAACCGCATCGTCGACGACATCGCCGCCGCGGGACACCAGAACCACAACGCGAATGCCACGGTCACGACGTACGTCACCGGGTGCGTCGCCTTCATAAAGAGGCCGCACAAGGTCGTCTGGCCATACAAGTTCAAGCCCGACCTACCTCCGCGTTATGACGGTCGAACCAACCCTCTGGAGTTCCTGCATCTCTACACTGTGGCAATACAGGCCGCGGGAGGAGACGACAAGGTCATGGCCAACTGGTTCTCCATGGCCCTCAAGGATTCAGCACTCTTCTGGCTGATGAATCTCCCCGACGACTCCATCGACTCATGGGAGGCCCTCTGCAGGCGTTTTGTGGCAAACTTCAAAGGCACATACGAACGCTCCCTCACCTACAACGACCTCCGTGTCATGCGCCAGAAGTCGGGCGAATCTCTGCGCAAGTTCATCCAACGTTTCAGCCAGGTCCGCAACAAGATCGCAAACGTCGAAGACTCGCAGGTCATCGCCGCCTTCCGGGAGGGCGTCTCGAACCGCAGAATGCTCGAGAAGCTCGGCATCCATGACACGCTGACCTCAGTGTCTAAACTCATCGACCTGGCGAACAAGTGCGCCAAGGCTGAAGAAGGAGTCCTTTTCAAGAAGGAAGTGGACGAGGATGACAAGACTAGGAAGAAGAACTCCGAGAAGCGAAAAGTCACATTGGTCCTCGCAGCGGAGACTGAAGGCAAGCTGCCTCGTGAGGATCCCTCGGGAGTCGCAGGCAAAAAACCGGCTGCAGGCAAGTACTGCATTTACCACAACAGGACCAACCAGAACACAGAGGATTGCTGGGAGCTTAAGCAGCTCTCTCAGAAGCGTCAGCAGCAAGATGATCGCGGCGGCCGCGGGAGAAGCCGTGGTGCCCGTGGGGGCGGACGCTACAACAACGACGGCAACCAGCAACCTCAAGAAGGCCAAGACCCCACTGGGCAAAACAATAACCTCCCCGACGATAACCCTAGGGGCTACCAGGCTCCCAAGGGAATCGCGGCGTGTATCCTCGGCGGAGCTCAGGCGCCGAGGTCGAACCACCACCTCAAGCAGTACACTTGAGCGGTCAACGCTGCCCTCCCCAGCCTCGAGGCTGCCCAACCCCTCAAGTGGTCACAGTATCCTATCGCTTTCGACTCCAACGACCACCCCAAGACCACCAAGATGGTGGGAACCAACCCGTTGATGTGTACCCCCACAATCAACAACATCGCTGTGACAAAGACGCTCATAGATGGTGGAGCAGGCTTGAATGTCATCTCTGTCGAAGCCTTTGAGCAGCTCCAGGTGTCGTATGACAAGCTCACGCCCTCCAAGCCCTTCGCCGGGGTGACGGACGGCCTCATCACCCCACTGGGTCAAGTGAGACTCACTGTCACTTTCGGCACCCGCGAGAACTACCGCACCGAGCTCATCGATTTCGACGTCGCGCACATCGGCCTACCCTACAACGCCATCCTTGGCTATCCGTCCCTGACGAAGTTCATGGCCGTCACCCACCACGCGTACAACCTCGTCAAGCTGCCAGGCTGCCGCGGCACCATCACCATCGACGACCAAGTCAAGGAGGCCCTGCGCGCCGTCAAACTCGCTTACAAGACCGCCGCAATGGCGGCCTCCTCGGGTGATGACGAGGACGACGCCTTCGACCTCTGAAAATGACCGCCACGACAGACATTTTTTGTCTCTGGAGGGACGCCCGAGACGTCACCTCCCCAAGCTTCACAAAGCTTCTTCCCTCCTCGAGGGCTACTCCATCTGAGCTCTCTCTACCACGCATCGCCACGAGCCACGAGAGATCTGCAGCCGCACTCTATGGAGGCCCATGCATGCACTTGGCGGAGTGTAACTTGGTCGCCCCAAGTATAAACAAACTAGTCATTTTTTGCACAATGTGCCTCAGCGCCCACCCCCTTTTTGTAAGCGATAATTGCTTATGTGCCCTGGTTCTCTCTAGTTTATCTGTTTCTGCCATGCCCGCGTTGTTTCTCTCGTCCGTGCCCTGGCTGGGCCGCAAATGGCCTGCGGCTGGCGAAGACAGCCGTTTCCGCCCTTTGACCGTTCACAAACCTGTTACATGTGGGCCCAGCGAAGTGCATGCACCCCGTTCCACTTAAAGCTTACAAGTGGGGCCAGCGGCGGAGGAGTGCTTGCATGCAGCCGTACGTGCGCATCCATGCGACCATGCATGTGCTCGCCGTCCCCAAATTTGCGCCGCGCCTTCAATGGCGTGCCCCCCCTGGCCGGCAAAAAGCTGCCTCGCCGCCTACACTGCTGGCCCGGCCGCGCATCTGCTCCGCCGTCCTCGCGTCTCTCTTGCCTACTATGTCCTGCCATTACTGCCGTCTAAACCGCGACGCCGTCCATACCGCAGATGGCTTTAAAAGGAGCCATCTCCTTGCCCATTGCGCTCACAAATCCTTTCTTCCTCTCCTAGACACCCTCTTCCCGTCCCTTATCTCTCCATGGCTCGTGGGGATGGCAGCTCCACTCCCAGCTCAAACCGTCGTCGCCACGCCCGCTATCCTTGGTTTCTTGAGGCGGGCGTGGGAAGCGGCATGGGGCGTGGGCGTGGGCGTACTCCTCCAAGTTCGATCAGGATGCGTTCAAGGATGGAGATTGCATGATCCGGGGAGTCTCCAAGGCGCAGTCGCAGGGGCAGGGGCATGGGCAGGGCCATTGCTCCCGATCCCATTCCCTTCATCGATATGTCCGATGAGGACGACGAGGATGACCCGGGTATGGACTGGACCATGGCCTGGAAGGACGAGGTCACGGAGGTCCTGGACCCGGGTATGGCCTGGGCCATGGCCGACCAGAAAGCCATGGAGCTGGCCAAGCATTCCGCCGCCGAGCAGCAACGGCTCAAGGGAAGAAGAAGGGCATGTGGTCGCCATCGAACAGCAATGCCCCAATGGAGGTCGATGCCAAGTGCAAGGGCAGGGGCAAGGGCAAGGCCGAGTCGGTGGAGGTTTCCGATGACGAGGACGAGTGATAGTCCATTTTAGTTATTAGTTGCTTTATTAAGGGCAAGTGCCAATTTAGTTATTAGTTGTTGATCTATTTTATAATTATGTACTACCATGAAATTTGGCAAGGCCTTGTGGTTGACGTTTCCAATTGTGTGTGTAAATCCCCATTTGGTGTGCCAAAATCCACTTCAGTTTGCAAATGTTGCTTAGAAATGGGGCCGTTTACCCTACCTTTGGAGCTCATTTGAAAGACATTTTTCAGCGAGTCCATCATTTTTGCTTAGAAATGGGGCCGTTTACCCTACCTTTGGATCTCATTTGAAAGCCATTTTTCAGCGAGTCCACCATTTTTGCTTAGAAATGGGGCCGTTTACCCTACCTTTGTAGCTCATTTGAAACACATTTTTCAGCGAGTCCAAGCTCATTTGAAAATTTATATGGATTCAAGCTAGATTTGACCGAGCTCATGGCTATCCCCATTTGGTGTGCCAAACTCCCCATTTAAGTTATGATGACGGGTTACAGCCAAAATCCCCATTTGGTGTGCCAAAATCCCCATTTTGAGTCACTCAGGCAAATGGGGGTGGGCGAGCCAAAATCCCCATTGGGTACGCCGTGGTCCACTGTCGGCGGGTAAAGCCCTAGTCCTATGCGTGCGTCCAATCAGATCGCAGAATGAGCTTCTCGCGGATCGCCCCGAGTCTGCCTGCAGATTCCTTCTAGAGGAACGATCGGACGGCTGCAGTTCAGCGCTAGGGTTAGTTCGACGGTCATTGTTCAAATGGGGTTTCGAGGCACTCAACGGGGTTTGAAGGCACTCAACGGGGTTTTGAAAAGTTTGATAGAGTGTCCAAGCTTCATTTTGAAGTGACTAAGAAGGATCGAGTCTTCGTTTTTCAAATTTCATGTTTTAAACTTGTTTAAATGTCGGTCAACATTAAGTTGACCGAAATTTGAAATGAGCTTCAAATATTCAAAAAAAACAAAAAATGGAAAATCCTGCGCACATAGTCGTCTTATGTCATATACTAACGATTCAAGCTGATAAACAATGTCTATACACATTCAGATGAAAAATGCATGTATCTAAGTGATATCCTCGAACTATGTCGTATGAACTCGAGGTTCAAATGAGCTTCAAATATTCAAAAAATCAAAAAAATGGAAAATCCGGCACATAGTCGTCTTATGTCATATACTAACGATTCAAGTTGATAAACATCAACTATAAACATTTCATATGAGAAATGCATGTATCTAAGGCGATATCTCAGACTATGTCCTATGATTTCAAGGGTGAAGAGAAGGGTTTTGGATTTTCAACATGAAATGTTCAAACACCTCACAAAGTTTCATTTTGGAGTGACTAAGAAGGATCATGCTTAGTTTTTCATTTTCATGTTTTAAACTTGTTTAATGTAGGTTTTACCGAAATTTGACCGAATTTTGAAACGAGCCTCAAATATTCAAAAAAAACAAAAAAAGGAAAATCCTGCGCACATAGTCGTCTTATGTCATATACTAACGATTCAAGTTGATAAACAAGGTCTACACATGTTCAGATCACGTAACTACACAGAGCACGCATTGTGGGTGACGTTCACGTCCAGTTCATGTCCAGATCGCGCTTGGTGTGTTGACACGGATGCACCGACGCATATTTGCACGTAAACAAAAAGTTAATCGCAACAGTTCTCGCAAAAAATGCTTCTGCTATGTGTAGATGTCTCACAACGTCTCCAACTGCATTCATTTGACCAGAACGACGACGCACATCAACTGTTCGACACTTGGACTCGACACGTCAAGGGGCACAAGATGACGTGGTGAACATTTACAGGCATGTCAGTTCGACTAGACGTGAAGCGCGGTCACACGATGTCATCATTGCGAATAAAAACTGTAAATCGTGTTGTCATTTCACACTGCGTTGGCAAGAAAACGAAGCGACGGCTGCCGACTGTTCGGTGCCCCAAGCGGTTATCGATCTACGTGCCGGCGGCAGTGAATTCATCACTATCCCTTCATCACACATAAAAACCCCAATCCCATTGCATTGCGGTTCACTCGGTTCTCTCTTCTCGACATTGCCATGTGCAGTTCTTCTTTCTTCTCTCCAGCCCGAAAAAACCCCAACCACCCCCTTCCCTGCAATGGATCCGTGGTGGCAGAACGAAGCCATCCCGAGCGACTCCGACGGCGAGGGGAACCCGATCCCGTGGTGGGAAGAGGGCCACGGGCATTGGCAGGAGAACGCCGGCTCCGACGATGACGGCAAGGGCAACGACGACGACCAGGGGGAGGACGGCGACTCTGACCCCGACTCGACGACAACGACGGGTCCGAGGAGGAGGACTCGGACCCGGAGTTGGAGCCGCAGGACGGCGACGGCTCCGACTCCGACAACGACGAGGAGGAGGAGGAGGACGACGAGGAGGAGGAGCCTCCACAGGAGGAGGATGAGGACAAGGAGGATGGCGACGACGGCCACGACGGCCACGACTCCGACTCCGATGACTCCGACGATGACAGCGACGAACCGCCAGCCTAGAGGCGGCGCATGCAGTAGCAGTGCATTAGTTGCACTGCTACTGATTAGTAGTAGTATTGGGCCCGCCGGCGTAGTAGCAGTGCATAAAGCACTGCTAATCTTGTCTTATCTTTTGTAAAACCACATGAATCTTTTGTAATCAATGTTAATAGTAATTATGAATCATAATTTCAGTGTTAATCTTGTCTAATCAGTTTCAGTGTTAATTGTAATCAGTTTAGTTTCAGTGTTAACGCGTAATTTCTAATCATAATTTCAGTGTTAATCTTGTCTAATCAGTTTCAGTGTTAATTGTAATCAGTTTCAGTTTCAGTGTTAACGACGTACTAACCAACTCACTAAACAATGACTCGTTTCCTAATCAGTTAATTCAGTGTTCACACGGGTTAATTTCAGTTTCAGTTTCCAGTGAATATGAATCATAATTTCAGTGCTAACGACATACTAATCAACTCACTAAAAAAATCAGTTAATTCAGTGGGGCCAGACCCCACTTAAACTCACTTCCTGACCCCACTTAAACTCACTTCCTGACCCCACCTAACTCGCTTCGCTTCTTGTCCCCACTTAACTCGCTCCCTGTCCCCACTTGACCGGTCCCACTTCCAACTCACGTGCCGCGCCAGGCCGACCCCACAAGTCAGGCCAAGTTACGGTGAAACGGGGTTGACCAGATGGAAACGGCCGTCTTGGCCATCGGCGAGTTTGCCAGGGCACGGACGAGAGAAACTACGCGGGGGTGGCACAAACAGATAAAACTGAGGTAGGTAGGGCACAGAAACGATAAGTCCTTTTTGTAATGATAATGTGGTAAGGTTTTCTACCTGTTTTCCGCCCACGCTTATGTTCTTCCCTTGTGTACCTCGCGAGCGGGGGCTGGGCACGGTGCCTGTGTCTAGGAAGCATCCCAGCAGTACTGAAAAACCCAATGGATCTGAGTTTCCTGTCTCGTGGGCACGCTCCCACGCAGGTCACCTCTCCAAGGACCTTGGTGCTTGTCTTCTCTCCTCGCAAGGCACACATAAGGAAAAGCCTATAAGCACGTGTGCTTCGGTTGTGCAAATACTTGTGGGTACACCATCGTGACAATTTCAGGAAGAGTAGCACCCTCGCCGAAGTCGGGGAAAACATCTCCATAGGATGGCATACCTACGAACGCACAAGACCCCACGCAGCTAAGTCCAGAACTAAGCTACATGTTGTTTTCCTCTCTGGTCGTTTCGTTTGCCTCTCGGGCTCCTTTTCTCACTTACGTCTCATGGACTGCTCGCGCGTCAAAAGGGGGCTCTTGAGCATCGTGCCTCAGGAACCTTTCACCCCTCTAATCCTTAAACATCCCCCGGCCTTGTCGAGCCCAAAACTCTGACATACCGTAGCGGCGATGCCAAAGCGCGAAGGAAAAGGTCCTAGCAACGTAGAGCAAAAAAGACATGAGCAAGGGATAAAAGCCCCCTCGAGAGGCAAATACTGGCGGTGGCAGCAATACGAGCTTTAATAGTCATTACAATATGGGGAAGTACTCAATAGATATAATAATGTCTCCAGGCACACCACATCAAAAGGAGCGTCTTCAGGCCTCGTCGTCATCAAGCCCCGCCCCATCGAGAGCAGGCCCCATGCCGAAAAATCTGGCATCGGCGTAAGGCGCTCGAGGAGCTCCGGCATCTGCAGACGGTGCAATGGCCTGGCGAGTTTGCCCGCCGGCTCGGGGATATCGGGAGCCGTGAAAAGGGTGTTGAGGACTCCCTCACCACCTCTGCCTTCAAGCGTGCGTGGCCAAGGCGCATCTTGTCCGACCTCCCCGCGAACAGCCACATGGGCTACACATGGGACTGAAGCGGAGCGATGCGCTGCATGACGAAGTCCCTGGCCACCATTTGGCCGGTGACGCCGTGCGCGCGGGCCTCGGCGAGACGCTCCTCCACGGGGCCGAGAGAAGCATGGCTCAAAGGGAAGCTGCCCAACCTTCGTGCTTCACCAGGGGCCCCATCGGCAACTCGAAGAGGGAGATCCCCCCCCCCCCCGAGATCTCCACATAGAACCACCGCTTACGGAAGTCCTCCACCTTCTTCGTTATGCTCGTAATGGGAACAGAATCCTTCAAGGCGATGGGGATGTAACGCTTCGCCATGCCATCAGTGATTCGGAAGGAGACGCAGCCCGTGGTCTCGGAGGACGCTGTAAAGCGCAGGGCGAAGAAACTACGGAAGAGGTCCACCGAGGGCATGACCCCAACATACGCCTCGAAGAAGTAGGCGAAGATGGAGAGAATGAGAACGGAGTTGGGTTGGAGATGAAGCAGATGGATCCGGTAGTGTTTCAGAATGCCAATGAAGAACTTAGAAAAAGGGGGATAAGCCCCGCGTATAGAGTGTGGAGGAAGATGGGGTAGAAGGGAGCGCCTAGTCCTCCGGGGGAGCCCCCTGGACGAAGCCTCATTTTCCCCCGCTCATTGAATGCGGAGGAAGCCATGAATCACACCCCTTCCAGCTTCTCAAGGGTCCGCATGCGGCTATCCAGCAGTGCGGGCTTCCGCGCCCTGCCGAGGTCCCTTCGCCGGACGAGGCCACGGCTTTGCTCTTCTGCGTGGCGGTAGCTTTCTTGGGCGACATCTCGGCGGCGGCGGGGTTTCGAAGAGATTGAGGCGCAAGGGGGGAAGAGGTGAACAGGAGCGGGGAGAGTGATGGGGAATCGTGCCGGTTCCCCTACCCTTAACCTCCGCGTGGAGCAGTTCCGTCAGATGTGGCGGGCCCACCGCCACGACCGAAACACCGAAGAAGTCGAGGCGGCCGAGGCAGCCTCCAGGCCATAACTGCTCGGCGAGTGTCCCGGCCCAGAACGGCTATTGGGCCCCCGACGCTTCACCTACGTGCATGGGTTGCGGCATCTCCATCGCGGGCCTGGGGGCTACTGTCGGCCCAATGAAAACCAGGGTATCATGGGCCGGCCCTTCTGGCCCCAGACACCTAGGCGTGGAATAGGACTAAGGACTGGGTCACGGCGCCTGGCGAGGCCTCGCCCCTCGCGGGGGTTCCAATGCTGAAACAAACGACTAAGCCCCCGCGGTCAGAAGACCGCTTCGCGAGATTTTCCCCTCTCTGGATGACGGAGCGCTCGAAGTGCTCGGCGAGGCTCTGCCGTCTTGGCAGGGCGCACATGGGGCCTGCGCTCTGCCGTAGGATGACGCGCATACCTGCGCACAGTGATGGAGGGGCAGCAGTTGCCATTCCCCAACTTAAAGGAGAGCAACAAGGCTGCCCCAAAGGAGGAGGATTACCAAGCATGCAAGTTTGGTGCTAAGGGGACACGCTGCCGCTCCGCTCCTACGGCGACGTCACCGATATGACACCACGGACCTCTAGAGCGTAGACCACCGCTCTGGACGGACGGTGGCAGGGCCTGACGAAGACCAGCAAGACCAACGACGGTGGACCTCATCCACAACCCCTGAACCAAGGGTGCCCCGCCCTCCTGGACCGGCACCATGGAGGAACCCTAACTTCCACCCCTGCACCTATATAAGGAGGGGGAGCACCACTGGAGAAGGGGATCGACCATTCATTCACCTAAGGCTACTAGTCCACTCAGAGAAGGGAGCTTCCACATAGAGGAAGCTCTGCCATCGTTGTAAGCTTTGCCCTCGGCAAGCACCCCTGTACTGTAACCTCACGAAGCAGTGCAATTCCACACGGCAGGAAGTAGGGTCTTTACTCCTCCCGGAGGGCCTGAACCTGGGTACGAGCTGGTGTCTATCTCTGTCGTGATGCATTCTGTCGAGCTCGCCGTGCTTGGTCGCCGAGGTTGACGAGAGTGTTGTTAAGTGTCGTGTTCAGCCCCTTCGATTCCTGGTTCACGGGGACTATTCTCTGACATTTGGCGCGCCAGGTAGGGGGCTGAGGCGCGCTTTTAACCTCTCCGGCACCATGGCTCAGACCCGAGCTGAGCGCCTCGCACGTCGCACGAATGCCAACGGTAGGGCCACCACCGAGCCCGCTCCAGGCCGCAACCCACGTGGTCGTCCCCGTGTCAACCGCGCCCCGCGCAACGACGGCCCCGAGCCCCACGTCGAGGAGCCAGAGGAGGAGAATGTCGACGAGGAGGTCTCTTCCCTCCATCCCTCCAGGGACCCGGGGGCTTCGTACCAGAGCCGGGCCGCGCCAAGCCCAAGCGTCGCGTTGTTCATGGCGCAGGAGCTTCTCCGCTACCGCCCCACCGAGGAGGGCCACGCCAACTGCTTGGCCCGCATCACCGAGCTTGTGCACGCTGCCGGCGTCCCGGCTGCCCCAGCTGCTTCTCGCTCGGTGGTGCGCCACTCTGGGCGCGCGGGAGACCCCGTGTCGGGGGCTCCCCCGCCTCCTCCACCACCGCCACCCCCGTCGCCGGCGGGAGATCATCGCGCTGCATCCCATGCCTCCTCCCCGCGCTGCATCCCATGCCTCCTCCCCACCCTGGGAGACAACATCATTTTGGAAGAAGGAGTTTAGCCTGGATAAAGATATTCCAGATGGATTAGAGTAGGGTTGTGACAATAGCTATAGTGGAATAGGAATTAGAGATAGAGCTGATATCCAGCTTAGTGATACGATTTGGATCTTTTTGGTTTTTCATTTGCAAGAGACTTCTTCCATGTAAAAGAGGTTCTCGAGATTTTGTATTGAATAGTGTTGTAATCCTATAGTGTTACCTTGGACCAGCTATGTTTCTGTTGTACTACTCTGAGGGATGTAATATTTACAGATAGGTCCTTCCGTGAGTATTATATCAACAACTTGTGCACTACAACATGCAGTGGTGTGCTAGGGTCACCGCAGATGGTATCAGAGCAAAACGACCTTAGGATGAAAACTCTTTTAGGAGACTTGTAGGTTGGTAAGACTATAGGAAGTTACCTTATCTAAACTATATCTTCCTACATCTATGATGGTTATTCACTTGTGAATACTACTGTTATACTTGTATAGACTTTCTTACTCGACTAGAGTAAGTCTTCTTGACTATTATTTTATAGGTACGTATCTATCTTATTTGTTTTCAACTTGGCATAACAAGTTTGAACCTATATTCTACTAGCTAGTATCCCAAATAGATTACATTCAAATCAGTGTTACCTATGAGGTATCATTGATAACACCATCCTATATGTGAAGACATGTGATGAAGTAGAACCCTATCATAAGTTTGTGGAGGATGAAGTCAGAAGATGATGCATGGTGGTGAAGAATCAGAGATAAAAAACTGTGGAGAGGATGCCAATATCCTAAAGTTTCATTTTAAAGGAGATTCACTTTAGTATAGTGTAGAGTCGTAATAGGAGACGCGCGGCGTAAGCGATGAAGGAAGCTACAGTACTACTTATGGTGTATAATCAGCAACGACATGAAGGATCCAGAGTTGTCAAAAAACGTTCATTCTAGCAAGATGGAGGACACAATCTACATGGTGTTTAGATCTCTACGTAACCAAGTCAGCCCACAACTACTCTCTGAGTACTTTGTCTTAGTTTATCCCTTTGCAAATGGGCAATTGGGGTAACTACTGAGTCAAAGAGTTGTTAGTATAGGACTATAAGGTGATATAAACCTATCTTATAGTGTATAGCATCTAAGCCTAGGTACTTTTGAGATGTTTACTCAGAGTACTATTTATTTTACGGGCTTATGTTGCCCTGACAACGGGCCCCACCTGCCAGAAATATGGTTAAAACGTTAACAGGCGACAATCAGTGCTCCGCGTCTCACACCAGCCCCAAAAGTGGTATTTATGTGTCAAAAAACTAAAATGTGGTGGCTATGCTAGTACTCACCCGCAAATGTGGTGGTTTCATGTCATTTTCTCGATAGTATGAGACTGTGAGTCATTTTTGTGTACTTCCACGGTTTCATCCCCGGTTGAGTGATGAGAGGTGTACCTCGTCGGACGACACAGCTAGCAGCTCGCTTGTATTAACCAAAAACAACAAGAATTGTTGCTCCCTATTTGCCCCATCAACCTGTTACATGGAGATTTGATCATAATTTTTCGCCTTCTTCTACTGTAAGTGGCATCATCAGATTTTCGCTACTAGAATTAGTGACATTAAAAGATTCTTCGCCTCATAGCTTCCAATTTCAGGCCGATTGTGAAGCAGTGGGTTTCCTGGCGGTGTATCGCATTCAACATTTTCTACTCCTTTTGTTGAATCGCAATTCAAAATTAGAGTATCTCCACCGGCGCGCCCAACTCCGCTCCCAATAGACGTTTTGGGCGCGCCAGCACGGAAAAACCCTCCACCGGCGTGCCCATTACAAAAAAGTTGTCGGCACGTCCCAATAGAACGTCCGGCAACCCCGCTTCGCGCCCAGGTTCTAGGGACGCAACCGGGCGCGCCGGCAACCGCGGCAATGCGCGACTCATCCAAACCTGACGGATGGGCCCAACGCGTCAGCGACACATACGCTTTATTTTCCTAGCCGCGTCTGTAGGGCTTGTTATTTCAGCACAAATTTCAGTCTCGTCCCTGTTGATGCGCCGTCCCTGCTGATTCGCCGTCGCCGCCTCCCAGCCTCCGCCGGCCGAACTCCTGTCACCCCTTTCCCCCTCCCCCTCCCCACGTCTGTCTTCCCCACCACGACCCCCACGCCTGTCTGTAGACTCTTTTCCATCGAGCCGCTACACCGTCACCGCCTCCGAAACTTCCCCGCAAGCAAGGTGTTCGTCGCATTACTCAGCTCAATTTATCTCCTAGATTTTGGTTTTTCCCTAATCCCTTGCGTTGATGTAGATGGATAGCGACGATGAACTCGAGTTGGCGGGCGCATTGCTCACCGCGCATGCCGTCTCGGACACCATGGTCGACGAACACTTGGCGATCATCACTTACCTAGTTGGTTTGCTTGGATAGATGAATGCGGCACCTCGGATTGGAGGCTCGGTGGCGGGTAAAAGGATGAACAAGGATCGCCTACGGATGACTGGACATATGACCATGTGGCAAGACTACTTCGCCGCTGATCCTACTCACGGGGAGAAGGAATTCCGGCGGCGTTTTAGGATGAACAGGGAACTATTCATGGTCATTCTGACGGGGCTACGAGATTACGATGACTACTTCAAACTGAAGAGAGGCTGCACCGGACTAACTGGTTTCTCCTCCATCCAGAAATGCATGGCTGCTTTGAGAGTCCTTGCATACGGAGCTCCGACAGATGCAGTAGACGACTACCTCCGCATGGCTGAATCGACAATACTCGAGAACTTCTATAAGTATTGCAAGAGGTTTGTTGGAGTGTTTGCGCCAAAATATTTGAGACAACCAAATGAAGCTGACACAACTAGGCTCGTGGCACAAAATGCAACTAGAGGATTTCCTGGTATGATTGGAAGCATCGATTACATGCACTGGGCATGGAAGAATTGCCCATTCGCCTGGCAAGGAGTTTACAAGGGTCATGTTGGAGAGTGCAGTGTCGTGCTAGAGGCAGTGGCTGATAATGATTTGTGGATTTGGCATGGTTTCTTTGGTATGGCAGGAACTCACAATGACATCAATGTGCTGGAATGTTCGACGGTTTTAACCGGCTGAGTGAAGGCGAAGCTCCACCATGCAATTACGAGATTAATGGCCATGCATATGACAATGGATACTGTCTAGCAGATGGAATCTACCCAAAATGGTCTACATTTGTAAAGACCATCTCCCAGCCTCAAGGTCAAAGTCAGTCTCATTTTCCAGCTGAACAGGAGGGTGCTTCAATCTCGGTTTGCTATTGTCAGGTATGCTGCTCTAACTTGGTTGAAAGATCAGATGTGGGAGGCAATGATGACTTGTGTGATTTTGCACAATTTGATCATCGAGAGTGAACGTGCTGATCCTCCGCAACATGATGATCATACATACTATCATGTGGGTCCTCTTGCCCAGATTGATCATAAGTATGCGGATTTGGCTGCGGACTTTGCCATTTACCTCACAATGAACGCTCAAATTAAGAGCATCTCCACCGACGCGCCCAATAGAACGTCCGGCAAAGTTGCCGGGCAGGCGCTTTTGGGTGCGCCGGCATCGGTTGCCGCCTATTGGGAGCGGTGCGCCCCACCGGTCGCTCTCAATAGATGCTTCCAATAGCCCGACCCCACAAATTCAAATTCGAACGGTGACCACACCCAAAATACGTCGCCAGGGATCGGCGATCACACCCAAATACATTGCCAGGTTCAGCGATCACACCCAAAAGAATCGCCTGGTTCGGCGATCATACCCAAAAGCATCGCCAGGTCCGGCGAAAATATTACAGAACGTCGATGAATCAGTCGATCCTCAACACCGCTCGAGGACCGATTCCTCCTGCGTCTCGGCATCCTCCCAGCCAGGCCGCAGCGGCGGTGCAGCGGCTGCGTCGGAAGAAGTCCTGGTCGTCGTAGGCTCCCTCCCCGTGGTGTCCATCGACATGGTGGTCGTAGGCTCCTCCGCCGTGCCCATCCGCGTTGGCTCCTCCGTCGTAGGCTCCGGCGGAATGACCCCCATCTCTCGCAGGATGCGCTGTTGGCTGATCTGTAACCAAGCTCTCACCTCCGGCCTGTACGTGGAAGTCGGCGGTCAAGATCTTGAAGTCCTCCTTCATCTTACGAGTGGCGAATTGCGACGCCTCGGACATGGCCTGCATCCTCGCCATGTCGGCTTGCATGACCGCCGCTTGGGCCTTCTCCTTCTCGACGTCGAGCCGCTCCTTCTCCAGCTTGATCTTCGCCTTCTCGAGGGCGACCTTCTCGTCGTGCTTGCTCATCAATGACGACCAACTGTCGGCAAAGGTGCTTGCATTTTGTTTTGACATAGTGGTGACGTCGGCAGGGCACTTGTCGATGGACGCTTGCACGGCCGCCGCATTCCCCTTGTCGTTCTTGGCCTTCTTCTGCCCAACAGGGCGGCCCTCGGACGCTGGCATCGCCGGGTCGTTGGGCCCTCGCGCGCCCTGGCCGTTGTAGAGGTCGATCCACGTCCTCTCCCACTTCTTGTTCGACTGTAGCTTGACAAAACAATGCATGAACTTGAAGGACTTGTGATCATTGTTCTCACGGAACAACACCTCAGCGCCGGTGATCATGTCCTTCACCGTCTTGCCGCTCGCTTTCTGGTTTTGAATTTGCTCGAGGTCGCTGTGGAACTTGTTGCATTCGGCTTGGATCACCCTCCACCGATGCGACATTGCATTCCAATTGCGATCCATGGGCACCTTCGCATAGTCGCCGTACCACATCGTCTCATGGAATTGGGCTTCGATCCTCTTCCAATACCGTTTGTAGGTTTGGTTGGCGCCGACGATGGAGTCGTTGGTGATTAGCTTCCATGCGTCGCAAAGGCACTCATCCTCATTCGTCTTCCAGCGTTTCCCTTTGGTACCCTTCTTCCTCGTCTTCGTTCCCGCGACGTCAGCGAGGCCGGCGTCATCATCCTCATACTCGCCGCCGTCCACATACTCGCCGCCGTCCTCACAATCCTCTTCCTCCTTGTGGGGACCCCGGACTAGCTGTCCGAAATACCCGATTATGCTTAACACAACGATCCCGTGATCAGTCTGTCATTGCACATAATCCGAATTGAATACCAAAGTTTACATCCATTACAATACCGAATTAAAAGTCTTACAGAAATGGTCATTTAGACCAAGTCTTACATAGGTGCCTTCATGGGCCAAACCAAAATATCAGCGGAAGCTAAGGCGTAGTAGACATCAGATTCTAACGCGACGACCCGACAGGCAGCTGACTTGTGGAGATCCTTAGTTCGCATAGAAGTCGCCATACTCCTGCTCGGCGTAGTGCTCCTCCTCGTAGTCTGGCTAGGACAATAGCCAGGGACGAAACCAATATGAGTACATTTGAATGTACTCGCAAACTACCCCAACATGAGTATGCACTAGTTTTCATTTAACTGACCATTTTTATTTATTTTAAACATCTCTATATCTTTATTGAAAAAGGTAAGAGAGTTTTATAACCACTTTTAAAGAAATCACCATTTTATCTATTTCTCCAAAACTCCTCCTTTTTCCGACCATAGCCCGTCATGGTCCACTTCCTCCATCTACCTCATACCGATCCGTTGGTATAGGTGTAAGGAACATTCTCCACTTCATTTTCTTTTTAAAACTCAAAGTCTTTCAAAAACTTGCACATGGTCTTAGGACAGCCTCCCAATTGTCCATATCCGAGGACTCGGCTATTCGAATAGTTTTAACCCTCTGCAGAGGTAGCACACTTTTAGCCCACATCCATCCGGCAACTCATCGTGTCTGCCACGTCTCGCCATACCAGGTGTATGCGAAGTAAGCCGCCGGCCATAGCCTCTTATTTGCTCATGCTAGTATAGGATCCTTCCCATATGACACTTTCCATCGACACCCAGTCCAGTTTCCCGTCAGAAACCCTAAGTGTGAGGACTCATAGTTTTGTCCGGCGGTTTATGGTGGAACCTTCTATCCTCCCCACCAACTCGTGTGAGGACCCGGGTCAGGGGGTAGGTCCTCGGACCATCCCCTCATGCATAACGGAGTCATCTCCGTCGATGAGGTATCCCATACTAATAAGAGCAAACTACATGACTAAGCCTTTTCCCATATATGGTAAATGTGGTCGCACAGGGTAAGATTGGTCGTCATAGTACTAGGACACTGTGCATTTTTCATAAACATCACCATTTTTCCACTTCTCCATTCCAACACCGACATCTCGGCATTCCATAATCACACAAGTATTTTCAAAGGAGTTTTGAATAAACAACATTGTTTCCCATCCTATAGTTTTATATAAACTACCTTATACTTCTACATAGGGTGGCAAAATAATATTCATATACTTTTTGAAAAGGTTTTGTAAACCAATGCCTTAAGAGTACATCATTTGATCAAGTAGATGCATATGTATTTAGGTGCAAGCTCAGAGAGTAGCTTGCCTTGATCGGCAAAGTGACCTTGGTCTTGATCTTCAGTTTCAACAAACTCTCCTTCCTCGATAAATCCGACAACGTTCTCGTCTAATTAATAAACAAACAATGCAAACAATCACTAATCTATACAAGCAATCATCTCAACATAACAATCATGAACATCACAAATAGCTACTGCACACATCAAACCATACAATTTGGTTTTCAAATAATTGAACTAAACATTATTTAATTACTTCTAAATTATGGCAGAAACTTGTTGAACATGTTTAATTCCACAACTTGAGTTCTGTTGGTCACAAAAATACAAACTAAAATTCTATGGAAAGCTACTGAAGTGTAGAAGACAACACAATTTGATTTGGATCCATTGGAGTTACTAAACTCCCTACACATTTTTTGAATCTAGTAACTTAATAATCAAGTTTTAGCTACCAATTAAGTTCTGTTGACCCTAAAATTAAATCCTTTTAGGGGTAACTAAACATGGCTAAATGTGATCTAACAAAATTGGTCCTAATTCATTTGGGTTAACCAATAAACATATTTAAATGTTTGAGTGCAGAAGGGTGTTTAAACTTCAACTTAATACTAAACAAATACTACTGCACAAATAATTCTACCAAAATTAGGGAGGCTAATACATGGCAGTACTAAGCTAGAAAAATTGGTTTGGAATTATTTGGACTAACAGAGTGTCAGAAACAAACAAGTTTAGAATTTAAACCTTCTGTAGTATTTTTAATAATACTTTTTATTTATTAATTAAATGACATGAGACCACTTGTGTTGGTTAAACAATTTCATAAGCTTTCCAGAACAATTGAGTTTGATTTATTTGGATTCCTAAATCTCGAGATATTGAATTTCAAAGTTGGATCCAGTACTGATTTCATATTTCAATTTAAATAAGAAAACCTAGTTATGGATAATGTTTAAATCTCTGACCAGTGGGGCCTACATGGCAGCGGCACAGTGCGCGCGGGAAATGATTTAAAACCTGACGAGCGGGGCCCGCCCGTCAGTCTCTCTCTCTCTTTCTTTTAACCGAAGCGGTAAGGCACCGTTGGATCAAGATCCAACGGCCCACGATCAACGCAACGACGGCGACCATTTTTCAGCGGCGCTGCCGCGCCGGCGACGGCGAGGTGGATGAATCTCTCACCTAGGGGGCTCGGGAGGTCGCGGCGATGATGCAGATCTACGGCGGCGACGTGGGGGAAGTTCCTGGCTGAGTTGCACTTGCTGGGGTGGAGTGGTTCGTCGGCGGCGAGGTCTCCGTCCTCCACGGCCACGGACACGGGCTCCGGCGATCTCCTGGCGACGCTCTGGTGCACGAAACAGAGGGAACAAGGTGTGGGTGAGTGCGGTGTCCAAAGGGAAGAGGGTACGGGCCAGAGAGGAGAGAAGGGGCAGTGTGGCGTCGCGGCCATGACTGACCTTGACGGCGGCAGTGGCTGCGGCAGAGCACGCCCTCCTGGCGGTGCACGGCGAATCGAGAGGGAGGAGTGAGGGAGTGGGACGGTGTGGTGTTCCCAGAGGGGTGCGGGGGTGGTTTTATAGCGCAGGGCCGGCGTATCGTGGACGGGGTGCACGAACGACGTCCATGGCGCACGGCGGAGATATTTCTTCTCGAATCCGACGCGGTGGTGCGAGGGACGTGGAGACGCGGCGTCCACCGGGGTCCGGACACGTTCTAGAAGGGCTCGGTCCAGTGCGGCGTGTCGAGGAGCGGAGAGGTGCGCGAATTTGGGCCGGCTTCGCCGCGGCTGCCACGGCGGAGCTGGGGTGGATTCGAGGTGAGGGAGGGCTTGAGTGCTCTCCTCTGCGGCGCCGCGGCTGCAGAGGCACGGGAGCGAGGGAGAGCGCGGCCAGGGGGGCCTGGGGAGCGCGGGATCGGCGGGGAGCGGTCACGGCGACACGGCGATGCGTCGGGGCGAGGGAGAGAGGTGGACGACGACGTTTTTGCAGAAAGCCCCCTGCCTCCTCTCTGCTTCTGTTTCCTGTTATTTCCATTTCAGTCCAGCAGCCTTTTCTACAATTTATTTGAGGCACTTAAACATTTTAGAAAAATTTGCAAATATTTGTGGGGCTTTCCCATAATATGTAGAAGCTCCACAAAATTTGGCTTTGCAAAATAAAATGTTTTGAATCATTTTCTTTCATAGGGTTTTAATTATGGCATTTTGTTTTATTTCAATTGTTTTTATTTTTGAATTTTAAAATAGGTGTAAAATATTATTTGGAAGAGATAAGTGATAAGAATGTAAATGAGAGGTTTCATATACCATTCCTCTGAATTTTGTTTGAACCAATTTTGAGTTTCTTATTTGTCACTTTTATTTTTCTTGTTTCACTTTTGCTTTTGTATTTCCTTTTTATTAATTCAAGCAAACAAGCAACAAGAATTAATTACCACAAGCAGCAACTTACAAACAACACATGATAATCAACAAAAGTTTTTGTTGGCTCTCATTTTTGGAATAATAATACTGATAATATTTTTGGGATGTTACACTCCTCTTCGTTGTCTTCGTCGTCCTCACCGTGGCCCTCCTCCTCCTCACCGTGGACCTCCTCGTCCTCACCCGCACCATTGCCGGCCCCGCCTGGGTTCCATCTCGGATAATGTAACCCATCATTTCGGAACCACCCATCTATTGTAATACACAACATGCATGTCGGTTTCATGCAACGAACACATCAATCTAGGGGTAAAAGACGGCAATTTTGTACCATGTGGTGGTCGCCGTCGTTTAGCATTTGGTCGAATATTTGGATGTCATCGCCGTCCATGCCGGTGCCGTCCTCGCGAAAGAGGCATTGTCGGTCGGTAACATCGTCGCGATGACGACGCCGGCCTCTCTACAGCAGGGGCGACTCGGCCGCAACATGGTTGAGATCGATGGGAACGCCGACGGTCGGTGAGTCAGAGTGGCTGCCGCTATCAAAGAAGGCCGAGCTCCGAACACGGGATGGCGGGGTGGCGCCATCGACATCGTAGTACGCTGCGTCCGAGGGCGAGACGGCACCGGTGGTGGTGCTCCCCTGACTTGCGCCTCCGCCTCCGCCTCCGGTGTACGCCATCTCTAGCACACGGATCCGATCAAGATCATTCTGCCGATCCGACTCAGAGATGCGGCGCCCTCGCCTGTCGTCGGTCGCCGCTTGACGACGCACCCTCTCGGTCTCCCAGGCTGCTTCAGACATATCCGGCGGCCGCGTGCGAGATTTCCGTAGGGCGACGTAGCCACTAGCAGCACCACCGCGAGCAGCACCTCGCTTCCCTCCTCCGGCGCATCCGGCGCCGTGGTTCCGTTTGGTCGGCGATATCGCTGATGGACGTAGATTGTTGGGAGAGGCGGGAAAGTGGAGGGCGAGTGGAGACATATGGCGGGAGAATGAAAGTGGCGGGAGGGAGGGGAAAGTGATAAAACGTCGGTGTCGCTGACGCGCCGGGCCGTCCGTCAGGTTTGGACGAGGCGCGCGTTGCCGCGGTTGCCGGCGCGCCGGTTGCGTCCCTAGAAGCTGGGCGCGAAGCGGGGTTGCCGGACGTTCTATTGGGACGTGCCGACAACTTTTTCGTATTGGGCGCGCCAGTGCAGGGTTTTGGGTGCCGGCGCGCCAAAACGTCTATTAGGAGCGGAGTTGGGCGCGCCGGTGGAGATGCTCTAACAATGTAGGAGGACACGAGCAACTTCAAAATGATTTAGTTGAGCATCTGTGGGCAATCAAAGGCTAAGCAGACGACCAAATTGAGTGCCCACTTTATTGTAATTTGAATAATTGTATGCGCTGCAAGTTTATTATGATTTCGGATATTCGAATTCAGACATTCAACTGATTTTATTTCCCGCCATTTTTTTGAATTTGTCAACTGGGAGCGTCTATTGGGAGCGGCCGGTGTCTGGCAACTTTGTCGATGCTTTATTAGGCGCGCCAGTAGAGATGCTCTTACCTCGTTTTTGTTTTGAATTGGATCATATTGTAGATGGGTTCTCTCTTTCCGAGTCTCTGGACACACTCGTGCCCTTCAACGGTTCAACCTGTTGCTTGCGTTGCTCTGCCTCCAGTCCAGTCGCCACACTTCTCCCAGTAGAACACGAGCCCACACTGGCAGTCTGGCACACATTCCACAGCCACCAGCTGCCGCAGCCATGGAGCAAACGGGCAGCTCCTCCTCCCCAATCCGCTCACCGCCACCGGAGCCGGCGGCCGGGGCACAGGCACCTCCTCCTCCTCCTCCTCCTCCTCGCCCCACACAGCTTCCGGCTCACGAGCCCTCTCGCCCCTCGCCGGATAACCCTACCCCAGCTCATCCCCTTTCTGCTACACCTACACCTACAACTACTGCTCCGCCGTCGGATGGCACCGGCGAATCCTCTCCACCGGAGCCGGCGGCCGAGGCACAGCCACCTCCTCCTTCCCCCACACAGCTTCTGGCTCTCGACCCCTCCCTCCTCTCGCCGAATAACCCAACCCAGCTCATCCCCTTCCTACTGCACCTACAATTACTACTCCGCCGTCGGATGGCACCGGCGATTCCTCTCCACCGGAGCCTCCGTCGCCTCCTAAGACCCCAACGCCGCCCCCTATTTCCTCCAAAGATCGTTCTCCTCCCCTCCCTACTGGGAACCAAGCGCCAAGGCCGCCAGCGGCGTCTCCTCCTCCTGCCCCCGCTGCCGCTCCAGCTCCAGGACCACTACCTCCACCAGCGACGGCGTCTCCGGCAGCCCAACCGGATCAGGAAGCAGATGAAGCGGCCGACGAATCGGAGAACATGACGCTAGCCCTTGCGCTAACCCAAACCGAAGAAGTGGTGCCGCAGAAGGAGGCGGCGTTAGCTGAATCCCCGGCCGGATCTCCGCAGAAGGAGTCGGCCCTGACCATCGCGAAGCTCCTCTCGGGCGAGGACCTCGCGGCAAAGGAGGCGAACACCGCAACCGACAAGGTAGCACCTGAGGTGGTCGTCGATTCAGTCGCCGGCGGCGGAGGCGGAGGCAGAGGTGGAGCTGGTTCCAAGAGATGGCTCCTGCGCGGGGTCCCAGAGAAAGTACGGCGCACGGAGCTGAAGAGGGCTGAGCTAGGGTTTAGGGTTTCAGCTGCCGTGTTCTGCTTGGTCTCGCTCTCCGTCATGTCTGCCGGCACTACGCCGGGATGGGCTGGTGACTCCTTCCGCCGCTACAATGAGTACAGGTTGCGCTCTGATCTCTGGAACATAAGATCAATATTTCCCCATTTTAGGCGCTTGATGTAGGCGTAGATTGATGTGTCTCTTCAATGCAGGTACACGCTTGCTGCGAGCGTGATGGCTTTTACATACTCGGCGTTCCAATTAGTTGTAGAAGTGCACTACCTTGTCACGGGGAGGCACATAATTGGAGGGCCCTGGGGCAACTACTTCAATCTCGCAATGGATCAGGCAAGAATGAACAACTCCACTTCTGAATGTGGTGTACCGAATTTCATGCTATTTATTAGGTCCAGTTTCTTGTTTGTCTAGTGTACAGTACTATAACTAACCCTCATCTCAAGGTTTCAAATTTGGGGACCCTGACAATTTAAAGGTTGATTTTGGCAAAACAGGACTAAATTATGGGAAGTAAACAAGCTGCATAGTAGTGGTAACCATTCATTTATCTGAAATGTATGGGTTCTCATAGCTTATAGTCTATTGCACTTTTTCACGACAAATATCCTCCAATTTCAATCAGTTGTGTATTGGCATCGTAGGAGAACCTTTGAAAAATGGGTTACACATCCATGTGACCATGTCTCAGACTAATCAAGCTATTACTAATGTTATTTGTGAAGTGAAAAATATTCACGCATATGCACTAGATTGTTTTGTACAGTTTAGGTCCTCCAGTTCTTCCTTTCTTACCATCCAGCATTGTACACCTTTGTTCATATAAATTATTTGTGGTTGTTCTTTAATTCCCGTGTATGCTCATGTTTCTAACATTAGGTCATATTAACAAACAACTGCAAGCAAATTAAAAAATGTTGTTGAATGACTCCTCCTAATTGCAGATATTGGCTTACCTGCTCCTGTCAGCGTCTTCAGCAGCGCTTTCTCGCAATGATGTCTGGGTCTCTAGATTTGGCGTCGATCAGTTCGCCAAACTTATCAATTCCTCGGCCTCAATGGCGTTCTTTGCTTTCATTGCTCTCGGTCTCAGCTCCATCATCTCTGCTTATCGTGTCTTCAGCTCAGTCTCTTAAACCTTTTGATATGCATAACTTGATGTAAATATTATGCCCTAGATGTACATTGGGCATGCCAGCCTCGAATTTTCTTTTTCTGTGGCTTGTCATTTGTGGATTAGTGACACTCTTATTCTCTGCAACTCATGTTCCTGGTTGTGTTGCAACCATATGTTGAACTCAACCCAGGCTTTTTGAACACCGGTGGATATACCCAGTATGCCAGCTGGACATTTTTAGAGTGGACAATAGCAACTTGGGGACCTAAGATTGTTTAATAAAAATGTTACAAAGCCACATGAGAGATTAAAGCCATTTTTGGTTGGCAGTTGGGTGCAAAGGATATGTTCCTGTGTGTGGTGAAAACTGTCCATGTGAGTATGTATGTAATTGTGTGTTCACGGCATACACCATCGGGAAACTTGAATATCTTCACCTTCATGTCCTGTTTGGAAGAGGAGTATGCTGTGATAAGTTTTTTTACATAGTTCGAATCAAATACCAAAACTACACCAAGAGATATCATTCTTCAACTTAGGCTTGGGTTTTGTGGCAGAAAACGGACCTGGAAATTGTGCTAAGAGTTCTCCATGATTCAGTTGAGATTAGTTGTCTAATTTGCTCCAATTAGGCTGGCCGGCCCCCCTTATGGCTAGATTACCTTATGTGGCCTTGGTATCGTGTTGACTCAAGACATGTACAATGATCTTATCTTACTAATGCCATGTAAGATAATTGCTAAATTGGAAGAGAAACTAAAAAAGAGGTTTGTTTACTCTTGGCAAAGAGATCCAACACCACATTGGTCTGGCTGATGGAATTTTCTTCTTAGAAATCAACCATGCTTACTAAACAACTCAATCATGCACTTGTAATGCTACATTCGAGGCATAATAACATAATCTTCACTCATTGAGAACAATAAGTATCTTTGAACCAGATTAACATATCCTCCACAAATACAAACTAGCAAAACACCAAGCAAATAGAATCCATTCTCTTCAAAGCCGAGATGTGAGCCGCTGCGTACAAAAACCGCTGCGTACAAAAACTTTGTTGTAGTTCTTCTCTAACGGAAGTGATCTAGCAACAATTGTCTCATCACAAATTTAGTGATATAATTTGGTAGTACTAAGGATAATGTTAAAAAGTAACCCATTATACACCATGTTTTAGTCATATCTTGATTACGTGACAGGTTTAAGAGAAGACCGTCTCATCGACAATTGTACATGCCCTCACAGTTTTTTTCAGTGAACATGCCCTCACAGTTCAAAGCGAACTTGGGTCAAGGGCACCAAACCAGAACAGGTTTCGAGGCCCAGGCCCATCTGATACTCCTCTAGACGACACGCGCACCGGAACGGAGAAACGCAGCCGCGCCGCGCAGACAGCACACCCTACTCCAGCGTCCGCGCCGCCCACCGTCCCTGAGCAATGGAGGCGAAGAAGCCGCCGCCGCGCTCCGCCCTCGTCGACGAATACGTGGTAAAGCTCCCGTCCCGTCCTTCCTTATCCCAACATCTCGCTCTCCACCCCCGTGGATTTGTACTAACTCCCCCGCTCACCTCGCCGTCGACGTCCAGGTCCCGGGCGATGTCATCCTGGACCTCGCCGATATGACCAACCAGACCATCAAGCTCGGCGCCGGCCTGCGCCAGGTAAAACATCCGCTGTTTTAAAGCAGGGACACCGCTTGCCCCGCGTGAGATTTAGGGATTAGGGTTTAACAGGGGCTCATTTGGGTCACGAGGTTTACGATCTATCTGTGGCGGCTCGCAGGATTGTGACACCATCCAGGTGACCAGTGCTGGGAGGCTTCGATTGTCCAAGCCCAACAAGTACTGGGTGGAGAATTCCCAGAAGAGGGTGAGTCCTCTGGTTTGCGCTCATAGATGCTTTTGCAACATGGAAATTGTTCATCTATTATAGATCACTGATAAGATGAGAATGTGAAACTCTTGATCTATGCTCGCTTTGAATGTTGTAGCAACCGCATGCAGATTTTTTTCCTGTCAATTTTTTCACACCTCGTTATTGAACTGAAGACTATCACTGTTTTATTCCTATGAGTACTACTAAACCAGTGTGAAATCTTAAGGTGCTACTGTTGTGGACTGGGTTATGTTAATCCAGTGCTACGTAATCACCAATACCGATGCACGCTTACATGCATTTGTTTATGTCGTTACCTTTCAAGCGTGCAGTATGTATATGTTGGTTTGGCTTTTGTTTTAAATCAAGTTTCAACTCTTCATTGCCTGAACATGTTGATTTCTCTTCGGCTCATCCAAGCATAATTATTAAGTTTGATAGAACCCAAACTCTTAAATTTATATATCTGCTAATTGGTGTATATTTGTATATGAGATTGTGCATAGTAGTAGTTTCTTCGTTGTCTTGTCTCCTTGCATTTTGTTTCATTGATTTTCTTGTGCAATGTTTGCTACTTTTTGGCAGTATATACCTTCTGTAGAAGATACAGTTCTTGGCATTGTAGTTGACACCAAACCAGATGTAAGTATACATTTACCTTTAGTCTTTAGAAATACTTTTGAACTCGCTTTCTAGTCATATGGTCGCTTTTATAACCATCCTTATGTAATTCTGATGCAATCCTCCCTGTTTGTACAATTGAAATATATATATCTGAAGTCAAATGGACATTCAAAATTTACCATAGAGCGCAACCAAAACATAATCTGAAATTTTACATTAATGAATTTGTTCTGCACCTATTAGATGTGTTATTTTTGCTGAGTTGTATTTTGTTATTCCAGAATTTCTTGGTGGACATAAAGGGGCCTAATTTGGCTTTTTTACCTGTTCTTTCATTCGAAGGTGGTACCAGGAGAAACATACCGAAGTTTGAGGTATGGCATTGCGTTCATCAATGGTTGTCGAATATTTTGTATCCCACCATAGGTTTTTTCATGGAGCACATGGTGGTGTTCATCTTATTGACCATCAAAGAAGGAACCATTATTATTAGTTATCCACCATTTTTTTGTTAGGCATTGAGCTTACAATTATTTCGTTTTAAGTAGCTATTCAGCATATCATTTGTTTCTTTATGATCCCAGCTTGTAATGATTCCAAAAGGTTGCAGTGTTAGTACCTGATATTCATTTTCGTCCCTTCAGCTTGATGCATTGTTATTATCATGTGTTCTCTCCTGCAGATTGGCACATTAATATATGCCCGAGTGGTGAAAGCAAATAGCATCATGAATCCAGAACTTTCATGCATGGATGGTAATTTCTGAAGCTTATAATTTCAGTGCTTTCATGTGTTCTAAAAGATGTCATATTGTGAATCTTTGCTAAAACATCGGCTGTGATATAATCTTACCTTGGGAATCTTTGCTCACTTTTGCAGCTAGTGGCAAAGCCGCTGAATTTGGTCAGTTGAAAACTGGTTATACGTTTGAAACATCAACTGGCTTGGCAAGAATGTGAGAATAATGCATGCCATAGTTTTTCAGTAATATAGAAGTGTTAATTTCTCATTTGTGTACTCATGTTAGTTTCTTATAGGCTTTTAAGCTCCCCAACATGTCCACTTCTAGAAGCCCTTGGGAAAAAGCTATCATTTGAGATAGCTGTTGGACTGAACGGTCGAGTATGGGTATGCTTCTGATTTTTACCATTTGTTTGTTTTTATTTTCTTCATTCTTTTCTGAAAACTTGGACGTTAGAAATGTATGTTGTGCTTGCTATTTGTTATATACTCTATTTATATCCTGTAGGTGAATGCTCCGTCGCCAAGTAATATTATTCTTGTATCAGAAGCAATTAAACAATCAGAATCTTTTAATCGCATACAACAAAGAAGTATGGTGGAAAAGCTCCTGGCCAAACTGTCATGAGGGTAAGTGAGCACATTTTTGTTCAAACTTAAAACTAGAAAGATTAGTCCATGATGCTTGTTCCGTTCTTATAAGGTGGCGTGGCACCTCATTTTCGGTAGTATGTATTGGTAAATATATAACCAGTTCTTTCTCCTTGAAAACTATACTGCACTGTGCTACATGTTTTAATTGCTGCAGTTCATACTGAGCCCTCTTCGTTTGTTTTGTCCCACAAAGTCAATAATGCATCTTTCTGTTGCTTGGTTTCCCAGTTATTGTTATGATGCATCCGTTAACTGCATATGGTGAACATCAGGACGATTCTGCAACCGAAAAGATGGGTAGTCATTGTCATGTACCTTAGTAGGGAACTGTAGACAACCAGACATGCATTGAAGGAGTTTGGCTGTTTTTGATGATGTATGGCCGAAGTAACCGGTAGACTGGTAAACATTTGACACCAGTTTGTTATCTTGTACCTACGGGGTGTTCATGGTTAATTGGCTTTGTGAGATGTTTAAAGATATTCAGAAGGCTAGTCGCTGCTCTGCGGAAACATGATTGGTGATATTATATTTCAGAGTCGTAGCGTGTGAAATTATTACGCTGAACGCTGTAAGCAAGGATCAGCTGGCCTCATGCTCAATGAAATGAACCTCTGTTATTTTTCATTTCTTGACACGAAACGTAGTGGAATCGGATTGTAGTGTTCCAGCAATTGGCTCTGGATGATGCTTCTATCTGACAGCAGGGATGGCTTCGCTCTGGTTCCCTGTGCCACGTTCTTTTGGCTTTGTGAGGTGGCGTGTCTTCGTGGCAACATGCGTGGCAAATGGTTTAAGTCATCAGCCTCAAATACTTATTTATTGTCTTTTGAGAGCCTTGGTTATCTACGAGCGTCATCATTTCTTTGTTGTAAGATTGTCCAAAGTAATTACCCTTGGACCTCTGCTCTATAGACGTTATCATCTGGCTAATCCTGAATATGGCATTAGGCCTTGTTTGTTACTAGGGTATTTTAGGGCATTTGTGGAAATAATACTCTAGTGTATTGGGTGAAACCTCAAACTTCACCCAATCCACTAGGTAGGGGTAGTGTATTGAATCCCCTAGGGATTGAGAAAAAATAAACTAGAGTTTGGTAATTTGTGGGGAAAGGTGGAAATAAAACCTATCCATGTCCAATACACTAGAAACAAACAATATTTAAAGGAATTGTGGGGTTTAACCGGGATAATTCCACCAATTTTCAAAAATACTCAAACAAGGTTGGGAATTTGGGATCGTGGCCTCTGTTCGTGGTGCTGGCATTTACGCAGTCCATGGAGCCGACCCAAAGCCGAAGCCTGTCAGGGTCGACATCGTTGTCATCTTTCCCATGCCGCGCGCGCGAGGGTCGACGCGGCTCACAAACGTGACGCCTCCCGATTCCCTACAAAGCTGTCCTCCATTTCCGTCCCGCGCTTCCTTGGCGCCACGCAGGTCGGCAGCTGCACACACCGCGACGCTTCTCTTTTCCTCTTTCCCGTCCGGCACTCGTCGGCAGCTCCACCGTGGCGGCGTGGCCCGTGGCCGTGGACCTTTCGTCCTTATTCCAAACTAGATTCGAACGGCGCGGCTTGCCGCGCGGCGCTTGTTTCTTCTTTCAATTTCTTGCTCGTGGTTACGACCATTTATCCAGATCACTTAAAGGACATTTATATTCCTATAAATTTGATCGCGATTATATACATTTGAAAGCGTATCATCTGGATCATATGAAATGAGTAATTAGAACATCTATAATCAAAGTCTTAAGCAACAGGAAGATTAAATATGATCTTTCTTGGAGTTTAATATTAACTATGAGTATATGGTTTAGGGTTTAGGATCCTTAATTTTGAGTACAGACAATTTATAATTAAAATTCATTTCCTACAGATTAATAAAAAATGGTGAATAGCCTAAAGTATAAGCTAAACAAAAGGCAATATCATAGTCATGCTAATATGTTGTCACTCCAAGCGATAACATATCTGGATCGAGCACAGAGATTACACCGTTGTTTACAGAAAGAGAAAAGGAAGCCATATCTTTAAGTTCAAATGAAAACAACAATTACAACATCACACAATCAGGTGTAAGAAACAGGAAAATCTGAGAAATGCTAAAAACACACGGGGATGCTAATCTAGAGATTTATACCACACTAACATAACATAAGATGGCTCGAGGAGTTGCATTTAGGTGCACATAATATACACATAGATGGAAGTAGTACTAAATACATAAGTTCTAATAAGTGTACTGATCTAAAGTGGATAGAAACATGATCAAACAATTGATAAGTTTCATATAAGAAATAACGATTACAAATGGCAGAGGCGGCTGGCCTCAACATCATTAATAATGACGGCAACCAAGACCTGGACAACGGAACAAAATATCTCCGACCAAAGCTTGCCGGGGGCAGCCACAAACAGAGACTGTAGAGGCAAAATAAATCTATTCTGCAGGAACAAAATTTAGAATTAATCGAGAATACTCGTGTGGAATGAAACAACAATAAGTATGATTTCTTATGTAAATACACAAAGGGCTCTCCCAGAAACAAATATGTAAGTACACAGTACATTTGTATATGCTATTTTGCTCATGACTAATCATAGCAGCCATGGTAACTTAACAATTGAGTCTAGGTCACCGTCCCATACCCACAAATCCTATCAGTTCAAGTCCAGACTCCCAGAATGCAAGAATTGTAAGACATTTACTTTAAAAGAATGTAATAAAATATTTCCCTGTCAAAATAAACTGTAATAAACCAGAGAAACATAATCAAGTATCTGAACCTCTAAAAGCAAATGACATAAATGAGAAACAATTTTGACTTTTCAGTAACCAAGTTAAAAGTATAATGAGTTTACCATCTTCGCTATTCTCGAAAACAGGGAAAAGAACACTTTAATACTCCTGCCAACCTTTTATTTGAAATGGTATGTGGAAGTTAAACTTTTATCACCACATTTCTATTTTAATCTGGAAAAACAGGGAAAAAATAAATTTGTGTTTTTTAAATCATAAAAGCAACTGAAAACATAATCAGGTATGCTACGTTTAAGGAAAAACACAAAAGAGAGAAACAACTCTATAATTTCTTTGAACGGGCAAGAAAAAACTAATAGAAGCTTATTTTTTAGAACAGGCAAGAGGTACTTCTAAATATATTTCGTCTCCTGAAAAAATCATATCGTTAGGCCAGACACGCAATAGAGCTTGAATGATAATAGGCTGTAGCATCTAGTCTAGTATAGAAAGAAGCATGTTTGATGTTCCAATCTGTTGTGACGCTAACCCCATTCCAGAGCATTGATCCCCCTAGAGCGCTCACCTTCTGGCCAGCGACAACCTTTGCCGAGAACAAATAAATAGCCAAGCAAACAACGACACCTTCGATCCTGCGTCATGGAATAAGTAGACTGTAATCAACACAGACCCAAGCAACGTTCTTCCTCAATTGATTAGAGACAACTAACCTAAAACCGGTGTGCCGCAAATGCCACCAGATCCAACTGAGCAAAAAATCAAAACAAGCATCTGACTGCAAAGAAGGCATAAACCATAAATCGGCACACATGTACAGGAAATTGTAGAAAGTGAACAAAAAGAGGATAAAGATAACTGAATCTATGGGCTCTATTTTACACAATCATAGCAGGATGTGTGGCAAGATCGATTTTAAACCTAACTATAAATACTTATAATACAAAATTGTGGATTTATAGTGATAGGGAATGTGTGAACATGTAAATCGTGTCTCTATTTAGTGCTCAAATCCATTAAATGTATATCCAAAGGAGTACAAAGCATGTTATGCATTTCCAAAACAGTACAAAGGGCATTCTTACATATTTCTAAAATAAAGACGCAAATATTACCAAGGCCACATTTGATACAGCTCGTACACTAAGAATGAAATAGTCAACAAAAGAATGAAGGCAATAAGAACTGAATTTGTACTGTCCTGGAGACTATAAATAAGGCAGAGAAGATGTTGAAATGGACTTTTGCTTTCGTTCAATGCCTTACCAGCTCACAATACTAAGGAGGAGCTCATATGAGAACTGGAGCTACTGGCCACCGTGATGGATTACCTCTGTAGACGGAGCAGCATCTATTGTAGTTAATGTAGGTGGTGGTAGAGAAGGGAGATGGGTACCTTACCTTTGATATAAACCTTGGGTTCAGGCCCAATTTAGCATCCTGGTGAGATCATCATCAATGTTTCCACCTCCCTGTCGAATATGGGTAGCAGAACTGAAAAAATATGAGACAAAGCAAGAGGAGTTAAAGAGACTACTCATTGCATAATTTCGGTAGTAATATTTCCAATAAATAACACAATATGCAAAATTTGCTTCTGGATTATGCACCGATATAACCCATATAACCAAGACCATTTGTTTACTCATTAACTATGGGGTCGAAAAAAAATGGGTCGCTCTGTACAATCCATCAGCACATCATAGAACAACATAATAAGAAACTTAGATGTCTACATTGGATAGAGAAAGTAACAGTATCGTAAACCATAAATTTCTCAAGTTCTAAATGAAGCTTGCGTGACTTAGATTCATGCCAAGCAATCTAGGTGTAGCCTGGACAGAAGTCATTCAAGTGGCACATAGGAGCCGAAAACTTGCCAAGATTTATATCGAGCAGCTCTTTGGCTCCCCCGTTGCGCCACTGGCGCATGTGGGAAAATCAGGCTGAAACTTCGTCCATAGGTTTACCTGCTACAGCACCCCACAAATCATGCACAAAAATAACACTCAACCTAACCAACACCTGAAAAAGAACAACCATGTCCTAATAAAATCTAGACGAAGCTATGTGAGAAGCGAGAACTATTTTTCGTAATGATAAGTTGTCCCGACGTTGTACATAAGCTCTGGGAGCAAGACATCGGTACCAAACACCTCGTTAGTATGAAATCGAATAAGCTTAGCGGTAATAATACCACAACGTACACATGTTATCTCAACCAAAGCTTCCTTGCAAAGAATGATATGAGTTTGTAACTCAGATTTTTGCTGACGGCTATTGCTTAAAAAATTCCCATCAATGGGTTGTCGGAACAAATTGGTTTAAAAGTAAGCAGGTCGACCTCTAGGATCTACGCCATCTTAGCTAGGTGAGCACAGAACATGACGGGTGTACATGACCTGAACAAAAACTGTATGGTCTCAGCACAATAAGATCAGCGCATAACGTGCAAATTAACTAACACCTTTTTTTGATACGTTTGAGAGACAGGGGACACATCTCAGAACAAAAATAACTTGGATGCTCCATTAGAAAGGTGATCTTCAGAAACTCACAGAGCAGCCAACGATTCAGTTCAAGGAGGGAGGCTAAAGAATAGCAGACAGTCCATAATAGAGGAGCACAGAAATACAAATTCAGATTGTTACAACAGTAAGCTACTGCGGACAGGTGACATCTCGAATAACACCCATCCAACTGTGATCTCCATCTCTCTGCGAGAGACGCTTCTAAGAGGTTTTATATATAATTCAAGACTGTACATATGCATAAGAGTCTGAAAGAATGAAGACCAAATGTTACAAATCCAAGATTGGCACTATGGGCTAGATTAGTAGAATAAATACCAGACCGTCTGTTAGATGAGCAGAATACCAGACATGGTTGACAGACAAAGCAACACAGACAGAGATAGTCTGCAGAAATACACACCAACTGTAGCTTCTCAGCTACCTAATATAGACCTTAAATTAGACATGAGAACTTGAGAACCCATCAAGTGTCAGAATAATATAGACCTGGAATTAGATCAGGATGGTAACTTATATGGAAAATATTTATACATGTGAGGATATATCATGTGGCCAGTAATTTGGTTATCAAATATATGTTGGGCACATATATTATAGCTACAGATGCCCTTTGTGAGTTTTCACTTTCAACCAAGGCTTGATTCCAAAGCTATTTAAACTTGCACTGATTTACAAAATAAATAAATAAATAAATAAATAAATAAGTGAAGGAAGGTGTACATATTCAATTTTGCACTGATTTGCACAGGGGCTGGCCCTTTCCCGTCACTGAAAATCAGTGTGATTTTGCACAAGGACTATTTGAAGTTTTGCACTGATTTTGCATAGGACTTGCCCTTTCCAGCTACCGAAAACTTAATAAAAAGCTCAGGGGGGTTTCCTCAAACTACTGCAAGTCACAAAAGTGTGATTACAAAGGCGGGTGCTGAAACCATGTTAAAAAAATATGAGCAAGCACTGGCTTGCCTTACTGGAGCTATATAAAGTTGAATCATTTATAAACTAAACCCCTCAGCTATATATGCAAAATATAGACAATAGCTGGACTCAATCTCTACATGATATCACACCCATACACCAAACACCCATAAAAAAATAAACCAACACACCAAGCATCTCCAAGGATACAGAGAAACGGATCGAATTTGTAAACAACCACATTACTTGAGACATCATTCGTTCTGGTGTGCGTAATTAACTGTCGACTAAGACACTACAGATACTTGAACTGGACTATGAAGAATAGGGGCATCACAATATAATGCGCAAGATTTTGTCCAAACCAAAAGCACCAAAATTGTACAACAGCACCAAAATTCTCATTATCTCGCATAAATATTTACCACATGTGTCAGGTTTTACTTTCTCTACCCAAACCAAAAACACACCTCAAACCAAATGCATAAAACTTCAAGTTGGCAATTGCCTTGGGAAAACAAAACAATGCAGTACAATTCCCACAAGAAGAGGGGAAGAAAGATGGGGAGAAAATCATCTTAACTTCTCTGGTACTTTTTATGTAAAGCTGATAAAATCAAATCCATGAAATACAGGTCTAGCATTGAAACTATCACAGGAGCATCAAATTCATCACATCTTCTTGCAACCAAAGTTTGCTAACACACAACTTGTATTTTGGGACCTATTGCAAACAATAAGCTATATATATTATGTAGACAGTTTGGACACTGGAATCCTCCAAAACCTATTAGAAATGGAATACAAAATTTATGGATATCAAACAGAAAAACTAAGAGGCACTGAAGCACATGAGTAAGAGCAATACGACGACCCTGGATAAAAGTACTCATAGTAACCGAAGTTGCATGAAACACGTACGGGTTCAAAGGATATGTATGGAGACCAAGCAATATGATTTAGAAATAATCTTACCTTCAACTATACCAATGTTATTGGTAAAATCATTGGATCGGCGGAGAGGCGCACCTGAACCAAAGTACAATGAAAACCACACAATAAGAACTTTATCTTCTTTCTCCAAAATACAGCTGGACCAGAATAGTCAGAGCTTAACTATTGCGCAAAATAATTTATGGATTCTATTTCAGATGCACTCATTCAAGCTATATTTCATCCAGTTTATTTAGGATATTGTTATTCAGATCTTTAACCAAACATTCTGATAAATACTTCAAAACACAGAACATGCATATGAAAAAAAGCTAGGTAACATACCTTGGTGTCATCTGATATATGATGCACATCATATGTACCCAATAGAATATTATCACACTTCAGCGATGTCTAAAATAGAGAGCTTCCCACTTAATCATATAACACCCTAAAAGTGAAAAGATTTGTTATGAGTAAGAAATATGAAGGGCTTAAAACTAAAGGAGAGCTCTCGATAACGCAGCTTTGGAAAATCAAATTGGTAAGAGGCTCTCCTACCTGAAGGAATATTTTGGTGATCCACTCATCCTCACAGGTATGAACCATCTTGCCATTTGGCCATAGGAATGCTCCTTCTCTCTGAATATAACGTAAATGTACTTCAAGCCTTTCCTCTACTTCTCCCTTCAAGGAAAGTAAGGAAGTCGATAACCAACTAAGCTAAAAAAAATGAATGGTGACATCATAAATTCAGTAACCATCCCACTTAATCTGCAACGCATTTAAACAAAACACGTTAGGATATAGCCTATGGTTCAGATTCCAAAGGTTCCAACCATTACCTGGTGGAATAGCAAGATATGGTACAATCTTCTACATAACTTCATCTTCTTGCCTCAGAATACATCTGAACATAAAGCCAGTAGCAAAATAAGATGCACAAAAAAAAAGAATATACCCACTCTATAAATCAGCACCATTGCCACGGCCAGGCTGATCCGCCCTCTAACCAGCCTTCCTTAATGGTCTCACACGTCCTCTTGTTTCAACCCCATAAAGAAATAGGTGGGAACCATGCAGATACATACAAGAGAAAGATAGAAATCTGAGATTCTCCGATCGAATATTCATGTTGTTGGCCGTGGATGGTCACTTCCTCCAACGGTTTGGGGAGAAGAGGAAGAGGAGGTGGAGCGCATCATGCTCCATCTTGGACGCCATGGCAGCCGCAAATGAGGCATCACACTCCTCAATCCCAAGCCACTTCAAGAAGAAGGGGATCAGTACACGCACACACACACACAAATCACGCACACACGCACGCATATACAGGCAGAGGGAGATAAACCTACAGGTTCACCAGCTGCTCCTCCCGATGCGAGCGACCGGCGACGCCGTCTTCTCGGGGATATGCAGCAGGTGCTCCTCCCCTTGAGCACAGAGGAAGCCCCCAACGAATCTGAGCCGCCCTAGCCCCAGAAGATGCTCCTCCAGGCGGCAACGCGGTGCCTCGCCTGGCCGCCACCGCCGGCACTGCCCCGTCTTGCCCGGCCGCCGCTGCCCTGCACAGTGGCCGCCGCGGCCCGGCCTCCCTCCCCTGGCCCGGCCGCTGCCGCTTTTCCCGCCACCGCCCTGCCTTGCCCGGCCGCCGCTTTGCTCGGCCGCCCTGCCGCCGCGGCCACGGCCCGGCCGCCTCTCCTTGCCTGGTCGGAGGAGGAGAAAGATTGGAGGAGAGGAGAGACGCAGGGGATTGGGAGGAGAGAGAGGATGCGTGGGATTGGCGGCTAGGGTTTTCGTGAGCAGCTTATATACCTCACTCGCAAAATGACGGTTTTACCCCTGGACTGCGACGGAACCACGACCCCTGCCACCGCGTTGATTCGCTGTTTCGCAGCGCACAAGGGAACAACCTACCACGCAGAATGACATGTGGGTCCAGAAAATAGCAGGAGCCACTGGCAGTGAGTCGGGTAACCTCCGTGCGGGTAGAAATGCGCCGGCCAATGGGGATGGCTAGGAGATGGACGGCCAGGATGGAATCTAAAACCAGATCAACAGCCCACAATGTCAAATCGCTGAAGAGCCTCCTAGCACCCCATGATTATACTACTCTTTAGATTACTCCATCGCTTTATATCTCCCCTCTTTCTCCGCGGCGAGGTGTATGGCATGCACGGCCCCTGACGGTGACGCGTGTGAGTTTACGCAAATTCTGAAACTGCCCTGCAGTATTTCGGTTCGCCTCGGAGATAACAGCAGCGCGCGCTCCCCATCACTCTGCCTTTCCCCTCCAGCTGCCCCCTTCGCTCTCGTTCCGCACCAGCAGCTGAAGCGGCCGGCACAACTCCTTCCAGATTTCTCCCGGTGAGCCCCCTTTCCCTATCCCCCCTCCCTATGAAATTCTTACTAGCCTACGGGTTAGTGGCTCGGCTCCACGGGAGATTAGACTGCCCCTTCTGTGATTTGTTACTTGGGGAGACTCCCAGCCGGGGAAGATAAGGGTGGTTTGCAGTTCACTGCAGGAAGGTGGTGCCCTGTCTTAGTATTGGTAGGTAGTTCGTTGTTTGTTGGTGTGTTTGATCACCGGTGATGGTCAAGTTTTTTGTTCTCTGAAGCAACACCGCCACACCGGTACTGCTATTATTATCCCATTGATCATGGGAATGAGGCTTTCAGTAGTGGAGCAAAGATTGTGGATGGGGGTCATGGGCTTGTGGCGAATTGGCGATACTATGTCTAGATGTTGATCATTCTTTACTAGAATTGAAGAAAATAATCTTTCTTTGCGTGACTGATCCTTCAGCACTGCCGCGTGCTGCTGTCATTCACATCTCCTGAAACCGCTTCATTTAAAAATGGACAAAAATAATGTGTCTCTTTTTTTGTGTATCTAATTTTTTTAGATTTTCGATTTCAGGTTGAAATTGGGTCTTCTGAGTGCCACCAGCCATGAGCGATATGAGGTATACTAGAGTAGTAGTCTCTTTGAGGTTCGGCAGTCGACTCTAATTCTGCTAGCGATTATGAGCTCACAACATTCTAACATATGACGCTGCTGAATGGCAGATCTGAAAACAGTGATAGAAAATGCGGGATACATTCGACAGCAGGCAGAACGGTGTATCTACATACTGACCACACTAAAGATAAGACCCACTACCAAGTTCATCTTCCAACAAGAATAGATCGCAATGCCGGTTCCTATCCTGTGAAGCACCACTACCCGTCTCCTATAGTTTCTTGGATAGAAGACCTTTCGAGCTTTGGCAATGCTCCTTTTACTCATGACACTGAATATGTGGATGAGCAATCAAGACCTTCGGTCATCGGGCAGTCTTCTGCGTCTAGCAATTTGCATGACATGCAAATAGTACGTTATGTCTCATTTCTCATCCTTAGCTGAGTGTGAGCTCTTTCTAGGACCATGCGGCCAACATTGAAATTTTAGTTAAAATGACTGTTTTGTGGTGTATCTTTCAGTCGGTTAGATTGACAGATGAATTCATGGAACTGGCTAAGGAGAACACAAGCAATAATCTGGAGACCTGTGGAATTCTTGGTGCTTCATTTGTACGTGCAGTGGGGAGAAGAATTTACCATTGTGCCACACAATAACCATGCTATATCTAGATTTGAATCTTGAATTATTTTATTTTTATTTGTAGAGGGATGACGCTTATTATGTTACAACATTGATCATTCCAAAGCAAGAAGCAACTGCTCACTCAGTATGTCAGTAACTGAATGGCTTCATTCAACGTCTTCTTTAATATATCTTGTTTTCATCTGTCTTAGTTTCACATCCTGATGCTTTGCCTTTTTAATGCAGTGTCAAGCTTCTAATGAGGAGGAGATACATGCTATACTGTCAGAGCACTCACTTTACCCTGCAGGGTGGATCCATGTATATTTTTGAAATTCTTCTAGTTTACCAGTTTAATTATTCGTTCATACTTGTAAACTAACAAGGACATACAAGTAACCTGTCTCACATAGCCACACACGATAGTACGATGAGACAAACTTTGTTCTGTGTTTGGTGCCCAACTTAGGTCATGTAATTTCACTTGCTTGTTTTCTGACTTAAAATTAGCGTCAGCATTTTTTTGAAAAGAACTTATAACATACTAAATTTTATCATCACAGGAGGTTATAGCATAGATCTCTGAAGACGATATTCAGAATGATTGCTATTGACTGTTCATTATTACTGTTACTAAATACGTGAATGCAGCTTCAAAGATGCCATGGCATTCAGCGCTGAATTAACATAACATCCTTGTTATTTTCACTACTTACTGCGATTCTGGGCTTTGTTGCATCCATTAGTAACTTTTGTAAGAATGAAATAAAGGACAATTGCTATCTTTTGTTTTCCCATATCTTGTGTACACACACTGAACATAGCATCACGGGATCCATCTTTCTAGAACATTATTCTTTTACTTAACATGCGATGCAAAAAACTTCATAAGTACTGTACATGCTTCCTCAATTCTAGCGTTTGTAGATGCAGCTGTTGCCGTAATTTATCAGTTTCTGACAATCGACAATTCTTTTTTGTCTTTTCCAGACTCACCCTTCACAAACATGCTTCCTATCTTCGATCGATTTGCATACTCAGTACTCTTACCAGGTAACTCAATAAGTTCTGTTGACCTTTATAAGGATATTTGTCCGATTAATAAGAAAACATTAATCATGTATCAGGTTACAACTTTTACTTGCCGAAGGCTCCACTTTCCACTTGAGTAGCTAACATAGATGATTTTAATTTGTATGAATTAGTGTGCATGCGGAGTTCCTGAACCATTAATATACTGTGTCATATATGATCATAGGCTCAGTTTAGGGGCATGTATGCTGCGAGGAATTATATGAATTAAATGATAAGTTTGCCAATATTACTCAAAATAACTTCCATTGTTGGATCTGAACACATGCTCTATCCTTCGGTGCAGAGTTGTTGACTTCTTGTTACCTGTTAGACCTGAGAGCTGATAGTCCAGTGCACATAAGGGCATATCCTGAAAACTGAAGCATCGCAGCAACTTAGGCCCCCTAATGGCCTGCCTTTGCCCTTATGTGCACTGGACAATCAGCTCTCAAGTCTAACAGTAACAAGAAGTCAACAAGTCTGAACTGGACTATCGCCAAATTGATGCAGATAAGCAAAACTTCAGAAGCGTGGCCAAAACGACTTAATGCATCTTGTTTTTCTTAGGAAATTTAATGCAATTGTGTTATCCTTGTTTGTACTAAGAATTCAACTTATCTAAAAGGGGAGTCGATGTTCTAAAAAAATAAAAAATAAAAGGGGAGTCTATGAAAACTTGACTAGCTCAGAATTGCTTGCCTTCCGTATAACTCATACTCGATACAACCATGCATTTTACCTGACCTACTTTGCCACACGCCTTTAATGTTGGAACATGAAAATGTGAACTTTGTGCAGGTTATGTTACCAGAAGCCGTTGCAATTGTTGCTGCTCCCACCGATCCTACTAGGTAGGTGGTTTCTTTCTGGACATTAACGGCAGTTAAACATAAACTAGGCAGTCGTGCATTTTAATTTTGTTATTTTACATAGTTGCATTCGGTGATACCACCTACCTAACAACGTCTTAAGTATCGAAAGGAAGATTCATGTTGACTAACAGTTATAATATCATATACTGAAATCTGAAAATCTTGCTGCTGTTCTCGAATCCTTCAGGAGCTATGGCATATTCAGGTTAACAGACCCAGGAGGAATGGATGTTCTCAGGCAGTGCAGCGAAAGTGGGTTCCATACTCACCGGGAGACATCGGACGGCAGTCCAATATATGAAATCTGCTCCAAGGTGCACTTCAATCCTAATTTGCGGTTTGAGATAGTTGATCTTCGTTCTGGTGCATGAGCAATGTAATGAGGTCCAGTATACTTGCTTGTGCCATGTACTCATGCTTTCGAGCATACTATGTAAATATGACGCAGATACTATAGATGATAGATGTCACAGGTTACTGTTTAGCAGCTTGACGTGTAATTGTTACTGACGACTTGTAATGTCAACTAACCTTTGAACTCGTTCTTTGTAATGTGGTGTTTGCGTGAATTTTAGAAAACTGCATTGTCGACATATTATCAAATACTCCACGTAGCATACGTTCTCGTGGAGTTCCTCCGTGTTGCAATTGGGTTCTGAAATCGAAACCATATGTGTTAGAAGAGTTGAACTGAACTCTTCGAAACTGAACCATATATGTTGTTAGAATTCCCTAAAAAAATGTTTGTTACAAAATACTAGTATACTACTGTCTCCGTTTCCATGTAAAATATATTGGGTCCTTATTCAGTTAATCATTCAAAGTTTATTGTATGTTCTGCTGTGGAAGGGCATAACGCTGGAGAAGGGGGTAAAAAGAAAAGAATCTAAAAAGGCTCCATCGCCGGGATTTGAACCCGGGTCGCCTGGGTGAAAGCCAGGTATCCTAACCGGGCTGGACGACGATGGATTGTTGAACAGTTTAGTTACTTGTGTTAATTATACGCGCAGTAAGTGCTTGCTTCGTCTCATTTTGGACTCCTTTTCTGCAACTTTATGCAGAAATCTGATAAAAATCTGAACCCGTTAAAGTTCAGTAGAACACGAATGTGCGTATGTTTTTTTTTAATGCCCACACTACTCCCTACTCCGTTGATTTCAGATTAGTCCACACATTAAGTTTGGTGAAAGTATTCTTCACTCGGGTAGCTAGTCTATTTGAGACGAATCATCCGGCCGAGACAATCATGGCTGTATCGGGCACGCGCGGCCGGCCGGCAAAGGATATGGAGTGGAACCGAAGAGACCTCACCGGCGCCATTCTGTCGCCACTCTCTTCCCCGGCCGACCGACTCGACGGATCACGCATAGCCAGTGGCGGAGCTAGAGAAAATCTGATCAGGGTGCACTATTGGTGTCTATAGAGGATTAAGAACAGATTCAAGCCACCGGGGTGCACTAATCATGGGCTAGAGGGGTGCACAGACCATTTTTTAGGCTAATTGTAAGGCAAAATTAAATTCTACCCGGGTGCCTGTGCACCCGGTTAGCAACATGTAGCTCCGCCAGTGCGCATAGCTACTGCGTAGTCGGCTTAATTTTTACCGACCAAGATAGCGCGCACATCATGATGAGTCCACCGCACTAGACGCGTACACCAGCTAATGCTCGTAGTGCCCTCTTGTGCGTTCTAGCTGCTTGCAAGATCAGCTTAGCAGCAATAAGTGCGTGCCGGGCGGCGGTGCTCGCGTTAGCTTTGCCGTCAGAAAGTGCAAGCTCTTTTCACCTTGGGAAGCAGGGTCGACGTTTGCATCTGATTTAATTCTCAAAACTGAAATCTGGCGATCTAATCGCCCAAAACAGAAACAAGTATTAGTGGTAGTGACCTCAGCTGTATGTTTGCTGGTTGGGTTAGGTTTAGCAGCTTACCGGCTGTCGCATTCTGGCGCTTGTACGCGTCCCACTGCTTGTTGGCCTACTTGACAGAGCTAAATTTTTTTTAATAATACATTTTTTTAATTAAATTCGAAAAATATTACGTAAAATAACGAAATTGCAAAAATAATACGGCCTCGGCCCAGCTTGGGCCGATTAGGGCCCGTCGGCCTGGCTTGGGCCGATAAGGCCTTATCGGCTTAGTTTAGGCCGATCAGCTCGATGGTGGGCCAGGCCTGCACCCGACAGGCCGTGACGCGTCACAGTCGGGCACTAATCGGCCCTAACTGGGCCGACAGGCCTGTCGGCCAGGGCTGGGCCGACAGGGCTGGATAAGGCCAGCCCTGCCACATCTTCCTCCTCGCGTCTCTCTCTCTTTTTTCTTCCTCTCGAAACCAGCAGCTCCTTACTGCGTTTCAGCGGCGATCTGTCCATCCAGCCACCAAATCTTCCCTAAAGTGTTAGAGAGTTAAGGCAGCTCAGATCTACAGATGGTTGGATTATTGTGTGATTTCGTGTTGTTTGGTTGGAGCAATGGTGGAGTTTAGGTGGAGGTTGCTGTAGGGTGGTGGATGGTGCAGCGTGGTGGTGGTGCAGCGGTGTTGCATTGGCGGTGGTGGTGACGTTGCTGGTCCATTGAATCGGCACGCTTCAAGGGTATGCGTTTATTTTGCTAGTAATATTAAGTATATAGTTGTTCCCGGTTGTAACAGTAAATTGGTGTCACATTTTTAGGTTGTTGAGATGAGTAATTTAGTGAAATGTTTGTTTTTCTACGGTCCTGGCGAAGTTGTAGTAAATGAGCATGGAGCTGATTTGGGTGAGTTTCGATGGTCAGAGTTGGAACTGAGTGACCCACAAACATGGTCTATAAGTCAGCTGAAAGATTGGTTGGCAGCGTGTTTAGGGCTTCCTGAAACAGACACCGTCGGTGTGCATGCACTGTGGACGAAGACAAGGTCCCCGGTGTTTTTTTATTTGAGGCCGATAGAACGGACCTCTCAGATGGTGCGATGGTTGCAAGGCTGCGCAAGCAGGGGATGTACCCCTCATGCCTTACTGATACCTGTCGCGAAGGAGGTGATTCCGCCTGAAGGCGAGGGAGGGCACGATCCTGGCCAGAGTAGTCAGGAGATGCAATTTTCTGGACATGATTATAATCAGGGAGATGTTGGAGGTGGTGGATGAATGTGCAGACAGATAAGAGGAAGATGTTGGAGGTGGTAGTTATGAATCTGGCCAAAATAGTCAGACAGAGCATATGGAAGAGGGAGATGAAGATGCTGCTGAGGCAGCAGCAGACGATGTATTCCAAGAAATGATGGAAGAGGAAGACGAAGATGGTGGTAGTGCTTATGGGTATGATTCCGACGAGTCGGATGACGAACATGTGGTGCCAAATCCTGCGTCATGGAGTCATGATTTCTCGTCGTCAATGACAGTGAACGATGGTCATGATTCTGCCTGGGAATACCATCAGAACCAGGTTTCTGCGGGTGCTCTATATACCGACAAGCAACATTTGCAAGATGCAATCATTAAGTGGGCAATGTCGACTTGCAAGACATTCAAAACCAAGGTGTCGAGTAAAAAATATCTGACAATGGAATGTGAGGTAGCAGGGTGTCCTGGAAGGGTGCACGGTTATCGTCCTCACTTCGGCATAAACTGGAAAGTGAGCGACGTAGTACAGCACACATGTAGAATTGAGAGTATTCCTCAAGATCATCGTAACATTTCGTCGACGCTTATAGCTCGGTTGCTGTACTCAGAAATAGTACAGGGCAAAGCTATGGAAGCGAAGGCTATTATACATAAGGTGTTCACCAGGTTCAAGTACAAAATATCTTATGGCAAAGCTTGGAGGGCTAAGCAGATGGCACTTGAGAAAAGATTCGGATCGTTCCTAGACTCATATGACTCAGTTGTTCGGCTCCTCTACACATTGCAGGCCCGTAATCCAGGCACATATGTTGACGTCAAACACTTTTGGATGGCAGAGTTTCCAAACGTAAAGGTGCTGCATCGTGTGTTCTTCTCTTTCGGTGTATGCATAGAAGCTTTCACTCACTGTCGACCAGTTATCTGTGTTGATGGTACATTTCTTACTGGCAAGTATAGGGGACAGATCTTGACTGCCATTGGTCAGGATGGCAACAATCAGATCGTGCCACTTGCATTTGCTTTTGTGGAGAGCGAGAACACTGAAAGTTGGACTTGGTTCTTCAGGCAGCTTAAAATAGCAGTAGTAAAAGATAAGCCGAACGTGTGCATCCTTCATGACCGCCATGCTGGTATACTGAACGCCGTCAAGGCACTCACAAACCCTGTGGCCGCGGAACAAACGCCATGGCTAGACCTGCAGAGTCGTTGGTGCATGCGCCATTTGGGGGCCAATTTTTTCTCACAGTTCCGAGATAAGGCTTTGATGAATCTATTCAAAAAACTGTGCAAGCAGAACCAATTCTGGAAATACACATTCGTACGTGGTAAGCTTGATGACTTCACTAACCAGCATGTTAGGCAGAGGAGAGCTGCACGAAATGTTGCAGTAGCAGCACATGTGCAACTTGTGGCGCAACAGCTAGCAACCGGACCTCCACCAGCTGAGGATGTACCTGTTGGGCTTTGTGACTTGCCAGGATTTGATCCGCCTGGTGTTAGGAGAAAGACTGGGAGGTTGATCAAAAACTTTCAGCAGTGGATAGAGCACGAGCCTCTTGAGAGGTGGTCTTTGCTGCACGACACTTATGGAGCCAGGTACGGTGTTATGACTACCAACCTTGCTGAAACATACAACTTGTTCTTAGAGGAAATAGGGCATTGCCACTTACAGCCATTGTGGAGGGTATTTTTGAGGGCACAGTCAAGTACTTCAGAGAAAGACGCCAGAAAGCTCACATGCATATCGTTAACAACCCAAACACACCTTTTTGTGAGAAGATTACGGAGTACATGGATAGGAAGATGGCAAAAGCTCGTACTCATGCTGTGCAGGCCATAGGAAATCAAGAAAGGAGGTTCGAGGTACGCTTACCTTCTGACAAGTTTGGTTGCGGAAATCAGCTCAGAACGCATGAGGTGAGAATTGGAAATGAAGCCCGACCAACATGTGACTGCACATGCAATAAACCAAAATTGCTTCACCTGCCCTGCTCCCATGTATTGGCTGCGTGTGGGCAACTCGGACTATCAGCCATCTCGTTCGTTTCACCATATTATTTGAACGAGTCTGTTCTTAATACCTGGACCGGTGAAATGGTGGGATTTCGAGCTGTGGGTAATTTTAACACGGTTGACCCTAATGAAAGGCAGTACATCCCCGACCCAAGGCTACTGCGTCCTGGTAGAGGTAGACGACCGTGCAAGCGTATCAGAAATGGTATGGATGAATCTGAAGCCGGAGGCCCGACAGTGCAATGTTTCTTGTGCAATGATTTTGGTCACAGGGACACTGCTTGTACAAAATTCCCACCTACGAATGCTGCTCCGGCAACTAGAGCAGCTGCTCCACGTGGACGAGGCAGCCGAGGACCAAGAGGAAGGGGAAGAAACTAGGATGTTTTAAATTTGGACTGTGCTTTTATTTGTAATAATGAGGATCAATGTTTTAAAATTGGACTATGTTTTTATCTGTAATATGTGTGGATCAGTGTTTGTAGACTATTTTATTTATATGTGTGCATCAGTGATTTAAATTTGGAGTTTGATTTCATCTGTAATTTGTCTGCATTTGTGGCTAAAAAAGAGGAGGGAGAGGTGAAAAAAAAAAGCAAGAGCAGTCGGCCCAGCTTGGGCCGACTGCATCCTGTCGGCCAGTACAGCCGATAGCCCAGTCGGCCCAGCTCTGGCCGACAGGCTGCTCTGACACGCACAGAGCGGCCGACAGGCCTTATCGGCCCAAGCCAGGCCGACGGGCCCTAATCGGCCCAAGCTGGGCCGAGGCCGTATTATTTTTGCAATTTCGTTATTTTACGTAATATTTTTCAATTTAATTAAAAAATGTATTATTAAAAAAAAATTAGCCTTGACAGATGGATGGATGGATAGATGTGCGCGTGACAAGGAAACATGAGTAAAGTTTGGGGAATTGAGGTCCCATTTCCAGTAGTTGGTGTGTAACTGCATAATTATAAACGCTCACTAGACATCTGGAGGACAAATATACATACAATTGAACCTTGTCGCCCCGGAGAAAATATCGGAGCAGGTGACTCGGTGTTTGGAGCTTTGGATACATCAGAAAATTCTCGCTTATCATAAGTATATACTCTACTAGTATAGTCGTAGTAATCGACAGACTCAAAGAATCTCTCTTTTGTAATGTCGTGCAAGTAAACGCGATGAACTGTTCTAGATATGTCGTACTAGTATGGACTTTCGTGGAGATCATTGAAACGATCAATCTTCTTCGCCCTAAAAATACAGAACAACCTCTATTCTGACGTCTAAACTTAGAGATTGTCTTCACGTACGACATGAACATGTAGAATCAACGAGACGTCGAGGCAATGTATTACTAACTATATGAAAGACGAACGATTTTGCGTCCTCTCCGCGATCGTGTTACTGTTCATTTTCTACAGTGCCGCGGCATTCTTGCGAAAAAGCCCTTCCACTTATCGGAAATTACAAACCAGCCCCTTCGTACATAAGGTAGGACCTAACCCTAGAAAGCCAGCTCCCCGTCATTTTCCCCACCTCCGCCCCGACGCCGCCGCCGCCCCCTCTGCACCTCCCTCCTCAACGGTCTCCCTCTCCCTCTCGACGGTCTCCCTCTCCCTCTCCTCCGGCGCTCGCGCCGTCTCCGCCTCCTCCAGCGCTCCCGCATCACCACCATCCCCATCCCAACCTCCTGCCTGTATGGACGGCGTAGGCCCCTCGGCTCCGTCGCGAGGAGACGTCTACCTCGGCCGGCAGCTGCCAGCCGCGGCCACCGCCGGCGCGCGGCCTCGCGCTTCAGAAGAGGACGCCGATAATCGCCGCCGCCGCCGCAAGGAGAAGCGGAAGGCCCTGCCCAAAGAGACCCCCTCCGGCGTCTCCTGCTGCTATGGATGTGGCGCGTCGCTGCACGCCAGGGAGGAGGGGTCCCCCGGCTACGTCGAGCCCGCCACGTACGACCTGGTAATCTTCTCTACCCGGGGCGCGCCGGACATGGTGGTCGGAGTTGCTGCCGCGTGCGGCGGGGACGCGGGAGGAGGGCGGCGGAGATGCGCAAGGACAGGCTGTCGGCCATCCTGCGTAAGGGCTTCAAGCCCGACAAGTGGTCTGTAGTCGAATCCGATCGTTTCGCTTCCCGATTTCCATGTTTACCTCTTTCGTGGCTTGCTGAGCGGCTATGATAAACGCTTGCTGTTTCCGTGGCGTCGCAGCAGGATCGCCCTCAAGATGGGCATGGCGCGGACCAAGCTGCTGCGGAACAAGAAGGACGCGCAGGTGGCGCCCCGAGGTCGCCCAGCTACTCGAGGCCAGCCAGGACCTGACCGCCAGAATCAGGGTAATCCGCATGCTTGAATCCCCCACCCTGCAGCGTCTTCATTTTATCCCCCATTTAGTCCTTCCGCATGTTGGTTGTAGCACAGTTCGTCCGATCGGTGATGCAATTGCGAATGTAGTTTAGACGGTTTCATCACATGGAAATTTGCGAATTAGCTATATATTGGAAGAAAACAGAAGCGATATGGCCGCTCCAGAGTTCGTTTAGATGATTGTGAGCTGGAACAACAAGTAAGGCATGCTACTTGCTTGAATGATGATATGTAGCATTGACCTTCCACCTTCATGGTTTTGTGTGTTTCTAATTTACCACAAATTGCAGCTTCAGTTTGGTATTGACACCATTCATTCAGGTGGTGACTTCTCGAGTATGCATAGGTCTAGCCTTTCTCTAATATATAACTCTGATGTCCATGGGACTGTTGGATTTTACCTTATAGAAGTGTCAAGTTGCTCATTTTTTCCCTGGGGTACACACAGAGAGACAGTAGTTGGTTGATTGTGTTAATTTTATCTTCACTTTTGCACAATGTTATTGCCAAATTATGTGCTTGAGTGCGTCTGATTGCTCAACAGAAAATACTATGGTACTATTCAAGTATGTTCTTATACTACTAATCTGTTTGGTGACTTTCTTGCTTTCTAAGCCACCTCACCAAGATGCTCATTTGTTTTGTTTTGCTGTGCTTTCAACCCACAGGTTGAACATGTCATAAGGGAAGAGAAGTTCATGCAAGCATATGACTTAATTGAGGTATACTGCGAAATTATAGTGGCACGCATGTCCATTATTGACTCACAGAAGTAAGCAAGTTTTTGTTCGTAAACCGCTACTTACTGCTCCATGCCTTTAGCTGATGTAGCCTTTTTTTTATCATCAAGAGAAGCAGAAACACATTTTATTAGTTAGAACTCAGAAGACTATCACTTACATCTCATATTGGGACTATATATGTAGTTCTTATGATGGAAGTTATTGCTAGCTGGGCATTTTCCGAGCTTATAGAAACTGCTCCATATTATCCATATGAAATCCTTTTAGGGATAATTTGGAAACTAGAGGTGTTTCAGTGCCCCCAGTTTTCTTTAGCAAATATTGGTTATGATCAAAATGCAGGCATAATTTTGGTCCAAAAGAAAAAAGAGTGGTGTAAATAATTGCTAAAATTTAGCTTGGCAATGCTAGGCAGACATATGTACACACCCATGCGAGTGCGTTCACTAATCACACTGCAATTGGCTGAGACCAAGGATAAATGCGCAAACCTCACTAAGTTTATATTGAACACCTGCATGCCTGTAAATGTGAGCACTTGGATTGAAACCCTAGTGGGTGAAGTCGTGCCCCACAAATACAACTGCACCTCTCCACCAAGGGGTGAATCCCATTGACCATCCTTTTGCCCAAAAGTTTGGGCCACAGCACATATTAGCACCAACCCAAATGATTGTCAAGTTTCCAGAGTATTAGTCAATTTTGGTGATTCTCTGGGATTAGCTCCTATATACACTACCATTTGGGGGGCACAACCAATCCAATTAGATAAAAATTGATCTGCCCATGTATCTTCTTCATTACAAGTCCATACATGGGCCAAAGTGTTATCCAATTCAGAAGGTATTGTAAGTTTCTGAATAATCAAATTAAAATATGTACAGTATGTTTCTCAAGCAAAGAGCTGCCACTAAAATAAAAATTCAGACCCTTGAGGAATCGTTGCCCTTGCATTATTGTGTAATAGCTGTTGAGGACCTGTGCAGTACTTGCGGTAAACTTATAAAGTTGAAACATCACATGCATGTCAACCATTAAGTCCATTCGGATTTTAAATAGTCTGTGGCTATGGTCGGTGCAATAAATATATTTATTTGTCCTATATGTTGGTATGTTCTCATGGAGCAGATATACGTTTGTCCTGCATATTTTCCTACTTATGCTTACATATTTACCTGAAATTTAAGACATGCCCTTTTGATCTTAAGGAGGCAATAGCCAGTGTTATATTTGCATCCATGAGATGTTCAGATGTCACAGAACTTACAGATGTTCGGAAGAATTTCACAAGCAAGTATGGAAAAGAGTTTGCCACATCGGTCCTTGAAGTGCGACCTGACAGTGGCGTAAACCGTCTGCTATGTTTTTTTACTCTGCAGGCTTTAAATCTGCTGAAGGTTTATAGCTGTGGACTTACTAATACAGTTGTTTTGGACACAGGTAATCGAGAAGCTCTCAGCAGGAGCTCCGGATGTACAGACTAAAAACAAAACCTTGAGCTCAATTGCGTCAGAACACAACATAAAATGGGAGCCGTAAGCATTTGAGGAGAAACCGGAGAAGCTCCGGATGTACAGACTAAAAAACAAAACCTTGAGCTCAATTGCGTCAGAACACAACATAAAATGGGAGCCGTAAGCATTTGAGGAGAAACCGGAGAAGCAAAATGAAGATCTGATGGTGAACTAACTGACCTGTAGTGTTCTCAAAGGCTGAGTATTTTATCTCTAACCTGATTTATTTTTTGTCTTTCAGTATGGATCAACATATTCTGGAGGGAACATTCCAACATCGGGGTCATCTGCTTCTGGCATCCCAACTCCAGAGCCTGCTGCACATTTGTATTCATATGTTGACCTTATATTGTATACGTCTGTATTCACAGCCTGCTGCACATTTATTTTGCTAAATGCCATGCATAGTACTCTGCTATGCTTTACTTTCTTGCTAAATCCTCATCCATAGTACGCCCTATTTACTTTCTTTACTTTCAGTATGGATGAGGATGTAGTTTGTGTTTTTTTTTTGCTATAAGCCACAATGCCACAATTTCTATTTGTTATACTTTTGCTTTCTTGCTATAAGCCACAATGCCTGCAAAGATAAATGCATTATACAAACAACTCCACAATTTCTATTTACAAGATATATTATGTGACAAAAAAACAGGTTATATTCACAGAAATATCCACCAAGGGCGCGGCGTGCCGCCGCGCTGAAATTCCACTAGTTATTTATACATGAGAAAGTTTTAAACGAAAACAGTATTCAAATCAACTTTCGCTGCCACCGAGAGCTTTTTCCCAAAATGACACGCGGGAACCAAAAAAAAGGGTATATCATATACCCTAGATTCACCGAAACTAGCAATCAACGACATACAAGATTCTCTCCATATAAACATTGACATCATAACATATTAACATGGACAACTTTGTGCGAACACTATTAGACCGATGAACACAAGAAAAGTATGAAGAACATCAGTACTGACTGAAGCAAGCAGCGATCAGGCAACCTGAAGCTCTATTCTCTCCTACAAATCTCATTTGATATTTTAGATCCCAAAGTTTTGAAAACCAATCTAACTTGTAAACACACCAATTTTATTTCTAACCCTGCAGAAGTATATCTAGTATGCACACAAAAAAAGACAATACTGTACGGACAGAAAGAAGAAGAAAAAGGAAAGAAACCGCATTAAAACGGCGGATAGCTCCGCCGTAACCCACTGACGTTGGCGAAGAACCCGACAAGCTCTTGCTTGTACGGTAGGTACGATCTCCTCCGGCCGGTGCCGCCGCTTGCCCCTCCTCCCTTGCCATAATAACTCCATGATCCACGGTCACCGCCGCCGACACCTCCATCGCCTTTCGTCCTGCCGCCCTCCCCCTCCTCGTCGACCTGCTTGGGAGGCCCTGATCCTGACCCTGAGCCAGCAGCGCTGAAGAAGACGAATTTCTCCTTGCCGTCGCTCTGGCTCCGCCCCACGAGGCGGTCGCTGATGCTGCGCCACCGGAGGACCGACCCCGTGGAGCCGCTCTTCCGGCACCGCAGAGGGGACGACGGGGCGGACTGCCCGCCGCCGGGCGCCCACAGGCAGTAGCTCTCCGGCGCCACGCCCTCCAGCTCGCGGCCCTCTTCGTCGTTCGGCTGCGACGGGCGATCCCGGTCTCTCTGCCTCGCGCGGAACTCGCGCTCCTCCAGCAGGAGCCGCCCCAGCGGCACGCGCGCGGTGGCCGTGGCCGTCTCGGGCGCCTGAGGGGACGGGGGCCGGCCGAAGACCGGGTACACGGGCACGGTGCACCCGTCCGCCTCGAACTGCAGCGCCGGGAAGGTGAACCCGCCGCCGTCTTCGTCTTCTTCAACTTCTACCTCCTCGTCGTCGCTGACGATGGCGACGTCGTCATCCGGAGGAGATCCCGGGAGGTTCTCGGCGGCGCCGTGGTCTCTGTCCTCCATGACTCTGCTCGCCTTTTGCGGGTTGAAGGATGGATAGATATTTGATCGAGTCTGTGGCTTTCTCTTTTGCTTGGCTGGGTCTGGTTCGTTGTTTGTTCAGGGCTTCAGGCCTTAGCCGGTGGCGGCGGGAAGGGGAGTGAACAGAGCGCGCGAGGCAGATAAGAGGGCGCTCGACTTGACGCTGACCGGTGGGCCGTACCGCGCTCAGAGAACCACATGTCAGTGGTGGGAGCAGGAGTGTTGATGGCGGTAGCTTCGACTTTGTGCGTTTGGTTGGCCACGCGGGACACGTGTCGGTGTGCAGTAATATGTGCGTGAGCGAGTTTCTAGAAGTCCGAGAAACGCGAAAAGAATGGAGCCATCCGGAATGCATGCGGATCTGACTAAGGCCGTCGATGGATCGGTGCGAGCGGATCGAGTGCACAGGGCCCAGGGTGTACTTGGCCCAGTAGGAAGACCCTAGAATTTGGACCAAGTTCCCCATTGTTACGACCCTGTTTCATTTCTGTAGGAGCACCCCAGTTTTATGTTTTTGAAATTTTGTAGGAGCACCCCAGTTTGATTTCGAGTAAACCGCATTTGGGGACGGGTATATAAAAAACAACCATCTTTGACAAAAATGTTGAGAACCATCAAACATTGGGCAGGTTTTTGACACATTACATTGATTATGTGTTTTAACCCTCTTAAAGCATTTTTAGACGTTCCGAGCCCACTGGTCGGGTATATGTGGCAGAAATGTGACGGAGCAAGAAAATGGCTGTTTATATTCGGTCTTTTTCTCATTTTTACCAGAATATAAGTTGACCAACCAATCTCAAAGAGTTTGGAAAGAAGGAAGACGATGCGAAGCAAGAAGAAGTTCGTGGGCTGGTAGCCCACACATCAAAAAAAAATCGGCTAATAGCCATATGTGCGTTCGATAAGAGTAATGGCGGCCAGATTTCCTTCCAACATATGGTCTTAACATGAGGGTTACGGATAGGCTGAACATTTGGGCTATATATATGGTGGTTCTGACTGGATTCGTGTTTTTTGTATGAGCTGTGTCCAATCTGTCTGCCGGCGTATAGAGTTAAAGTGGGATCCTAGACTCCTTGTTGATGATTCTCGTAGTGAGGAAAGAAAATACTAGTAGCATACAACGATATTTTTCATTCAATGTTCTTTCATTGAGGGGCACCACATGATTGGTTTTAGAACCTCGTTTTTTTTTTGAAAAAAACCGAATATGCCTTTTTAAAGTTTTCAAAGAATTGGAAAAAATCCCTAGGGTAGATAATTCAGAGATCCAATAGAATTTGTCAGATATATCATTTTTATGTAACCCATAATATAAAGAATTTTGAATCGATACTTTGCAGGATGGTAGATTTCAATGTGATGTACACCTTAAGTTTTTGTCCCTATATTTTCTTCTTTTTTTAAATTGAAAATGCCATTTTGGAATTTTTTGAGAAACGATTTCCCTGAAGCTCAGGAGCCATTTGTAGTTTCTAGAAGTCCGAGACACACGAAAAGAATGGAGCCATCCGGAATGCATGCGGATCTGACTAAGGCCGTCGATGGATCGGTGCGAGCTGATCGAGTGCACAGGGCCCAGGGTGTACTTGGCCCAGTAGGAAGACCCTAGAATTTGGGCCAAGTTCTGTTGGAAATATGCCCTAGAGGCAATAATAAATAAATGTTATTATCATATTTCCGTGTTCATGATATATGTTTATTTCCATGCTATAATTGTATTAACCGGAAACATAATACATGTGTGGTTGCGTAAACAACATTGCGTCCCTAGTAAGCCTCTACTAGACTAGCTCGTTAATTAATGATGGTTATGGTTTCCCAACCATGAACATGAGTTGTTAATTAATTAACGGGATCATGTCATTAGAAGAATGACGTGATGGACAGACCCAACTAAGCATAACAATATTGATCGTTTCATTAAGTTTTTATTGTCATGCCTTTTATTGTCAAGTATCCTATTTCTTAGACCATGAGATCATGTTATTCCCGGGTACTGGAAGAATACTTTGGGGACATCAACCATCGCTTCGTGACAGGGTGATCATAAAGGTGTCTTACGGGTATCTCAGAAAGTGCTTGTTGAATTACATGAATCAAGACTGGGATTTGTCCCTCCGTGTTTCGGAGAGATATATTCTGGGCCCACTCGGTAGTGCACATTCGGTAAAGCTTGCAAGCACGTGACTAATGAGTTAGTCACAGAGAATGTTGTATTACGGAACGAGTAAAGAGTACTTACCAGTAACAAGATTTAACTACGTATATTGATACCGACGATCAAATCTTGGGTAAGTAAAATATCGCGTGACAAAGGAAATTGTATACGGATTATAGTAGTCCACGACATAGTGGTTCAACCGATAAAGATCTTCGTTGAATGTGTGGGAGTCATTATGGATATCCTGGTCCCTCTAATGGTTATTGATCGGAGAGGTGTCTCCATCATGTCTGCACGTTCTCGAACCCGTAGGGTCACACACTTAACGTTCGGTAACGCTAGAGTAGCTCTGGGATAATTTTGTTAATGGTGTCCGAATATTGTGCGGAGTCTCGGATGAGATCCTAGACATCACGAGGAGCTCCGGAAGAGTCCGGAGGTAAAGATTTATATATGGCAAGTTGATTTCAGGGTTCCGGAAAAGTTCGGGATTTTTCGGCAGAGTGTCGGAATGTTCTAGAAGGTTCCGGAGGGTCCCATAGTGGGGCCCACCTGTCCCCAACGACCAAGGGTGGCCCACTGGTCCATTTGACCAGTCCTACTTGGTCCACGCAGCCATTCAATGGGTAGCCCTTTAAAAGGGATGTTACCACTCTTGAAAGAGGGGGTTACCACCTTTTAAATGAGAAGGGGTTACCACTATTGAAAGAGGGAGTTTCTACTTTGGAAATAAAGTGGCTGCAGCCCCTTGCCTATATAAAGAAGAGGGAGAGGTGCACCAAGTGACAGAGGCTTGGCCGCATCACTGGCTTGCTGCTCCTCTACCTCCCGCGCACCGCTTGGCGAAGCCCTGCCCGCGGGAACTCTCCACCATATCCACCACCACGCCGTCGTGCTGCTGGAATCGATCCCACCTACTTCTCCCTCTAGCTTGCTGGATCAAGAAGAGGGAGACGTCATCGAGCTGTACGTGTGCAAGCCTCCGGAGGTGCTGCTCGTTTGCGGTGCTGATCGGATCGAACATCGTCAACAACTTCACCGAGCTGCGTTGAATTAAACGTTCAACGCGCGTGTTCTTCGAGGGTATGATGAACTACTCTCCTCGTTACCAGAATCTTCTAGATAGGATCTTGAGTGTTGCTTCCGCATGTGAGAGAAATTTTTTGTTTTCTATCGCGCAAACTCCTACAAGTTCCCCATTGTTACGACCATGTTTCATTTCTATAGGAGCACCCTAGTTTTTTGTTTTTGACATTTGTAGGAGCACCCCGGTTTGATTTCGAGTAAACCGCGTTTGGGGACATGTATATAAAAAAACCTTCTTTGACGAAAATGTTGAAAACCATCAAACATTGGGCAGGTATTTGACACATTACACTGATTATGTGTTTTAACCCTCTTAAAGCATTTTTATACGTTCCGAGCCCACTTGTCAGGTATAATATATGTGGCAGAAATGTGACGGAGCAAAACGGCCGTTTATATTCAGTTTTTTCTTCTCATTTTTACCTCAGAATATATGTTGACCAATCCGGCTGGTAGCCCACACATTAAAAAAATCGGCTAATAGCCAGATGTGCGTCGATAATAGCAATGGCGGCCGGATTTTCTTCCAACATATGGACTTGATATGAGGGTTACGGATAGGCTGGACATTTGGGCTATATATATGGAGGTTCTGACTGGATTAGTGTTTTTTGTATGACCTACGTCCAACCTGTCTGCCGGCGTATAGAGTTAAAGTGGGGATCTAGACTCCTTGTTGATGATTCTCGTAGTGAGGTAAACAAATACTAGTAGCATATAACGATATTTTTCATTCGATGTTCTTTTATTGAGGGGCACCACATGATTGGTTTTAGAACCTCGTTTTTTTTTTGAAAAAAAAATCGTATATGCATTTTTAAAGTTTTCAAAGAATTAAAAAATCCCCAAGGTAGATAATTCAGAGATCCACTAGTGTGCCAAAAACCAATACAAAATTTGTCGTATTTTAGTAGAGAAAAATGACAAATTGGTAAATATGGGTACGCTGAACATGGACATTTTGAAAATTTCAAATTTGTCAGATATATCATTTTACGTAACCCATAATATAAAGAATTTTGAATCGATACTTTGCAGGATGGTAGATTTCAATGTGATGTGCACCTTAAATTTTTGTCCCTATATTTTCTCTTTTTTGAAAATTGAAAATGGCATTTTGGAATTTTCGAGAAACGATTTCCCTGAAGCTCACGAGCCATTTGTAGTTTCCTCTTTGGCCGAGCTTTATTTGAACACGAACAGCAGGAGCTCTGCCTTTATTAGGCCGAGCTTTATTACAAGGCCATTAAAACTTGTTCCCAAAATCAGCTTCGAGCGAGCCCAATACAGTTTCTACTTAATTCAATATTTTCACATAAAAAACTTTGTAACTCAGTATTTATCTCTATTTTCCCTATCTGCTAGGGAACGGTGCAGTAGGATTATTACAGTGTTCACCAGCTACGGCAACAACACAGCCTGGACTCGACTGTCATGTGGTCGGACTTCTATTGCACTACTCAATCTAGCTAATTTGCTATTTCGATAACCCTAGGGTTTTGACTCTGATTGAGGTATATATCGAACTGAACTGACCTAGTATCTTCCTCGCTGACTCGCAACTCAAAATGTCTGAAGCAATGCATGACATAGTTGAACCAAATACTGAACTTTTTCTCTGTGCTCACGATGAATCGCATGTATGTTTTCCGGCTGATCACAGTCCAGTATGCGGTTATCCCAAAATGAACAAAGCACTAATCTCTGAACATTCCTAGTTTACTATACGTTGGCACTCGTCTAGACAGGTCTAGTTTGTATTTCGAAGCAGTGCGTATGGTGTTAATTTGCAGTTTACAAAAGCCTGCGGGCTGCAGGTGCCACCACTGAAGTTAACCGGGTCGTGCGCACTGCGCAGTGCCGGCGCAGGCATACAGACTTGCCTGAACCTGAACCATTTCAGCAGCGTTCAACCGGTGGCAGGCGCATCGATTCCGTCGACTCTTTGGCGGATTCAGTTCGAGTTTCTCCGTAACCATGGCATTTCCCGGTGAATCACGTAATAGCAGTCCCACACAAGTCCCGGATACTAGGAGCCAAACCTGTTAATCATGCCCGGAAATAGTACATACACGGATCCCCAAAGAGAGAACTGTAGGGATCTCGAAGGCACAAATTATGTACAATTGGTGAATACAAATCGATCTCCCCAAACACAGCAGATGAAGGAGAAAGATGAAACATCAGGAAGGAGCCAGCCCCGGTTTTTTCCATTGTTCATTTGAGCTGTTCTAGCTGAGGGTCACATGAACACGAGGCTCCAAGCAGTGAAGAAGCTATCAGCCAAGACATCATGCCGCTTCTCCCAAGCATCCCCAGCCAATTTGGTGTTGGATCATGTGCTGGAATTCGGCAAGCCATGGAAATATCTCGCGGTGCGCTTGCGCTCTCCCCGAGCTTTTGGGGGGGAGAAGAAGTACCAATGCCGGCCAGGACGACTGAATTCTGACTTGTCGTCCCCGAAGTCCGTGCCGTGGCAGCGACAGACCGTACAGAAAAAAAAGGGCGGCGAAACGGGACGCATCGGATGACGCCGGGCGGTTTCGCCGGTTCATCACACGTCGCTCTCGCAGCCGTCGCCGTCGGCGTTCCGGCTGGTAGGCACGTGGCCGGCATTCGCGGGCGGGTTGACGGAGAAGGACAAGCGGCCGAACCCCCAATGCCCCACCTGGTACATCTCCATCCAGACCCTTTCCGCCTCGCTCGCGGCGGCCGCCGCCACGTCGTCCTGGGCATTCGATGTCGCCTCGCCGCCAGGTGCCGCCGCGTGACCCGCAGCGCACTTGGCGCCAGGCCGCCGCGCGCCAGCAGCCAGGTCCTCCATGTCGTCGCCGACGCGCTTCTTTTGCCGCAGCCTCCCTTGCCGCCGGAGAAGCCGGCGCACGCAGCGGCGGCCCACAGCGAGCGGGGCCTTGACGAGCGCCAGCCCCAGCAGGCTGACCACCGCGCAGGGGCAGCAGCCGAGCGCGATGCAGTCCGCCAGCGACACCGCCACGCACGACCGGCACGACTGCGCCGTGCAGTCCGCGTGGTCGACCACCGCCGCAGACGCCGAGGACGACGGCCCGCTGCCGCCGTCCTCGCTGTCGCTGGCACCGTGATGGAACCGGCCCTGCCGCCGCGACATCGAGCGCCCTCAGCCGCCGGTCAACGCCTCATGCCGACGCTGCTGCAGCCTGTCGACCATTTCGAGAGCTCAGCAAGATGGTGGGGAGGAATGGTCATGGCATCACAGAAGTTTACTCGCTGCAATTGATTGACAGAATGAAAGGAGAGTGAGTGCTTGCGCGAGAGAGGTAGCTTGCGGCTAGCGGGCGCAGAGAGAGAGGAGCGGTGGCGTTTGGAACGGCAAGAAATAAAAGGGCGACGCTTTCAGCACAGTGGCGGGCAAACTGGCAATGTAGAGGAGCACATGCTGTAAATTAAGGACGGCTCTGGACATGGACACATGGCAGTAAATGCACAAACGCCCCCCTGAAACGGAAGGTTTGGCAGATTGCAATGCACCAATAAGCGGCCTGTTCTCGCGTAAGTAAAGTAATCGACAAATTGCCAAATGAATCTTATGAATTCGTAGACGAGACAAACATGATGATCTAGAAGCAACTACCCACTCTGTTCCAAATTAATTGATTTTCATTTTTCTACATGTACATGTATCTATCATTGTTCAACATATCTCCCAATATTTTGATTTAATCGGCCAATTTATACACCGATAAGCGATTAATCGGCCGAATTATCAGCCAATCTATGAACAAGTTCCCGATAAACGATATTTTAATATTAATCTAGGCACATTACATGTATTTATAGATAACATATGATTAAATGGAAATTATCTAATTTGTAACGGACTGTACATTAACCATAAATTGTCTCATGGGCAAGCTTAGCTAGTGGTATACGCAAAATTACGGCATGTCGGCCAGAAGATGATCGGTGAGGACAGAAGCGACGGGAAGATACCTAGTCTAGGCAAAGCAAAGTATACACACCTACGGCTACATCCAAAGCAAACAAGAACTGCCTGGTCAGTTTCAAAATGAATTCCCGGTGGTGCTCTGCTTTTGGGTGGTGTGGGGGAGAGGGTGCTTTTTACATCCGGGTCTAGCTACTGTGCAGACACGTCGGACGGGTACACAAGGAACTGTAGCAGCCATCACCGCCGGACGGGCCTGCGATCTCTTGCCCGATTCCGACCTGCAAGCGGCAGCGTGCCGTGGCCCGTGGAGGGGCCCGGCCCGCAGTAACTGCCGGGCTTTTTTTTTTTTTTTTTTTTTTTTGAGTACCAAGCAGAAGAGCTGCTATATTCATTGCGTTAGAAGGAGGGTCAAGATGACCGGTGACCCAGTTTATAGGGAAACCGGGCCCAAAAACCGTACAGAGCGACACAGTTTATGAGGAAAACCGTGTCAGAAAAACCACACAAACAATGGGGCCTCATCATCCACACGATGCCAAACCGCCGTCGCACAAACACACACCACCAAAACCGGAGCCGCCGCTCCGACATCCCCCGCTCGGACACGAGCCGCAACGCCGCACGGAGTAGACGCCTTGTAGCCCATGCTATGCAAGAGGGCCACCCGTAGACCACGAACGCCGCGCCAAGAAGATCCGGGGCCGCCGCCCCGACGTGCCAACCCGATTGACGTCATCGACCGGGTCGGGCCAACGAACTCACTACCCATGTAGCACCAGGTCGCCACCCAAGCCTTGCTATGCCATGGCCAGACCCCATAAGGCCATTGCCGCAAGGCTATCCGAGGCCGCCGCCTCGACGTCCATCCACCGTCTGGAGCCGCCACCCCAGCATCCACTTCCCTTAACCGCAAAGCACCCATGTGTAGATGTCGCAAACCTGCCATGCCACGAATGTCAAGGATTCCAAGGCGACGCCTTCAAGAAGGTGTGACGAAGAAGTCGTCGTCGCCCGCTCCGTCAGAGCTTGGGTTTTCACCCGGAATACACGTGATCTTCGCGACGGCGGGGGATGCAGCTCCGCGGTGACGCCTTCAAGAAGGAGAACGGCACGGAAGGGACCGTCGTCATCGGCACCGCCATGGGCGAGTGCAAAGCTTTCGCTTGGAGATTGCATCTCCGCCATCAGGCCACAAGGAAGCCCGAACCGCAGGAGCAGAACCATTTCCACAGGGACCTGCGGTCAACCACCAGATCACCACGACGTCGTCGTCCCCGTGCATCAGCTCGTCCGTCACCGCTGATTCTTGGAACACAGCAGGCCACAGTATCCTGCCCGCTTGGGCTTAGAACGGTGACGCCCGCTTGGGCTCACCAGGAGCACCGCCCGCTTGGGCTTCTCCACGACCGACGTTGGACGTCGCCCGCTTCTGCATCCAGCTCGACGCGCCGCCCGTCGCCTCTGCTTCGAGCTCGACGACCACGCCCAGGACGAACGGCACGCTTCCAGGCCCAGGCCCGACGGGCCCACATCGGCCCGCCAAGCCCATCTGGCGCGCCGCATCACCGGCGACGGCGCCACCGACTCCCCATGCCGATGCCCGCCGCCTGAGCACCATCCACGAACTTCACCCGAGCCCGCCGGCTCGACATCCTCCACCCCGACCGCCGCCGCCCCCACGGGCCGGTCGCCTCCAGCTGCAAACGAGGACCTCCCCCACCGACTGCCTTTGTGGAAGCGGGAGGGTGCCGCCACCGCCGCGGACGAGGCCGGCGACGGCAGCGGCGGAGGGGCTCTGACGGGAGGGGGGCTAGCGGCGCTAGGGAGACGCCCCTAGCGCCGCCTGGGGGGGCGACGCGAGGGGAGGGTGTCGCAAAGATTCTTCCGTCGTCCTTTTTGGGTCTGTTGGATAGTATCCCCTCACATCTATCAGAGAATGTCACAGAAAGGTGGGTGAAAAAGAAGAGGTCGATGGATAGATGGATGGACTGAGGCTTTGTCTCCGGCTATAACTGCCGGGCTTTAGCTACGTCCGTTTTACTCCTTCAAAAGTTCAAAACTACAGTACGAGCCATCGATGAAAGGCAGGGGGTCCCTCTGCCCTTGATAGATTGCTTTGCTTGTGACAAGTACACCAGATGATGATAAGGACATGTGCAAATAATGCCCTACATACTGTGGGTTTTGTTTGCGATATGTTTTTTCTTCCCTGTGTTTTTTCATTATTGGGTGGGCGATGTGGCTGAGCTGGAGTGCATAGGTGTTTGAAACTTTGAAAAGCACTGGATGGAACATGTCGGGCTAGCAGGAATCAGGATACGTGTACATGATAGTATTATGTTGTGGTGTTTGTCTGAACGTTGCATATCCCTGACCCAGTCACGAAAAATTCATTAGCCCAGCAGCAAAAATTCAGCAGCAAAACTAATTCAAATTCTGATCCTAAACGCAAGATATATAACTACACCTGACCATTTGACACGCATGATCGAGCGGGCTTCCGTTTCATAAGTACATCTTTCTTTTGAAAGGGAGCACAAGTACACCTAAAGCCTTATTAGATTGATGCCCCCGGGGTCGCCGTCAGCCCACTGTGGTGCACATCAGACGACAATTAAATACGATGCGGCAGTGCGAAAACCTGCTGTGTCCTTGTCCCCAAATTATTGCAGGTAGTAGATGATTATTGCGGAGACCAAGCTGCACGCTTCATCTCATGTTTAATGTACATCCGGTGGTTAAGCAAAGCAAGCTCAATTTTAATGCCATCGGATTAGTTTTGGTCCACACAGCACCCTATTTGAATTCTTAATTTCAGTTGAAATAGTCGATGAGTAGCTTTCCCGTATACTACTCTACAAATCTAAACTCATCCGTAGCTTTCTAATGTGTGGAAAGTAACCGTCTCCATCATAAAACTGTGATCCAATTAATCCCTGAATATACTACGGGGCACGCATGAAAGGGAACAGCTCTCCTATTTTAGTACTGTTTAGAACATAATCTGTGGAAAATATTGGCATGATTAGAAAGCGGCGAAAGCGTCGCCGTCCGAATTTTTTAGAGCTTTGCCATCTGAATGCATGATCTCAGCAATAGATTGGATATTTGGAACGTACGTGGGTGACAAGCTACAGGCCTCCCTATTTTTATGGGTGAGCTTTGGCTGAAAGCAATGCACATACACATACTCCTCTGAAAGTTTTCTGTTGCGGAATTGACATGGCTCTTAAGTTCATATAAACATTTTTTCAATGGTCTCGGGGTATATATAATATATATCTCCTTCTATGCGTTGGCCTCTTGCCATAATGCCATTGATACTAGACATGGGAAGATTCGGCCAGGCGTTGGCGGCATAGAAAATAGGCGCGAGGCTACGCAAGCATGACCGGTCGCGAAGTCAAAAGCCTCGGAACTCAACCATTCCCTAGAGATCAAAAGACGACAAAAAATAATGCATTCGTTCATTCATTCACGTAGTTTAAGGACGAGAAAAATTAATGTATTTCATACTCCTAGCTCGATCATTTTCATACTAGCCCACACGGCGGAATCGATCATTTTCATTCTAGCTGGTGTTAGCACTAGAGAACCGACGTTTCCTGACCCTTCTTTCTGAATCGCATGGGTGTGTGCAGCAGCCCTGCCCTGCCATCTTCAGAGCAGTGGCTAGATCTCCTAGGATATCACACTTGTCGAGGCACATCGCCCATGAGTTTTTATTTTTCTCCTTCGCTTAGTGCAATAATAATGTGATATACGAGCTAGGTCTACTCCTACTTGTGTTGGTACTGCTGTACTCCTAGTGTGCATTGAAGAGCTGCATGTGCCTCCCTCTTTGTTCCGATGTGAAATTTGCAGCTACATTGTCTTTTGGAGGTTTGGGCGGCCATGGTGCTCAGCTGGGGAACGCTCTGGTCAAATCTGTCTCGTCTCGTGTTTACGGCCTTTCGCCACTGTAAATTTATCGCCTTGCGATTTAAGGGAGACATCTGGGGGTCAAAGACACCCCCAAACTCGTAGGCATTTTAGCGTTGAGCTGCTGGATTCTATGTAAAAACTGGGCGCGCGAGATGTCATCACGTACGAATACGTTTCAGGAAAAATGGATATCGGCAAGAACTCCCAAAGCAAAGCGTATGATCGAGTGGACCGCGGCCAATAGACGGCGGAACGAATCGCCAGCGAGGTCTAGAGCTAGCACCGTGCTTCACGGTTAACCGGAGAGGGAAGGGCGGCGAGCTTACTTGCGGTGAAGTGAAGGCGAGGGAGCGCCGTCGATCGCGTGTGCGCGGGTCAGAGACGGCCTAACGACGCCCACGCCCCGGATGCGTCCACGACCACGGGAGACATTGGCGATGGATCGATTGGAGCGACGGTGGGGGATGAGGAGCTTCTCCGGCCGGCGACGGACTTCAGTTTGAGGCGCCGTGGGTGGTGGCTGGACCTGGTTTGAGCGGAGCTAGTGAAACAAGAGGGGGCTCCGTTGCCTCGCGGCTCAGTTTCTCGGGAGTTTATATACAGCGAAGAGCGAAGTAGGGAAGGGCAGAGACTGGTGTTTTTAAGCTGCATCGGAGGAAAGCGATGGCGTTTTGCGGTCAGTCATTTCTCCATCGTGGTGGAGGGAAAATGCATGCTGGATCGCTTTACTAGCTGGAAGTGCCTGCAGAAGATTAATTAGCAGTTTAGCACACCCCTTGTATATATTTTTTGGATTAGTACTGTATCTCAGTTGGGTTTGGAACCTCCAGACCTGGGAGTATTACCAATCAGAAACCACTCGTGGCCTGGCCTGGCCTGGACTGGGAATCTGTAGAGCTGGAGGGTGCGAATGAATGATTTGTACCGACGACAGGGAGAATCTTGTTTGACATTTCTTTTTTGACTGTATTGTTTGACATTTCTCCTCCTCGAGAGCTGGCCTTTTAACCAGGCGCCATGATTTGTATCACATCTTTCATTACTAGTACATTTCATGTTGGAATCTCTTGACAGGATGCGCGAGTGAACATCAACATGTGATGCATAGCAAGTCAATTAAATTAAATTAGAACAGAGTGAGTAGTACATTTCATGTTGGAATCTCTTGACAGGATGGGCGAGTGAATTCACTCGCGCTGTACCACAAGTCAAACTGTACTAACGGCAGCTTGAGGAGACTCCAAATTAGGCACCTTTTTTTTTTTACTTTTCACATGGTCAAACGGCCAAGTGAAACCATTCGGGAATCTGTTTGGATGCGAAGATGAAATGATGCAAGCACGGCTGGCTTGTCTATACATTTCTGTATTTTTGTTGAGTAATGGCCACTATGGTTGAAAACTATTGTATTCGTGAAAAAAATATCGCGCTACAGAAAAATAGCGTCGAGCTAAAATATGCTATTAGCGTGTTATTTCACGCTGTCACATCCTATTAGCGAGGCATTGTACACTGATCTATTTAGCGGGACCATTCCCAAGACGCTATAGCATGCTATTAGCGAGGATATATCACACTCTTTTTTCTAGTGATATCAAACCATTAGCGAACCTTGACCGCCATTATAGGAGGGTCCAAAACATATTAGATGACAGCTGAGGGGTCAATTTGAATTATTTTATGTTTTATGGTCAGAAATTGCAAATACTAGCTAGTATTGTGCAGATTGTAATTAAGTTGTTGGGGGGGGGGGGGGGGGGGGGGGGGGGAGGAGGTAGAGTAGACTGTGTCGCTTCGTTTGTAGGCTCAGTCGAGGCAAAGGCATCTCAGTTGAGGCGATCCCATCTTCCAGCCTCGCGCTATCGCCACTTCAGGTATGTCCTGCCTCTGTGGCCTTCTACGGGCCATGGAGGCATGGTGGATCTCGGCGCTCATCCGCGTGAGGGCTTTATTTATCGGATTTTAGTTTCCAATTACATCTCGGGCAACCAACAACGTCAAGCCGATTCTCTGGGAAGAGCGGCAGCGCGCCATCGATACAGTCTAGAGGTTGAAAATGAAGGGCATCTAAAAGATCTCGTTGCATTTTTTGTTTTTATTGAAATGTTTTGTATTCTTGGTGTTCTTTTAATGGTAGGGTGCTTTTCACACACAAAAGTGGGGTTGGGCGGGGGCCATGACCCTTATGGCCTCTAGGAAGATCCGACATTGCATCAAATTAATCAGATACTCCCTCCTATCAAAAAAGTTTCGCCGTTTTGAGTTGTGGTTAGTTTAAAACCGCAACACGTATTATGATGGATCGGAGATAGGAGTTGATTTACGATGTTCCGGCTATGCTCCTGATTAACATGCATTGCATAGTTTGTAAGGTTTGTTGATCCAGTTTCTCTTATAAACACTGAGTCAACTCTATTACATCTAATCGGTAAGTGGATATCGCCCATCTAAGTCTCAAAAAAGTCATAGAAGATTATGGATAAATGTATATCTTGACAAAAAAAAGAATCAAATTGGCAATGGATTATACCATTTTAAAGGGTTCTACATATCTCCCTGTACATCTTTTGTAAAAGACGATATGAAAGTTCAGGTCTAGACGTCTAGTCATGGCTTGTCGGTAGAAACAAGATGATCAATCAGCGTGGACCTACGGCGTAGTATTTCCCTTTTCATACGTGGTTGTGCAGTGCACATTTTATCACAGATCACATCAAGCCTTTAACACACAGGAACATCACGAGTTGTTTATACCAAGCCAGTTTGTCGTATGCTCGCATGTGCGCGCCCGCGAGTATGTTGTGTACGCTGCGCTGCGTACGCGTGTGCCTCTGCGCTGCGCGGCCTCTGCTCTCTGCGAAGAGAGAGTGAAGACTGAAGGATGAAGACGACCAGCGAGCAAGATGCCCATGAAATTCAACATCGAGTTATTCTAACCGGAAACAGTACACAAGTGTTGGCATTTTGCAGTGAAATCTAAATCAGATAGCAGCGTAACCTGGGTTATTCGGTGGAGCTAGATCCCGATCCAGGTGTGGTACTGTCTGCCAGATCGACGAAAAGCTTGTGGACTGCAGTTCATGTGCGCAGCCTCACTGCTCAAACATGGTCAATTGCTGCTGGGCTGGCTGCACAGTGAACTACAGTACAGGGGAGGTGAACCTCTCCCGACTCTTGAGTTAAGAAAATAATGCTACTGGTAGCTTACGCTGCAGCAGCACCACGTGGGCTTGGCTACAATGTCATTTGTGATTTGACATGATGATTAAGCTCACCTGAGGTGTCCTGCATGCACGCGATGCCCCTCTGTTTTCTTGTTTAGATTATGTAGGAACATTACAGATGTGTGTACTGCCACCATTTGACATGTGATACCCCTAGCATACATTTTGACCTATATGAAATATTATTACCACGCTAACCCTAATTTCCGTGAAGCGCCCTGCAATTCGAATAAACTATGCAGAGTTTTCTAGTGAAGAAGACGAACTCTAGGGCTAACTTGGTGAAGTTGTCGATCGACAGTAATGGTGAAGTCAACTTTGAACCTTTGCGTCAGCAGCATGTTGTCTACACCGATTGCCTAGTCTAGTAGTCTACGGTTATCATATGGCCATACACACATACGAAACCGTCATTTGCCCTTTTGATTTGCTCAAGTGAGCAGTAGCGTCTGTAAAATATTCAAATCAACCAGATAGCTAGCAGGCTCTGACTGGTAGATTGATGCTCCTCTCTAATTTAAAACTGAACAAGATAATGACAGGAAATCAATAGACTGTCTGGCTGTCGCAGTCAATGAAGGGGCAAAGAGTATCAATAATGGTTATGCAAAACAATTCTCAGTATGTTATATGTGTTCACAATAAACTGGATCGGACACGCAAGAAAGATTTTTTAAAAGTTGATAAGAATAGCCGTCAGTAGTACATTGTTAGAATTTGTACCCAGTCATAATGAACAAAAATATGTGGAGCACCTAGTTCATCAATTAGTAGTCAGTGTTAGATAAGAGGTCAGGGTCGGTGACAGGAAACATACTGGATAACGAGAATCAATCACTTATTCAACAAAATCATTACACAACTAATAATAGGCTTACGTGGACGACAGAAATCAGGAAGCAAAGAAACAGGCTAGGCAATAGAGAACTGAATGAATGACATTATTATATATGATTAGACATAGATTACAAGTGGAACATAGATTATCCATACAGAAAGCACCAAAAGGTACTCAGCTCGTTACAAATAAGCGTGGGACAGCCCATCTCATTAGCCAATTAGCTAGCCAAAGGAGATAATAATGAAAAAAAACTTGAATCGTTTCATACTACGTCTCGCTGACGGTGTTTTGTTGTACCTAAACTCCTAAACGACGTGGAGACAATCAGACAAGTTTTTTTTTTTTTTTTGACATCTGAGACAATCAGACAAGTTAACGTCAGGGCAGAATATAACACGTCCGTGCACCGGCTCCGCACCTGGAGTGTGTTGTGTTGTCTATTTAGACTACAGTTCATGTCGCGGAGTTCAGTTTTGTAGGAGTGGCAGACGAATTCGCCCGTGTATCCATCGATCGCGGGTGAAGTGACTCTGAGTTGAGAGCGACGTTGCGGCGATCGATGAGCTAATCTTCTCAAGTCGACGATAAAAAAATGGAACTACGTATACTTGGCTGCTCCGAATCGGGAAAGACGCTAACTTGGCTGTTCCTGATCGGTAAGGCCATGGAGCTTAGATTAAGGGTTTAATGGCACAGGGAGACGTGCAGGCCGAATCTAGAGAGCGGTTGAATGCGAGTATTCGGTCGCCCACGATGGCCCGCCGCCGCCGGCCAGCGCGCGGCGAAGCCGTGAGAGAGACGCTCGTCCTCCGCGCTCAGCGTTGAGCCGACGCGCTTACAGTACTGAGAGTCTGAGACGAGCCATGACGCCACGAGCTCACGGTAATCTTGAGGTCAGGACGTGGTGCCTCGCCTCGGCCGCTCGCGCCGCAGCGATCTTGATTCTTTGGGCGCAGATGCGGGCAGTATATGGACTTTTTTTGGGGAGTGAAATGGAAACCAAGTTTTTTTTAGTGTGGTGTAATGGACACCAAAAATGAGCTTGTACTTCGGGCATCGTCTTCTCTGTGTTTCAGTGAAGCTGGGCTGTATGCCAGACATGACCGTTATTGGGCTCCGGCTGCTGACCAACTGCGCACGCAGGACGGCACGAGCCGCTTGTGCGGAGGATTGTCTCGCAGCCCATGTAAAGACGTGGGAGGACGTGTATGCACTAGCTAATGGGCTGGTGAGTTCCTAAAAAAAACAAAGCTAATGGGCTAGTGTGTGCGACACTAGCTAATGGACTGCTTTGCCTCCAAAAGGAAGGTCACTTGCACGGTCCATTAGCACATTTTCCCCGAGTGCAGATTTGGTGCTCCCGGGTCCCGGCCTCCAGTGATCCTGCCCCTTTCAAAAAACTAAATACCATATTTATAAGTTTCAAAAAATTCTGAAACAAAATCATGCATGTTCTTATTAATATTTACTACAAACGTGAAAAATCTCAATGCAAAATACTTTACGATTTGAGCTACACAAAGAAAGAGAAATGTACAGATCTGAGTATGGTGAACAATATAAAGTTTAAAAATTCCAACTTTTGTCTTTTTTTGTGGATCAAATCATAAATTATTTTGCGTTGCACGGTTATAGTACATATCAATAGATACATGCATGATTTGTTTCATATTTTGTTGAAACTTTAATATGTTTTTAATTTTCAGAAATGGGTAGGATCACTGGAGCTCAGGAGCGTAAACGAATTTCCGAGTTCCCCCTCTCAAGATGACTTATATAACTAGTAAATATTGTACCTGAAATGTACGTCTCCACTAATATAAATTTAATATAATAATAATATTTTATCGAGGAGGAGGGGGAGGGCAAAAGTTTGTATATCGATTAGAAGGTGCACCGATGGAACCTCACAATCACGACACTAATACCATATCAATTTACATGCACCGGCTAACAAAATTAAAAGTATGAACTTATGAATAGTGTTAGTCAATCCACATATATTGCAACAAAAAGTTCCCAAATATATCCTACTGGCGTCATCTGCTCCACGTACCCCGCGTGAAGTTATTTATTAGACCACCCCCTTGAAGGCGAATGACAAAGAACCACATTACTGGAAACACGTCCAGGGGGACAATTCGGTCCATTTAAACCCCTGGTCATTTCGGTATGTCATGATGCTTCCTCTAAGTGGCTCATAGTTTGCCAGCTGTCAATATAGAGTGAAAGAACCATGCATTTCCAAAATGAGAGAATAGCCAAAATAACACTACTGAAAACCGAAGTTGCCAAAATACCACAAGTGAAAACCTTAGCCAAAATAACACTAGTTGCTAACTTAGTCTAACATCATCCAAAAAAATACATATGTGCCCTTACCTCTTCACATACTACTATGACAACATTTCAACACATTTGGACAGCATTTGAGCATATTTGGACAACAAACTAGCAAACTTTCACAACATGACAGCACACTTCCACAACAAAATAACAGAACTGCACATCATTTCAGCATAGTTTGACACCATTTTAGCACAGTTTGACACCATTTCAGCACAATTGGTCAACACTGCAGTAGCATTTTGACAACATTTAGCACCAACAACTAGACATAATTGTCCAAAAGAAGATGAAATCAACACATTATGGTTCTCATGGTTGACACGTCATGGTTTTCATGCACTAAACTCGCCGAAGAGGGCTAGGAGCAACAGTTTTGCTCCTTGTAGATGCACTAGTAGGTGAAGAAGCAATTGCCATAGCTGCGGCCCTCTTCCTTGTCATTGGACTTGTAGGAGTACCTGATACGTGCATTTTATATCATCATTTATGCAACCTTTTGTAGCATATTAGAATGTTATTTGCCCTGTTATATCATTGTTTTTACATGTTTTAGATGATTTAGGGGACTTTCATACAAAGTCTCTATTTTTGGTATTTAATTTCTGGGAGGCAGAAAACCCCCTTTTCTTGTTTTTATTGTTTCAGGAGTTTCAGGAACCTAAATAATAAAAGGAAAAATACCACAGAGGTTTTTCATCGGAAGGAAGGCAATGGAAAGAAGACCGAAGAGAGGAGAGCCACGAGGGCCAAAAGAGGGGGGGCCCACGCGGCCCATGTACCTGGAACATTGACGCTGCCAGCCTCGTCCGTCTTCACCGCTTCAGGTATGGTTCTTCAGTTCTTCTCATATGCCCTCCCTTCTCCCCCTCTTTCGGTCTTTCCTCTGCCTATGCCCTATAGTACTAGTAGTAAGTGAGATGCAGATTTCTGACCTGTATCTGTAATTCTGTATGCAATTGAATTGCTACGATTTTGACCGGTGAATCTGTGATTTGTGATCTCTGAACAGTTGAACACTACGATTTGTGTAGGATTGTGTAGATCTATAGTGCAAGCCTTGTTGTAGTGTAATTTTTCTGAACAAAACTCTGTATGAACTATGAAGTGAACAGGTCTTTATGAATTGAAAGTAATTTAGTCCATGTTTCTGTTTCTGTAGATCTGTAGGATGGCAGCAGCTGGTGGTGATGATGATGTTGAGATGGATGGAGGAGGAGGGACAGGGGTGCAGCCTAATGCACACAAGAGGAACTCTGATGACATGGGATGGCAGTGGGGATTCAATCCTAATCCAGACGACAAGACTCGTGTGAAGTGCCTACTTTGTGGACATGAGAGCCATGGAGGTATCAATCAATTGAAGCATCATCTTACACATATTGGCACTGCTGTGTCGAAGTGCAAGAAGGTCACCGCGGAAATCAAGGCATTGTGCAAGGCAAATATTGAAGGAACCTTTCAGAGGAAGAAGGAGAAGGTTATGGATGACAAAGAGATCAGAGCTGATGTGCTGATTTCGGCAGGGTACACAGAGGGAGCAGAGTCACGATCAAAGGCTGCAAGCTCGGTTGAGCCTAATAAGTTAGGCCCAATGGACAAATTCACATGCCCCATTGATCCAAAAGCAACTAGGGCCGAGGCTTTGAAGCAACAGAACATCAACGAATCATTTTGGAAAGAAAGAACACAGCATACTAGCAGATACGTTGCGAGGTGGATGTATACACATGGTAATTCTCAGTTCTGTGTTGTTTCAGCTTTTCAAATAGCATTTCTCTGTTGATATGTTCTGGAATTGTTACTAATTCTCTGTTCTGTTTTGCAGCTATTCCCTTCAATGCTATTGACAATGATGAATTTGTAGAAATGGTTGAGGCAATTGGCTGCTTCGGTCCTGGTTTCAGTCCTCCTTCACAGTATGATCTGCGAGAGCCTTTGCTGAAAGCAGAATATGCAAGAACCCAAAGTTTGTTGAAGGACAGAGAAGAAGATAAGTTGAAGAATGGCTGCTCCGTTATGACTGATGCTTGGACAGACATGAAGAGAAGAAGTATAATGAACCTGTGCACAAATACAAGTGAGGGGACAACTTTCATGAAGTCAAAGGAGATGTCTGATGTGTCACATACAAGTGATGTGATCTTTGAACTGGTGGACAAGGCCATAGAGGAGATAGGACCAGATCATGTAGTGTAGGTTGTGACTGATAATGCATCAAACAATATGGGAGCAAAGACTATGCTCAAGGATAAGAGGCCTAAAATCTTTTGGAGCTCATGTGCAACCCATACAATCAATTTGATGCTGCAGGGAATTGGCAACCTACCAAAGTTCAAGAAGACAGTTGACCAAGCAAAGGCCTTCACCATATTTGTATATGGACACCACCGCACCTTGTCTTGCATGCACTTCTTCACCAAGAAGAAGGAGATAATAAGGCCAGGAGTGACCAGATTTGCATCATCCTTCCTTACATTGCAGAGCATGCTAGAGAAGAAGGATCAGCTAAGGAGGATGGTGGTTGATGGGAAGTGGGAAGGACTAGCAGATGTGAGGTCAAAAAAAGGAAAGGAGGCAACAGCTACAATCCTAAGTCAAACGTTTTGGAACAATGTTCATCTTTCCTTGAAGGTTTTTGAGCCTTTGGTCAAGCTCCTTCGTTTGACTGATGGTGATAAACCATCAATGGCATTCCTATATGGAGAACTGCTCAAGGCAAAGCACCTAGTTAGAGATGCACTTGGCAATTTGGAGAAGAACTACAAGGATGTGATGGCAATTGTAGATAAGAAGATGAAGGGTAGACTGGACTCTCCATTGCATGTTACTGCATACCTGCTGAATCCATACTACTCCTACAAGAACAACACAATCTTTGATGATCCAAACATCATAGAAAAGTTCATCCATTGTGCTGAAACCTTTTACCATGATGATGAAGAGAAGGCGTATAATGCTGTCAATGTTGATTTGGAGAAATTCCAGAAGAAACATGATTCCTTTTCAAAGAAGATGGCAAGAAGCTATGAGAAATTCGAATTCAATCCAGGTGATAAAAGATTTAGTTTTTTATTGCATCGGTTCTTGTTTCTAGTCCTATTCCAGCAACTTACCTTGTTGTTTTTATACTTTTCATGTTCCCAGCATCTTGGTGGAGGCTGTATGGAGGTGCAGTACCAGATTTGCAAAGGATGGCAATTAGAATTCTCTCACTAACTTCAAGTTCTAGTGGCTGCGAAAGAAATTGGAGCACATTTGAAGCAGTTAGTATATTAATTTACCTACATTGCAATCTGTTCTTGTGCTCTAGTAGTTCCTAACAATTTACCACTTTGCAATCTGATTTGTAGATCAATACCAAGAAAAGGAATAGGCTAACAACAGAGAGAATGGACATGTTATCCAACATTCAGTTCAACAACAGAATGTTGAACAAGAAGGAGAAAATTAGCCGTAAGAAGACATATGAAGTCCTCCTAGCTGCTGATGCATCTGAAGCTCAAGGTTTCCTCTTTGAGGGAGGAGATGCACACGCCTTGATGGTGTTTAATGATCCAGATGATGGCGTAATTCCCGGTACAAACATACCATGGAGTGTTGTTGGAGAAGCTGTTGGAGCTGATGAACAACTTCAGCCTCGTAGGAGTGCAAGGTGGACTAGTAGAGAGCTAAATGAAGAAGAGTGGGAGTCTGCACAGGAAGATTGTGAGGAGGATGATATTGCATATGAGGACAGTGAAGAGGATGAAATCAGGGAAGTGGGTGGCTTTGTGTGAGCAGTGAGCCGAGGAAATGGCATGGTGTCATCATGCATCAGTGCTATGGATTATCTTTATTTTGCTGGACTGTAATGAACTTATTTATGCATTTCGTGTGTTAGTATTTGTCATTGAAACTCGGTTAGAACCTAGGGAGCAAGGATATCTCTAAATTTGTGCTCCTGTTATGTAATATTGGTACTACTTGGCTATTTGGTTCTATTGCTATGGTTTGTTGTGTGTTGGCCTCCGATTGGTTTGTTTTTTGCTGCTCTGTAGGTTCAGTGCAGTGAAAACAATTGCAATTTGCAAATTCAAGTCCTAAACTAACCATAGTTTTATTGATTTGCAGGAAGCATCCAAGTGGCAGTTCAGCACTTCGGCTTCAGAAGAAGAAGAGAACCATGTAAGCTGTCTTTGCTCCACTTTTATGTCATGCTACTGCTAGTTTTGTGAACTTAAAATCCTAATTTATGCGAGATTTTGGTTCCTCCGTTGACTAAGTCAATAACGCTTAAGCGGCGCTTAAGTACGCATAGATAGCTTAAGCTCGTCCTGGGAGCCCAGCGCACCGCATACGCTTAACGCTTTCCTGAACCAGGGCTAAACATATGTGTGTTCCTAAAAGTGGTTATGAAGTTTATGTTGAACCTGTTAAACAATCTATTGTTGTTCCTAAAGTTATTAAACAGGCTGAACCGGTGTCATCTGTAACCATTGAGGAGTATGTCGAACCGCCTCCATATCCAAGCAAAATTAAGGAGAACCTGCTTATTGTTGTTACTAACAAAAGTAATAGAAGATGTTCTCAGCCTTATGAACAGGTGGAAGTCAACACTCAAATTTCTGTCATCAAGCAACTTAATGAAGAAGACCCTGTTGATGTTTATTTATGTGAAGATGCTACTAAAGTCATCAAAGGTAATTCGGCCAAGGTAGGGAAACCTGTTATATCATGCTTTATTGGTACTTCAAGTTATCATGGTCTATGTGATATTGGAGCAAGTATTAGTGTCATTCCATACTCTCTTTATCTTGAAATCAAGCCTGATATTGATCCTATTGTTATGGAAGAGACAGGTATGACAATTCAACTTGCTAATAAAGATTATATTAGTCCATTTGGAATCGTTAGAGATGTTGAAGTATTGGTTGGCAAAATAAAATATCCCGCTGATTTTTATTGTGCTTGGTTGTCCTCAAGATTCATTTTGTCCAATAATTTTTGGTAGACCTTTCTTACATACTGTTGGCGCTAAAATTAATTTGCTTAAAGAGAAAGTGTTTATTAAATGTGCTGGTGAGAAACTTGAATTCAACTTTTCTAAATTTACTGATAAACATGTTGTTAAAGAGCCAGTTTCTGAAGATTTAATTGAAACTCTTGCTCATATGGTTGTAGCTTCAACAGATGTTGTAGAACGTTATATGCTTAATCAAGATGAACCATTTAACGATGAGGAAAAAGAGGCTTTAGAACAAATATTATGGCAACAACCACCACAGTTACAGCTGCATATCCCACCTGATAATGTAGGAGTGCTACCACCACCTAAAGGGGATCCTAGTTTTGAATTAAAACCTTTGCCTGAAAATCTGAAATATGCATATTTGGATGAGAAGAGCATATATCATGTCATTATTAGTGCTAACCTTTCAGCTGAAGAAGAAGAGAAACTACTTGATGTGCTAAAAGCTCATCGACTAGCCATTGGATACTCTCTTGATGATCTTAAAGATATAAGCCCAGCTCTATGTATGCATAAAATTAATTTAGAGGAAGATGCAAAACCTGTTGTTGATTATCAACGCCGTCTCCATCCAAAAATGAAAGAAGTGGTAAGAAAAGAGGTAATAAGACTTATTGAAGCTGGTATCATTTATCCTATAGCTGATAGTAAGTGGGTTAGTCCTGTTCATTGTGTTCCTAAAAAGGGTGGAATGACTGTTGTTCCAAATGATGAAGATGAACTTGTGGCCCAACGCACTGTTGTTGGTTGTAGGATGTGCATTGATTTCAGAAAATTAAACAAAGCAACTCGAAAAGATCATTATCCATTGCCATTTATTGATCAAATGTTAGAAAGGTTATCTAAACATTCTCACTTTTGTTATCTAGATGGTTATTCAGGTTTCTCACAAATTCCTGTCCATAAGGATGATCAAGAAAAGACCACTTTTACTTGCCCATATGGTACATTTGCGTGATTATGAAACACAAGACGAGACATTTCCTACTACGGCTCTCCCACCCCTCCCACCCCACTCGGGCGACTACCATGGCGAGAAGATCTCTTCCTAGATCTAGCCGGGATTTGACTCCCGGATCAAGGTATGGAACCCCAAGATCCCTTCTCCGACCCTGCATCCATCGCTCATCGTCTGGATTTCTCCCCTGGTCACGCATTTCGGGCGAAAGTCCGGGACCACTTCGCAACTCCCGTCAACCCAATCTCATCATCCCATGGTTTTTCCTTGATCGTGTCCTTTGGCCGTGCTTGTTTCGATCTCAATCCGCTCAATGTTGGCCTATCCCTGTCGGCCTGTTTGGGTGCTGCTTACAATGAATTAAGAGTAATTCAGATCAAGGATCGTGTGTTCATGTTCGATGTTTGTTCTAAAGCAGTCGGTTTTCTGATTCTGAAATTAAGATCACATAGATGCAATGCATTTGTTTGTTACTTTGATCTATGGGGATCGGGTGGACCTAACTGGCAAAGAGAAGAATTACTGTGGTACAAAGAACAGGAAAAGGAATGGACCACTGTCCATCGGAGACATAAACAAGCTCCTGTTAGTACTCATTTTGCAAGTCCTAGGATACGTCCCACCACATCTTATCTCCAAGCTGCATCACATCAAGTTCATCGCCATCTCACGGGTGCGAATGCAATTCCACTTGCTGGACATGATACAAGAACTGCACAGGGATCTGATCCCAGATCGGAGGAACACGATCCACAGATCACGCCACCGGAAATAGCGGTTCCAGAGGCCAGTTTTCTAATTTCAAATTTGAGAAAAAACCAGAATATCCTGGAGCAAATTTCTGTTGCCAAGCGTACACATCCTCTCAGGAAGGAATATCGGCCGGTCACATGCGATCGTTGCCTAGGATTGGGCCATCGCAAAATGGCATGTACGAATCAAATCAGGTGCAGATATTGTCGCCATTATGGACATAAGATGGTTTCCTGTTTCCACAACCCTAACAAGAAATTTTTTGTTTGGAAACCAATCCAGAAAATCACGGAGTCTTCTGCAGCAAGTAATCGTCAGGCTACTCCTTCGCCCTTTATAAACAGCGTATCGCATGTTTCTGAAACACCTCTTGATCGATCTCCACAAACTCCAACCTCTCACACCATGGCGAACTACCCGTGCGATGTCCTCCCGCATGTGCCCGCGGGGATGACGACGTTACCACCTGGTCCGCTGCGAACCCAGCGCGGCTACGTGGTTCTCGGTGGCCCTTCACCACGCATCTGCGACGACTGGGCTATCGCAACTCTCACCCCTGAGATCGCACCTGGTGATTTCAATCTCGCCATCGACACCATCGTGGGACATCTGCAGCAGCTTGGTCTCGAGGTTAGATCCACATCTCGTTGTGCAATGGGATCGGCACTGGTTCGGTTTGTTACTGTCACAGATAGAGATGCTGCCATTGAGCTTAGTCCTATGCATATCGGTGAAACAGTACTTAGGTTTGTTGCACAAGATCAGGGGATAAACCGTAGAGCCACTTTACTCACACATGATGTTTGGATTATGTTATTAAACCTGCCACAAGAATTCTGGGATTTTGAGAGTATTGTAAAAGCTTTTGTACCGTATGGGCGTTGCTTAGTTTGGAACGAAGATCAGACAAACCGTGCTAGAGTACTGGTCAAGATTAGAGCATACAATGTTGACACTTTACCTATGAGCTTAGTGGTGCTGAAAAATCTGACAGAGGATGGCAATACGGATTCATGGACATGCCCATTAGTGATTCTCTCTCGTAGGATGATGGGTGGCTATGCTGGTGACGAGGATCCACTGCCACCTCACGGTGGTAACCCACATCCACTGCCAGGACCCTTTCAGGGTGGCTTTTGGCATGAACAAGCTATGCAACAAGATGATGCAGAGATGCAACAAGAGGCACCTGTCAATGCTGCACCCAATCATGCTGCACCTGCCGCAGTAGTGGATGAACCTGTTATCCAGAATCAACTGCCAGCAACACCACCTTTACAGCCTGAAGCACATAATGAACCGGCAGAGGAAGACCCAATAAACACTTTCAAGAAACTCATTGCAGCTCTGGTGATCAATGCTGGCGAAATTATTCCGCAGCTTGGATCTGGGCATATCACAGGGGCCAGGTGTAACATCACTGAAAGTACATGCACTGTAGGAACTATAAGAACATGCACACTGCAAATCAGTACAAGGTGCCCCAATGCCATTCAGCCGTAGCCACAAAACACAGAGGGTAGCTCATCAGTGCAGATCACAGAAATTAGTAGTGATGATGATAAGGTGACTCAGATACCTGTCCTCCCACAGACAGGGCGACGTGGTAAAAGGCAGAAAAAGGAACCGTTGAAGAATGTTCAGACAGTCAGATGCAGCGACAGAATTGCAAGTCTGGCGTTAGGTTTCAAGGACCAGAAAAGTGCAAGGGAAGCAGGAGAGTGTTCTCATGATGCAGGTAACCTGGAAGCCCGTTTTGAAGCAGCTGTGCTTGATGAAAATGAAGAACCACCACCGCACCTGCCCGTGGAAACACTTCAGGTTATTGGAGCAACTCACTGCAAGATGCCACCTACGGTGTTATCTGAAGCGGCTCTCAACAACATCAGTTCCGATGATAGCGACTGATTTCAGTGCTAAAACGACCATGGACAGGGTCTACTGCTGTATAGTTATCCCTAGGTTAAGTTTTATCAAAAGAGCGTGTGATCTCTCATCTTTTCCTCTTTATCAGTGTGTCAATCATCGATTCTCTCCATGTAATAGTGATACCTTTATTATCAGCTTGAGTTAATCTGAACACTTCCTACCTATTTACCTGCTACTTCCATCATGCATCTGTATCTATTGATCAAATCAAATCACGTGCATATGTTATATTCAGTTGCTGCCATGACTGCGTTAATATGAGCTCAGTACCTGTGCTCTGCTTTACCTCATACACAATAGTTTCCCAATGAATAGAGACTGGATATTTTTTAATTGGAATACTAGAGGTATTAATTCACAAGAGAGATGTGATGATTTAGCAAATAAAGTGAGTCAAAGCAATTGCAATGTGCTCTGCTTACAGGAAATAAAGAGAGAACATTTTGACTCCAATTACATTAGGAAATTCTGTCCACGTAGACTAAACCAATTTGCTTTTCAACCCTCGATTGGTAGCTCTAGAGGACTAATCACCATCTGGAATGGGCACCATTTTACTGGTTCAGTGGTTAGTCAGGATAAATTTGAAATCACTGTCAGGTTGGATGCAATTACAGTGCCAGAGTAATTCATGTGACAAACATCTATGCACCTTGCACCAATGAGGGCAGGCAGGAATTTGTGGACTGGTTCCAACAACTTGATACTTCACAGTATGAACACTGGATCATTATGGGTGATTTCAACATGATCAGAAGCAATGAAGACAGAAATAGAAGTGGGGGCAATATCAGTAGCATGTTGCTTTTTAATACAATTATCCAGATACATGACCTAGAAGAAATACCTCTAAAAGGCAGATCGTACACCTGGAGTAATATGCAGAGTGTACCACTTCTGGAAAAGCTTGACTGGATATTTACATCTCACGCATGGACTACGGTGTTCCCAAATACTATGGCAACACCTTTAGCAAGGCTGGGCTCGGATCACACACCAATCATCATTCAAATATCATCAAACATCCCCAAAGCTCGGATATTCAGATTTGAGGAGTATTGGCTTGAATTTGCTGATTTCAAAGAAACAGTGGAGAAAAATTGGCAGCATATGGGGGTATACAAAAACCCAGCTCAAGATATTACAGCAAGATTTAAGTCACTCCGATATGGTGTTAAAAAATGGAGTAAAACACTATCTAATCTCTCTCTGATCATTGACAATTGCAATTATGTGCTAGCCATGATGGATGGATTGGAAGAACAAAGAACACTGTCCACTCCTGAAAAGAATTTTACTGCTGCACTTAAGGTACATCTATACAAGTTGCTGGAAGCCAAGAGACTATACTGGAGAAAAAGAGCAAATATTAGGTGGGCCAAACTGGGAGATGAAAACACAATTTTTTTCCATGCAATAGCCACCAGAAATTACAGGAGTAATAAAATTGCAGTGCTTATGGATGAAAATGGTAATGCAGTAACTGAACATGAACAGAAAGCAGCTTTACTATGGAATGCTTTCAATAATAGGCTGGGAAAAACTGAGAACTCTGTTATGGAATATGATCTAAGCACTCTGATCACTCCACAAGACCTCAGTAATATGGAAGCACCATTCAGCAAAGAAGAAATTGACGATATCATCAAACACATGCCATTGGACAAGTCACCTGGACCGGATGGGTTTAATGGTCTATTCATGAAAAAATTCTGGTATCATATTAAAGAGCAGTTCTATGGATTATGTAACAGTTTTTACTCCGGAAATCTAGATCTGACAAGCATAAACTCAGCATATATTACACTGATACCCAAAATTCAGAACCCAGAAACCCTGCTGATTTTAGGCCCATATCATTGGTTAGTATGAGCCTGAAAATTATCACAAAATTGTTAGCAAATAGAGTGCAGAAGCTGATTATACCATTACTGCACCAGAATCAATACGGTTTCATTAAAACAAAATCGATTCATGACTGTATCTCTTGGGCATTCGAATATATACATCTCTGTCATCAGTCCAAGAAGGAAATTGTGATCATCAAGATAGATTTCGAAAAGGCATTCGACATGATAGAGCACAGTGCTATACTTGATATGCTCAAACACCTAGGGTTTGGTACAAAATATCTGGGATGGATCCAAAATATTCTGCAAACTGCAACCACATCGGTTATTCTGAATGGGGTTCCAGGTAAAACAATCAAATGCAGAAGATGAGTGAGACAAGGTGATCCATTATCCCCCTACTGTTTGTATCAACTGCTGAATTACTACAAATAGCTATTAATGATGCTTGGCAACATGGTATGATCAACCTTCCCTTGGATAATCACTATGGGCAGAAATATCCTATACTTCAGTACACAAATTGGTAATTTAAAAGCAATATTGCAGTCGTTCTCCAACTCCACCGGGCTCAAGATCAACTATCACAAAACATCAATGGTCCCAATAAATACACCAGCTGAGAAAACTGAGGAATTGGCACAACTGCTTGGATGTAAAATTGAGGCAATGCCATTTACTTACCTGGGGCTCCCAATGGGCACAACTAGACCCAGGGTAGAAGATCTAATGCCAACGATTTGTAAATTGGATAAAAGGCTTTCGGGTATCTCAAACTTACTATCATATTGCTCTAGACTGGTAGTGATTAAATCCATCATTGCAGCTATGCCAAATCATATCATATGTGCACTAAAGGTACATTATACACACACAGATCATATGGAAAAATCAATGAGGATATTTCTATGGCATGGGAAAGATATTGAAAGAAAAGGCAGCTGCTTGATAAAATGGGACAAGGTATGTCGCCCGAAAAATGCTGGGGGTTTGGGAGTTCTGAAGCTCAGAGACCATAACAAAGCACTTCTGATGAAAAACCTATACAAGTTTTATAATCAGCATGATATCCCCTGGGTAAATCTATTGTGGAAGGCACACTATGATAATAATACTATACCAATCACCAATGGTAGGAAAGGATCGTTCTGGTGGAGGAACTGTCTCTCTTTCTTAGAGGATTTCAGGACCATTACCACATGTGTTCCTGCTGATGGAGCAACAGCTTACCTTTGGTACGATAAATGGACAGAGACTTCATTGGCTATCAAATTCCCTGAACTGTACTCTTTTGCTAAGGACAAATTGATCACGGTAAAGAAGGCAAAAATAATGATCACTGACAGACTACAAGATATGTTCTTCCTGCCATTGTCTATGGTTGCATACAATCAGTGCAATGAATTGATCCAAATGCTTGCTGACATACAAAGTGACAGAGATAGGGATTTATGGAAATTTCAGTGGAACAGCCCAGTTTACTCAACCAGGAAAGTTTACTTAGAACTCAACAAATATCCTGAAGCACATGTGATATTCAAGTGGATTTGGAAATCACCTTGCCTCCCAAAGCATAAGTTCTTTTTCTGGTTAATGATACAAGACCGAGTGAACACCAGGGATTTACTCACTAGAAAAAATTTCCATGTGGAATCTAAATCATGTGTATTATGTGATGCGTCTGTGCTAGAGACGATGCCCCACCTATTTTTCTCATGCGCTTTCAGTGTGGAATTCTGGGAGAAACTTGGAGAAACCTGGGATATGTACTTACAACTCAATGCAATGATCATGGAAGCCAAAAACAGATCGACTAACAATTTCTTCAAGATTGCAATGATGGCTGGTTGCTGGAGTTTATGGAACCATAGAAACAAAATTATTTTTGATAATGAGCAGAGGAGCATGAATACCTGCTATAACTTCTTCAAATCAGCTATCGAAGACATCAGACACAGGGTTAAACCCAGTCTGAAAGAAGGCATGCAGACATGGATAGATAGTTTGTAATTTTCTTATATGAACTTCGGATTGTTTGTAAATATTTACATTTGATAATTAAATGAAAATTTGACGCTGTGGGGGCCTTCCCCACAGTTTTGAGCATCATATGGTACATTTGCTTATAGGAGAATGCCATTCGGTTTGTGCAATGCCCTGCTACTTTTCAAAGATGCATGAATGCTATATTTGCTGATTATATTGAAAAGATAATGGAAGTTTTATGGATGATTTTTCTGTGTATGGTACTTCCTTCGATAATTGCTTGTTCAACCTTAACAAAGTTTTGCAGCGTTGTGAAGACCAACACTTAGTTCTTAATTGGGAGAAGTGTCACTTCATGGTTACTGAAGGTATTGTCTTGGGCATAAGATTTCTGGAAAAGGAATAGAAGTTGATCCAGCAAAGATAGAAGCTATTGAAAAGCTACCATACCCAAGGACATCAAAGGTATAAGAAGTTTTCTTGGGCATGCAGGTTTTTACCGTAGGTTTATTAAAGATTTCTCCAAAATATCAAAACCTCTAACCAATCTTTTGCAAAAGGATGTTCCTTTCTCTTTTAATGATGATTGCATTGAGTCCTTTAATATTTTGAAGAATGCTTTAATAAGTGCTCCTATTATTCAACCTCCTGATTGGAAATTGCCTTTTGAAATTATGTGTGATGCTAGTGATTATGCAGTTGGGGCTGTTTTGGGCCAACGTGTTGATAAGAAACTGAATGTTATTATTATGCTAGTAGAACACTTGATGCTGCTCAAAGAAATTATGCTACAACTGAGAAAGAATTTTTAGCAGTACTATTTGCTTGTGACAAGTTTAGACCTTATTACTGATTCAAAAGTCACATTGCATACTGATCATTCTGCTATTAAATACTTGATGCATAAGAAAGATGCTAAGCCTAGATTAATAAGATGGGTACTTTTATTGCAAGAATTTGATTTACACATTGTTGATAGGAAAGGGGAAGATAATCAAGTAGCTGATCATCTCTCTAGAATGGAAAATATACCTGATGATCCTATTCCTATTAATGATAGCTTTGTTAATGAACAACTTGCAATATTAATGTTTCTAGTGCTAAAGTTGCATCTCCATGGTTTGCCAATTATGCAAATTTTATTGTTGGTAAAGTTTTACCTCCACACTTCACTTATCAACAAAGAAAGAAATTCTTTATGATCTTAGACATTATTTTTGGGATGATCCTTTCCTTTATAAGAAAAGTGTGGATGGTATTATTAGACGTTGTGTACCTGAGCATGAACAACAGGCTATTATAAGAGATTGTCATGATAGTCCCTATGGAGGGCATCATGCAGGAGATCGCACAGGAGCAAAGGTATTACAATCTGGTTTTATTGGCCTACTTTATTTAAGGATTGTGCTGAATATGTTAAATCTTGTGATAAATGTCAAAGAGTAGGAAATATTGGTAGGAGAAATGAAATGCCTATGAATTATTCTTTGCCACTTGAGCCATTTGATGTGTGGGGTTTTGACTTTATGGGACCTTTCCCAGAATCAAAGACAAAGCATACTCACATTTTGGTTGCAGTTGACTATGTTACAAAGTGGGTGGAAGCAATTCCAACCAAAAGTGCAGATCATGCCACAGCAATGAAGATGCTCAAGGACATCATTTTCCCCAGGTTTGGTGTTCCTAGGTTTTTAATTACTGATGGTGGTTCTCATTTCTTGCATGGTGTTCTTAGAAAAACTTTGGCAAAATATGATGTTAACCATAGAATTGCATCTCCTTATCATCCTCAAACAAGTGGACAAGTTGAATTAAGTAATAGGGAAATTAAACTCATTTTGGAAAAGACAGTTAATAAGTCTAGGTCTGATTGGCCAACTAAAATTAATGATGCATTATGGGCTTATAGAACTGCTTTTAAAAATCCTATGGGAATGTCTCCTTATAAAATGGTTTATGGAAAAGCTTGTCATTTACCTGTTGAGTTAGAACATAATGCTAGAATTGAACTTTGATTTTAAAACTGCAGGAGAGAAGAGAATTCTTGATTTAAACCTACTAGATGAATGGAGAAATGAAGCTTATGAAAATGCTAAAATGTTTAAAGAAAAAGTTAAAATTTGGCATGACAAGAAAATTAAGAAGAAGGAATTCAAAGTAGGTGATCAAGTTTTGTATACAACTCTCGTTTAAGTTTTCTGCAGGGAAGTTGCGTTCAAAGTGGCAGGGACCATTAGTGATACAGGAGGTGTACCGTTCAGGAGCTATCCGTCTTCACGGTGACATGAAAGGTAAACCTCATGTAGTCAATGGACAACGCCTTAAACCTTATATTGCAGGAAAGAGCTTCATCGGAATGGTGGAAGATTGAATTTACAAACACCGGAGGAGGTAATTGAGAGAAACCGTGCAGTTCCAGAAACCCTAAATCAATAGAAGGTAACTTTATGTTGGAAAGTTTCTCGGAATTGCATAATATTTTACGGAAGTCATTTTTATGGAAATTAACGTGTGGGACAAGAAAACTGGACGAAGCGGAGACCCGAGGAAGGAAAGAGGGGGTCCCACGCGGCCAGTACAGGGCCGTGTGGGCCCACTCCTTTTCCCCTCGGAGTCCCTTTTCGCCCGTTTTCGATCCCGACGCTTCGTCTTGACCTAAAAACCCTCAATATATACCCCTCTCTGTCGATCTAATCTCGCACCGAGAGTTTCGAGCGATTCTTTCTTTTGTTGTTTCTGCCTGTCAGGTTTTTAGCCATGTCTTCGGGAGACTCTTACCAATGCTCCTCCATGGACGACGATGATGATGAACTCGAGGGTCTCAGCCCCACGTCCATATGGAGGAGGAAAGGAAGAGGAAGGACTACTCCGATGATGAAGACTACAAGCTTGACGAGGAGAGATGGAGAAGCAAGAAGCTGAAGAAGGAGAGTACAAGCCCTCCGTCGACATCGCACCCTGGCGACAGCACCTGCTTCACCCATTGCTGTTGCCGTGTGAGGGTGAACCACTCTCTTGGAAACAAGAGGCAGACGGCGCGCATGCACCGGAGGGAAGGTTCCCAGGCACGCACTTGCAAGCAAAAACGTGGTTTCTACTCTTATTGACAGGGAATTTCGGCGTGCCACCCAAGAGAACTATCCTGGTGAATGGGATCGCAAGATCCCCAACAAGAAAGTACCAAGCCCGGAGTGGAAGCCTTGCAAGGAGACGGTGGAGAAGAATCTCATGCAAAAACTGGGAGAAGCCGCAAGCAAATTTGAACAAGCCTACAACCTTATGATGAGCATTATTGGAGATCTTGAAGAAAATTACTATGAAGGCAACAAGAAAGAAGAGAGGAAGTTCTAAACGTCAAGCTTGGGGGAGTTCCACCTAGTCTTTATCTTTACTAGTTTATCATATCTATCTAGTCATGGTGGTTTTGCTTTTATCGTTTAGTTATCAATATCTCTTAGGCGTGTGTGAGCTCATGGAGCATTATCATGTATCTCTATCTTATGGTTTATCAATGAATATTAAAGTATGGTGTCATCCATAATTCTCTTGTTTGGAGATTGATGGGTAACACTCATGCAAATGAGCGTGGCATATTTAGAGTTTCAGTCACATCTTGCCTTGAAATTAATTAACTTGAGTGTGTTGGACAATTGTAGAATTATCTCATTATAAAATAAGTAAAAGTCAATATGACTTGGAATTAATAGTTTGAAGTTGAGATATAGTCTTGTAGGATAAAAAGTTGAGAAGGTATAATGAAAAGGATATAAAACACTCTTGTTAGACTCTAGTATCTTTTGAGCAAATTAATGATCATGGATATTTCAATACTTATGCTCTTGAATGTGAATGAAAGGAAGGCACCTGAAGTTTCAGTTAGCCATGGAAAGTGTAAGATAAAGGTGGTATAGCATAGGAACTTGATTGAGATATCCATGACTAAAGTTTGCACTAGTTACTAGAGAAGCAAGGTTGATAACAATTTTTATATCTATCTATCTTTTCATTTGTCTTCTTTGAACTTGTTATCCAATGAGAGTTTATCTTGTCTTTAAATTTCAGTAAAGTATAAAAGATTATAATGCTTGCCATAAAGAGCAAAAGCATGTGAAAAACTATATGATTCGATTGTCCAACATACAATGGTTATTTGCTTTCAAAAGTAAGGGGTGATTGCTAGAGCTTCTACTTATGTTGCCCTCATGTGCATGAGTTTTGTTCATTAATCTTATCTTGCAATTGAATATGATGATGATACAATGCTCGTATTTATTTATCAACCATAAGTCCATTGATGCATGTAATGATCTATGTCCTTACTTACTCGAGGACGAGTAAAGGTTTAAGCTTGGGGGAGTTGATACGTGCATTTTATATCATCATTTATGCAACTTTAGTAGCATATTAGAATGTTATTTGCATGTTATATCATTGTTTTTACATGTTTTAGATGATTTAGGGGACTTTCATACAAAGTCCCTATTTTTGGTATTTAATTTCTGGGAGGCAGAAAACCCCTTTTCTTGTTTTTATTGTTTCAAGAACCCAAATAATAAAAGGAAAAATACCACGGAGTTTTTCATCGGAAGGAAGGCAATGGAAAGAAGACCGAAGAGAGGAGAGCCACGAGGGCCAAAAGAGGGGGGCCACGCGGCCCATGTACCTGGCCGCGTGGGGCCCACCAAAATGGCCTCGGGCACCTCCTCGCCTGGGGCTTTTTAGCAGCCTTCGTCTCGCCCGAAAACCTACGCCCTAATTTTCCAAGTCCATCCGAGGCCGCGGCGGCGAAACTCCTGATTCCCTCCGAGGGGGATCAGATCCTGCTGCTCCGGAGCTCCGGAGAGGGGGAAATCATCGTCATCGTCATCACCTCTCCTCCTTGGCGTGGGAGGAGGCCTCTACATCATCATCCCCATCAAGACCAGCACCATCTCCATCATCATCACCGTGATCCACTCCGTTCCCCTCGTAGTTTGAGAGTTGCTATACCCTAGATACTTGTCTTGTGCTACTATTCATGTTTGTGATTGAGTACTTGTCATTATTTGTGGTGAAGTTATATTTTCAGATTGTGTTGTACCACTTATGCCACTGAATATCATCATGTTTGCACGTTGTGAGTAGTTCCCGTATGTTCCTGAGGGCATAGGATGAATTGGCAATGATTTATATATAACATGTGTTGGTATTTTGTCAAGAGTTTATATTTTATGTGATTCTATGATGGTGTTGTGCGAACGTCGAGTGCACAACACTTCACCTATATGGGCTCATAGGAGAACATCGTAGTATAATGAATTGAGGAAGACTTGGGAGGACAAGTAAACCTGAGACCGAGTCATGAAGTTATATTATGAGGGTATTAGTATCGGGGACCTTAGAGTGTAATGCTATGGTGGGACATTATGTCATAATAATTCTTGTGCAGTCATTTACTTGGCCACATGATCCATCATAAGGGGCTGTAGTCTATTTATTTAGCTATACCGAATTATGGCTCCGTCCAAAGAAGATTAAAACTTGACAAGATATGCAACGTTTTGTTCAATAAATCTCTATGCCTAGCAATATCCATGCCGCCCTCGGGAACGTTTTCCACATATAAGTTACACATCACTTGAGCTTGTCCTCTTGCCACATAAGAGGATTGGGCTTTCTCTCATTGAGAGCTTTCACTTGCTACTATTAATTTCCTGCATTGCAACTATACAACCAAAAATACCAAAAACACTTGCATCTTTTATTGTTTTATTTATCAATCTTGCTAACCAATACCTTCAGCTCCTCGTGGGTTCGACAACCTTTTCTAATTGAAAGGTACTACAATTGATCTCCTGCACTTGGGAGTCATCGGTACCAAGTGGAGTACCTTGCTTCATTGGTGTCTTAGGAGAAGAAGGTGTTGCAATGTTTGCTTCAACCTTTGATTCTTTTGCTACAATTTAATACACACTGTTATCAAGGAATATGCCAAAAACATTTGGAAGCAATCAAACTCACAAAAAAAATTACCTTGGAGGAGGCGTAGCATCTCGGTCAACATCAATTTCTATCTTCGGCTCTTTTCATGTCTTTTTTAGATTGTCTAAATCTCCACACCTTTTGCATTTATGTCTTCTGCTCCACCCTCAGCACATTTTGTATCCTCGTACTTCTTGGACGTCCAACACTCTTGGTAAGTTTAGGAGGAACCATATCAAACCTAGGATTTACCTTAGGCTATTGCAATCTGCTCCTAATTGGCATGAGAACTCCCTTGTATGCCGCTTTGAATCTCGCCACTGAGAAGCACTCGTCAACATATTCCTCTAGCTTGGCTTGTTTGGAGAATATGAACCGAAGAGCATGTGTGCATGGCTTACCACAAATCTGTCATCTTCGTCAAGAACACTCCTTTTATCTAAGTTAACGGTGCGTCTCCATCCATTTCCTGTAATCCCCTTGCTTTTCAGATTCAACTTCTTTTATCACACTAGGTAGTAGGTAGTACGTTACCTAGCAGTTTTCTAAACTATAATTGATCCTTTGCACGAGCTCTCCCTTTCCAAACATCAATGTACTTAAGCTTGATATCATACTTCCTTTGCAACTGATCTCTAAGCTGTTTTGCACTCACAGTGGCATCCTCTTGAGGTCCAGCCTTCCCTTTATCCGCAAGCCAATCTCTATTTGCCATTCCCTTGCTGCAATTAGCACTCCCACAAGTACGGTCAAAGGGAAGCTTTTTTACCTACAATAACAACAATAAAATGAAACAAATCAGCAAAATGTGTGAAAAGTACTAAGCAAAGTAGCAAACAAAAGTACTAATTATACCATGAAAGTGTTGGTGTTCATTAACTTGGAGACATGTATCCTCCATGGACAATTCTTGTCTTTGCATTTAGCCCTATATCTTGTAGGTTCACTATACTCCGTCTCAAAGGATGGTGCACGGACCGGTTGATCATCCTCCTTCTCGGCCATGCCATGAGCTAATTCTTATTCTTGCAATGATGGATACTAGACATGGGATGCTAACATGGGTGGAAATATTGCTTTGTTTTCTTGGGTACAAATGTACAGGTCGAGGTCGCACGGAAGGGGCACAAGCACGTCCTGGTCCGGTCGATGTCGACATTGCAGGGGAGGCCGACGGTCGGGCGGAGGAGCTCGCCGTGCGGGGGCTGGAACGCGGTCTGTAGGGGCGGAGGGCTGAGGACGGAGGGCGGCGTAGGAGCTGCTTGCTCGCGCCGCCATGCCTCTGCCCACGTGCGGGAGAGATTGTGAGAGGAGAGATGGAGATAAGTTTACTGGGGTAAATTTGGAATAGTGAAACAACTGACAAATTACTAACAGATTGACTCACGGAATGACTTTGACATCTAACGACAATGCTATTTTGGAATGAAAGATTGAGTAAGGAGTGTTATCTTGTCAAGTTGATTTTCACTAGTGGTATTTTGACAACTTTGGTTTTCATTAGTGGTATTTTGGCTATTCTCTCTTCCAAAATTGACTCTCAAATCATACAAAGGAGAAATAGATTCCCCGATCAAGTCCATGAAGATGGACAATGCTGGATAATTTACATAAAAACGTTTCATGATTATTGGATAGCAATAGGAATTCTAGTCTACAAGAAATGGACTTGTCGATGCATTGATTAAATTCATTTTGAAACCACTAATTGGCTATCTAGAAATACTCACATGACCTATAACCGGAATGGTGGAATTACGAACATTGAGTTTGGCACCTCCAACTATTGAATCCTACGTCCGCCTTTGGTATGCAAATAACACCACCCACATTGATAATAAAAGAGTTGTTGCACTTATTTTTGTGTGTCAATCTATCCCACACGTGTACGACTATTTCAACTACTCCCTCCGGTCCAGAAAATCTATCGCAAGTTAGTCGCCCCCTCCCTCTCCCCCTCTCGCCCCCGCGCGGCGGCAGGGGGAAACCCTAGCCGCCGCCTAGTCCCCCGCCGCCCCTCCCTCCTTCCTCCCCCGCCGCCACCGTGGGTGCGGCCAGGCTAAGCCTCGGCGCTCCCGGTGGCGGCGGGGGGGGGGGGGATCTCCTTCGTCCTCGTGCGAGATGGGGCCGGCGCGGGTTGGCTCCTCCGAGCTCGGGCATGGCGCTGCGCTGGGCGTCATGGCGTCGTCGTGGTTCCCTGCGACGGCGTGGCAGACAGCGAGGGCCCCGGCCCCTCATGCGCACATCGGCGACTCCGGCGGCGCGGCCCTTCTGGTCGGGCACGGAGTGGATCTCGGGCGGCGATGGATCTCGGCTGGCTGCTCACCTCCTGGTGGGTGCTACTCTCGACATACAGCCGCCTCTCGGAGAAGATCTGAAGGTGAAGATGACGGCCGGTGAGAGCCGGGCTCCGATGCGGTCGGGGCCGACGATGGCGGCGTCCGTGGGCGTCGTTACCTTGTTGAAGGTGTCGTCGCGGTGATTCTTCTGCCTTCAGTCAGGATGTTCCGGGGGAAACCCTAGATCTGGTTATATCAGATCGGACGACGGCGTCACTTTTTGTGTCGTTCTCCCTGTTGAGGGCGTCGTTTTGGAACATGTGTTGCCTGGAGGGCCTACTGGTGGAGCGGCGTGCTGTTCTCCGCGTCGACGATGGTGGCTCGGCAGCATGGTGCAGTGGAGTCTCGGAGTGGATGCGTGCGAATGGACGAGGGCAGGGCGGCGGTGCTGTCTGGCTTCATGGTGATGTCGACGGCTGGACTTGCAGTCTGCGTTGATCTTGTCCTGAAGAAGGGTTCGTGGAAGACGGCGGGAGCGACTGCTGTAGCGCGCGCATGCGGTGCGCGTGCAGTGTTTGCTGGACCGGTGTTCCGGTTTTGGATGATGTGTGTGGGTGGGAGGTCAAGGCAAGCGGCTTTGATCTTTGTCACCCCCATCATAGTGGTAGCGTTTCTGGACGGACTTCAGTTTGATCGATGTTGTACTTTGTAAGACTTTGTTGAATAATTACGGATGACTGTGTGCATCATTTTGATGCAGAGGCCGGGACCCGCACCCCCTTATCTATAAAAAAAAGTACAGCTATGCGATCGTACTAGACATGTCCATTTTCAACGACAGTTTTAGGATGAGAGGGAGTAACTATGATCTAGCTCCATGATTTTGAACCAGATTATACTAGGAAAACGATATCGTTACCTACATCGTGTTTCTAGTGGAAATATATCTCAGTTTGAACTCTTGAGCTACTGAGTATATGATATCCAGACAGTACAGATTGATGGAATTCTATGCCATACTAAACAAATAAAAGGGCCCAAAAGAAAATGAACAATGATCTCACTGGCTCTGCTCATCCAGTGTTGCGATTGCTAATCACAAGTGCATTAGACCATCCACTATGTGCATGCAAAGCGATTCCTAACGTTCTCTCTCCTCGCTTTGGTTCGGTTCTATACATTGTAGAGCATCGGCGCATGTTACCCGACAGAAGAAGCGAACCAACAATTGGGTTCGGTTCCTAGCATGCATTTGTGGGCCAGCATGTGAGAATCGTGTGCTAGAGAGGGAAAAAGAAGTGGCAGATCCATCCATGGCTACTTGTTTATTCCTGCATGGTACCACCGTGGGTCCCACAAGCGATTCATCACATTGTAGAGTTTTCCTACCGATTCCTAACGCTGACATCTTTTTCTATGAAGCGAACCCACGTAGTGGATGGTCTTAGCCACTCACGAGTCACGGACGATCATATATAGATGGCGCCCTTCATCATCTATCTATCCCCTCAACCTTATCTTATCCTGCGCTCGCTTCCTCCTCCTACTCCTCTTCCTCCTCCCGCTCACTCCCGAAGCCAAGCCTCAAGAGCTCCCAATGGCTTCCACCGCTTTCTCCTCCGCCTTCTCCATCCTCTCGCTCCCCTCCCCCTCACCGTCCCCCTCCGCCTCGCTCCCCAGGGCCCTCCCCATGGTCAACCGCCGCCGCCGCGCCGTCGCCGTCGCCTCCACCGCCACGGAGTCCCCCAAGGTTCTTGAGCTCGGCGACGCCATTGCCGGGCTCACCCTCGAGGAGGCGCGCACCCTCGTCGACCATCTCCAGGAACGCCTCGGCGTCTCCGCCGCCTCCTTCGCGCCCGCTGCCGCCGCCGCCGCGCCCGCGGCTGCGGTGGCCGAGGAGGCCCCGGCCGAGAAGACGGAGTTCGACGTGGTCATCGAGGAGGTGCCCAGCAGCGCGCGTATCGCCACCATCAAGATTGTGCGCGCGCTCACCAGCCTGGCTCTCAAGGAGGCCAAGGACCTCATCGAGGGGCTCCCAAAGAAGCTCAAGGAGGCCGTGAGCAAGGATGAGGCTGAGGAGGCCAAGAAGCAGCTGGAGGCGGTCGGCGCCAAGGTGACCATCGCGTGAGATTAGGTATACTAGGCCCTTTTTTTCACCCTCACCTTGTAATTTTCATATCAATCTTTTGTATTCCTCTTGTAATTGCAGTGGATTGTTTTTTCGTGTTAAATTAGTTCATGTTTGTGTTTTGTACTCTGTCTGTGTCGATATTGGATATTGCAGCTCGTGGGTACTATTGGTTTCAGATAAGGTACTGTCATGCGCTCATGCCTTGTAGAGATAGTGTATTAACGGTATTAGAGTTTATCAGAAATATTTCCTTACAGAAAGAAGAATCGGAAGTATTTCATGCATGGCAATGTAGTTACTCAAGATCAATTCAGACAATAACGTCCACGGGGATTGCTGCTAGTTGTTACTTTGTTCAACATTGCTACATTGTATTCTGTTAGATTGTTCAACATTGCTACATTATGGCATTATCTCTACAGGGTCTTTCAAGACCAACTTCATGTTGGGTCAGTATGTCTACTGAGTTATACATTAAGAAAGTGAAGTGGGTGTAAAGCATACACCTGATTTTCCTATTGTTCTGGATTTTTTTTTCCGAACAATGCACCTAATTAGTTGTATTTGCACCGAGAATTCATGGCATCTCTAGACCTTCCGAACATTGATGTATAATGTCAAAAAAATGATCAGTCGAGAATTTAACATCGAAGAACATATTAGAGTTTAGTCCCTTTGTAGTCAGCTCAGTAGTGTGTAGACAAAACCAACAACTGTTTCTGCTTAAATTGTCTTTGAGATGGTACTATTTACTTATCACCCAATGCCCAAGATGGGCATAATGTTATTAAATGTAGCAGCTTAACAAATGTGAAGTAATATATGATCCATTCTTCCGACATTGTCATCATTAAATTTTGACGCACTTTATCCAACAAAATTGTTGAGAAGGTGCAACATTCAGAGCTTGTGCACAGACTGGGGTCTCATTACCATATGCAGGTCGATGGCTATAGTTAGTTAGCTTGCTTCGAGAGTTCTTGTTCACGTACTTCTTATCTCTACTCGGTTCCCCCATTTTCTATACTTGTGCTTTATCGGATGCCTGATTTCTTAGCTCTTGTGATCCTGATTATATGATCATACTTATGTATTTGAGCTGTTCATCTGTTCGCATACTCATCAAAATCATGCCTTTGGCATGTCATACAAGCTATAGTGTTTTTTTATTACAGTAATATGTGAAACCTACAGATTAATTGAAGGATGGAAATACTTAAGAAATGTATTCGCATGAAAGATGAACAGTGTACAACTATTTCTAATTTTCCTGAAGACTTGAGCATTCATCCAATGCTTCTTCATAGTATGAATAGTAGTATTTACAGAAATAAACCTTGTAGGTTCTCATTTTGATATGATTTATCTCCTGTTTGTGCAGAGTAATGTGATTACATCATTTTTTACCTTCGACATGGCATGTGAATTTGGGTAGTTGGAGGACGTGGACTCTCCAGGTGCAGATATCTGTGTATGGAGCTAAACCTCGGAAGTTGTTTGAAAATAATGTGTTCTATTTCTAGAGTATTTTGTTTCTACCCGTTGTTTGAATCTATTGGAGCTGATGGAAGTTACTTCACCACCATTTTGTACTTCCAAGTCCCTAGTTTTGCTTTCTAAAATGTACGAGTGATGCTATTGGCACCCTTGATGTTGTACCCATCCACAAGGATCTGGTGCCTATGGAAAGAGTTCCACTTTACCTCACTTTGACATGTGTGTACTAGCAGGCATCAGCTCATGAGATAATCCCTCCCATAATATAAGATGTTTTAGGTATTGCAATATGGACTACGTACGTAGCAAAATGAGTAAATCTATATTGCAATATGGACTACGTACGTAGCAAAATGAGTAAATCTATACACTAAAATACGTTACATACATCCGTGCGTGGTTCGTATTGAAACAGCTAAAACATCTTAATATTATGGTTCTAAGGGAGTAATATTTGGCCGGAGAAAGTATACCAAACAAAGTGCATCCCAAGTCACAGTAATTTGAGTATGACGCGACGTGAGGATTGAATGTTTGCACGATAAGAAAAACAAACGCTCTATCAGAAACAAACCGCAATCGGTGCAGTAATCTCAAGCGTTCACTCTTCAGTTCACGTGTACATCTGCTACATTACAGCCTGCCTGATCACCGGCTGCTTCGAACACTGGAGCATAAACAAAACATGTCACACAAAACAATGTAACCGTGCATTTGAATCGTGTGGACAGGTTTAACAACCTAAGGAAGAACTGACTGTCTTTGGAAACAGCGAACAAACATCAGCAAGTGTCAACTTTCCAGTCAACCAAGCAGCTGGTACACATGCACAAAATTTCAACTGCTATACACGAACAACTTCTCCTAACAAGACGGCACATTTATTTCAAACTGTCCGTGTTCATCCATATGATACATGCTACACACCGGAGTTTGTGAACATTACACGCGATTTCCAACCATCAGGTAACAGAAGCATGTGTCTTTACTAGGAGCAGATGCATGGTATACGGTCAATACCCTTCATCGCGGGAACTTCATGTTCATGCTTCAGCAGCCTTCTCTGCGGAGTTGTCTCCCAGCTTCGCCTTCTTTGCTTCATAATCTTTCACAGCAGCTTTAATTGCATCTTCAGCAAGCATACTACAGTGGAGCTTTACTGGTGGAAGTGACAAGTGCTTTGCAATCTCACTGAAAATACAGAGCATTGGAGCTTGTTATAGTTTTACAAAACTCAAATCTATATGATTAAACAGCATATTGGATACATGGAATCATCAGCAGCCACATTGCACTTATAGCAAATTGAAGGAAATGGGTTCGTAACAAACAAAGCTTATAAACAAAGACCATGAGCTACAATTTTCGTCTGATAAAGTTAGGATCCATATCCAAGAGTTAACAGCAATATCAAGCCTCTGAACAAAAAGGTCGGCTTGTACCTTCAGCTAAGCAAGCTCACTGAACAACAGAAACACACACATCAATGAACTATTAAAACTAAGCTGATTGTGTTTAGCAACTTCAAAAGATTTCTTAGTAACTAGGAAATACCGTGACAATGCAATGAAACATTAGTAAGCAGATGCACATGAAGCAAGTTCATTCTCAAATATATTTTTTAATCAGAATTCTAGTCAGTCATCAGAAGATAATCAGTATTGAATGGTGTATAGGCCAATTCAAACTCTGAAGCGTAATACTGGTATACAAATTCTGATGATAGGAGCACAGTTTGCAAAGGGAACTATGTACCAGGATCTTAGTTACATGACGGCTAGTATACATTTGCTCAACGATAAACAAGAATAGGAAAATGATGAACAAAGGCCAACACTAGTGTCAAGGTAAGACTACAACATACATAGGACTTAAAACATTGTAATGGAAACAAAGATCAAGCATAACAAGGAGAGCTTACGTGTTCTTGATAGTCACTACTTCCTCCATTTGCTTTCCCTTCACCCATTCAGTAGCTGCAAGGACAGTGGTAGGTTCAAGAATTGACTACGACTTAAGATTGGCTGATACATATATCATACATCTTGCAGGAAAATAGGACTATAAATCAGAAAATTAATACAAAATGTATTGACCCAGTTGTCAGACTATCTATAATCAGCAATAATGATAACGTGGAGACCTTTTTGTTTTTGGTCATGATCTACAAAAAATCAGCAGTTCCACAATAGCAAATTGTTGTGAACCTAGATTCAGAAAGGGATAACTACCGCACTGAAGATAGCAGACGCCATGGCTGCCAGGGATTGGGTAAACATAGGTAAAGACTACAGAGAACTTTGGAGAGATATTGATTGATTGTTGTTGCCTCCTATCAAACGTGGATACATTTTATCCTTATAATGGATGTTCAGGACATCTCCTAATACAGTTGACATAGGCCTTCCCTTACATAAAATCCTATAATAAATCAACTCAACCTAGCCTACCAAATCTGCTAGCCTAATCCCTCACTATGTTTGGACTCCCTCATCATAGTTCACAACACAAACGGAACCTTCAAAGATGTCTGTTCCCTTTCGATTACACTAGTTTCTAATTTGGATAAGCAGCTATCATCTGTAGAAACTGAAAATAAACAAAGACTAACTGTGAGATAAACATCCCTACAGGCCAAGAAAAAAGTGAAACCAAGTAGGCAAAAAGATAATAAAATAACACTTACACCCGCAATAGCATAGTATCCACTTTCAGTAGATATGATAAGCCAGACTACCGAAACGTTCAACCCTAGATTAAGAAAATTCTTAGGATGAACAGTAATCCATGCATGAACTTCCTATCATACAGCTTATATGAATAGATCTGCTTACCTAATTCAAGGCATGCTTACAGTAAACATTAAAAAAAATAGCAGCAAATTCAACAACCTAGCAGCAAAAATAGACCCAGAACATGGGCATTATCCAGTCAATAACATCACCATAGGAAACATTGGCACCCCAACTGCTATTTATCTTCTAATCCAACCAGCTTAAACATCGACTAGTCATCTAATCTGGCCATGTTTCAGAGTCATAATCGTCCTTACAAACAACCTATCATCTATTAAGTCGGAATTCCAAGATAGGTTAAGCAGCAAAGTAAAATATCATCCCTGAAAATTGAAAAAATCCCCTCCCTGTTCGAAACGAAGGCATGACTACAATATCAATCACCAATTTTGTTTCCGCGATTCAATTCAAGAGGATGCAACGAATATAAACTAGGTCGGGAAAAACAGCGAGGATACGGGAGGTTTGGGGGGCTGACCGACGGAGGACGAGGCGATGGCGGAGCCGCAGCCAAAGGTCTTGAAGCAGGCGTCGACGATCTTTCCGGTGCCTTCGTCGACGCGGATCTGCAGCTTCATGACGTCGCCGCAGGCCGGCGCGCCGACGAGGCCGGTGCCGACGTTGGGGTCGTCCTTGTCGAAGGAGCCGACGTTCCGCGGGTTGTTGTAGTGGTCCACGACGCGCTCGTGGTACGCCCTGGCCCCCGCCGGCGCCGCCCTCCCGCTGACGGGTCCGGGGCCGAGGAGCCTCCGGAGCCCGGTGGCCGCGAGCCGACTTCCTCCCGTGCGCAGCATCGCCAACAAACTCGGAGGTGGCTCTGGATGTATTCTTCCGGCGTTCTCCGGCTGTGGGGGAGAGAGGGAGGAGGAGGGGAAAATTGTGGTTGTGGCTTCGGCGTTTATGCGGCCCCGGAAGAGGCGGGGATCCGGTGCGCGGCGAGGGGGTAGGGCAGACCTGGCGGACGTCGGCGTGGATCACACCGGGCACAAAAAACCGAAATCGAAGCCCGAACCCGAAAAGACCGGGACCGAAACCGAAATACCCAGAATTTTGGGTAACCGAAATAATATCGGTCCTGAGAATCAGGTAACCGAAATAATATCGGTCTGTTCGGTTATCACGAGCTGAGAACCGAAATGACCGAAGAGACCGAACTAGTGATGTGAATTAGACATTTAGGCCCAACTCGTGTACTCTAGCATGTAGCACAACCCATCGAGGCCTAGTTCCCTACTTCTTTTCCCCAATTTCAGCACTAGCGCTCGTTTCCATGACCTAACTCCATCCCCGCCGCTTGTTTCCCTAGAATTTTGTGGTACGCATACGCATCCATCCATCTTGCCGCCTGGAACCAGCGACCTCCATCCATTCTCTGCCTCCTCCCATGTCTACTAGAACAAGAGATTGTGTTGCTGTTTTTTTGTAAATGACATTTGAACATGAGGATGAGCTGAAGGAATATAACTATGAGGATGAGCTAAATATAACAAGAGATTGTGTTCCTGTTATTTCCTTTTTTCGGTCTATTTGGTCATGACCGAAGACCGGACCGAAAAGACCGAAGACCGAATACAAAAAGACCGGCCGTAATTCGGGTAGCGTTTCTAGATGACCGAAATGTTGGATGACCGAAAAGACCGGACCGAGCAAACCGAACAGACCGAACGCCCGGGTGAGGCGTGGACGTGCTGTTTGTGGAGGAGACGTGGCGGTTGCAGTTTTGAGTGGTGTAGAAGATCCGGGCCGTGCCGCTGACGAGCGCAAGCCGCAAGGGATAAATATCTGGCAGGCTGGGTCTTGGTTTTTGACTGGGCCTCATGTATCCATTACAATGGGCTGTTTTTCAATGGCACTCTATTGAAGTGCAAGATAAGTCTAAAAAATTACTCCATTGAATTGCAATTTTCTTTTCGCGAAACGCGAAGACATTATGTTTCTATGCATTGACAGAAAAAGAGTTGTTGTACAAGTTTAATGAAGGAGGAAAACCAACCCATACAACTCAACCTAACCAAAAAAGCTACGTGAGCAGTTGGCGAAGGCCCCGGGATAGTGTCAAACGGACAGGGAGGCTACAGAGGGGGCAATCGTTGTCGAAGACGACTGCGTTGCGATGCTTACAGATGAACCATGCTATGAGCACGATCAGCGATGAAGTGCCCTTGCGCAAGCGCAACATGGGGAGTGGATCGAAGGGCCAATGGCCTCTGCAAAGTCGTCCTCGGCAAAGGGCAGCTGAAGGTGGAACGGATCCATGACAAGATCTCATACCAAATCGCCCCCGAGAAGGGCAAACCTGTAATGAGGTGTGCGATGGTCTCCACTTAGTGGTCACATAGAAGGCGAGGGATGTTGCAGCCCTCGTCGCGCTAGCCTCTCACCCATCCAACATATGTCCTCGCAAGCGAGACACAAAAATAATCTCATCCTAGGGAGGCGCCCATGTCTTCTAGTTAAAAGTTCAGCTTTCCCAAGATTTTCCATGCAATCGACACATGCAAAAGGTTGTTGTAGCAAGATTTAGACGATTACCGGGAGTTGCTCGTCCAACACCGGAGCAACGCATCCGGCTCTGTCGAGGAAAATATAATAGAAAGTATTAGTAATTGCAAGATTTTGGAAATGGATCAATAGGAAAAACGTAGGACTGAGGGTCATGTGAGGTGAATCCATATGTGATAACGGATCACAGATATTCTCCAACATGTGTCTTTGTATGGTGCACATGAAAAATACACCGAAATTTTGGTTGATTGATGAAAGAGTAGAGAGAGATAGGGATGAAAATGTATTAGACTTTTTAAAGAAATTAAACAAGGTAGATTCATATAGAATTGGGGGCATACATAGGATTCCATAAAAAAATGGTAGGCTATCATATGATCCAAAGGCTTTCATAGAAAAAATTCGTAAGAATTGGATACTCCAAAACAATTATGAAAATCCTACGATCCACGGAGGCCCTAAATGTCCTCTCAGTCCAAACGCGACACTCTCCTATAAAAGTAAAGCCACGCGGTGAAAACCAGTATCTTGAAAACCAGTATCTTCTCCACCCATGGGCAATTCCGAGGGCTAGGATTGTGGTGGGAATTGGTCCGAGAGGACGCATCAGTTATGAATCACTTTCGTTTTCGTTGATCCGCCAATGTTGGCATTGTTTTCTCTTCCTTTTCCTTTTTCCTTTCTTTTGGGCTTATCTGTACTGTTTGCTCCAGCCGTGGTGTCAAAGTTGTATCGGATGGTTGCTATATTAATATAGGGTGGCGAAAGCCTATTTCTTCATTGATGAAGAAGGTAAAACCAGCGAAACCAATGAAACCTGGCTAGGATACAGTAATTCCCTTGCCGTGAAAGGCTAGCCACAGAGATAAAATATGGCTGTACAGAATAAATGCCCATTACAGTGTGAAGGATATACCTATACGTAAATGTTGATCTGAACTGCATTATCCTCAGCTAATGTGGCCCAAAACGTACTTTATTTCCCATAAGAATATATAATATTGCACACATAGTATTGCATTTCCTTTCGTGTACAAATGCTGCATTTCTGGCAACAGATTGTCAACAAACTTTGCGTATGTAGTAAATGGCAGTGATTTACAGTTTTAAACTATCCACAGAAGATGGCAAATATTTGGTTTGCTTCCGACAATGTTGATGAGAGGAAGAGATCCAATAAGATATTTTTTACCACATGATGAAATCATCAAGTATAAATCAAGGTTTCCGTGGGAACTTTGAGAAATCAGGACGTCGACGTTCCATGTACGCATTCTTCCCTTCTTTGGCCTCTTTAGTACCATAGAAGATTAGTGTCGCATTCCCGCCGAGCTCCTGAGGTACAGTGCACATACATTAGTTACTTACAGAAAAATAAACATCGTCAATGACATAGTTAGGAACATCCCACCACCAGCTGAAGAACACGATTCGTTTGAGTAACGGAGCTCGAATAGTACCAAGAAGAAACAAAATGGCAACGCTGAAAACAGACAAAAATAATACCTGAAGACCAGCATGGCCATCATCAGTTGCATTGAGCGCAGATTTTAGCACCCGAATGGCTGTGGGACTGTTCCTTAAGATCTGCCGGCACCATTTCACAGTTTCGCTCTCCAAATCAGCAAGCTGCATATGCAAAGGATATAGCAAGTACATGGTTGCATAAGCACCTTAGATGGGGGCACATCGCGACCTTCTAGAGAAAATAGCTAACGACTGCTAATAAGTAGTTTTATTTTCTGTAACTTATAACTTTCAGGCACTCACAGGAACGACTACATTGACTAGTCCCATTCTCTCTGCTTCATCAGCGGCGTAGAACCGTGATAGAAACCACATCTCACGAGCTTTCTTTGGTCCGACCTGTTAATAACATATAAAATGAGAAGAAGAAAAAACTGTCTAAATATGATCGAAGTTGTTCTAGACTTCTACATAGTAATGATCATGGTTGACTTGGGAGTTCTCTCGACAGCTCTTGTCGTCAGGGTAATTTTTCTATGTTCTTAAGAAAGACAACGTGCATATCACTGGATCGCTGATTTAGAATGAAACCAATAGATTGGTATGGTAACTTACCAACCGAGACATAATGGAAGAGCCATAACCAGCATCAAAGCTTCCAACCTGTGATACAAATTGCAGAAGGAAAAGGTAAGGTAAGCCATGTGGTAACCTGATAGGGTTATAAGAAAAAGTAAAAGTCAAGAACATGAATCAGACACAAGAAATAAAGAAGCAACATCTATAATACACTTATATTATCCTGTCAGCCCGTGTTTCTAAAATTCTGGTGTTCCCAACTGAAGTAATACATCTTAAGAAAAAAAGAAAAAAAATCAATTTTGATCAGGAGAAACCATACAAAAAACTGTCATGCATAACAGCTGGTAGAATGGCAACATACCACTCACACACACTCTACCGTGAACAGAACATCTTTCAAAGAAGTTGCAGGTTATAGTCGTTTTTAACCAGATTATGGACATGTTATAATTTATAACCACTTAATTAGCAGGTTTTGATGCCCTCATTAAGACGAACTCAATGATGAAGCCAGCTCACCAATCAATTAAAGGTTTAGGAGAAAATATTTATTTAGCAATTAAGAGCATCTCTAGCAGAACCCGCAAAAGGGGCAAACCTGCATAATAACCGCCCGATGCGGATTGAAAACTGCAAAAAGACGGAGAACAGAACCCGCAAAATTACCCAACCCGTAAAATATTTTGCAGGGCCCCATGAATCTAGCCCTAGAAACCTTAAGTTAACAGATTTCGCGTCCGATTTTGAGGGGGCCTGTATCCAGCGCGAGTGGTTGGCGGGCTGAACATTCAGTACCGACGGTGGCCTTCCGCCGTGAAATCACCGGCAAACTCGCGCGCCGGCGACGTCCGCAGGCGGCTTCACAGACGACCTTCCTCTCGCCGGCACCGCGAGGGGCCAGCTTGCGTACGCGCGCCGCCTTCCGTCCAGCGGGGCTCCGTCCGCCGGCCGCCGTGGGGGGCTTCAGACGGCTTTTTGCCGCCGGCCTGCGTGCGCGCGCTGCCAAGAGGGCCAGGGGTTCCGCCGGCCGGCACGACGGGCTTCGTCGGCGGGCCGCATATGGCTGCGCACAAGGTATGTAGTACTACGTACTACATCGATCGATCGATGCTACAGCACCGACGGAGGCTGATTTTGCTGCTCAGATTGGGGAAAAGACCAACGAAGAAGATAATGGAATATTCTACGGCATATTCGGTTTTACAGTTCGATTTTGCGGGTTCTGCTCTGCCGCGCCTCGTTTCGAGCCAAAAAACGTGGGTTGCGCGACCTGCAAAACAGTTTTGCGGGTTCGACTTTTGCGGCCTCTGCTAGAGATGCTCTAATAGTTGATGAAAATGATTTCAGCATGAGATGAAAGAATCCTAAATGCATGCAATTAAGTGGGCATGTGCCCCAGTTAGATTTTCCGCCTTTTAGCCTTCAATAACATTGACTTGCTCTAGCAATTTGAAGCAAAATTCTGCATATACGGTGCTTTTAGTTGAAACTGATATGTTACCGTGAATCCAAATTTGTCATAATCTTGACCTATAATTATTTTTCTCGGGAGTGCATCTATGGTACTACCCCCGCTCCACAATATAAAGGCGCATTTTGAGAATTTAAATCCATACTTTGACCATAACATTCTCATACAATATTTAGTGAATGATTACATAATCATATCATCTAATGGTATCTATTATGTGTAACATAAACTACATATTATCGGACTAACCGTTGGTCAAAGCATGCATTTGGACGGTCAAAATGTGCCTTTTGTTTTTTAAACGGGGGAGTATCAAGGATGCATACAAAGGCATTGCACATCCTAAACATGTGTGGAGAATATAAATGTTGCAACAACGGGCAAGCAAAGTTCCACATGTAGATTCTTTACAAGGAGAATGGTTTTTCATACAAGTAAAAGCGAGAACAATATATTCTACTGTGTAAAATCAGCAATCACGAAATGCGTATTGCACATGAATAAGCAATAGGCCAGCAAATCACCTTTGGACCGGTCTGGCCAAATATGGCGTTGTCAGCGGCAATTGTTAGATCACACACCATGTGGAGAACATGTCCACCACCAACAGCATAACCAGCAACCTGATAGCATATTCAATAGGACTAATTTGTTTGGTGATAATAAAGAAAATCGATTAAGAGATGATAGAATGTATTGTTCATACCATTGCTATAATTGGCTTCGGAAGGCGCCGGATTTGTACCTGGAGAAATCATTTAGCTGGTATGCTCAGAAATAACAGTCATTTCATATATAAGTGATTGTGAATGGTAAACACTAACACACCAGCATGCAACATTACAAGAATCCTTCTAACTTGTAAGCAAGTAGGTTTCTGCACAAAATGTCAGGATTGCGTCTGACCTGGAGGTCTAGAACGTTGAGCCGGCCAAAGCTATCAAAGTCAACATATCCATCAGAATCCCTCAAGGCTTGGTCGCCGCCGCTACAGAATGCCTTGGATCCCTGTACACCAAGAAAATGAAAATAAGATCCTGTCCACAGCCTAGAAAAGTCACCATGACATGGATTGTATAATTTGGAAATTTTTTCTTGATGGCCATGTTTTCACAACTACAAAATGGTGATCTACCTCTTTTAAACTTAATTTTGGGGTGATTACTTTATTAGTCAAAAAAGAGGATGCAAGCCGAATTGAACAATATAGACCGATTTGTTTGCTCAGTGTGAGCTTCAAAATATTTACAAAAGTGGGTACGAACCGTGTTTCGCTAATTGCCCACAAGGTGGTAAGACCAACACAAACAACCTTTATGCCGGGAAGAAACATTTTGGAGGGTGTGGTTGTCTTGCATGAAACAATCCATGAATTAAAAAGGAAAACACTTGATGGTGTGCTTTTCAAAATTGACTTTAAAAAATCATATGATAAAGCTAAATGGTCCTTTCTACAACAAGCGTTGCGTATGAAAGGATTTAATCCAAAGTGGTATGATTGGGTAGGACGTTTTGTTCAAGGAGGAAGTGTGGGAATCTGAGTTAATGACGATATTGGACATTATTTTCAGACCCTTAAAGGGCTACAACAAGGCGATCGTGTGTCACCAATTTTGTTTAATGCAGTGGTCGATATGTTGGCTGTTCTCATTGCGCGTGCAAGAGAAGATGGTCAAGTGGGGGCTCTCATACCTGATCTTGTTGATGGGGGAGTTTCTATTTTACAATATGTTGATGACACAATCTTGTTCCTACAACATGATTTAGACAAAGCCATAAATATGAAGTTAATTTTATCTATGTTTTGAGCAACTTTCTGGGCTCAAGATAAATTTTCATAAAAGTGATTTTTTTGCTTTGTCAAGGCTAAATAAGTACAAAATGAGTACTGCCAAATTTTTAGCTGCGGCATGGGTGCTCTACCTTTCAAATATTTGGGTATTCCCATTCATTACCGAAGGTTGTTAAACAAAGAATGGAAAATAATTGAAGATAGGTTTGAAAATGTTGGGCAGACAAGATGGTATCTTATGGGGATCGTCTTGTTTTAATAAACTCAGTCCTAACTAGTCTCCTGATGTTTTTACTCTCTTTCTTCCAAATTCCAGTGGGGGTGCAGAAGAGGTTGGATTACTTTCGTTCTAGATTTTTCTGGCAAAGCGATCAGCATAAGAGAATAATATCGTAGATGGAATATTATTTGTCGACCGAAAGACCAAGGGGGTTTGGGTATAGCGGTTTTAGATATTAAAAATAAATGTCTTCTTAGCAAATGGCTATAGAAGATTTTAAATGAGAAGGGGGTTTGGCAGGAGCTGTTGTGCAACAAATACCTCAATGATAAAACGCTTGCCCAATGTGAACCGAAGCCTACTGACTCTCCATTTTAGAAGGGGATTATGGCGGTAAAGACTGATTTCTTCACAGGGGGGTCTTTTGTTGTGGGTAACGACATGCAAACAAGATTTTGGGAGGATACATGGCTTGGGAAAAAATCGTTGGCTGTTCAATATCCTTCTTTTATAATATCGTTAGACACAAAAATGGCATGTACTGTCTAATAATCCTTTAAACATAGAATTTAGGAGAGCTCTAACTGATAACAAATGGTTATCATGGATTAGACTAGTCGACCGATTGATGCAAGTCTCTCTATCAAATGATGACGACCGCTTCAAATGGAACTTGACTACTAATGGTGTCTTCATGGTTAGATCTATGTATTCGGATATAATGCATGGCCATACCCCTTTCTTACATATGTACTTGTGGAAACTGAAAGTTCCGCTTAAGATAAAAATCTTTATGTGGTTTTTAAGATGAAAGGTTATACTTACTAAAGGATAATCTGATTAAAAGGAACTGGACCGGGTGTAAGAAATGTGCTTTTTGTCCAACGGAGGAGTCCGTGGAGCACCTTTTTTTAATTTCATGTCCGTTTGTTACAAATATTTGGAGATTATTTCACTTCACTTTCAATATTTCCCCACCATCCAGTGTTGCAAATTTGTTTGGGCACTGGCTTAATGGAGTTGATAAATTGACTAAAGCACGTATTCGCGGTGTTTGTGCTTTTTTATGGGCAGTTTGGAATTGTTGTAATGATGTGGTGTTTAACAAGATCAAAGATGCTCATTTTTTGCAGGTGGTTCATCGTGCTATCTACTAGATTCGTCTATGGGCATTCCTTCTCCCGTTGGAGCAACGAGATATCATGGAATCTAGATGTATCCGCATCTTGGCGGTCGTCCGAGTTATTTGCTGCCAACATGGGTGGCAACCTACTAGAAGGCTTTAATGATTAGTCTTGTCTTATTAGCTTTATTTCGCTGGCTGATTCATGTAGCTACTTTGGTTGATCCGTGAGTTGTAATAACTGTTTGATACTTTCTTCACACTTTTTTTAATATATAAAGGTTGTGTGCATCATCACACCGAGGCACCCATTTCTTTTTTTTTTTGAAATTAGAGGCACCCATTTCTATATATATATAAAAAGAAGGGGCAAGCATTACCTTCCCTGTCAGTATGACTACTCCAATTGAACTATCGTCTCTCGCATCGCTGAACGCACGCATCAGCTCTTTGACAGTGAGCGGTCTGAATGCGTTTCTTCTATCAGGACGATTGATCGTGATCTTGAGCAGAAATGCAATCAGTTAATCATGAAATGCAAGATCAAGAACATTGCGCTACTGATTTAGTACAAGTGCAGATCAGTAATATTCTGATGAGGTTAGCTCCGCTCCCGCTCCGTGCGATCCCGCCGCCGCCGGTAGGCCCCTCGCCTGCCGCGACTCCCGCCGCCTCTTCGCCGTCCCTGGCCATGGCGGCCACCTCGTGCGGCTCCGCGTCCGGCTCGCCCCGTCTCTCGGAGCGCGAGCGCCGCCTCCGCGCTGAGGAAAACCGCGGATCTGGCTCTGTTTCCCCAGCGTACGGGCCCAGATCCTTCGCCGACGTTGCTGCGATGCCGCCTCCTCCCAGGCCGGCCACGGCGGCGCCCCGACACCTGCGCTCCATCGTGATTCGCCTCTCCGATGAGGAAGCGCGGAGGTCGGCTCCGCGTCCGCCCCGGCCCGACAAGGACGGTTGGCTGACTGCCCTTGGCAGGCGCCGCCGCTCCCCTCCCAGGCCCGCTCCGGCCGATGCGCGTCGCCGGATCCCGGCTTTCCTGGCCGGAAAATGCCTCAACTGCCTCTCCGAGGAGCACTTCCGAGTCGACTGCACCTCTCGGGTCCGGTGCCTTCTCTGCAAGGAGCTTGGCCATGTCGCGAGGTCTTGCCCGCAACAACGACGTAGTGGCGACCGCGCTCATGGCCATGGCTCTGCCGGCGCGCGCCACTCCCGGGCGTTCGCGTCGATGCCCAGTTCTGATTCGGCTGCCTTTGGTGGCGCCTCAGACACCTCTGCCGGCTCGAGGGCGGCCACGCCCCCTCTCCCGACGCCGCCAGAGCTGCTGCGTGCTCCCTCCCCTCGCGCTCGGATGGTGGCCAACGAACCCATTGTCCCTGAGGTCTGCATCATTGAGCGCTCGGCTGACATCGACGCCGAGGAAGCGCGCCTCTCTCGCGCGGTCTTGGTCTCGGTGGTTGACAGCCGTGCCGCCATTGATGCAGATGAAGTCTCCCAGGTCCTTATGGCTGCGCTCTCGCTCCAAGATGGCGCCTTTTCCATCGCGCCGACTCGCCATGCGGATTTCCTGGTCACCTTCAGCGACGCTGCAGACCATGCGCGCGCTGTTGATCGACCAGTGATTCCGGCCGTCAGGTTCGAGCTCCGCCTCAAGCAGTGGACGCGCCAGCACAAGGCCACGAGCGCCGTCATGAACTTCCGCGTGGCAATCGATCTGGTTGGAATTCCTGAGCACGCTTGGAACCGTGCTACGGCTGCCAAGCTTCTCGCCCCTGCCTGCCATATCGACGCTGTCGATTCAAGCTCAACCAACCGCAGCGATCTCTCGAGTTTCAAGGTCAAGGGTTGGGTGGCCAACCCCGGGCTCCTACCGCCGGGTCGTGTTCTCGCCATCCCGGAGGCCAACCGCTCAGATGAACTGCCGGCGACCAAAGAGGTGCAGCGCTTGCTCCACTACAATGTGGAATTCCGGCTTCGTCGTATCGAGCGCCGCCGTGATGAAGGCCCTGACTTCTCGCTTCTCCCAGGTCCTGGCGCAGATGATCGTCGGGATCCTGGACAGCGCCGGCCTAGGCGTCGGGGGCGCCGTGGTGGTCGCAAGCGCGGCGCCGTATGGCGTCGCTGCACTTGGACTCCGAAGGCAGCCCCTCGCCGGCCGGTGAGGCCTCGGACTCGGCTGGCCCAGCTGCGCCTGCTGATAACCTCCAGCTCGTCGATCCCCATGTGGTCGTGCAGGATGCGCTGGATACTCCTTTGGGCTCGCAGCAATCCCAGCCAGCTCGCTCGGCTGTGCAAGCTCCGACTGTCTCCTCGCCGTGCTCACTCCTTCCGTCGCCTTCATCGCCGTGTCATATCATCCCTGATGCTGACTTCGGCCTGCTGCAGCCAGTTCCCTCTCCGGCGCACCCGCTGTGTGATTGCGCGCGGGAGGACCCTGCTCGTCAGCCATCTCTGCTCAGCGACCTGCCTACCACGCCCACTTCAGTCCCGGACTGCAGTTTGGAGAGTGATGCTGCTGATCAGGGCTCACCCTGTCGCGCCCTCTCCCTTGAGTTCTTCGAGGTGTCCCTCTCACCGCCTGAGCACTCTTCCTCGCCGTCAGTCACCCAGCGCTCTTCCCCAACTGCTGTTATTGGCGCTGGCCAAGCGACTCCAGCAGCTTTCATCTTCTCTGAAGAAGGCCTGGTTGATGTTCCCATTGCATTTGAAGCTAGGCGCTTTGATAGCGCGGCGCGCTTCACGGAGTCCTACTCCTGCTCGCTGCCGCGAAGCATATTGACGCCATGCCCGCCTCCGCAATCCTCGCTACCTCCAACGCCCACGCCTCGACGCAGCCGTCGCATCGCCAGGCTCTCTGGCGCTGAGGTCCCTGGAACACTGTCCTTTGCGGTCCGTTCGCTGCTCTGCAAGCTCGGCTTCGCCACCAAAGCGGACGAGGTCAATGATTCAGTTTATGAGAAGTATATCCGCAGCTTCGACAACCAGCTCAACCCGGAGCGGCTGCAGATCATGCGCAAGCTCTTTGCTGGAGATCTCCCTCCTCCGGCTCCGGGCATCGATGAAGCTATGGCTGTTGGTACGGTGTGCTGATCACCGCTGCCATCCCTTGTCGTCCAAGTCTCCTAATGGAAGTTCCCAATGATATTATCAGCATCTGGAACACGCGCGGGCTCAACTCGCTAGCGCACCAGAATGCCGTGGGCGCGGCAACGCGCGATGAAGGTGCCACCCTCATCTGCTTAGAAGAAACGAAGCTGGCTACAGTCGACCGGGCAATCATCTTGAATTTGTTCGGCCCCGACTATGACTTTACCTACCTGCCTGCGATTGGTACCAGGGGCGGGATTTTGATCGCTTGGCGCACCGATAAATGGTCTGTGACAGGGATTGCGTTCCACACTTTCGCGCTCTCGATACGGGTCAAGCATCTTTGTGACTCGATCCCAAGCGCTTGGTGGTTGACTGTTGTGTATGGGCCTTTTGCCAATGATGAAAGAACCGTTTTCCTGGATGAGCTGCGATCCTTTCGCGCTAACCATCCTGGGCCTTGGGCGTTGACAGGGGATTTCAACCTGATTTACCGGGCGCAGGACAAGAATAAGGGCAGGCTGGACAGGCGATGGATGGGGCGCTTTCGTGGTCTTCTTGATGATCTCGAGCTGCGCGAGCTTCCCCTCCATGGCAGGCGCTACACCTGGAGCAATGAGAGAAGGGCGCCTACTCTTGTGCGTCTTGATAGATTCTTCTACTCTGCCGATTGGGAAGAGCGCTTCCCTGACTGTTTCCTTCGGGCTGCCTCCTCGATGGCCTCGGATCACTGCCCCATCATCCTTCACACGTCGCTTCTATGTCCGAGGGCATTTCGCTTCAGGTTTGAGTCCTACTGGACGAAATTTGATGGCTTCCTTGAGGTGATCTCGGATGCTTGGCAAGCGCCACCTGATGCTGACCCGCTTCGTCGGCTCCATACGCTCCTCTCCAACACGGCTCGCGCGCTCCAATCCTGGAGCAGCCGTCGTATTGGCAGTGTGAAGCAGCAGCTGCTCTTTGCCAAAGAACTCATTCTCCGCTTTGATGCTGCCCAAGATGTGAGACCCCTCTCTGATCTTGAAGCGCAATTTCGGAAGGAGCTGAAGTTGAAAGTGCTGGGTCTGGCCTCTCTTGAGCGCACTATTGCGCGGCAGCGCTCTCGGATCACTTGGCTGGCGGAAGGTGACGCCAACACTAAATTTTTCCACATCCATGCTCGTCACCGCGCCAGGAAAAATACCATCTTCAACATCTCTCGTGATGGTGTAGCTGCTTCTGATCATACTGAAAAAGAAAACATGCTGTTCTCCTATTTTGTGGACACCCTGGGCTCTGCCTCTCAGCGCGAGAATGGGCTGGATTTGGGCCGACTTGGCATCCCAACTAGGGACCTCAGCAGTCTGGAGGCCATCATCACTTTGGAGGAAGTCTGGGCCACTATCAAGGCAATGCCAGCAGACAAAGCGCCTGGGCCGGATGGCTTCACGGGCCGCTTTTATCAATATGCCTGGCCCATCATCAAGCATGATGTTTTTGCTGCGATCTCCCAGGTTTTCAGCCTCCGTGATCGGAACTTGCACAAGCTCAACGATGCGCTCATCCTTCTGCTGCCAAAGAAAACTGATAGCGTCGAGGTTACCTCCTTTCGCCCGATCAGCCTTGTCCACAGCTTCGGGAAGATCATCACTAAGATTCTTGCAGCTAGGCTGGCCCCGGAACTCCCCAACCTCATTGCGCCGAACCAATCCGCGTTCATCCGCGGACGAAGCATTCACGATAACTTCCGCATGGTTCAGCTCGCCACCAAGACTCTTCATGCGAGGCGCGCTCCCATGGTTTTGCTCAAAATCGACATTGCAAAGGCCTTTGATACGGTCTCGTGGCCGTTCCTCCTCTCCATTCTCAGTCACATGGGGTTCGGGGAGCGCTGGATCGCAATCATCTGCGCCATCTTCCGCGGCTCCTCTTCTCGTGTTCTACTCAATGGAGTCCCCGGTCCTAGATTCTGGCACCGCCGTGGGGTTCGGCAAGGCGACCCCCTGGCGCCGATGTTCTTTGTGGCTGTGATGGAGGCTCTGAATGCTTTTTTCCGCAAGGCGGAAGAGGATGGTATGCTTGCTCCTCTCCCTTGCGCCGGAATCAAGCACCGTGTCTCTCTCTATGCAGATGACGTTGCCATCTTCCTCGCCCCCACTAGATCGGACCTGGAAACCACCAGCGCGATCTTACGCTGCTTCGGTGGTGCTTCTGGCCTGCACACCAACGTTGAGAAGTGCATCGCCCTGCCTATCCGCTGCCATCAGGCGCTCATTGATGTTGTCACCGCCGCCTTTCCGTGCCAAGTGATGCACTTCCCCTGCCCCTATCTGGGATTGCCGCTGTCCTATAAGCGCCCCTCAAAGGCGGCACTGCAGCCGGTGCTGGACAAGATTATCAACCGCTGCCCAACTTGGAAGGCCAATCTGTTGGCAAAGCAGGGCCGCCTTGTTCTGATCAAGACTGTCCTTGTCTCGATTCAGGTGCACCACTCCATTGCGATGGAGCTGCCGGCCTGGTTCCTCACGGCCTACGAGCGGCGCCTCCGCGCCTTCTTCTGGGAAGGCACCGAGACGGTCCATGGTGGAAAGTGCATGGTGGCTTGGGAGACTGTTTGCCGGCCAGTTTGCTATGGCGGACTCGGGATCCCCAACTTGAAGCTCATGGGCTGGGCGCTGCGGCTGCGCTGGCTTTGGCTGCGCCACTCTCCAGACCGCAGCTGGGCGACCCTTCCTTCCTCGCCTGATCCCAACTTAGAGGGGTTCTTCTTGGCGTCGACCAAGACGGTGGTGGGCAATGGCGCCACCACTCGGTTTTGGCTGGATCGCTGGCTGGACGGCCGGTCGGTGCGCGACTGCGCTCCGCACCTTTTTGCGGCGATTGATGCCGGGAGTGCACAGGTACGCACGGTGCGACAGGCCCTCCTCGGAAACGCCTGGGTTCGAGACGTCACCGGCGTCCTCACGGTCCCGGTCATTGTGGAGCTCCTTTCGCTGCACAACCAGCTGGCCGCCCTCCCGCCCCTTACTGATGTGGATGATCGGCTCATCTGGCTGTGGACTTCAGATGGCGCCTACACGGCTGCGTCGGCATATAAAGCTCTTTTCCTTGGGCTGGAATTCTTCGCCTGCGGCAAGATCCTATGGAAGACTTGGGCGCCTGGCAAATGCAAGATTCATGTCTGGCTTTTCCTTCATCACCGACTCTGGACTGCTGATCGCCGTGCCCGGCATGGGCTAGACAGCCACGTCACTTGCCCGCTGTGTGAGCGAGCACCGGAGACGGCCGAGCATATCTTTCTTGGCTGCCCCTTCTCTAGAAGAATCTGGTTCGAGATCCTGGGCAAGTGTGGCCTTGCCGCCCTTGTCCCAAACTCGTGTTCGCTCCCAGATTGGTGGACTGCGGCTCGCAAAAAACTGTCCAAGACATGCCGGAAGGGCTTCGACAGCCTTGTCCTCCTGATCTTGTGGAAACTGTGGCTGGAGAGAAACGCTCGCGTCTTTGAGGGAGCTCCGTCTACGCTGCCTACTCTTTGCTCGTCCATCGCCAACGAGGCGCACCTTTGGAAGCTGGCCGGTGCGACCGGTCTCTCCGCCATTTGGGCGGCTTAGGCTCTGCTGCTTTTTAGTTTTTGGCTCTGCGGCACTCGTTCTGCCGCGAACGATGCTGTTTTCATCCCTGTAAGGGCCTCTTTGGCCCCCCACACCTGTACTTGCTCTTTTCTATCTATCTATTTGGCACGCAAGGTCCTTGCGTGTATTAAAATTTAGTACAAGTCAAACAGAGAAGTTCACCGGCCACGGTTTGCCTGAACCGATTTTTTTTTACAGGAAGGTTGGTAGAAACGAAATGCTTTACCTTGGCGATGCCCTCTCTGACCGACTTCTCGTAAATGATGTCGACGAACTCCTTCCCGTCCTCGTCAGTCGCCGGGCGCCACTCCGGGGGCTCCGACGGGACATCGCCGTGGACGCGCCGGTAGCTGTCTCCGGCGGGCGACGACGACGCGGCGGTGGGGGACGGCGCGAGGAGAGGGGCGGAGGCGAGTGGGAGAGCGAGGGAGGGCAGGAGGTGGGCATTGACGCGAGCGAGCCTCCTCTCCGCCGCGTCCATGCCGAGAGCCGAGAAAAGCAGGTGGGCGTGGCGCGCGGGGAAGGTCTGGTTGGTCTGTTCCGGATGAGACTCAGATTTCGGGATGAGGATTGGGCCCGCAGTGATTTTCTTTTCCAGAGCCCGCCGTGCAGCCCGTGCTATCACAGCGTTTTCGTTGGGCCCAGTTTGCCGCCGCTTTCAGCCCAGGGCCATGATCCTCTCGTTCACCTTCTTGTAGCGCCGACGTCTCTCTTTTTTTTTTTGGAAAGAGATCATGAGTTTTTCTTTTCTTTTCGTGGATAGCCACCGTGAGTTTGTGACATCTTTATTGATTGAATCACAGATCATCATCCACTAATACATGCATAAGAAAATCGAATGGGTGTACGGGCGATAAAATCGACTGAATTCTCTCTGATAGACCTTCCTAGCACATGCACTGCAACTTTAATTTCCCTACGACAATGACTAAAAATAGCTATGTCGTGCAACTATGAATAAAAACATGCTCCATAAAAATTACGACTATGTAAGGTGCACTCCTCATCGATCACCGCTGCTTTCCGGGCAAGATGTCTCCATTCTTCAAAACTTTGATAACATCAACACAATCTGAGTTCATTTAAATTATGTTACGGCCAAATTGGCACGCTAGCCGGAGAACATCACTTATCGCACATGTCTGTTGTCGAAGGATCACATACAAAAGGGATCCCACAATTGCCGACTGCCAAGAAGAAGTCATTATCGTTGGGTTTGATTGCACCGGTGCTTCGTACCTGACTCATATATGGCTGAAGTCCGCATCAACATTCAGTTTCACGTAGTCTGCCCTCAGCTCGGTCAACCATGTCGTGTAACGCTGCTACTCTTCTTCTTTGCCCGCGAGAAGCTTAGTGATAGTAGATATAGCATGTGTCGTCCTCGTTGGGGCCTAAACTGCATCATCATGAGTTGCTTCGCTTTGTTCTCGCAACACATATCAGACCATCCTTTCTTGAAACTTTTCTACTGCAGGGGAGTCTCCACTACCTCAGTTTCAGTAGAAAAGTTTCAGTAAAGAACGGTCTGATATCAGATCGTTCTTGCAACTAGCTAGATCATTCCTGTCAACACATCAGCTAGTAGTGGTGTCGTGGCCAATTTGTCTCATAAGAAGTTTGAAGATCTGAACCCCTCTAGCTCTTTCTTTTGGAACGGAAAAAACTGAAGTGCACTAGATTAGTCGAGCAATGTACAAAGAATTACATGAAGGACCCAAAGTAAAACAAAAATTAGAGTACACTCCTCAAAATAAATATACATGAACCGTGCAAAATCTACATAAAAGCCATCGGGTCCGTATTCTTCACCGCATCTACCACACGAACTCAAGGCCCGGGCACCAACGCCGCCACCGGGGACACAACCACTTTGGGTGACGCTGACGAGATGTCCTAGGCCGAAATCAAATATCCTACAACAAAGGATTGATCCATACATGCAACCAAGTAAGGAGGGCGTACCTAGGCCAAAGATAACCTTGACACCAGTTTTCCGCTGTTGATGGATTCCGAAGATCGTTGTAGCCCTCCGTGTAAACGTCTTTGAGTCGATCTAGAGGAGATGACTCATGAGGGATGTCCGATCGTTGACCAGTTATCAGAAATAAATCCACCCTTAGGTTAGACATAAACACAATGTCAAGCACCAAGGGAATGGTTCAAATGATATTCAAAAGATTTTTGTTTGGATTCGACTAGAATATTTTTCTATGGAGTCCACTTCGTGAGAGGGCAATCCTCCAAATTCCTACAGATTACTTTCCTAGGACATCTTTGATGCAAATGGTTTTCATAGGATTTTTTTGCAGATTCCAATTTTCTGGAAAAAATACCTATAGTGATTATTTGATTTGTAGGACTAAACTGTAAGATAAAATCCCTAAAAAACAATTGTACTACAGTTTACAGATCTCATATGCAGCCAAACCTCTTTGTATGACTCCTTCGCTTTTCCTATGGTGGCACTAACCCAATTTTGGTGCATATGTAAATCTTGTAGGACATTGCAATCCCGCGAAATTCACAAGGAATATTTATAACGATTTTATTGCCCCACTTTCTTTGTAAATCTTTTGGATCTACCCTATGAAAATGTATATTTAATGCCTATTGATACGAGTAGTGAGTTTAGGGCGTGTTCGGCAACGCACCAGCAGCCAGCTTCCCAAATTTTCAGCCAGAAGCTGTGCCGAACGCAAAAACTCTGAGAAGCTAGATTCGAGAAGCTAGCAGGATAGCACGTACAAAATGCGGAGCCAGCATATCGGTCTGCTGGAAACCGGAGAAGCTAGCATTGCATCAAAATTACGGACGGATGCCACCGCGAAGTGGAATCAGCAAACAGTTTTCTTTCTCTATTTCCCTTCCCGTTCCTCTTCTTCTCTCGTTCCCTTCTCTTGCCCTTTCCCCTCACGTAACCCTAGCCAGGCGCGCGCCGCCGCCACCCCGGCGCCGCCGCCCTCCGGCGACCAAGCCGCCGCTCGGTCGCGCCCCGCTCGGTCGCGCCGCCGCATCCTCGTCCCGACCATCGTCTACCGTCTCGAGCCCGCCGCCACCTCCGGCATACGAGCTGGACCTCGACCCCTGCAGCCCAGCCCTCCGCCCCGACCTTCTCCGGCCGGCCCGCCGCCCGTACCTTCTCCGGCTGCCCCGAACTCCTTCGGCCGAACACCAGCTCGGCCTCGACCCAGTTCTTCGCGAAGGTAGTTACTCCTCCTGTACCGATGCATCTTTGCTCTGTTCTTGTGTTCATTGCTGCTGCTATTTCTTTTTGTTAGAACTTTGCTATGTACAGAACGTTGCTATAAATTTGCCATGTACAGAACTTTGCTAGCAATTTTTGTAGTTCTGTATGGTATTTGCTTGCATTATTTATGGACAGAACTATGGTAGATTTTATTAGGCACAAATGACATTCGTTTTTATACTAGTCTGGAGAATGTCTGCCGAATGGAATGATGAAAACACTAGGATTCTCACCGAGTTGTTTGTCGAGCAAGTGCACATGGGAAACAGACCCAACACGTACTTGACCCCAGCTGCATTTGAAGAAGTTGCAGTTCAATTCAAAATTAGAACATGTCTTGGGTACAAGCATACCCAACTAAAGAACAAGTGGGACAAGCTGAAACTAGATTACAACATATTCAAGAGGATCAAGTTGAGGGAAACGGGAGGGGGATGGGACCATGAGAGGAACACTGTGAAGCAAGATGCCGAGTGGTGGAAGTTGGCCGCACAAGTGAGTTTTCAAGCTTTTGTTTTGCGTATCACAATTACTGAACAAATAGTTATTGACAATTTTATTTTTGTTGTATTACAGGACATTAAAGGATAATTGATTGTGTGTATAATATATGCTAACATTGCCACTGGAATAATTGATTGTGTATATGCAGATGTCATCCGAAGATGATAGTGAGGATGACAACTATTATGAAATGAAGAGAAGGGAGGTTTGCAAGCGTTCTCGGGACATATCCAACATGTGTTCAAGTGCAACAAGCATAGTTGTGAAGTATTGTGACAGTTGGGTCACGAAGGCTGAACCTAGGACATCTATCTTGAGTGGGTTTGGATGGTTGCAGGAGACTCTTGACACACCCGGAGAGACCTACACAATGTTGCGAATGAATGCAAGGGTATTCTTTGATCTTCATGACATATTGGTTGACCGGTATGGCCTCAAACATTCCCCTTTGTTAGCAGCTATGAGTCTCTTGCTATGTTCTTGTGGACTATGGGTGGTTGTGAATCAAATAGAAGAACACATAACCGGTTCAAACATGCAGCGGATACTGTCCATCGCAAATTCCATGAGGTCCTAGATTGTGTTGTGAAAATGTCAGCTCACTACATAAAGCCGAAGGACCCAAATTTTCGTCAGTTACATCCTAGGATTAGAAATGATAGAAGGGCATATCCACATCTGAAAGATTGCATTGGTGCAATAGATGGAACTCACATTAGGGCAGTTATTCCTGTGCACAAGCAAGTGAGGTACATAGGAAGAACAGGCGCGGTAACTCAAAATGTGATGGCAATATGTGACTTTGATATGCACTTTACCTATGCTTCCATTGGACAACCTGGTGCTATGCATGACACAAGTGTGTTGTACCATGCAATTGATAAGGATAGGGCCAGCTTCCCTCATCCTCCAAAGGGTGAGCATTTATTATTATCATTTCCATGTGCGATATCATGCAACCGTTTAATGCTTCAATTACTTTATTTTGTGTAGGCAAGTACTACCTTGTAGATGCGGGCTATCCTAACAGATTGGGTTATCTCGCACCATACAAAGGAGTCAAATATCATGTACCTGACTTTCACAGGGGTGTGGCGCCCAACACTCCTACGGAGAAGTTCAACAAGATCCACTCGGCAAAGCGCAATTCCATAGAGAGAGGCTTCGGAGTTCTGAAGATGAAATTTCAGATTTTACTCAAAATGCCAAAGTACTCAATGGATACCCAAAAGATGATTGTTGCCGCTGCTATGACATTGCACAATTATATTCGTGCCCATGACAGAGAAGATCCCCATTTTGCGCGGTGTGATAGGGACCCGGATTATGTGCCAACTATCCCGCAACGATATAAGAGGTATGCAGTTCCGGCAAATGCATCTGATACATCAACTCCAGAGGCAAATGGCCGTGACATGGATGATATCAGGGATGAGCTTGCTACGGCGATAGCTCTTGGTTGGTGATGTGGAAGGCATGACATAATAGATGCCCATTTTGGCTTGCAAACATGTCCAGTTATGCTTTTGGATTATGTGTGACATGTTGTACTCATCTAAAAAACTCTGATTTGGATGCATATGGCTCCTATATATATAGTTACAATTATTTCTAGCTGAGCTGACACACAAAATCGCCCCGTTCCTTCTCTGTATGGTCTCTGTACTGCCAAAATCGCGAAAAAAATAATATTTCGTAGCATCTGTCACGATCTTGTTTTCTCTGGTGAGACCGAAAGCAGCCCAACATGCGAACAAGCCCAGCAAAATCGAAATTCGGCTGCCACCAAGCCAACCTTCCTCCACTTGTAACGGGCTGAATTGGCCCAAAATGGGCTTCCAGCCCCTGAACAGACGAGAAGCTGCACCGAACGTTTTTCAGCTTCTTCTAGCGATTAAAGAATCCTGGCGATGGAGTTAGAAGCTGGAGTTGAGGATTTTGAGAAGCTAGGCCACTACCGAACACGCCCTTAGTTGGTACCCCATGTACTATCACAAGAAAATGTGGCACACTAGTAGCAGTATGGTTAATTAGCAGTATGGTTAGTTAGCAGCTCCCGACAGTGGAGTTAACAAGTAATGGTTCAAACCTAGAGAAACGAGACGAGGTCAGGGGAGTATATATCACTTTCCAAGAGATGCCCGTCCCCATCTCCTGTAATCAACCAAAGGCAAAGAGAAGGGACGAGGGCTTGAGATCGATATCCCAACCAAAGGACACCAATCTCTAGGCTTAACTCTGGCGTTGTCGGGACAACTTTTTGAACGACGATCTCCTCGGCTCGCGGATTTGCCTACCCAGGACGATCGACAGTGCACAGAGAACTCTTTGCTCGCAGCTACCACTACAATACTCGCATATACTGCTTTCCGCTCGTGTTCCTTCTCTTGTTTCTTCTGCCGTCTTTTTTTTAGCTCATTCTCGACAGTCCAAATATGGAGCAAACAGCTCGTCACACCAAGCACATGACGTACAATCGGTTATTAGGCTACTACTCGATATGGCACACAGCAAATCATGGAGCACTTGGATGATGCTTTGAACCTGCATTTCGGGTGTTTTGTTTGAACGAAACCACTTTGGCATCAGTCTTCTACATCGGCTTGTTTTAGAGCTTGAAAATACCAAATCTGCATGGTTAAGGCCCCAGGTATATGCTTTGGGTAAGGTGGTGTCGGCACTTTGGCCGTTGGGAGCTAGCATATGGGATGATGGGCTCCACGGGCTTTGGCTTTCTCTGGAATCGCTGCCTCCTTTGACTTGGCAGGGGAATTAAGCAGGCAGCTTACAACACTCACCAATAAAGGAAAAAGAAAACAAACCAGAAGAAAAGAAAAGCCAACACTGGTTACTCTTCTGTTAGCCCTAGTAGCTCTCTCAGGAATAGCTAGTAGGAGGAGATCGAAGGAAGAGGAAATGATCAGTCTAGCTACACGGCGTAGTATCGGATCCCCGTAGCGGCAGCAGCCGAGGGTGCGTGGAGGTTGGTGCCAAAAGGCGGGATCTTCTATGCCTGACCGCGACTGTTCCTTGGACCGATGATCGGATTCGATTCGACCTGCCGCTTTATGGAACTCGGGGGAAGCCATGATGGATTCTTGCGCGCGGCCAATTGTATCTTGCTCCTCTCTGCTCGTCTTTTCCTGTGTTCCCTCCGAGTGCCTCCTCATACTCATCCTCGACTCCCTTTGCTCTTTTGCTTCTTTTGATTGATTTCGTTTCCTCTTTTATTTTCCCATTCCTTCTTTCGCTACGGCTGCTTTGTCTTCTTTAATATTGGGACTTCTTTCTTTGGGGTTTGGAAGCTCGTAGCGGTTGTTCCGGACGGACTAATCATGTGCCCAAACGTGATGTTCGTGTAGATACCTTCCTCACTTTAGTTAGCTTGCATCGATGATCCGACTCCATGTTCAAAGCATCAAATATGTGTGAGAGCGAGCTATTGTGTGTATAGTTATGTAAGGGCAACTCTAATGGCCCGACCCAAACAAACATCACAAATGTTCGTTTGTTGTGTTTAGGTCGGCACACGGACACCAAATGTCCGTCCGTATCCGCTAACATGCGTAGTGAAACCAACACAAGAGAAGATTTTTTTTATTCATAGATACGGAGAGCCACAAAAGGCCGTTTTGTGTTAACTATTTCCTTTTAAATAGATCTAGGTGGCCGACAACGGCCTACTCCTAGTCGTCGTCGACGAGGTCGATATACGACGGGACGCCAACGACAATCGTTCGACCACGACAATGGGTCTTGTGGGGTACGTAGTGGCGCTCCCACTGTGTCAGTATGGCCTCTTGTGGCGAGATCGTTGGCTGGTGGAGGTATCCACGTGTCGTTGGCTCACGATGTGTCGACCAGCCTGCTGGTCGTTTTTTCCGCCTCCCCGGACAGCTGAACGGCATTGCACCCGTGGGGGCTAGGGTTTTATGTTGGCGGCTCGAGAGTGGAGTGGCCGGAAATGTGTGATGTCAACACCAAAATGGACACAAACGAAAAGGACCGAAAAACTGACGTGGAGGAACGAAATGGATCTTCGTGTTGGAGTTAGCCTAACATCATGAAATCGAGTGGGTCGGTCTGCGCGGTCAAAAGCGGTAGTGGCGTACGTCTCGTCTCTGGTGTGTTCTGCTGCAGATCAGAAATTTGCATCCGTCGTGTCATTGCAAACTGACGGGAGGTAGCGAGCACGATCCCCATGGCCGGAAATTAAAGACTGAGCCGACCGGCCGGCCTGATGCAGCGCACGGCAGGCTTTCAGGCCCTGCTCGCTGCCCACCCAACGTACGGGTGCGTGCATGCATGCCATGCCATGCATATCTCGTTGTTGCTCGCTAGCCATGGATCCGTTGATGGATAGAGCGAGTGATGGCCTGGGATCCCACAACCGACGCAGGCAGAGAGCTTCAGCGGAGGAGGGACAGATCGAACTGTGCCCCTCGTGATCGCCAAACTCCAAGAGGCCGGAGGAACGAGTACGAGCGCATGTCAGTTGTACTCCCTCTCTCAAGAGTGAGTGAGCCTCCACGTCCCTATATTTGCATGGGAGACTGTTCCCGGTTTCACGTGGCCTATCTTTTGACCGAGCGAGGCGCCACATCCTTCTTTGACCACTCCATGCATGAGACATCCCTTCTCCCTCCTCGCTGCGGCGCGCCTCCCCGGACGGAATCCAAAATCGGGCCGGGCCAGGTTACCACCGTACTCCCACGTCGTCGCTATAAAAACCCCGGCGATCCCGTACCCTACCTCCCACATCCATCCATCCATCCACATGCGCTAAACAGCTCAACTCTCGAACCCTACTCCTACTGTGTTGTTAGTGGCCGGCCATTCCCACACGTTCCAACAACAGCCAGACACCATCTCAAAAAAAAAAAAAACAACAGCCAGACACACCCCCTCGATCTCCTCCTACCTCTTGTTTGCTCTCGACGCCGATCTCGAAGCTCCCCTACGGGATATTGTAGTAGCCAGCTGCGAGTGATACATACTATTCCATCATTCTCTGCGAGCTCCATCTATTCCTCCAACTACTAGTCAAGATGCTGCACGAGGCGGCGCCATGCACGTGCGGCCTGCTCTACGGCAGCTGCGGCGGCTGCTCCATGCTGCAGTTCGCCGCCGGGGCGCCCGGGGACAACCACCACTACTACTACAGCAAGCAATGCGGCGACGAGGTCCCATACGGCGGCGGATCCTCGGTCGACTGCACGCTCTCGCTCGGCACGCCCTCTACCAGGCACTACGCCGAGGCCGGGGCAGCTCGCGCGCCGGGGATGCCGTGGGAGGCGGTGTCTACCTGCAATGGTGGGCAGCAGGTCATTAGCTGCACGCGCGTGGATCAGACCAATGCCGGCGGTGCTCGCCGGTGCGCCAACTGCGACACCACCTCCACCCCGCTCTGGAGGAACGGCCCACGCGGACCAAAGGTTTGTGAACTGATCATATACTACATGCCCAGCACTCCGCGCACGTTAACAAGCAATGTACGTATATCATGATACTAACTGATCATCCATGTGCTTCTTACTTGCAGTCGTTGTGCAATGCATGTGGAATCCGGTACAAGAAGGAGGAGAGACGCGCCGCCGCTGCCGCGGTGGCGCCGACGGCGGACACCGGGATGGAGTACGCCTACGGCTACGCGCGGCAGCAGCAGCAGCAACAGTGGGGGTGCTACGGCCCGGCCGTGGCGAAGGCGGCAGCATCATACGGCGGGATGTTCGGTGACGCGACCCAAGAAGATGGACATTGCCTGCCGTGGGGGCTTGGCGTCATGCCCTCCTCGTCGCCGGCCTTCGGGTCCGTCCGGGAGATGACCAGCCTGTTCCAGTACTACTAAGCTAGCTATAGCCATAGTCGATCCTCTCTCTACTTAGTCACTTTTTTCCTTCTCCCCTTTTAAGTAACAAGAAGATGCTGTACTACTTCCTTTTGAGGGCACACACACAAGATGCTAGCTGTGATTGCTTGACCAACGACCATGAAAGTTGAAGCTCAAATGGTTCACTTCACTCCCCCCGATTTCTTTGTTTCCTCTTGCTCTGTGATCGATGATTCTCTCCTTTTCCCTTTTCTTTTTCGAACTGAGACGACGTTTGCATATACTTCCATGCATGATGCATGAGAACTAGGCCATCTTTCCATGATGAGTAGATGCGTGTTGCACCATGATTGTGACGAATAGTAGTACTTGTGCTGCTTTGCTAATCATATATCACTGTGTTGTGTTCTTGGAGACCCCGTGCACAGCTAGATAGATTTGCACCTTTTGCTGGTGGGGTGCCCCAACGGTCAATCATCGGTAGCTGTATATATTCGGGGTCCACTAACTTACAGCCGGCCCTGCTTTTAACAAGGCATCTGATAGTGAGTGTCCTGCGTCTGTCTAATCTCTGGACACTGAGTGGTGCGTAGTGTATCATTTGTTTGGTCGAGTTTAAAATACAGTACCACCAGCTGTTTGACAAACATTTACTGAATATGGGATCGACAGGGGCCTAGCTTGTACCACTACCTACTAACTAGTTGATACCGAGCTTATGTATTGGATAATCACAGACCGTTGGTTTGATACGGTTATCTTGGCCGACGGTTTCCACCCTGAAACTATGATGCAAGCACGATCCACTGCGAACTTAATCAACCCACATACTTCTATGAGCAAAGATTTTTTTTTCCCGAGAACACGCAAGAGAATTGCGCGTCTTTGTATTAAGCTTCAAGAAACATCGCCAAAGAATGGCTACAAAACCACACCACCAAAGACGCCACAAGTCAACTTTACAACTCGCACCTATAGCAACCAGACCACAATGGTTACCTTGCCCAACCTCATGCCAAGAATGGCGAGGAGGCGGAACACTGAACCTCAAGGCCGTGTCACGACCAAAGCCGAACACCACGACGACGACCTCGAAGCTAGACCAACGTACCCCTACCTATGTGCCTAGAAGAGTCGGCGAGCAGATGGTAGGATCTGGACCAGACTTCAAGAAGATTCAATGAAGGTGTTGGCGATGGCGTACATTGCGACCTCGAGGGCCATTCCTTGAGAAGTAACCAACACAAGCAACACAACACCACAAAACCAAGCCAGGAGAGACCGGCGAGGCCACCATCTCCAAAATACTTGGGAATCCCCTGTCAACCTTGGCAGCGTCTCCATGAAGGGAAAGACGTGGAGCGCCGCCGCCGCCCGGCCCGATGAACCGGACTTAGGGTTCCCCCCTGAACCAGGGGAAGGAACAGTCAGACCAATGACCACACCTCCTATAATTTACTGGGTTGGGTGAACCCAACAACACTTACTATTGGCATGTTCACCATTCCATGAGGGAATGTGAACTATGATGCACTTATTTCATCCGATGTCAGACTTGACATGAGGCGGAACCCTATTCTTCTAATGAAATAATCCTTATTTCGATTGAAGACCAGACGGAATGTACGATTTATCGTACCCCTATCCAAAGTCCGGTTTAAGAGCTCGTTTCTATAGATGGAAATGCTTTTTCCTCGTCAGGAAAGAGCCTCAACTGCATACTTCTCAAGTCCCTCGTCGCCATGGTCAGCTCAAGCCTCCGAGCATGGTTTTCGCCTGGTCTAGGACCGTGACCCCAACATACCGGAGACGGGTAGTCACGTCGCACGCTTGAATCACCACCGCAGAAGGCAACACATCGTCGATGCACAAGGGAATTTGACCGCCAACCTCCAGTCCTCCAACGCAGCAACCACACCTACTCGCCAGATCGAGGACCAAGAGGGCACATCGGGACGGAGTAGGAATGCTGCAGCTACCAGGGCGTCAACTCCGGCCACCACCGGTACCCGAGGAGGACCCCGCGACGGCAAGTCCTCCAGCCAGATCCGCAGATAAGCCGCTTCGATTTGGAGGGAGGGGCCATCAGCCGCCACCATCTGGAGGATTTTTCTTTTGAAATGGGATGCCAATCCCATGCCTCTGCATCAAAACGATAAACACAACCTCACATTATTGCAAAGTTTAAGAGTTATAGTGTGAAATCACGGATCACTCAACGTAGCCACAAAGATCAACCGCTAAAAAATAAGAGGTCTAAAGATCTAATCGTTTAGGATGCAGCCACCCAATATACACTTTATATCTATATCGGTGTAATTTTTAATCTATGCCGACACTTCAATCTGTTAGCAAGGCTCATACTATGCCGACAAAAAAATCTGCCAGCCAGCTGGTTTAGCCACTAATCATCCGTCGGTCGGCGTAGGTATGACACCAGTTTATCCGTAGATATGACAGCAGTTCCAAATTTTCACATGATGTCCGTCTACTCGGAGATTACATCGAATAAGTTGCATGGCAGCATGGATTGCATCTATACTACTATTAAAAGAGCAAACTTGTGTTGATACATTGAATCTGACCTCTTCAATATTTGGCCAACGGTCCAGATCGCTCCAATGTTTGACAACTCAACACAAATCCACTTTTACCCGTTTTACCCTCTCACCAAATCACATAATACTGCTAATGCCATCGTACCAATTCGTTTTATTTCAACTTTGTGGTAATTACAGGAGTTGCCATTGTCAATAGATCCAACTCGTGCGTGCAGGCCTATATCTGGCGTCATACGTTGCTCCAACAACGCGGTATGAGCTCTTTTTTGCGTTTTGTCCCACCCGACGGTCCACTCTCCGCCGGTGATCTGCCCTAACAAGGCTGGCTTGCAGCCCGTTCTCCGGTCAGGGCACCGCCCCGATTCCGTCGCCGCCACTGCACGCGTCCTGACGTCAGCTGCCGGCCGGACGCCTCGAGCCAATCACCCTGCTCCAGGTCAGCACCGGCAATTTCTTGCCCCTCAGATCGATTATTTCCCGTGCCGTCGAAGCGCCACCGCCCAGCTTCCGTCCCCCGCCGCGCCGCGCCGCTCCACCGTCCAGTGTGCCGCCTCCACTGTCCCCTGAGTGTTTTACCGATACCTAGCCGCGTCGCCTCTCCATCCGCCATGGTCAGCTGGAAACCGCCGGTCAGCTCGATTCATGGCAACTGCCTGCAGATCAATTTGCAAAAAAAAACCTCCACCAATTGTTCCACTGCCGCACGTCGATTGCCTCAAATCCTCGCCTCATTTCCTCCCCACGCCCAGGCTTCACGGCAGTGGCGGCGTGGTTCGTCAGCGTTGCGGGGAGCGCAGCCTCCTCGCCAGCTTCGACTTCGCCCAAATCCTCGCATGGATACCAGAGCCCAATTCTCACGCGGACGGCACGGTTTTGACGCCGCGACCGCCGATCTACTCATCAGGCCGCCACGGCCTAGACGCCGCCAGCCCCTTCCGCCGTCCCGAATGATTCTTACGCCCCGAGCAGACATCGTCAACCCCAACCACTCCACCACCAATCTGTTGACAAGTAGCAGCCACCGTCGTTCCTACCATCCGCACCGGCACACAAGCTCTCCTCTGCCGCTGGTTGCTGGTGCCTGCGCCTCCATCCTATCCTCAAGCTGTTGCATCCATCGTAGGTATACTTTGCAGCTTAAGATTTTTTCTGTTTTACCAAGTTATTCAGTACAGAGCTTATTCGGCAGGCTGCCAGGTTCAGTAAATGTATCTGAATTGCTTAATCCGAACCTACTTTATACTGGTACATATTTGTTGCAATTCTACGCATTTTGAACCACAATGCAGATAAATGATTGCTTCAGATTATACAATAGGTAATTAGGAATGATATATACCATCTGTTAATTGTTATCTTGGCATATCGATCAGCTAGCCATGTTCATATCGATTCTAGCAAACATTGCATTATAATTTCAGGAGTTTCTCTCAACCTTATGTTTTAATGAACGTTTCAGGAGTGAGTAAATGAATCAACTTATGAGTATTATAGTATATGGCAGAAAACTTTCTATTTAGTTTATGCCAACCTGATCAGCCCACCTGAGCAGACTATCCTTATATTAGTATGGATGATGATAAGATTCTGTCCAGGCCTTAAAGTCACTGATATTCTTTCTTAATCCGTTTTATTTGTCCATCTAATAAAAAAAATGTGTTTTTCTTCTCTTGATGAAGTTTGAATACTATTGGTACTTCCGTTGTCGTACTATATTCAGTATGAATAACGAGCAAAGTGTGCCATTGGTTTGTGAAGGTAGTAATCAAGGCTACACTGATTCATGCACCCTGATAAGCTCGATTCGCAGAGATGATTCAGTCAGTTGCTTCACCTGTTTCTCTCAGTCCAACACCCCAACCACAGCAAAGCTCCTATATTTGCACATTCAGCTCCCATGATGACTCACTAAATAGTGTTTATCACAGGATTTTGGTTGTGATAGTGCAGATGTACAGCAGTTTCAAATATACTTGCCCACCGTGAGTAAACATGAATACAAGACTATGTATTGCGAGGAACTTCACGTCATATATCATCTGAACTCAGTGGAAACCCCAAGGTATCGAAATTACAAAATTATTCTTTATTTAATGATCAATCAAACTATTGCAGAGTTATACTTGCTAAAGTAGTAAGCTAAATTAAACGTTACTATGTATTTACTGAGTAGAAGTACTAATTTTCATAGGTTAGTTCTATAAGTGTTAGACAAATCTGTTTATTTCAGTCATGGGTATAGTTGAATTACTCAGATAGCTAACCTTTTGGTTATGATTCCAGAAAGCAATTCACTCTGGATTCTTTGATGGTCAGAACATGAAGAACGTGGTATATAAGTAAGCAGTCTTCTTGTCTACAAATAGATCCTCTTGTTAGTACATGAAGAATATGTAATTCTAAATCTGCAGTGACCAGTCCTCAGGTGTTGGGACTTTGAGTTGCTGATACACAAGCCGTTGTCGCCGTTCCGGTGCACGGGACAGGCCGCCAGGTCTAACCACGCGATTGGACACTTGAACGCTGCGCAGAAGAAAGGAATTGGTGGCTCCGCTCAAATCTGGTCTCTTTCTCTAACCTTTTGTAAGTGGAATAAAACATTCATCTGACTGAATTTGTGCTTATTGTTTTTTCTAAATCTAAGGTCTTCAAAAGTCTTAAAGAGTATGCAACATGTATTTATTTGATGGTTCTTCCTTTGGGTCGGCAGGGCTGAATGGAGCTGATCTACAATTCCTTCAGGTTTTCAGTTGTTCCATCTGGTCTGAGCGCAAGGGGGAAATTGTACCTGATCATAGAGAAGCTCCATATACCATGAGAGCTCAGGTGGCAGACGTGAGGAGCAGTCTCAACGCCCAGGTGGTACAGGAGGCAGTCCGTGCTATGTGGACAGCCTCTCTTCTATGGTCATGATGGTGTGGTGTCATCTGTGGCTTGAACACAACAGTAGTATCTTCAACTCCCTTTCGCTTTTGCTGCTGGGCATCTGCGACATATTCGTCAAAGATTTTAGAACCTGTAGAATGGCTGGCATCAAAGGAGCTGAATGGACCGGCGCGCCGTGATCCCATCTGCTAGAGCGTAGCTGACCTGAACCACTCTATAATTCTGTCTCCTCCTTTCTGTATAATTCGAGCCTAATGTATTCACCCAAACTGCAATATATCTCCTCCTTTCTGTATGTACATTTGTACAAAGTTTCTCTTATTGAATGAAGTAAGAAAAATGTTTGATGGGTGTAATTCGTTGAATTATGATCTTATAACAGTTGGTTAATACATTAGTGCGACATTTGTTTAAGGCCTCGCTACCTCACGGATGGTCAAAATCTGAAGAACATACTGGCATGAACATGGAAACGATTAAGTTTGTCGCATATTTGGCTAAAGATATATTAGACGTGCGTTGCACGTGCCCTTTTACTAGTAATATAAACTCGAAAAACAAGAATCAAGGCCTCAAATAGACGACACCTCAGAAAAGAGTGCTATATATTGTGCTCTAAAAAAGAAGCGAGAATCTATGCACAAATACATGTGACTGACGGTAGCATATCGGCATTATGAAAAATTGCAGAATCGAAAGTGAACTGAAGTGATTCGATCAGCATATATAGTCCAATGGGCCCTGTGCAGTGTGAATAAAGACATTTGCCCCTCCAGCCCAGTACAATGCCCAATCGTTTGTCTTCCTTGGCATGAGCGACGACCTACCGTTGCCAGGAGGGTCCCTGGTTACCGCTGTCACTGTGTCACAACATCTGCGAGAGATGATGCAAGGTTGCTCTCAATACTTAAAAAAAAACTGCATATTCTTAGTTATTGGGGAGTAAATAACCAGCTCCAACAACATAGTATGTGTGGTCCTAGACCTTTTTTTTGTAGACCCAATTTTTTTAAGCCCAGTATCCAAATTTGGCACTGGGTCGTCAAGTCCACACGTGGAAATTTCATGTTTTGTTTTTCACGCGTCGCCGACCTCCTTGCCGGTTGCGGCGATCGAATATTGCCGCTGAAGAACCCGCCTGTATCCCTTATCTCCGCCGCCCTCCTGCCGTTGTAGCTGACCCAAACGCACCTACCCTACCCTCCCCATGTCACACCAAAAATCGATCTTGCTCCGGGGATGCTCGCTGATGTTTCTCTCGAGCTTCTAGACCCACCTTGGGTCCTTGCCGCTGGTCACGCCGCCAGATTTGGGGCGGGTGTACGTTGTTAGGCCACTGAGCGGTTCGAGTTGCCGTCATTTCCCAATTGTGTATGTGGCCACCAGAAGCACCCTGCTATCATTGTTTCGACCATGCTAGTCTCTCTTCCCGTCACATGACCTTCATGACGTTATTCTACGCCACCACCACCGATTTCAGTCGGATTTGAACTCGGCGCACCCCACGGTTCGACATAATTCTGACAAGGTCTATTATACTCCATATTTTAAAAAATCAAATTAGTTTATTGTTGAACCATATTATTGACGGTGTCGTGTCACTAAGGACGGACACCGGGGATGAAGGACACCCCCTTTGTAGATTCGGTAGGGGCACGAAGGAGGCTGGAAGACGTCTCCCGGAGATGTACCATCGGTAAGCTCTCCGTCTCTCTCTCTCTCTCTCTCTCTCTCTCTCTCTCTCTCTCTCTCTCTCTCTCTCTCTCTCTCTCTCTCTCTCTCTCTCTCTCGGCGTGGATGGCAAGCAAGCAAAGGACACCGCGATCTACCCAGGTTCAGGCCGCCCGAAGGCTAACAGCCCTACTCCTGCATGTCTGGATAGATGGAAGCATCATGATGTGGCTACAATGGAGTCTCTGGCGAGGTACCCGGGAAGGGTTTTGGCGAGAGGAAGGAGAAAGGGCAGATCCTGGCCCGGAGGAGATCACCTCCCTTCTCTTCTCTGCCCTAGCTATGTCTTGCTATGCTCTTGCTTGGATCTTGCCTAGCACTTGTCTTCCGATCCTCCTCCTCGCTATGACTTGGCCCTCCTTTTATAGACAAGGGGATGCCACAGAGGTCACGCGATGAGCATGAGGGGGTCTTAGCGGGAAGTTCCCCCTCTCCATGGTGGAGGTGGCGACGTGGCCTCTTCTCCTCCAAGTATCTTCCTCCGGTTTGGTGAGATCCCCCGCCCTTTAGGGGAAAGCGTGGTGGAGGAAAGCTGGCACACCGCAGGTGGTGTTCCCTGTTCGCGCCTTGCTTCCCAAGTCTTCTAGGCTCTTCTACCATCTTCGGGAGGGTGCTGGAAACCCTCGGCTTCGACTGGTACGGTTTGATACCCGAGAGGGAGTCCGGCCCTGCCGGGTCTCGGGCTCTCGGGGTCCTCCTTCTCTTCCGGGGTGTGAGGAATCTCGGGGTCCTTTGAACCCGGCAGACTTGGCTGGCTCGCGGGGTGCCCGCCAGCCAAGTGTCGCGTCTTGGCCTTGTCCATCTTCACGATGGGCCCACAGGCGGTAGACCCACTTTGGCAGCACTAGGGGAACCCCGTGTTCCACTGCAGCGACAGTAGCCCCCAGGCATGGTCCCGGCGGCTTTGCTTTAGCGGCTGCCGGGGCCATGACCAAAAAGAGGTCAAAGTGGGTCCCGGCGCCTGATCTTCTCCTCAGACCGTCCGGTGGGGTCCGCCGGGTCAAAGTAGAGGCGAGCCCCCGAGCTTTTGTGTTTGTCGAAGAGGAAAACGCACTTGTTCCGCATGCTTCTTCCAGTATCTTGTGTGAATGGGAACGGTTTTTTGCAAGAAGCGCGTCCCATTGTTGCTGCTCCCGAAGCGCCAAAAGGCAGGTGGGAGAGTGGAGAGCCTATAAAAGCTCCTGAGCCCCCCAACCTTTCTTTGCACACTTTCCTCCTCCGCTCCGCTTGACCCCATCCTTCTTCCTCTGAAGCGCCAACTACTGCCGACGATGTCCAGTGATACGGAGATGGCGTCTGAGGTCTCCACGGCGGAGTCGGCCTTCCGCGGTAGAATGGAAGTGCCCCGAGTGGTCAGGGCATGGGCGACTGAGCAGGATGGCGCATCTCGTGCTCCTGTCGTCCAAGCCCTAGCTGATATGGCAGCCATTACGGGCTCTGCTGCGCAGGAAGAAGCCCGGGTAAGGGCCATCAAGAAAGCTTTCCTGATGGCCTATCTGAAGGAGAGAACTGTCGGGATCCTGAGCTGTCCCAGCCCTTGGCCGAGTTGGAGGCCATCGATCAGGTAACGGCGCCCTTCTTGACTCTTTTTCCTTCCAGCTGCTGCCAGCTTCTCATTCGCGGATGTTTCCCTCTTTGCAGGAGGATAGCCAGGTCGTTGGCGAAGTGGCCAAAGGCATTGTCCGCCTGTTTGGCGGAGGGGTTCCTGGACTTCCATCAGGGCCTTCTGTCCCAAAGGATGCCTGAAGATCCTGCACATGCGTTTCCCCTTCTCCTCCAGGCGTCCCCAGAAAAGAGAGAGGTGCACCTGGCAGGCAAATAAACGGCAGACAGATCTACGCAGCTAGTGCGCCTGGGCTGGCATTAGTAGCAAAGGCTAGATATGCACATAGGCTGCTTCTTACGAATGTAATGCATGAATGTAGCTTCGAATATTAAATATGAATGCAATCCTAATCACAAATCCCGGAGTCATTTCCAAACTTCCCTTGCACTAACGCGTCGTATAGTTTATGAGGAGATTTCCCGGTATGCCAAGTATCCTGTTGTCTGCTGCAACAGTAATACCCCCAGGAGCACTATGCCTTCCGGGGACTCACTCCACTGCCTCAGTTACTAGGCCAGAGGGAAATGGACCGTTCACTGGGGAGGACGCCTCATCCCCCGCCAAGGTTCTCATAGACTGTCAAGCATGCTCGGGTTGAACGTATATTGACTCCGAGCGAGATGGTATGCCTAATATGCAAATGCAAGAACTTATCTGCTTTTCTGCTGCTTCTGATTTTATGGGCCTTTCCCGGGTATCCAGCTCCTTAGACCTCCGTCCTTTGCGAGTTTCTGTCCCGGGAAGGCGCTGCACACAGCAAACTTTCAGTAGGAAAAGAAAGGACCCTCTCTTCATGTCGTGAAAATGTTTACCCGAAGCAAACTGCAAGAAAGGTTGAATGTGCATTTCTGTGCTTACGTGCTTTAAAGCACATCACTGCCCAAACCTCCCTCCTTGTGACAGCACGGCATGATCGGGAGGCAACTCCTACTGGTAGGCGTGCTCGCGTACACCCCGTCAGCCACCGGCACATATCAGCCCCCTGCTTGGGGGTTGCTAAGGGTAATCAATTTTACGACAGAAATTGAGGCTCATGGAATTGAAAACTTATCTTTTATTCCTCGGCGACGATTCTTACACCTTATTTCAGAACACTAGCCCCTCGGGCGTGCTTAGTCGATACAACTATCTGCGATTCGTGTTCGTAATCAAGGGTAGAATTTGCGGAGGTTCTCGATATTCCAGGCGTTGCCCTGAGGTCTGCCCTTCTCATCCTCCAGATAGACTGCCCTTGGCCTCAGGGTATGCGTCACCCGATACGGGCCTTCCCACTTGGATGACATCTTGTTCATGCCATCAAGGTTTTGCTTTTTCCGGAGGACCAGGTCTCCTGGCTCCAATGCTCGCACTCGCACATGGCGGCCATGGTATCGCCTGAGTGCTTGTTGGTATCGGGCGGATCGCAGGGATGCCCGACATCTTGCTTCTTCCAGGAAATTGATGTCGTCAATTCTCCTTTCCACTTGAGCCTCTTCATCATAGGCGAGCACCCGTGGGGATCCGTGCTTGAGTTCTGTGGGCAGGACTGCCTCTGCTCCATAGACAAGGAAGAATGGTGTTTCTCCTGTGGCTCTGCTAGGCGTAGTTCTGAGTGACCAAAGGACGCTTGGCAGATGCTCGATCCAGTTCTTGCCCCGGTTCTCCAGTTTGTCGAAAGCCTTGGTTTTCAGACCCTTGAGGACCTCCGCGTTAGCTCGCTCAACTTGACCATTGCATCTTGGATAGGACACCTAGGAAAAACACACCTTGATGCCCATGTCTTCGCAGAAGTTGAGGAATGCCCGACTGGTGAACTAGGTGCCATTATCTGTGATGATCCTGTTGGGTACTCCGAAACGGAACACGATCCCCTCGATGAATTTGATGGCGGCTTGGGCAGTCTGTCTTGGCACTGGCATTACCTCCACCCACTTAGTGAACTTGTCAATCGCCACGAAAAGATACTCATGTCCCCCGACAGACTTCGGGATCTTGCCTACGATATCCAGCCCCCAGACCCCGAATGGCCAAGAGATTGGAATAGGCTGCAGGGCTTGTGCTGGCTGATGAATATCCTTTGCGTAATGCTGGCAAGCTTCACAGGTCTTGACAATTTGCTCGGCGTCGTGGAGAACAGTTGGCCAGTAGAACCCGTGCCGAAAAACCTTCCCCGCCAGAGACCTTGATGCTACATGACTGGAGCATGTACCTTCGTGGATGTCCTTCAGTAGTGCCTGACCTTGTTCCTGCAGGATGCAACGGAGTTTGACTCCGTTGTCACGCCGCCTATAGAGTGCACCGTCGATCAGGACATAGAGCTTGGCTTGGCAAGACACCCGCTCGGCGTCATGGTCGTCACCCGGAGGGTGCGCTTAGTCATGTACCTGACGATGTCCAAGGCCCACGGCGGGCAGCTCCTCTCCACTGGAAGCACCATTTGACAAGAGGGAAGCAAAGCTTCCTTTGTCGCAGGTACCTCCGGATCTTGAACTTCCGGGCTGGCTTCCTGAGTTGTTGAGGTAGACAGGTCACCAGCCCCTGGCCCTGTGGCCGGCTTGGTCCTGATTTTGTCGGATGGGACTGACGGCTACTTGAGTACCTCGATGTAGATCTCGGGGGGAACAGTCTCTCGTTGTGAAGCCAGTCGCGAGAGCTCATCCGCGACTGTGTTGTCCACCCACGAGATATACATGGCCCTGAAGTTGTTGAAGCCTCGCTGCAGCTTCCAAACCTCTTCTACATACGGTCCCATCTGGGGCATGCGTACTCCTTGTTGACTTGCTTGATGACCAGTTGTGAGTCACCTTTGACGACGATCTTCTTGATGCCAAGACTGATGGCCACACGAAGCCCGGCAAGCAGGCCGTCATATTCCATCGTGTTGTTGGAAATACCTCCGAGGAAATGCATCTGGACAACGTACTTTAGGCATTCGCCAGTTGGCGATGTCAGGACAAGGTCTCCTCCTCTGGGTCCTCGAACGCTGTCTCGGTCCATTCCGCGGTGAAATCCGCCAGTGCCTGACTCTTGATGTTGTCCGTGTGCTCAAATTTGAGACCAAAACCTTGAAGCTCGATGGCCCACCATGATATGCGTCCGGTGGCAAGTGGATTCTCCAGGGGGCTCCGCAGGTTGTACTTCGATACCACCGTGATCAGGTGGCTTTCAAAGTACGGTCTCAGCTTGCGAGAGGCGATGAGGATTGCCAGAAGTAGCTTCTGCATCACGGGTAGCGCTCCCGGGCATCGCGCAGAACTGAACTGACGAAGTAGATCAGATGCTGCATGATGTCTACGCATGCTTCTATTATTGTAGACAGTGTTGGGCCTCCAAGAGCAGAGGTTTGTAGAACAGCAGCAAGTTTTCCTTAAGTGAATCACCCAAGGTTTATCGAACTCAGGGAGGTAGAGGTCAAAGATATCTCTCTCAAGCAACCCTGCAATTAAGATACAAGAAGTCTCTTGTGTCCCCAACACACCTAATACACTTGTCAGATGTATAGGTGCACTAGTTCGGCGAAGAGATAGTGAAATACAAGTAATATGGATGATTATAAGTGGTAATTGCAATCTGAAATAAAAATGGTAGCAAGCAAACATGTAGCAGAACTTGTTGTAAACGGCGTTTCAATGCTTTGAAACAAGGCCTAGGGATCATACTTTCACTAGTGGACACTCTCAACAATGACCTCATAATTGAATAAATAAATGCTACTCTCAAACACTCTATTGTTGGATAATGAACACCATTCATTGCGTAGGGCTGGAAAATCACACCTCAAGTCGGAGTAAACAAACGCCACAACGTCATAAAGGAGTCACACACGATGCACACACTGTCACCTTCACACCGTGGAGAGTGACTCCGGAGTTCATATTAAAGTAACCTCTAGAGTGGCATAATAGATAAAGAGTAACATCTACTTATTCAACTAGATTACAAAGCTCATGATCACAAAAAGATCACAACATGGGAGAGAGAGATAAACCACATAGCTACCGGTAGAGCCCTCAGCCTCGGGGAGAACTACTCCCTCCTCATCATGGGAGTATGCAACGGTGATGAAGATGGCGGTGGAGTCGATGGATATGGCTCCGGGGGCACTTCCCTGTCCCGGCAAGGTACCGGAACAGAGACTTCTGTCCCCCGAAACTTGTCGTCGATGGCGGCGGCGCTGCAGAACCCTTGGTGGAATATGACTGATTGTTTTAGGGTTTTCGCCTCGGGGAAATAAATAGGCGAATGGGGATGTCGGTGGAGGCCCGAGACCCGCTCCCCACATGGCGGCGCGGCAGGGGGCCCACCTGCGCCATGGGGGGGACGGCGCCTCGGTGCCCCCCTTCGTCTCTCCTTCGGACTTCGTGAACGTGTCGGAAAAATAGGAACGTGGCATTTTGTTTCGTCCAATTCCGAGGATATTTGCAGAACAGCTTTTCTGAAACCAAAAACAGCAGAAAACAGGAACTGGCACTGTGGCACCTTGTTAATAGGTTAGTCCCAGAAAATGCATAAAAATGCCATGAAGTGTGAATAAAACATGTAGCAATTGGTATAATATAAGCATGGAACATAAGAAATTATAGATACGTTGGAGACGTATCACTGCAACTTGCGGGAGGACGCTTCTTGATCTGGCTCCGCCTCTTCTTCCGCGGCGTCGTTGTCTTGAGCCGGAAGCAGCTCAGCCCCGGCGCTCCAGTACTGACGATGCTCGTGGAAGCCGTCGGGGTGTCAGGGTCCCCGGAGGTCGGGAATCCCGCCGCCTTCTTTATGCTGGGCTGGCCTGAGAGTACATCCCCAGGTCGCTTGCCCTTGGTTTTGCCTGTTTTCTCGGAGGAGCGTCACGCTCTGCCACGAGCACTGCGCTTACCACCTGATTGGTAGCAGCGATGTATAGCAGCAAAGGCTCCTTCTCTGTCGGGGCCACCAGGATTGGTGGCGAGGTAGCTCTTGAGGGACTTAAGTGCCTCTACAGCCTCCGAAGTCCAGTTGACAGGACCCTCCTTATTGAGCAAGTTAAAAAACGGGAGAGCTCGTTCCCCAAGTCTTGAGATGAAGCGCCCGAGTGTGGTGATGCACCCGTTGAGGCGCTGTACATCCTTGATCCGCTGTGGTGCTTCCATGCGATCGATGGCCTTGATCTTGTCTGGGTTGGCCTCAATTCCTCGGTGGGAAACCAAGAAACCCAACAGCTTGCCTGAAGGTACCCCGAACATGCACTTCTCAGGGTTCAGCTTGAAGTTGACCCGACGAAGATTTTCGAACGTCTCGTGAAGATCCTGGATGAGCGAATCCTGGTACCGTGTCTTAACCACGATGTCGTCGATGTACGCTTCAACGTTGCGGCCTAATTGTGGCCCAAGGCATGCCTGCATCGCACACTGGAATGGAGCGCCGGCGTTCCGGAGGCCGAAGGGCATCCGTGTATAGCAGTAGCAGCCCTTGGGGGTGATGAAGGCCGTCTTTTCTTGATCTTCGACGGACATCAGGATCTGGTGGTACCCGGAGAAGGCGTCCAAGAAGCATAGCAGTTCGCACCCTGGTGTGGAATCCACGATCTGATCAATGCGTGGTAGAGGAAAGGGTCCTTGGGACAAGCCTTATTCAGGTCGGTGAAGTCGATGCAGAGGTGCCACTTGAGTGAAGAGGCTTTGGAACCACGACCGGGTTCGCCACCCACAACGGGTGAGGAACTGATCGGATGACGCCAGCTTCTATCAACTTGTCGACATCGGCGATGATGAACTCCAGCTTCTCTTTGCTTTGATTCCGAAGAACCTGCTTCACCGGTCGCGCGTCCGCGCTGACCGCCAACTTATGCTCGATCACTTCCCTTGGGACACCAGGGAGTTCTGATGCATCCCACGCAAAGACATCAGAGTTTTCCCAAAGGAAAGCGTTGAGCGCGCTTTCTTGTTCGCCGGTAAGGTGGGCGCCGATGGTGATAGAGCGAACTCCGTCACGGGTCAGTGCCACCTTCTTGGTCAGCTGCGGGTCACCTTGGAATGATGCCTTCTTGACGGGAGCCGACGTCGAGCCCCCGGGGTCAGCTCCTTCCCCGGGGAGGGCGTCAACATCGTCCTCCATCACAACTTGCGGGACATCCGCCGTCGCCGCCACGGTCTGGTTCAACTTGTGGACACAGAAGATGGCATCGTCGATGTCGGCCTTGATTTTGATCACTCCCAGCGGCGCAGGAATCTTCAGCACGTTGTAGGCGAAATGAGAGATGGCCATGAACTTGGCCAGAGCAGGACGGCCAAGTATGTCGTTGTACGGGAGCGGAGTGTCGGTGCGGAAGTTCTTGTGATCGCCGAAGGTGACCGGCAGAGTGATCTTTCCAAGGGGCCGTGTTATGCTCCCGTTCACGCCTTGAAACACACCGGTGTCTGTGAGGCGAGAGAAAGGGATCTGCATCACACACTACCAAAATAGTCTCGATCTACGACGTTTTGGCGACGACGTTCTTATAACGTCGTGTGTTCCGTCGTGGTGGGTCGAAAAGTTGATTTTGCTCTCGACGTTTTGGGTTTTCTGATAATGGGTCGGGTGCGCGCGACGTTTTCCATATGTTTCGTCAGGGATTTTCATCCCGTGGTCCAGTAGCCTGGTTACGAAACTTGACAGAACGTCGCGGATGTTGATTCTAAAATAATGCATTCGGACTATGCTAGACTCACATAAGTTTTTATTACGGGAAAGAGATGACATGAAATAAACATGACAAATACATCACATTACATATATATTACTCGATCTTCAACACGGCAGAATTACAAAACCTTGATACTACCTTTTGGAATCTAGTCAGTTTGAATTGCTGAAACATAAACATATACAGTGGGAAACTATGCATCCGATGGCCCTGGATCTCCCTGACTTTGCGATCAGAGCTTCCTTGTACGCGAGCGCTAACTAATTTTGTAGTTTCCCAACCTGCCTCGTCAGGTCGAGGTTGCTGCCATCATCTTCTTCAGATCTTCCAGCAACGAAAGGATCGCTTTGTTGGCCGCTTCTCCCTTCTGCGCCAACTCCTTTCTGGCTTCAATCACCTTGTCGACATTGTCGCAAGCGAGTTTCAGGGCCGCTTCAATCTCAGCTTCTAGGAAAGTTACCCTCTTCGCCAGAAACTCGAATGTGACTGTCTCCTCGGATGCAACTGCCCTGTACATACATGCAGTGATCGGAAGTTGATGTTAATATAAAGACGGACCTAAGAAAGATGAAAGCAGGAGGAATATTCAGAAACAGATCAGAAGCCCATGAACGGAAATGGAAATTCCCATATCTACCTCGAGGAAGCAGAGCGCTTCGCCGCTGGAGCCATGGTCGCCGCTTTTTTGCAACAGGTTGAAGTGAATAGTAATGGACGTATGCATGCCCTAGATCTATTTATAGAAAGCGGTGGTTACTGAACCGGGGGCGCGCATGCACGGGTGGGCGAGTGGAGCGAAAATGCAGAGGCACGTTGCAACTTCGCATGCACGGCGAGTGGAGTTGAACTGCAACTTCACGTGTGCACGTTTCACCAACGCGTGGTGCGTGGTCAGTTAAAAAAAACTGTGGTGTGGACGTGTGGTACAAACTGTGGTGTGGACGTACACCGGCGAAGTGACGGGATGGGACGCGTCGCATTAACGCCGCGTCTGCGCAGCGAACAACCTTCTCGCCTTCCAAAGCTATGACTTCGCCTGTGCGGCGGAGGCGTGTCTCACCGGGCCTTTCGTTAGCGCAGTGCCCAGCCTTCTCGTCTCCCCAAGCCTCTGTGCGCCGTAGAGAGTTGCTGCATTAAAACTCTCACCCACCCGTCTGTGCCACCCCCCGTGCCCTCCCAGCGCCACCGCATCCCGTCTCCAGTTCACTCGACCGGCCGGCTATAAAAGAGACACACACCATCTGCTCACAGGAACCCACTCCGCCTGCTCGCAGTAGCCCACACACTACCACCCGTCGTCACCGCTCAGTCGGACGCGCGCTATTCCTCGCCGCGCCGTAGTCACCACCAAGCTACGAGGATGAACACCGGTGCCGGGTTGGAGGCGACCATGTACGCCGCCGGGACGATCCGGCTGCGTTGGCCGTCGTCGCGCCAACGAACGCCGACGTCGCGTCAACGGACGCCGCCGCGCCGCCGCGGAGGAGAAGCTCGCCGCTGTGTGCGCCGAGATTGACCAGCTCTACGAGGACGCCACTGTGGAGAACATGACCTACCGGCCGTTCTATGAGGACGGCAGCGGCGATGAATCGGTACACCCCCTGTTCTAAAACTAGATTGAGTTACTAGTTTAGTGGCTTGGGTTAATCTCCGGTAGTTACTAGATTGATTTACTAGATTGAGTTACTAGTTTGAGTGGCTTGGGTTAATCTCTGGTAGTTACTAGATTGTTTTTCTAGATTGAGTTACATATATGTGCTTGCTTTAATCCCAATTTTTTTTGTAGGAACCCGACGATCGCGAGATGCGTACTGATGACGAGGGGGCGATGCATGCTAAAGCCCGGCATGTGCTTAGGAAACTGCGGGCTGGAGAAATCCAGTACCATGTCGGTCCCAGATGGATCTGCCCGTTCTGCAGCCAGAAGCTTGCTGGTGACCGCTCCAGTGTCCAGCAGCATGCAGACGGCCGCGGTTCGTTTGGCTCGACGAAGAAACCAGCCTGCTATAAGGCGAAGCACGCTGCATTCAGTTTTTTCTCCGGGAACTGCCTTAAGTTCGTGCAGCCTCCAAATAAGGAAGAAGAGGAGGAAAACTGGTGTTGCTGATGGTCCTTTTCCTAGCTAGCTGTGTTGTTTTTATCTTGGTGAAGCTGTATGCCGCAGCATTGTAATGAACCTGTTCGTATCTACCTAATCTAGTGTGTTGTTTTTATCTTGGTGAAGCTGTATGCCGCAACATTGTAATGAACCTGTTAGTATCTACCTAATCTAGTACTGAAAGTTGTTGAATGATTATCGTGTCTTTGAACTTTGAATCAAATTAGTTTGCTCTTATGTCGATTCTTATACTATTAACTAAGTTGTTTGCCTCGTTTTTAAAGCTGGGAGAACAATTTCACCAACCTACTACAACTTAATTTTTACAAAATAGGCCGGAGCCCGGCTATATTAATATAGCAAACACCGATACAACCATTGAGATCACTACAACTGTTAGCCCTAATCAATCAAGTATCACTAGAACTCATCCCCACGGACCATCTATTCAAGTTTTTGAGATTTGCACAGCAGGATACACAAACTACACAAACCCATAGCAACAGCGACACATGCATCGCTCAACGGGTATACCGGCGAACACGTTGACACAAAGACCATGTCCATCTTCCTTAAACCAGAAGATAACCATTTCTTTTCGTAGGATTTGGGCGTCCTTGACAACAATTGCCCAGTTTGTAGTGATGACCGCACGCCCGTCATGCTCGCTCATCGATATCCTTACTTGACGAGAACCTTTGTATTCCTCGTTAGTGACACGCAAAGGTCTTTCTTTATGTAGATATTGCTTGAGGAATTTCTGACTGTAATCCATTGAAAAGTACTAAAAGCAAAAGAAATCAGCGATCAGTTCATGGTGTGTCGATTGGCGAAATGAGATATTAAAAGAATGTCAAAGTTCTCACCATCTTGGGGTTCCTCCCCTTGACTGCAGAGGAGGTGATCTGGCAGACATAAAAAGGTATGTCAGGTTTTTTCTTAGAGACTTGTCTCTTGAGAAATTTGAGCCTTCTTAGTGATAAACCCATATGGTTGCCATAATATATGTGCTTTTCGAAATCTTTATTCCCCTGATAAGGACCTACGTGAAAGAAAAGTAAATTTTAGAGAGTAGTACATTTTTGCATAGATGAATTCAATTTTTACAATCCAAGTTTAGATTTACCCCTAGTTGCAACAATGCGTAGGCCCTCTTCATCACTATCACTTTCAGATTCATAATCCGAATCTGATTCAGAATCAGGATCAGATTCTCTACTGAAGCAGATTTTATCAACGTTTTCATCATGATGAGTGTAATCAGCAATGCAGTTATGCTCCTCGTCATTGCAGACCTCCATGTTTTTGCTTTCATTGGCATTGGAACCTGGACAAAGATGAACTAAGCTAGCAAAACAAAACATCTAAGCAATGAACCCGAAATACCCAAATCTAAGCACAATCTACCCGAAACACCAAATCGGTTACGGTATTAAAACCTAACCATCGAAATCATGGTGGGAATAGATGAACTATGCGTGCCAAATATATCAAGTTTAATCTGCCATATACCAAATCGACCACTACGGGCGAAAAAAACGAAGCAGAGACGAATATTGATCGTAAAAACATGTAGATCTACCTGCCCAGGGAGGAAGAGGATGCCAGGCCTTCTTCTCCCACCGAAGATGGTCGCCACGGTGCTGTCGATGTACCGGCGGAGGAGAAACCTCCAACAGTGAGAGAGAACGAAGGAGAGTGAGATCGAGAGCGAGCGAGCGAGCTAGTGATAGGACTGGAAGAGAGAGAGAGGGGGGCGGTGCGCGAAATAAAGGCGTGTATTCCCAAAGGGACGCTGCGTCTCCCGCCCGTTCGGCCACGTGTGCCGCACTTGTGGTTTTTTATTTTGTTTGTGAAATAATAAATATACTTGTGGTTTTTGAAATGGCGCACAATATGTCAGATAACACATATTGTGGCTGTTTCCTTCTATAGAAAGTGATGTTGATTTTAAATGTTCTTATATCTGAGGTACCCAAACACAACCAAGGAGCAAAGTCCACTTAATTAGCTATCCAGAGCACCCACAGTACTCTCATACATATCTTAGGCAATACCTAGGTTTTGGTGTGATTCTGGCTCCAGAGCACCCACTTTGGTCGAAACCCTAAACAATTGACTACCAGTCCACGGGTGTCGAAAGGGGTAGCTAATAAGTGCATTTTTCTCATTAGTTGTGTTAGGGTAGCTCATATGAACATTAAGTAAAACAACTTTGGACCCAAGTTATCACAGATTCCATACGGTGCACACGAAGTGGGAGTTAAGCCTTAAAAGACCGCAAAACCTTCATGCTCGATATATAACCGTGGTATGTGAAGCGGGCCGCGCGGTCACAACCGACGATTTGATGTTGTCTCTTCCAATGTACCACCACACTCTCATACATATCTTAGGACAATACCTAGGTTTTGGTGTGATTCTGGCTCCAGAGAACCCACTTTGGTCAAAACCCTAAACAATTGTCCAAAAGTCAACATGTCATCATCTACCAGTTCCACGGGTGTCGAAAGGGGTACCTAAGTGCATTTTTCTCATTGGTTGTGTTAGGGTAGCTCATATGAACATTTAAAACAACCTTTTGGACCCCAAGTTATCACAGATTCCATACGGTGCACACGAAGTGGGAGTTAAGCCTTAAAAGACCGCAAAAACCTTCATGCATGCCCGATATATATATAACCGTGGTATGTGAAGCGGGTCACACCGACGGTTTGATGTTGTCTCTTCCAATGTACCACCACACTCTCATACATATCTTAGACAATACCTAGGTTTTGGTGTGATTCTGGCTCCAGAGCACCCACTTTGGTCGAAACCCTAAACAATTGACCGAAAGTGTCAACCATGTCACCAGTTCCACGCGTGTCGAAAGGGGTAGCTAAGTGCATTTTTCTCATTGGTTGTGTTAGGGGTAGCTCATATGAACATTTAAAACAACCTTTTTGGACCCCAAGTTATTACGGTGCACACTAAGTGGGAGTTAAGCCTTAAAAGACTGCAAAACCTTCATGCATGCCCGATATAACCGTGTATGTGAAGCGGGTCACGCCGACGACTTAGATGTTGTCTCTTCCAGTGTACCACCACACTCTCATACGTACATATCTTAGGACAATACCCAGGTTTTGGTGTGATTCTGGCTCCAGAGCACCCACTTTGGTCGAAACCCTAAACAATTGATCTACCAGTTCAACGGGTGTCGAAAGGGGTAGCTAATTAAGTGCACTTTTCTCATTGGTTGTGTTAGGGTAGCTCATATGAACATTTAAAAGATAAAGGAATAAGCATAGATATAATAAAAGATAAACATAATTGAAAACCTAGGTAGACGACTAATCAGGTGTATTACCCAACAGTAGAACCCATAGTATATTCACTTGTTCATCAATTTGACTGTGGAAAACATAAAGGAATAAGCATAGACATAATAAACTAGATAAACATAATTGAAAACATAAAGCATTGCATGCTCCATCTAAACTAGATCTTCAGTGACCAGATCCATCAGCTTGCTTCGAAAGGTCAAACTAGGTAATAGGAGGCATCCTTTTCTCCCACGGGTAGACCACTGCACCATCGGCACGGATTCTCTGGCTTAGTATAGCCTGCCTTTGGCTCATTGACATGTGGACCCAATGTCCGGTGGACCGCGCGTGTCAGTGACTCACAGTCAAGAGAAAAATAGTTAGAGAGGCTTAGTCCGTGCTGCTGCACTGAACCGCCGCTTCAAGGCCTCGTCGCGTCAAATTGCCACTGGCGCACGTCGGCGTTATTGCCATGGCTTGGATTCAGACTGTTTAAAAAAAATCCCTTATCGGAGAGGGGCGGCTTCTTCTGGTGGCCTTCCTATCGCCATTTCCAGATCGAGATCATCCACGCCCTCCTCCACCATCAATGGCGAACAACCACGAGGCTGGCGGCAGTTCCAGGGGACGGGGGCGCAAATACATCTGGCCGCGCAACCTCTCGTGCCGATGGTGGAGGAGTTTGCCCGCTACGACCTTCTCATCCCACCGGACTCACGGGTGCCGTCCCGCTGGCGTATGAGCACAGGCGGCCTCACCGTGCCGCCTATCCCCAAGGTCGACACGCTCGAACTACAGCTCCTCATCCACCGGCGGTGGATGGCCCTCCCGAACGAGCTCAAGGCTGACCCGGAGTACTCCGTCGACGACCAATTTCGGTGGTTGTCCATACTTGCGGCGGAGCGACGCCGCGACATCGAATGCTACGCCGGCGGTGGCCCCAAGGCCCCAGCTAAGAACAACCGTGAAGGCCAGTGGGATTTCTGGGAGAGGCGCACCGCCGAAGATGTCCTCGACGCCATCCGTGCCGGGCGGAGCGTCGCGCGCAGGACGGCTCCTCTCCGTGTGGGCGCATCGTGTGCCACACGTCCCCTCTTCTTCATGCGACGTGGCCGTGCGCCAACGACACTGCCGCCTCGACGTACTCCATCGCCTCCTCCACCGCAGCCGGTCATCGACGAGGAGGACGACCCCGAAATGAAAAAGGTCTTGGCAGACTCCCTTGATACCGTCGAGCTTGACGAGCTGGCGCGGTGGCCGGGTCTCTTCCAGGTGCTCCGTGACTCGGCGATGGAGCCGGAGCCAGCACCGCAGCAGGTGCCGCATCACCAGTAGATGGAGCTGGAGCCGGAGCAGACCAACATCCCGCCGGAGATGCTCGGGATGAAGTGGTGCTGGACTGGCCCGTTGCCGAAGTCGTATGAGGATGATCCAATGGAGGAGGTGGAACAGGCCAGGCCACTGCCACGACGCACAGGGCCACCGCCACCACCAGTGGCAGATTGGCCGTGGGAGCAGTCCGTCTTCATCGACCTCTCTGGCGACAGCGACGACGAGTAGAGTAGCAGTGGCCACCACGACCTTTTCGTTGTATTTTGTTATTTTTCTTGCTGTTAAGCGCCTTCTCACGCGAAATATGTATCCCCTGTTTGAATGTAGTACCGAATTTCAGTTTAATTTGGCTACAATATGTTAGGAAAGTACCTAGGTTTATGTGGGAAGATGCAACTTAGCAAATATATGAATCTCCATCCAACTGTCTCCAGCGCTTCTAATGAACGTCGATTTGCTTTATGATCCGTGCACAAATTATAAATGAATCTTCAAATTATCAATGCATTATAAATAATTTATCGATTTATTTAATTTATTTTTGTATTCATGTAGTAATACATGCATTAGCAAGAAAAATGTGTTAATTTTTTGTGTTATTAATACATCAATAGTAGAAATAATATTGTTCGTTTAATGCAAAATCGACGGTCATGATGAACGGTGGTCCTCAAAGTTGTGGAAAACCGTGTTGGGTTTATGTGTGATTCCGACTCTCCACAACACCACTTTGGTCAAAACTCTAAGCAGTTGGTCGTAAGTCAAAACCCTAACATATACAGTTTCCACGGACGTCGAAAGAGGGAAGCTAGCTCAGTGGACTATACTAATTGGTTGTGTTGTGTTAGCTCATATGAACATTTAAAACGACAATTTGGATCCATGTTAGTGTGACCCGCTTCATATAGACCACAGTTATTCGTATGAAAAGGTTTTGAGGTCTTCCAAGACTAAACTAGCACTAGATGGAATCATGTGAGAAAGTATGATGATGCTGTTATTTGCATCATAAATATACTCTTACAAATATTTTAGGATAGTGCCAGATTCTTGTGTGATTTCAACGCTCCAGACCCCCCGGCCCACTCTTGTCGAACCCCTAAGTAGTTTAAGGAAAGTCAACCCTATCGTCTACGTATTGTATCACGTGCATCGAAAGGATTAACTCTGTGGAGTCTTCTCCTTGGTATGATGGTTCGGACGCACACACATGACAATACATACGTTTAGGTATGACGGTTCGGATGCTCCAGAGGCCCCTAATTTGGTTGAAACACTACATGCAGTTATTAGCGAAAGTGATCCCTATCCCTACCGATTCCACGTACGTCGAAAGGGGGTAGCGTTGAGGAGTTCTCTCATTGGCTGTGTTGGGGTAACTAATATTAAATTTTAAAACCATCTATGGGCCCATCTGTTATCACTTGATTCCATCCAGTGCACCTAAAGTGGGAGTTCTTCTGACACGCAAAGGTCTTTCTTTATGTAGATATTGCTTGAGGAATTTTTGACTGTAATCCATTGAAAAGTACTAAAAGCAAAAGAAATCAGCGATCAGTTCGTGGTGTGTCGATTGGCGAAATGAGATATTAAAAGAATGTCAAAGTTCTCACCTTCTTGGGGTTCCTCCCCTTGACTGCAGAGGAGGTGATCTGGCAGACATAAAAAGGTATGCCAGGTTTTTTCTTAGAGACTTGTCTCTTGAGAAATTTGAGCCTTCTTAGTGATAAACCCATATGGTTGCCATAATATATGTGCTTTTCGAAATCTTTATTCCCATGATAAGGACCTACGTGAAAGAAAAGTATGAACATTTAAAACGACAATTTGGATCCATGTTAGTGTGACCCGCTTCATATAGACCACAGTTATTCGTATGAAAAGGTTTTGAGGTCTTCCAAGACTAAACTAGCACTAGATGGAATCATGTGACAAAGTATGATGATGCTGTTATTTGCATCATAAATATGCTCTTACAAATATTTTAGGATAGTGCCAGATTCTTGTGTGATTTTGATGCTCCAGAGCCCCCGGCCCACTCTGTCGAACCCCTAAGTAGTTTACCGAAAGTCAACCCTATCGTCTACGTATTGTATCACGTGCATCGAAAGGATTAATCTGTGGAGTCTTATCCTTGGTTGTGTTAGGATGGCTCATATGAACATTCAAAACCAACGTTGGACCATGTCTTATATAATCACATGATTCCATCTGGTGCACTCGGAGTGGGAGTTTAGCCTGAGAAGATCGAATGGAACCTTCGTCTAGGATAATTGTGGTTTGTGAAGGGGGTCACACATGAGTTAGATGTGTTGGCTCTTCCAATGTATACCACCACACCCTCACACACACATGACAATACATACGTTTAGGTATGACGGTTCGGACGCTCCAGAGGCCCCTAATTTGGTTGAAACACTACATGCAGTTATTAGCGAAAGTGATCCCTATCCCTACCGATTCCACGTACGTCGAAAGGGGGTAGCGATGAGGAGTTCTCTCATTGGTTGTGTTGGGGTAACTAATATTAAATTTTAAAACCATCTATGGGCCCATCTGTTATCACTTGATTCCATCCAGTGCACCTAAAGTGGGAGTTCTTCTATAGAAGAGCAGAACCTAACGGGTGGGATAACTATTTTGTAGTATGTTAATTAAGCACTCATATACAAGTTTGTTGGCTCTTCATATGTACCATCACACACTTTCATACATATGTTAGGACAATACTTAGGTTTAGGTGTGATTCCGACACTGTAGAGCCCCCACATTGGTCGAAACCCTAATTAATTAAGCAGGTGACCACGGGCGTGAACATCTTAGTGGAGTTTTGTACTTCTTTGTGTTATTAGGGTATATAGTAGGTACATTTGGGCCCATTTATCCCATGATTTTATCCGGTGTGCACCCGAAGTGGGAGTTCAACCTTACAAGAGCTAGCATAACCTTCGTGGGATAATTGTGTTATGCGAAGCGGGTCACAACTAGGAGATTGATAATCTGGTTTTCCTACTTAGATTTTTTTTTAAATTCCTCGAGTTTTAGGTCAATTTATAGATTTATTCACACGATCCTTTAATAAATAGTTTCATAAATCATCTAATTGTTTAAACCATCCATCACGCATCGGCTGGCCAGCAATGCTTCCTGCCCACCCACCAAAAATTTCGCACCGCTCCCACCCAAATTTTCGTTCAAATTTTGCCATCCATCACGCATCGACCGGCCAGCAATGCTTCCTGCCCACCCACCAAAACTTTCGCACCGCTCCCACCCAAATTTTCGTTCAAATTTTGCCGCCTTACGTGCGCGAGCACAGAATTTCGAACCTCTCATTGCCTATACCCCCCTCGCCAAAATCCCCCCTCTCCGTGTCGGTATTACCCCCACCCCACCCCATCTCCCTTCCAAAATTTCTTCCTTTCCTTCCAAATCCAAGGGCGCCGTCCCGGTGTTCCACCTCGCCGTGTAGCCTGCCGTCCCGGTCTTCCGCCTCGCCGTGTAGCCTGCCGTCCAGGTCGCCGCCAAGATCTGTGACCTCGTCCCGGTCACCGTCAAGATCTGACACATCGCCGCCAAGATCTGCCACCTCGCCGTCCAGGTCGCCGCCAAGATCTGCCACCTCGCCGTCCAGGTCGCCGCCAAGATCTGCCACATCGCCGTCCAGGTCGTCGCCAAGATCTGCCACATCGCCGCGAAGACCCGAAGCTCGCCGTCCGGATCGCCGCCAAGGCTGCCACCTCGCCGTCCAGGTCGCCGCCAAGGCCTGCCACCTCGCCGTCCAGGTCGCCGCCAAGATCTGCAACGAGTAAAGGTTCCCGCCATGAATAACAGTAAGATTTAGGCCCTAAAAGCCCGGAGGCAAACTTGTGAGGATTATTTTCGTCTGTATGTTTAATTGCCTGTTTGGTGCTTATGTTTGATGAGTTCCTATGGCCAAAGTTTGTTTATTTTCCAGCTTGTATAAGGCTTAACACCTGTTTTGCGATCCTATACTCCCTCTGTTCGGATTAGTCTACATTCTAGAGCATTTTTTTGTTCGGATTTAGTCTACATTCCCACCGTTGCAAAATACTACTAAGCATATAATTAAGCATTGGTTGCATATAATTGAGCATTGGTAAAGCAAATGGTGCTTTGTTTTCTGTGAAACCATACTTCTAAAGCAAATGGTGTGGTCAAGTACTAATAAAATACAACGCTAAATTGTCTGAAATTGTACAAGATGTAGATTAAAACAGAACGGAGGGAGTAAGTCTTAGGTCCACAGATTAGGTTACTCATGTCGATATGTTAAATTATCAGTACTACATGATTCCGTCAGGTGAATCCGAAATGGTACTTCGGCCTTAGAATAGTAGAACAATCATGTTAGATAATTGTGGTATGTGTAGCGGCTGGTCCAATATATGTACCACACAATCTTATGCTTATGTTATGCTTGTTTTTGTTCAAATTTTGTCTGCATTCTACTATAGAAATCCATTCCACCTCAGTAATTAAGCAATAAATTAAAATCACATGTCCCCACCGTTGCAAAATTCTACTACTATCCATATAATTAAGCATTGGTAAAGCAAATGGTGCTTGGTATTCTGTGAAACCATACTTCTAATTCATGCATGTCTGTGGTCAAGTAGTACTAATAAATACAATACTAAATTGTCTGAAATTGTACAAGATGTAGATTAAAACAGAATAAAGGGAGTAAGTCTTAGGTCCACAGATTAGATTACTCATGTCGATCTGTTACATTATCAGTTCTACATAACAATCTATACCAGTAATATAATGTAGAACAACAAATGCATCCAGTGGGAGAAATCCGGAAATGAGTACCTTACTTTGTAGCTGTAATACGTTCTTAGCAAATGTTTTTGTGCAACTTACTTTGAGCTCTTTATTCATGTTAGAACCACAAACAGAACCTGGTGCAGTTCGCAATCGCAAGCGCGTCAATGCTGATATAGTTGAAGGCACAACACTTGAGTCTCCGGTAGAAAACAAAAGAAGTACATACGCCAAACTCAAGCGGCCAGATATCCAAGGCGAGCAGCCAGTTGCCCATTGCTCCCATGGCCAGCTGGAAGCTGCCCAACACACTGAGGCAGCTGACCACGCTGAGGAGGCAGCCGCCCAACACGAGCAGGCACCTCCCCATGTTGAGCTGCCACCAGTCCCAGGCAACCACGGAGAGCAGGCAGCCGCCCAACATGAGCAGGCACCTCCCCATGTCGAGCTGCCACCAGTCCTAGGCGACCACGGAGAGGAGGCAGCCGCCCAACATGAGCAGGCACCTCCCCATGTCGAGCTGCCACCGGTCCTAGGCGAGGAGCGGGACAGCGTGTCCAACAGAGGGAGGATCAAACTTGTAATTCCTTATGGAAAGACAAGGCCAGTGAACCCAAAGATTGCTTCCATGTTTGCTACTACGTGTTCTGTAGCTGTGAAGGATACTGTCCCTATCTTATCCCATTGGAAAGAGTACAAGGGAAGACCCGAAGTATTTTCTATGTACGTCGCCCATCTGAGTGTAAGTTTTGTAACCCAACTTCCAGTTCATTCCATGAAAAAAAACTTTCCAGTTCATTCTCTTGATGTTCGTAAAACTGAAGAATGCTCTAAATTTTGTTTCAGTCAAGATTTATTTTGGACCTCGAAGACCCCTGGATTCATGAAGCTCTTCTAATGAATCTCAAGAACCGTACAAAACAAAGACGCTATTTCCTGAAGGGCGTTTACTTTGACAGTGTTCAAGACAAGACTATGGTTCTACGGACACCTCCTTTTGAAGTACAACACATGAGAGATGACGACTGGTGCAATTTAGTCGCTACCTGGTTGACACCCGCGAAACAGGTCGTGCCCTTGTTCACTCAACCTTGCCACTTTTCCAGTTCTATATTATGGACTGTCACTAATATGTTCATACTCTTTGTCTGTGTAGATGGCTTGCGTGAAAGCCATATCGAGCAGACAGCGCGTCCGGTTCCATTCTGCCACAGGTTCTTGTAGCTACGAGGTTTGCTGCGACATGGGGGATCACGCATTCAAATTGTCCAGATCCAAGCCCGGCTTCAAGAAGCGGACCTTCAGTTCGCCTGTGAAAAGAGCAATTGTAAGTCCCTCAGAATTCTGTACATCTGGAATCAACAGTTTACATGCATGCGCAGATTCACTTTGTCAGCTATTTCATCAATGCTTGTCATCTGATAGTTATTGTACATGCATGCTTACTTCTTGTCATCTCCTAGTTCTTTTACATGCATGCTTACTTCTTACACGTCTGTTAAAATCTGCACTAGATCATCTCAGCATGGTTCCCAACTATGTTTTGTACACGCTTGTCTTCAGCTATAACACCTCACACTTGTCATCTGCTAGTCATGTACATATTTGCTGAAAATCTATGTTCTGTTCAAGCTTGTTGTCTGCTAGTTCATCTTATGCTTTTACTTGCTCTATAGGATGAAATTAAAGACAAGATGGCACAATCTACTTCAGGGGATGGTGCTGTCGAAGAGATTCTCTCTGCCGCCGAATCTGTGTTAATGAGCCGTCCAAGAGCATCAAAGATTCAGCTTCAGCTTCTACTTGATTCTGAGAAAAAAGGGAGGACCAAACTGCAGACTTTGTTCATGAGTTGAATCAGGCGAAGGAAGAAGCTGATGCTGAAAGGATCCAGTATCATCAAGACTTGCACCTTATGAGGGAGGAACATGAAACAATGAAGGAGAGTCAACTGTTTTGCAATACCCTTATTGCGCAATTGTTGGCTAAAGGTTCTTCGACACATGCAACAGATTAGCCCTGCGTGAGAACCTCTGGAAACTCGTCGCATTTTGGTGCCCTTCAAGGGTATGTTGCTGGTTGCCTTTGAGAGGCCGAAAACTGTATGTTCAGTGCAGGTCAACCACTTGTTGTCTATTGAACTGTAAAACATGGCCTCTGGCTTTTGATGCCTATGCTGGCGAGCAAGGCTCCGACTAATTCAAAATTATATATTTGCTGCATGTTTTGTGCTTGCTTTGATGCGAAAACTAGTAGCGCTACGACGAATCGTCTTTCGAACGACGACGAAACGGGAACGTCGTGTGATCGGTGACGTCACGAACTACGCGCGGCGGAAACTTTCCGTCGTCGACAGAGGACACGTGTACACGTATGTTCAGACCACGTGTCTGCATACAGATGCACGACCGACGCGACGGATAAAACAAACGTCGAGAGGGATGATGACGTCACAGCCGTAGCGACGAAAGTTAATTTTCGTCCCGGATATGTCGACACGTGTATGCTCGTCGGTGCAACACGTGTACGCACCTGATTACCGCAACAGCACGATGAAAAAACAAAATGTTGCGGCACCATGACGTCATCACGCGCCGCGACGTCTTGAAATCATCGAGCATAAGATGACATCATCAAACGGCGATAACGGCCGTCTGCCACGTGGCACATGCCGCGACGAAAAAAAAAACGTGGTCCTTAGATGGGCTTAGATGGGCCGGTCCGGTTGTTCGCGACGATTGAAGGAACGTCGTGGATCCCTCGCGACGTTCAGGGGTTCACCAGATCGTCGTAGAATCATCTATGACTAGAGGTCCCTGACTTTTTTATTACGTCGTGTGAATCATCGAGGATTGCTCATCCCGACGTTTTGGAGCATGATCACCATGTTATGAAATCGTCCCGGATGGCCGAATTTTTGGTAGTGACACTCAGCACCTTGGCTGTCAGAAGGTTGAGGCTGGAGCCTCATTCGACCAGCATCTTGGTGACCTTGAAGTTGTGGATGACCGGCGACACGATCAGTGGCAAGGTCCCGACCCCGGCAGTGTTGGACGGGTGGTCTTCTGGGTCGAAGGTGACGACCTGGCTAGTCCAGTCCAGGGGCTTTGTTGGCCCGGAAGCGACCGCATTGAGTTCCCGGACCAGCCTCTTGCCCGCACCATTGGATGGAGGGAGCGAAGAGCCACCATGGATGCATCCAACGATTCCATTGACTTCCTAGAACTGGCCACCATTGCCTCCTTGTACAGCGGGAGCTTCCCCATTGTTAGCCAGGGCAGCCGCCTGATTGTTCTGTTCACGCCCTCCTTGTTCGCCGCGCCCTCCTCCTCGGCCTCCGCGGCCACCGCCTCGATTCCAGCCACGGCCGCCTCCGCCTTGGCGACCCGCGGGACAATCTCGAGCGATGTGCCCGGCAAGGCTGCAGTTGTAGCAGCCGTTGTGCCCGGCTCCGCCAGTTCGACGCTGCTCCCGCTCGGCGAGGTATCGGAGTGCGCGGCAGTCCTTGAGCGCGTGGTTGCCGTCCGGATGGATATGGCACCATGGGTCGGCTTCTTCTTCCTCAGTTGTGACGGGCTTGACCTTCTTCGCGAGTGGCTCGGTGACGAAGACGCGCATGTCGGCACCAGCATCACGCTTCTTGCTCCTGGCAGTAGTGGCCTTGTCCTCGGGCTCATCTTCTCTCACACCTTCTTCTGCCCGCGCGCAGTGGTCCGCAAGCTCCCAAATCTTGCGGGTGGTTTCCACGCGATGAATGCTCAGCTTCTCCTGCATCCGAGGGTTGCGAATGTTGGCGCTGAAGCACTGGATGACGACCTCTTCTTTGATGCAGGGGATGGTGTTCATCTTGTGGGTGAAGCGCTGGATGTACTTGCGGAGAGTTTCGCCCGGTAGTTGCTTGAAGTCGTACAGATCTCTGGGGTACCCGGAGGCTCATACCCTCCCTGGAAAGACCCCAGGAACTGCTCCTTCAGAGCTCGCCAGGATCAGATGGAGTTCTTGGGAAGGTTGAGGAGCCAGGTCTGGGCCTCTCCCTTCAGGGCCAGCGGGAACCAGTTGGCCTTCACGATCTCGTCAGCTCCGGCGACCATCGCGGCCAGAGAGTAGATCTGCAGGAAGTCCTGGGGGTTGGTGGTGCCGTCGAAGCGGAGGACATCGATATTGAACTTCTTGGGCCAGTCAAGATGGCGAATCTCAGGGGCGAGGGCGTTGCAGCCTTCGGCGACGTCATCATCGCGATCTTCACGGCGGTGATGCTCCCGGCGGCGTTCAATGTGGGTGCGCATGCCCTCGTGCCGGAGATTGTCGAGGTCGTCGCGAAGGTCATGATCTTCCGAGGTTGATGACCCAACGGAGATGGTCTTGTCTCGGCCTTGACGCGGCTGGTTGGTGGAGCGGCTCGCGGTGGCTCAGTCTCCGTGTGGCGTTCGGCTCGGGGACGAGCCCGTGGTTCGCGCGTCTGGCCTGTCGTGGCTCCTGGGTTGTCGACGGTGGTTGCCTACGTGACCACCGGCACCGTGCTGCCGTCGGCGTAGTCGGGGAGCTTCTCCTCGCGAGCCCTCCACGCCTGGTACACCTTGGGGTCGATGGTGCTTGGTGGGAACTGCATCAGAGCCTTGGCAGCCACCAGGGCATCATGGCAAGCTTGAGCATCTGGAGGCGCGTGCGTGGAGGACCTGCTCTTGGAAGACTGAGCAGCTCCAGCCGCCTGGTCCTTGGCGCCGCCGTTGCCGACACTCTTCTCTCCAGAAGGAGGAGGCGGAGGCCGGAAGGAAGCGCGCGGAAGCGAGGCCTCCTTGGATCCGCCGCCATGCTCGCGGCTAGGCTCACCCGCGCCGGCTGGCCTCGTCTCCTCCGCAGGCTGTACAGGTGGTGTAGCTTCGCGGCGTGCGCTCGCAGTGCGGCGTTCGGCGGAGGCTCGGGTACGCGAGGGAGAAGCGACCTTGGAGGCCGCAGCCTCGGGCATCTTCTTGGGTGGCATGCTTGACGAAGAACTTGACGAAGATCTCCGAGCTGAGGAAGACGAGATCAGCACTTGCGCCCCCTACCTGGCGCGCCAGATGTCGTGTCACGAAGGACGGACACCGGGATGAAGGACACCCCCTTTGTAGATTCGGTAGGGGCGCGAAGGAGGCTGGAAGACGTCTCCCAGAGAAGTACCGTCGGCAAGCTCTCCGTCTCTCTCGGCGTGGATGGCAAGCAAGCAAAGGACACCGCGATCTACCCAGGTTCAGGCCGCCCGAAGGCTAACAGCCCTACTCCTGCATGTCTGGATAGATGGAAGCATCATGATGTGGCTACAATGGAGTCTCCGGCGAGGTACCCGGGAAGGGTTTTGGCGAGAGGAAGGAGAAAGGGCAGATCCTGGCCCAGAGGAGATCACCTCCCTTCTCTTCTCTGCCCTAGCTATGTCTTGCTATGCTCTTGCTTGGATCTTGCCTAGCACTTGTCTTCCGATCCTCCTCCTCGCTATGACTTGGCCCTCCTTTTATAGACAAGGGGATGCCACAGAGGTCACGCGAGGAGCATGAGGGGGTCTTACCGGGAAGTTCCCCCTCTCCGTGGTGGAGGTGGCGACGTGGCCTCTTCTCCTCCAAGTATCTTCCGCCGGTTTGGTGAGATCCCTCGCCCTTTAGGGGAAAGCGTGGTGGAGGAAAGCTGGCACACCGCAGGTGGTGTTCCCTGCTCGCGCCTTGCTTCCCAAGTCTTCTAGGCTCTTCTACCATCTTCGGGAGGGTGCTGGAAACCCTCGGCTTCGACTGGTATGGTTTGATACCCGAGAGGGAGTCCGGCCCTGCCGGGGTCTCGGGCTCTCGGGGTCCTCCTTCTCTTTCGGGGTGTGAGGGATCTCGGGGTCCTTTGAACCCGGCAGACTTGGCTGGCTCGCGGGGTGCCCGCCAGCCAAGTGTCACACGTCTTGGCCTTGTCCATCTTCACGCTGGGCCCACAGGCGGTGGACCCACTTTGGCAGCACTAGGGGAACCCCGTGTTCCACTGCTGCGACAGACGGGCAATCAGTATTTGTGTCGGTGAGTTGGGTTGATATGAATTTGTATGATGATTCATCGTCCGAAGAGGAGGACGAATGGGTTGAAAAGGAGGATCTTATCATCTCATGATGATGGAGAGGACAAGAACAAACCATCAAACATGGGGGTTATGTCGTCGGACATAAGGTGATTTGTAGGAGAAGACAACAAGGCCACCACCGGTTTATGTTGGATTGTCTTGGAATGCCTGGATCACGTGTGGTGTATATAGAGAGAACATTTGTCGCCATTTCCTGATAGGCACGGATCTGTAACTGTTCCTCGACATTTCCTCGGTGACTAAAGAGTATGACACATTTTTCGTGCAGAGAACAAATTGTGGGAGTTTTCCTTTTCACATCACTTTGTAGAAGATGACCGCGACTTTGCAAATGATGGCTTATCGAATAGCTGCCGAATGGATAGATCCTCTGTTGAAGTAGGGAAGACCACAACTAGTTTAATCTTGAGCGTTTGCGAAGGTAATTGTCAAGTGCGTTGGGCCACAATATTTGAGAGCACCCAACAATGCTCACGACACCTAGAGACTTGTGGCGATGAACGCTGCCTAGGGATTTCCAGGAATGATCGCGTCGGTTGATCGTGCACTAGAGGTAGAAGAACTGTCCCGTTGCATGGCACCAACATTTCACTGTCCAAGTCAAAGACTCAACCATCATCCTTGAGGCAGTTACATATCAGGGGACATGTTTTAGAATATAGTTATTGCAATGACATCAATCTGCTCAGTTGATAACCACTCTTTGCAAGCTTAGCTGTGGGAGAAGCACCACTGGTGAATTTTGAGGCAAATGGTCACAAATAAAACATGAGATACTAACTTACGGAAGAGATATTCCCACATTTGGAAATATTTGTCAAGCCAATTCTCACCCAATGTAATAAACACTGACATTTTATAGTGCTCAAGCAACTGGTAGGAAAGATGTGGAGAGAACATTTGGGGTTTTGCAAGCACAATAAGCTATTGCGCATGGTCCAGTTTGGTTTCAGGAAGAAAAAAAGCTTTGGAAGATCGTGACGGTTTGTGTGATATTTCACAATATGATCATCGAGTAGGAGAGTGAGAAAGATTTTTACGCAACACTTTGGCATGAGTTATTCCATCTGAATCCACATGTTAATGCCATATTTTAAGAGCCCACACTGGTGCATCGATTAGTAAGAAGACAATTTAGTAGCCTCGAATAAAATTTATACATTTGTACGTTACCTAAGATGGGAAGCCATTTTAGAAGAACATAATCTTGCAAAAATGAATTGGCATGTAAGTATATATCGTTGTTTTTGCTATCAAGATGAGAGATGGATATTTGTTCTTTGAATGCAAATTCGACAAGGCTCCATGGTCATGGAGCTTCAAATGTGTATAACTCCTGAATTGTTACTAATCGTTTTGGTAGCTCGCTAAGGGGTATCCCTTCAAAATTTAAAAAGCGCATCCTATTGAAGCGGTAACCCTGTGTTGGGCCATGTGGTTGTGCAGGAACAAATTTGTGTTTGACAACAAGTTTTATCCGTGGACATGATGTTTTGACTCACGGGTGCAGATGAACTCGTTGTGCAAGATGCATTTTTAACGCATTTCAAAATGTTACAAAAGTTAAACAACTTTTTTGGGTATTCGTATGAAAAATGTCTATCCGTACAAAAAAGTTTTGCATCGAAAAGACATTCTGTGTGACCGGTATAAAAACGAGAAAAACTGTTACGTGCAGATGCATTTTTGAACACGGGGGTTGTCTTCTTTACACGTGCCGCCTCTTTTCATCCCGATTTTTTTTGTATGAACATAGAATGTTCATATGTACACCCGACTTATTTTTGGAATGTTTTGATATTTTTCAAATTTGTTTTTGTAACTAGTGGGTGTAGAAGCACGTGTTAGCTCCATGTATTTAGACTATTTGAATGGTCATACACCTTTTTTGCGCAAGCATTTGTGGAAGTTGACAGTTCCTTTGAAAATTAAAATATTGATGTGGTTCCTTAACCGGAAAGTTTTGCTAATGAAAGACAATCTGCTTAAAAGAAGATGGACATGATGTAAACTATGTGTTTTTGTCAATTAGATGCGTCGATTGAACATTTGTTTATTTCCTGTCATTTCGCCCATGGTCTCATATGCAGCGATCGAAGCACAAGGATCTCTTTATGGCGGCATGTTTCTAGGTGAAAAGGGCAGGCAATGAGTTTTTAGCCAGCATGGTTGGAGGACAGTTTAGGCATCTCCGACACCTTAAGCAGTTTTTTCTTCTTGCCACATGAATAAGAGTGTTGATTTTACTTTGGCACCGTGTATCTTTTTATGCAGAGCCTGGGCTTGTTTGTATCAGTTTGATGCGAATTTTTGAGTAAGTATTTTTTTCTTTTTCTTTTTCGAGAAAGGTAGTCGAAGCATGAATATTCTACCAACCACGATTTGATAAACACTACTACAGTTCAGTACACACAAGTACAGGGGATTTACATCGATGTTTATACTCCATAGAGTATTGTGAAGAACTAAAAACAACACGGAACGGAAAATGTAGGGTAACTTGTGCAACAAGTAGGGGACTTGATTTGCTTACAAACCTAACTTTATGTACACACACAGATAAGTTTTCTTAATTTTATTCCTAACCAAGAGCCAACAATCTTCTTAGTACAATAGCAGCATATTAGTATGCTCGCTTCAACAACATAGTCCCAGGTAAGGACTCCAGATTATGAACAGGTTTTCATGTTTGCAGAACCTTCAGATGCTTCGCTCCTGATAAAAAAAAACATAAAGATATACTCTGTAAGTCAATTTATCTCAAGTTCTCAATTTTAGAACTGGGCAATTGATATTGCATTTTGATAGGAGAAACAAGCCCCAGTATATAGTTCTGTGTGCATGCTAGCAGCAGATTTGGCAAAATGGGCTTTGTTGGTCACTTGGTTGCTTATCTCTATGCTCTGAAATTGGGATGCAGAGCTTGGGTACCATGGTTTTGTCCCCAAAGAGAGTGCAAGACAAACTTCAGTTCACAGCCTTATGCAAAAGACACTTGCATCTCTAAGGGTGAACAAAACCTTTATGCAAGCCTCTTATGCATACAGACATGAAAGAGAGAGCTAAAGTACATGTCGGTTGCAGGACCGGAAGTGAAGCTACACACCGGCACTAGAGGACATACAGCCAGACGCTGTGTCGTCGTGCAAACCGACATATGAGTATGAGTATATGACAGATTGGCGCATGCATGCATGCAAGCAGATTGTGCGTGCACTATACTGTCCGTTTCGCTTGTCTAATAGTGCAGCGACAAACTAATTGCAGTTCATCGATCTGGAGCACAAAGAACAAAAAGGAATTCACAACATTGACGAGCGGCATCGCATCTCATTGCTGTTTATCCTTGCCAATTGACAACATCAGCTCTTCATTCAAGAAATAATTTGACAACATCAGCCTAGCTAGTTAGGGCATGGTTCATCTTATTAAAACAAGTGACTGAGATTACGATTACTGTATTTGCTGGCACTTGTATATCAATGAACAGGAAACAGGAATCAGGTGGAGTTTTGGTTACCTTGATCAATCAGTTCCAAGCCCCCTGTGTGTTGTACATGGGGTACGGGACCCTGCCGGACTCGATCAGGTTGACGTCGTCGACGAGGATCTCGTACCAGCGGCGCACCTCGTCGGCCGTCTTGGTCCCGCCCATGGCGCGGGACACCTTGGTCCAGCGGTCGGGTGTGCCCTCGCCGTAGTAGGCGAGGGCCTCCTCGAACAGCTTGTTCTCCTTCTTGCTCCACGCCGCGTTGGCGCCGCTGCGGGAGGAGCTCCTTGACCCAGAAGACATCTCGACCTGGATCGGAATTAGTATCTTTCTCGAAAACTAACTGAGTAATTAACTAGCTAGCTAGCGCACTGAAGTATTTTTTATCTTCAGAAGCTCCGATGGTTTTGATGATCGCTGTGCTGCTTCGGTGTCTGCTATTTATAGACCCTCTGGGGCAGCGCCGCCAGCGCTCCTATGGTATCGGGCTTGCCACTGGCTTTGAGATTGAAAGGTCACTGACGCTAAGGGATTCTGAACTTTTTTGGACAAAGGTGCTCCCACTGGAATGTAGATTCTACTAGTGTTGCGATACGCTTGGGCTGACACATATGCATAGATAGATTGGTACATCCTGCACCACCACGCGCGCGCGCACAGAGGCGCAAGATCAACCTATGTCAACATCTCAAATGCATGGCACTGCATCCACAGGTTAGGGACACCGGTCGACTTGTTAATTTGCACGCGGACAAGCTTCGAATTATCAGTTAGTTAAGTCTTGAGTGCCGCCTAGAAAGAAGGTTGGAAGGAAATGTGATAAACTTTAGGGAGCGACTAGTTTTCGGTTAGTAATACCCAGTTAACAACTCACATCTATCACGAATCACCAAGTAAATTGAATGGCCATAGGCATTTTTATTCAGTTGAAACCACCTTGTTACTCACATGCATGAATCACGATGTAAATCTAACGATTTTGGAGGTGATCAAGCTCTAAGATAATCCTCAGTCAACCGAGTACTAGTAAAACCAAAATTATTACCGCGCTAAGCACCGATTCAATGTGAGTTCCATTACGCAAGATATTAAAAAATATGCGTTCTGGGATTTTTTTAACAGAAAAGACCCAAAGAACAAATTTATCAAATAATAAAGTCCGGATAGGACAGAATTAACACTTACCCATATATCCACAAGACTCCATCTGTCGACCGCATTAGAAGACTACTACTCAAAATGAAGAGTAAATGAAGGTTTCTTGAATTTTAATGTCCATGATATTCCACAAAGGAGACAAATCTTTCGTTTTGAAATGGAGCTTGAAACACCCGGCCTCAGCACGCATTCATTTTTTTATTCAACAAAGTCTTACAAAGAAATACATTAATCAATCTAAAACATCTTTCCGGCGACACGTGTGGCAACACTTACACAATTACGGTATGAGGTGGTCGGACCAGACCTCACACATGCACATATCATATAAATTCAAAGGCATGGCCAAGTCGCCGAATGGTGAGTCAAACGCACGAACTGGTCTAGTAGAGCTACAACGAGCATCATCTGCGCATGCTCCAGAAGCCGCCACCTCCGTTTTTCGCCAACCCGTCTCTAGGATGGATCAATGCGCTGACCTTGTTGGGCCAGCCATCGACGCCAAACAACACAGCAGCCATGCTTGCGTCCATCATCTTTCTTCCTCCGTCGAGACCCCACTACTCCACGCTAGCGAGACTCGCCATCGTCGACGCGATAGATACCACACTGCTCCACCTCATGACCCCTCTAATCAACATCTGCTCCAAACCAATGTCCCCGGGAAGGAGAGCAGCGCCGAGCATCAACATCGTCCGATCCGGGAGACCCAGACCAAGATTTTCCTATGTATAAGGCCGAGCTAGGAGAGAAGAGCTGAAACAACAATGCCTTCGATAAGGTAACGACGCCAAGACGCATCGATCATCCACCACGACTGAAGTTAGCTCGGTTTTCATCGGCAGTCACATCTTATCTTCCTCCTAAGCGGCAACCACAAACGGGCCAGATCGGGTTGGGCCATGATGCACCCTCCCACAACCCGCGATATCACCTCCATGACGAGGAAAAGACAATTGTACCCCACCTCTTCTAGACGCACTAGAACTGAAGCACAAACGAGCCAAATCTGCCTCAGAAGGGAATAACGCCCTAAAGGAATTTTCACCATGAGCCTAAGGGAACACTGGTGTTCCCCGAAATGAGGCACTATGCCTTCATCGATCCATTAGTAACACATGTGCTCAAGCTTGCCACTATCATGCTTAAAACAAATTTCCCGATTGTTGTGACTTCACAATAGAGAAGCTGATTGCAACAAATATAATATGTTACCTTCATACTATGACGATAGGCGTCACAGGATTTGGTAAAAAAAAGAGTATTGGAAATCATGCTGATCGGCATGTGTTTCCGCTTCAAGGTATATGGTCTATAACAAAATACCTAGTAAATCTACACTAAAAGATAAACATTTATTTTCCTTCTTAGCTGCCTTAGCAAGGCCTCTTATGATCAAAGCATCTGAAGATGAAACTTCCATCGCTACCATCCATTGTGATGCTTCTAAGGGATAGGAAGAGTCTAGACAGCCTTGTTTTCTACGCGGGAAGGGGGTGCGGCTATCTGCTTCTCGAGAACTACGTAGCGTCACCACCTATTGCCCCTACCACTCCTTGTCAACTTGCAGCTCTTGTTTGACAACGGGAAATTGACCTCCCCTTCACCAAAAATAACGTCCTCTACCGACCACCTCAGCCACCTCTATGACCACCTCATCTCTTCCTCTGGATCCACGTCGATGGTCACCTCGAGGTTCTCTTGCCTTTTTAGGGGTAAAGGGGAGGTGTGATACGTCTCAAACGTATCTATAATTTCTGATGTTTCATGCTTATTTTATATCAATGTCACATGTTTTATATGCATTATATATCACTATTATACATTTTCTGGGACTAACCTATTAACAAGATGCCACAGTGCCAGTTCATGTTTTCTGCTGTTTTTGTATTCCAGAAAAGTTGTTCTGGAAATATTTTCGGAATTGGATGAAACAAAAGCCCAACCTCCTATTTTCCCGACACGTACACGGAGCCAGAAGGGCAAGCCCGGGGGAGGCCCACGGCCTCCTCACCATGCCGTCGCGCGGCCTGGAGGGGGGCGGTGCCGTGACGTGGTGAGGCCGACTCGGCCACCCCCCCTCACGCCGCCCTTTCGCCTATATAAAGAAGAGACTAATTCTTTGTAGGAATCTGTGGAAGAAGAAATTGCTGAACCTGAAAGCTCATTAGATGAAAAAGAGGAGGATAGTGATGAACAAAAGGAGGAAGAATGGATTGGCTACCCATGCCTACCTTCTAATGAGAGTAACTCTTTATCTCTTACATTATTTGATTGCCCTCCATGCTTACCAAAGGAGGATGAATGTTATGTTCCTGTGGATTCTCTTAAAATATTCCCTATGAGTAAAACTTTTGAAAATGATTATACTACTGTTATCTATGATAATCCATGCTATTTTGATAAATCTTATGATAATCCTTTATTTGTGCCTAATTTCGAAATGCATGGTACTAAAGAGTTTTGCTTAGAAAATGTTTATGATAAAGCTCTAGATGATGGTCCTATGTTACTTGATAATATTAATTGTACGACTAATGAAAATGGGATTGGAGAGGTCTTGACTTTATCTAGGAGTCCCATACCTCTTGAGAATGATTAATCATCTTGTTATAAAATTGATAAAAGTGGGTTTGGAATTTTTGATCCCACTATTTTGGAGCTTGATAAAAATTATGTGTTTGTAGATCATGAAGAGCATGCTTTATTTGATAGTTATATTGTTGAGTTTATTCATGATGCTACTGAAAATTATTATGAGAGAGGAGAATATGGTTGTAGAAATTTTCGTGGTATTAAAACACCTCTCTATATGCTGAAAGTTTTGAAGTTACTCTTGTTTTATCTTCCTATGCTTGTCACTTTGTTCTTTGTGAATTTATTTGTGTACAAGATTCCTATGCATAGGAAGTGGGTTAGACTTAAATGTGTTTCGAATTTGCTTCTTGATGCTCCTTTTGCTTCATTTTCTATTTTTATGAGAGCATCATTAAAACTATCAAGCCTAGCTAAAAGGCATTAAAGAAAAGCGCTCTTGGAGACAACCCATGTTTTATTTCTGATTTTTTTCTTTACTTTTTGAGTCAATGAGCTGTTTACTTCTGTAACAACTCCTTTGTATCTTTACTTTTTCGAATTGTTGTGCCAAGAAGAGTCTCTAATGATTAGATGATGCTAGATTTGGATTTCTGCGCAGGAACGGATTTTTGCTGTTCACCGTTTTGAGCCTTATAAATTCCAGCAAAATTGAAAAATTCTGCAAATTTTTGTGCGTGATCCTCAGATATGTATGCATCTTTCATTAGTTTCGAGAGTTCTGATTTGAGCAACGGAAGTGCCTCGAAAAAATTCATCTTTACTGGTTGTTCTGTTTTGACAGATTCTGTCTCTGTTTTTTGCATTCTCTCTTGTGGACTTTAAGTAATGCTTTCTAGACGTGGAGGGCTGTATCTAATGTTTTATTGAGTTCTTGCAATGTGTCACTACAGAACCAAAATGGATTAAAGTTTTTGAGAACTAACCCCTCTAATGAAGTTTATGATAAGTTTGTTGTGGCGGAAGTTTTCAAGGGTCAAGAGAGAAGGATGATATAATGTGATCAAGAAGAATGAAGAGCCTAAGCTTGGGGATGCCCCCGTGGGTCACCCAAGTATATTTCAAGAAGAGTCAAGCGTCTAAGCTTGGGGATGCCTTGAGCATCCCCTTCTTCATCAACAACTTATCAGGTCATCTCTAGTGAAACTATATTTTGATTCTTTCACATCATATGTGCTGTTCTTGGAGTGTCCGTGTGCTTTTATTTTTAGTTTGTTATTTTTATTTTCTAATCATATCAATGTCAGATCCTATCAATCTTGTTTGGGAGAGAGATTGATGCATGTAAAATGCATACATGAACTTTGCATTATTTTACTTATATTCCAATCATATTTGCATCATATAAGGGTTATATCAATGTTTTATAATGATTTTGGGAATATTTCATAGTTTTCCCATTTATTTGGAATTAACCTTGTTTTCCAGAAAACGTCTTTTTTTTAGTGTTTCAGACTTTCCCGGAGCTTCGGGACTCCAAAAAGGGCAAGGCCAAAGAGCACGGTTCAGAATTTTCGAGACGAACGCAATGGGCTCAAAATGAAGACCAGAAGCCCAACCAGCTGGAAACTAGAGGGTCCAACGTGGCCCCTGTACCTGGCCACGTGGGCCCACCTCTTTTGGGCCTCGGAGCTTCGCTGCCGTTGATCTTTTCTCCACCGACCTAGTCGTGACCTAAAAACGCCTATTAAAATTGTCCCCCGACGTTCTCTGGAAGGAGCGCCGCCGAAACACAGAAACCACGAAACAGAGACCTGGAGCTACAGATTGGGGGGGGGGGGGAACTCCAGCGGGGAGCTGCCGGGGTGGTCTCCATCTTCTCCAATGACTTCTCCACCGTCTCCATGATGAAGGGGCAGTAGTCCAGCCCCTAGACTTGGGTTTGTGGTGGTAACTTATGTATCTCTCCTCTCTTTGAGCTTCACTAATTAGTACCGTATGAGCTGCTGGACATGATTACGGTCATCTATGTAATTCCTATGGTGATATTGTGGTATGAGATGATATTTGTTATGCATTTACTGTTGTGTTGGAACTTTAATGACTTGTCATACTTTGGAGATATTCTATGATGCATGTGATGGTTTGATTTATTCATAATGCCTTGTTTATCCTTATCATGAGGTGATTGACACCACCAAGTGTAGATAGATGAGAGAGATGTGGTCACACACACGAAATATAAATCATTACACTAGTGTTTAGAATATTGTCTATTAAGAAGTATGATGTATGTGTGTACGGGATGGCCGATGTGACACGGCATAGGTATTGAGTGACACAGTACTGTCCAACATCCTTTATCTGTGGTACAAAGGAAGAGTATGATGTGGGAGTGACAACAACCACGATAGCCTTACGAGGGTGACCTAGCAACACAAATGAGTACTTCTTTCAACTATGTGTTTTAGGACATATATCCGTTATAAAAGCTACCATTAAAACATGACAATTGTGTGTACTTTATCTATAACATGATAATCACCGTAGATGAGAGAGAGAGGATTAAGTGAACCCATGAACCCATGTCCATTGTTTCTATAAGAGAAAACCTTTGTCTTGTATTCTTGCATTGAAGAGGATTGAGACACTTTTACATTCTTGCTTTATTACATTAAAATTTCCATCCATTAAATCAACCACCTTGTGCTGTAAACTTGTTTAGTGCATAATCAACTAAAACTTGTGACACTTTAGTTGTAGGGAATAGATAACTTTCCTTCTTGCTCCTGCGGATCGATACCTTACTTCCACATTGAGAGGTGCCACAGTGATCCCCTGCTCTTGGGGTTATCAGAGACACGCTCCGCTTTTTCATTTGAATACTCCTATTCTTCACTTATATCTGTTGAGTGTTCCGTTTTCGCACTTTTTAGCTTCTAGCTCTTGTTTTCATGTATCTCTTGTTCAGAGCTATTAGTTCTTTTATAGAAAGTACTCTCTTACTTCACCTATATTTGTTTGGAGAGTTGCTTGGTTGATGCGTTGGTTCAGAAAATGTTGCATGTGGTAGTGGTATAATGAAAAAACTTGCATAATCTTGTAGATCATTGAACTTTGATAACCTGATTGTTTGCAAACGTTTTGAGGTAATAATTAATAGATGGTAAATCTTGCTGGTTAATTAAGTTAAAATCATTAGTGGATTGTTGTCTTTAAGCTTGTACCGTACTACAAACTCTACAAAAATTGTTGAAGGTGTAGTTGGACTTGATAGCTTTCCATGTCTAAAGGTGATTCGTAATAACTGAGTTGTGCTGAAGGTCGAGGGATCTAGCGGGGTACTTGTGCCGCCGTGAACAATTGTTGAAGGTCGAGGGATCTAGTGAATTTTAATCATGCTCTTAATGTTGAACCTGCTAGTTGTTTGCAATAAGCTTGTGAGTTCTTTTTACTAATGTTAAGCTACGGTTTTTGGCACTTCCACCATCCAAATTTGCTAGCCTCTTCGGTGATGTGCATTGCGTTCTGCTCACATTGAGAGTTGTGCATACTTCGCCAGTACATCCAAACCCGTGGGATGACTTTCTCTTGTTCTCCTACACATAAGCCCATACATCTTCAAAACAGCCACCATACCTACCTACCACAGCATTTCCATAGCTGTTCCGAGATATATTGCCATGCAACTTCCATCTTACATTACATGACTTGTTGTCATTTATCATTTATATTGCTTTGCGTGATTCTATACAACTGATGTGTGGTTTACCCATGTTACGCTAGATCATTGCACATCCTGCTACACTGGAGAGGTATACAGTTTCATACATCATGTTTTGTTCATTATGAGTTGTTTGTACCAAAAAGTGTGTTGTCATATTAGAATGTTGCCCTTAAAAGTGAAAAGAGCCATGCAGGCCAGCGAAAAGAGAAACAGAAAAAGAAAAAAATATATAAAAAAGAATAAAGAAAAAGGGGGCAACATTACTATCCTTTATCCACACTTGTGCTCATGTTTCAGCACCTGCAGTATTCATAGTCATCATTTGTTTTCATGTTTAGCACCTATACTCCATGTGAGAGAGTTTTCATGTTTTACTAGTATAACTATGTGGGGAATTTACACTATAGAACTTAGGTTGTATATTCCAATGATGAGCTTCCTCAAAAGTGCTCTAGGTCTTCGTAGGCAACCAAGTTGGATGAACCCCACTAGTTCCATTGGAGAGCTTTCATACACATATAGCTCTATGTGCATCGTTGCATGGCAATCACTACTCCTTACATAGCTTCGATTATGAGACTTCCTCTTGTCTAATGATCACTTATAGCTTTGTGAGACTTTCTTCCATTGGCCTTTCCAAACCCCCATTAATGTTCACTTAGCCATAACATCCTGGTGCCAATGCCAAATGCTTACGCTCACTAGCTGAGTAGGCTTCGAAACAGTTGATTCATGACGTTCATGTTTATTTTTACTTGACTGGATCCGTACTCTATGTTGTGAAAATTTACTTGATGCTTGGAATTGAAGGATATAACTCCTACATTGGATACTTAAAACATCTTTAATGAACCTTGTACGGTTTCATGTCTTTAAAGCAATAGTTCATGAAAACTTTTAGCTTGTTTAACTATCTTGCTTTATTATCTCTTATTTAATATCAATTATAGACATTTGCTTTGAATGATTTGAACTCAGCTCACATGCCTTACATCATTATTAGATCAAGTTTATATTGGTAGCATGTCACTTCATAAATTATTTTGTTTTTAATCGTTTACCTACTCGAGGACGAGTAGGAACTAAACTTGGGGATGCTTGATACGTCTCAAACGTATCTATAATTTCTGATGTTTCATGCTTGTTTTATATCAATGTCACATGTTTTATATGCATTATATATCACTATTATACATTTTCTTGGACTAACCTATTAACAAGATGCCACAGTGACAGTTCCTGTTTTCTGCTGTTTTTGTATTCCAGAAAACTTGTTCTGGAAATATTCTCGGAATTGGACGAAACAAAAGCCCAACCTCCTATTTTCCTGACACGTACACGGAGCCAGAAGGGCAAGCCCGAGGGAGGCCCACGGCCTCCTCACCATGCCATCGCGCGGCCTGGAGGTGGGCGGCGCCGTGACGTGGTGAGGCCGACTCGGCCACCCCCTCATGCGACCTTTCGCCTATATAATCCTCCTGCCGCGTAAACCCTAAAACAATCAATCATATTCTAGAAAGAGTTCCGCAGCGCCGCCGCCATCGGAACCTAGTTTCGAGGTCAGAAGGTCCTGTTCCGGCACCTTGCCAGGACGGGGATCGACCCACGAAGCCTTTTCCATCGACGCCACCACCTCCATCATCTCCGTGAGTAGTTCCCCCATGGACTACGGGCTAGCTTTAGCTAGTTGGTACTCTCTCTCCCATGTACTTCAAGACAATGAACTCATGAGCTACCTTACATGATTGAGATCCATCTGATGTAATCATGTTGTGTTTGTTGGGATCCGATGAATTGTTACATTATGATCAGTCTATCTAGAAGTTTGTGAAGTTATTGTTGCTGCAATCTTGTTGTGTTTAATGCTTGTCACTAGTGCACGAGTGGCATGATCTTAGATTTAAGCTCTATAATTATTGCTTAGATTGTATCTACAAGTTGTTTGCACATGTCTCTGTCTGGAACCCAAGGCCCCTGATGTCTACGCACGCTTCTATTCCTGTAGACATGTTGGCCTCCAAGAGCAGAGGTTTGTAGAACAACAGCTAGTTTCCCTTAGTGAATCACCCAAGGTTTATCGAACTCAGGGAGGTAGAGGTCAAAGATATCCCTCTCAAGCAACCCTGCATTAAGATACAAGAAGTTTCTTGTGTCCCCATGCTAGTGCTAAGTTGACGAGGGAATATCTCCCTGGCAACAGCGCCAGAAACTATGCTTGATGTGTGTAACGTCACATGTCAGTTGGGAACCCAAGAGGAAGGTATGATGAGTGCAGCAGCAAGTTTTCCCTCAGTATGAAACCAAGGTTTATCGAACCAGTAGGAAAACGAGGTTGCTTCGAAGGTGTTGGTGAAGGAGTGTAGTGCGGCGCAACACCAGGGATTCCGGTGCCAACGTGGAACCTGCACAACACAATCAAATTACTTTGCCCCAACTTAACAGTGAGGTTGTCAATCTCACCGGCTTGCTGAAAACAAAGGGTTAAACGTATCGAATGGAAGATGATGTTTGTTTGCATAAAACAGTAGAGAACAATGATTGCAGTAGATTGTATTTCAGATGTAAAAGAATGGACCGGGGTCCACAGTTCACTAGTGGTGTCTCTCCAATAAGATAACTAACATGCTGGGTAAACAAATTACAGCTGGGCAATTGACAATTGATAAGTGCATATAACATGCATGTGTGAGTTGTGGTGTCTACTATGAGATTCATTTGGGCATTACGACAAAGTACATAGACCGCTATCCAGCATGCATCTATGCCTAAATAGTCCACTTTCCGGTTAACATCCGTACCCCTTCCAGTATTAAGTTGCAAGCAACAGACAATTGCATTAAGTAATGTGCGTAATGTAAACAATACATTCATCCTTGAATAAAGCATTGCTGTTTTACCCCTAGTGGCAACAACACATCTACAACCTTAGAACTTGCTGTCACTATCCCAGGTTAAATAGAGGTTGAACCCAACTATCATGCATAAATACCCCCTCTTGGAGTCACAAGTATTCACTTGGCCAAGGCTTCAACAAGTAACGGAGAGCATGCAAGATCACAAATGACATAGACATGATAATATAATATTCAGCTCCACATAGGTATCAATATAAGTCAGATCCCAGCAAACACAACATGTAGCATTACAATAAGATGATCTTGATCATGATAGGCAGCTCACAAGATCTAAACATGATGGCACAAGTGGAGAAGACAACCATCTAGCTACTGCTATGGACCCATAGTCCAAGGATGAACTACTCACGCATCACTCCGGAGGCGGGCATGGCGATGTAGAGCCCTCCGGTGATGATTCCCCTCTCCGGCAGGGTGCCGGGAAGAGCTTCAGAACCCCCCGAGTTAGGGTTGACGACGGCGGCGGCAGCGAATATGTTCTGGATGAAAGGCTCGGTGTTTTAGGGTTTTCACGTCTCGGGGAATAAATAGGCGAAGGGGCGATGTCGGCGGACCCCCGAGGGGCCCAAACCACCAGGCGGGGGTGGGCCCACTGCCGCGCCGCCTGTGGTTTGGCCACCTCGTGGCTCCCTTCGTCTCTCCTTCGGACTCCGTGTACGTGCTGGAAAAATAGGGACTTGGCCTTTTGTTTCGTGCAATTCCGAGAATATTTCCAGAAGTAACTTTCTGAAACCAAAAACAGCAGAAAACAGGGAACTGGCACTGTGGCATCTTGTTAATAGGTTAGTCCCAGAAAATGCATAAAAGTGATATGAAGTGTATATAAAACATGTAGCAAATGGTATAATATAAGCATGGAACAGCAGAAATTATGGATACGTTGGAGACGTATCAAGCATCCCCAAGCTTAGTTCTACTCGTCCTCGAGTAGGTAAAACGATAACAACAAATAATTTCTGAGGAGACATGCTTTCACACAATCTTGATCAATATATTGCAAGGCTCATGTCATGAATGAAGTGACTCAAAGCAATGTCTATAGTTTGCTAACAAATAGATAAAGAGTAAACAATGAATCATATAAGCAAAAACTTTTCATGAATAGTACTTTCAAGACAAGCATCAAAAAGTTTTGCATAAGAGGTAACTCATAAAGCAATAGATTCAAAGTAAAAGGCATTGAAGCAACACAAAGGATGATTAAGTTTCAGCATTGCTTTCAACTTGTAACATGTATATCTCATGGATAGTTGTCAACATAAAGCAATATAACAAGTGCAATAAGTAAACATGTAAGAATCAATGCACACAAAGTTGACACAAGTGTTTGCTTCTAAGATAGAAAGGAGTAGGTAAACTGACTCAACATAAAGTAAAAGATAGGCCCTTCGCAGAGGGAAGCAGGGATTAAATCATGTGCTAGAGCTTTTTAAGTTTTCGAAAGCATATAGAGAGCACAAAATAAGTATTTGAGAGGTGTTTGTTGTTGTCAACGAATGGTAGTGGGCACTCTAACCCCCTTGTCAACCAGACTTTCAAGAGCGGCTCCCATGAAGGACGTTATCTCTACCAGCAAGGTAGATCATCCCTCTTCTCTTTTGTTTACACATGTATTTTAGTTTCTTTATAGATGACACTCCTCCCAACCTTTTGCTTACACAAGCCATGGCTAACCGAATCCTCGGGTGCCTTCCAACATTCACATACCATGGAGGAGTGTCTATTTGCAAATTAAGTTGCTTACTGATAAATCAGGGCAAAACATGTGAAGAGAATTATTAATGAAAGTTGTAATTAATTGGGGCTGGGCACCCCGTTGCCAGCTCTTTTTGCAAATTATTGGATAAGCGGATGTATATGCCACTAGTCCATTGGTGAAAGTCTGTCAGAAGTAAATGACAAGATTGAAAGATAAAACACCACATACTTCCTCATGAGCTATAAAACATTGACACAAATAAGGAGTAATAAAGTTTTGAATAGTTTAAAGGTAGCACATGAAATATTTACTTGGAATGGCAGGAAATACCACATAGTAGGTAGGTATGGTGGACACAAATGGCATGGGTTTTGGCTCAAGTTTTGGATGCACGAGAAGCATTCCCTCTCAGTACAGAGTTTAGGCTAGCAAGGTTGTTTGAAGCAAACACAAGTATAAACCGGTACAGCAAGAATCACATAAAAACATATTGCAAGTATTATAAGACTCTACACTGTCTTCCTTGTTGCTCAAACATTTTACCAGAAAATATCTAGACCTTAGAGAGAACAAATATGCATCCCAAGTCTCAACAAGCTCTACGGTAGTTCTCCACTACTAGGCTTTAACTACATGATGCAAGAGCTTAAACATGATCTACTTGAGAGCTCAAAACAATTGCAAAGCATCAAATCGAAACAAGACAATGATCTACAAGAATGCATATGTCTTTTCCAATACCAACTACTACATGTAGCATTTTCTTTCTTCCAAACAAACACCAATCAATTTATTTAAACATAAACTCTCCAAATGATAATATAATGCAGCAAGAGAGTATTTATAAACAAGTGCTAACAGCTCGAAGAGATGCATGAAAAACAGGAGCTAAAAGCACTGCAGTAGCTAGTTAAGAATACTCAACAAATATAAGTGAAGAACATGAGTATTCACATGAAAAAGCGGAGCGTGTCTCTCTCCCACACAAGGATTGCTAGGATCCGAATTTATTCAAACAAAAACAAAAATAAAAACACACAGACGCTCCAAGTAAAGCGCATAAGATGTGAAAGAATTAAAATATAGTTTCACTAGAGATGACCTGATAAGTTTGTTGATGAAGAAGGGGATGCCTTGGGCATCCCCAAGCTTAGACGCTTGAGTCTCTCTGAATATGGTTGGGATGAACCACGGGGGCATCCCCAAGCTTAGGCTTTTCACTCTTCTTGATCACATAATATCACCCTTCTCGCTTGATCCTTGAAAACTTCCTTCACACCAAACTCAAGACAGTTCTCATTAGAGGGTTAGTGCATAATCAAAAATTCTCATATTCTGTAATGATACAATCAATCCCAAAGCTTCTGGACATTAGCTACAGCCACCAATGCTTTGTGGAGCAAAGAAATCCACACAAACACAGTAAAAGAGCGAATGCAAAACAAAAGGCAGAATCTGTCAAAAACAGAACAGTCTGGAATGACGAATTTTTTCGAGGCACTTAAGTTGCTCAGATGGATCTGGCCTAAAATAATGAAAGTTGCGTACATATCTCAGGAATATGCGTGATTTTTTCAGAATTTTTTGAATTTTCTACAGGGAGATAAGCTCAAATCCGTGACAGCTAAAAATCTGTCACTGCGCAGAAATCCAAATCTTGCATCAACTTTCAATATAGAACTTTACTTGGCACAACATTGCGATAAAATAAAGATACAAAGGAGTTGCTACAGAAGTAACAAAACTCCTTGACTCAAAGAAAACAAAAATAACAGCAAATAAAAACGATGGGTTGTCTCCCATAAGCGCTTTTCTTTAACGCCTTTCAGCTAGGCGCAGAAAGTGAAAATCAAGTGTTGTCAAGTGGCAAATCATTCAAATCATCAAAAGCTTCTTCCAACACACAGCTTGTAACAATGGGTATCTTAGATGTTCCTGGAGGTGTTTCATTACCTTTAACCGTACTAAAAGTTTTATCAATTTTAAGCTCATAATGAGTCTTTGGTTTTGGCACTTTAGGAACATACATAAACTTTTGCTCTCTACCCACATAAACTTTCTCCTTTTTAGACTTAAGAGAAGTAAAGGTTGAACTTAAGGTTTCAATAGCTTCCTCTAACTCATCAATTCTATGATTTTGGGTGTCATGGATATTATTATCCTCAAGAACAGTGATTCTTTCATTGATGGTGGCTATTGATTCATTAGTCTTACCAATACAATCAAGAAAATTTGGAAAAAAATTCTCCATAGAGTCTAACTTATTTATAACATCCTCCAAGGTGATCTCAATTTTAATATCTTTAGTGGGTGGTGTTCCTACCAAACTTTCAATAATATTACAGGCTTCTAAAGCAGGAGTACCCAAGAAATTTCCACCTGTAAGAGTGTCTAGAACATACCTATACCAACTAGAGATACCAACATAAAAGTTCCTAAGGAGGATAGTGGTAGAGTGTTTCTTAGTACATCTATGATGAGCATCACTAATTCTATACCAAGCATCTTTCAAATTTTCACCTCCTAGTTGCCTAAAAGAACGAACTTCAACTTCAGGAGCATTCATTTTGAAAAACAAAATCAAACCGAATTAAACAAGTAACTAATTTTTTTGTGTTTTTGATAAAGAGAGCAAACAAGACTAAATAAAAATAAACTAAGCAAGACAAATAACAAAGTAAAGAGATTGGGTGTGAGAGACTCCCCTTGCAGAAGCAATTCGGTTTTCCCCGGCAACGGCGCCAGAAAACGTGTTGCTAGCGCTAAGTTGACGAGGGAATATCTCCCCGGCAACAGTGCCAGAAACAATGCTTGTACGTCACACGTCAGTTGGGAACCCCAAGAGGAAGGTATGATGAGTGCAGCAGCAAGTTTTCCCTCAGTATGAAACCAAGGTTTAATCGAACCAGTAGGAAAACGAGGTTGCTTCGAAGGTGTTGGTGAAGGAGTGTAGTGCGGCGCAACACCAGGGATTCCGGTGCCAACGTGGAACCTGCACAACACAATCAAATTACTTTGCCCCAACTTAACAGTGAGGTTGTCAATCTCACCGGCTTGCTGAAAACAAAGGGTTAAACGTATCGAATGGAAGATGATGTTTGTTTGCATAAAACAGTAGAGAACAATGATTGCAGTAGATTGTATTTCAGATGTAAAAGAATGGACCGGGGTCCACAGTTCACTAGTGGTGTCTCTCCAATAAGATAACTAACATGCTGGGTAAACAAATTACAGCTGGGCAATTGACAATTGATAAGTGCATATAACATGCATGTGTGAGTTGTGGTGTCTACTATGAGATTCATTTGGGCATTACGACAAAGTACATAGACCGCTATCCAGCATGCATCTATGCCTAAATAGTCCACTTTCCGGTTAACATCCGTACCCCTTCCAGTATTAAGTTGCAAGCAACAGACAATTTGTAACAGCCCGAATTTTGTGAACCTGGAAATGTGAATAAAATTTCCACTTTTGTGTTTCATTGCATCATGGCATCCATATTAAATTGCTAAATAAATAAACAATTGGTTTGGCACCAACTAAAAACAAATTGCTACAACTGCCAAAATACAATTCAAATGAGTTTGACAAGTTTTGACAAGTAAAAATTGTTGGAAGTTAATATATTTGTCAAGGAAGTTCCAGGAGTTCAAAATAAAATCTTGCACTTGCTTTGAAATAATCAAAGAAATATCAAATTGTAATTAATTAAAATTACCATAAACAAGCCCTATGAACAAATGTTGTTCAAAACTCTTTATTCTGAACCACCAATTTTTGAGGAGCTACTACATGACAATAGGAGTCTTCGCAATAATGTCACCATTCTTGGAATGAGCTAAGAGCCTCAATTAAATGTTTTAAAATAATGGCAGAGAAGAAAGTAAAACAAGTTTGTTCTACAAAATTTGTCCAAAGGAGCTCAAATTTTTACCAGGCCATCTTTGTGTCAAATAAGAATTTCCACAAACTTTCATCAAGTTTGGATTTGATTAAGGGCCTCAATCAAATGGGCAAAGAAAAGACCAGGGAAGAAATCCAGAAGAAAAGGAGGCAAGGACTTCTTCGTAAATACAAAAATGCAGCCAGGGGGTTTTCAGGAAAGCGTCATCGTCTGCCTGTAGCCATGCCTCCCGTGTTCCTCGCTCCTCGCCATAGCTCGTCGCCGCACCAGGCCCCCCCACGCGCCATGCCGCCGTGTCCCTCGCTCCCCTGCCGCGCACCGGACCCCCCTCCTCCCCTGCTCCTCTGCGAAGGAGATAAGAAGCCCCGAGCCCCTCCTCTGCTCTTCCGCTCTCTCTCATTTTCTTCCCCCAAACACCGAACCACGGCTGAGCTCGACGCCAGCGATTGGAGCCTCCCGGAGCCAATCGAGGCACACCGCCGTCACCGCCGTGTCCTCTCCTCCTTCTCCGCCCGAGGAATCGAGGAGGGAAGCAGTGAATCACCGCGCCGACCGATTTCTTCCCCGAGCCCGAAGCTACTCCGGCGAGCTCGCGCCGCCGTTCTCGTCCACCTCCGGCCCCGCCGTCTCTTCGCACGCGCCAAGGGTAATGAGAGGATCCTCCCCATCCCCTTTCCCCTCTCCCTCTCGTCGTGTATCGTCGCCGCCGTGCGTTTTGCCTCGGGTCGCCGCTGTGCTCGACGCCGGCGAAGCTCCGGTGGGTTTCCGGTGAACCCAAGCACACCCACGAGTAGCCCTCGACTAGTAGCGTAGGTTCGTGTCAACGCGTAGCTCCGGCGAGCCCTAAATCGGCGGCGCCGTCGTCGCCGTTGCCGTCGGCCAGCACGCGGTCACCGTGCCCAGCGCGCCGGTCGTGGCATGACCGTGGTCAGCGCGCCGTGGGCCTCTGGCTGACTGGGCTGCCAGCGTGGCCACTGGCCCACACGTCAGTGACCGTGTGTAGAGCACAGCCCAGTGAAAAACGTTCGGCTAAGATTTTCCTGGAAAATAATAAAAGTGCAGAGATTTGTGTAAACTTGTAAAATCAATAACTTTTAAAATACTTGTCCAAAATTCACAAACAAGGTATCAAAATGTTCAGAGAATTAAAACCTGTCTATTGATATAAATTGTCCATCCAATTAAATTAATTGAATTGCTGTTTTAGTAGGATTACAAAAATGGCAGAAAAGAAAATAGTTTTGTAAAATTCATAACAAATTGAATATTGCTCCAAAAATTACAAATAAGATATCAAAATGTTCAGGGGAAATAACTTTACATGTTAGCATCATTTACATGTTCAACTAAATTAATTTAGTTGCTGTTTATTTAAAATAAGGAAAATGGCTGAAAAAGGAAATGACTTTGTAAATCCATAACTTATTAAATTTTGATCCAAAATTTGCAAAAAAGGTATCAAAATGATCAGTGGAATAAACCTTACACTCTAACATCATGTTCATGTTAAACTAAACACTGGAGATAGCTTTTACCTGCACTGTAGTAAAAGGGCAGATTATAGAAGGAATTTGGGGAATTCATAACTTTAAAAATAATGATCCAAAAATTAGGTTTGACCTATCAAAATGTTCAGCAACCAATGTACTTCATGTTTCACCACTTCACCAAGCATGGATAATTAGTTTTGATGCTATTTAAGTGATGTTAGTAAAATGGCAGCATTAAATCGAATATTGAAAATACAATAACTTCTTATTGGATTATCAGAAAAATGTGTTTAATACATCAAAATGCTCAGAATAATATGAACCATCCATTAACATCATTTCCATGCATGTTTGAACACATTTGTAGTACTGCACTTTCTAGAAAGTAGGGAAAAACCTTAACTTAAACATGGGCTTTATCTCCTCTTGTCGAAATAATTATTTCGCCCCCCATTTAACTTGTTAGTTAAATTTCAGTGCATTAAAATGTCATGCCATCATGTGTTTGTATATTGCACCGTTTTGCTTGTGTGATTATTGATTGTTGTCTTTCCGGTGTTTTTATGCATCGATACATCAATCAGTCGGGGTGCCACCGCAATACCCTAACGAACCGTATTATCAGCCCTGGAACAAGGCAAGCGTAATCCCCCCTTCTGAGCATGTCTCCTCCTATATTTCCGCAATTATTTTCCCCACTATATTATTGCATTCGGTTCCAAATGTCTTTTGCTTGGATTAGAGTATCCTACTAGTTGCATTAGAAATCTGTTGCCATTACCTGTATCCTCCCTAATATCCATAGGATTGAAGTGTTGGCCGAGACAAGTATACTTGCTATGTATATGCTTAGCCCTGCTTAGTTTAACTGCTTAGATGGCCGGTGGATGTTTCAATGTTGGAACAGTTGATGGAATGGACGGGTGTGATGGAAAATGGTGGTGACGGTTAATAAATTGCGTAAAGGTGGGGATGAGAGGCCACATGGAATGTGGTGGGTTGTCTCGTTCTCGCCGCCTAAGTGCGAGTTCTCGCCTACGAGCCAAGTTGAGCGTGCTACCAGGCGTGGGCCTATGGGATCCCTATCGACCAACTAACTCGTGGCGGACTAGCTGAGGGTCCTCTAGTTTGGCTTTCCATTTGCGCGTGCGTTGAAGATGGTGGCCAAGACTGAGATGAGGACTGTGGTATTTAGGAAAATGAGTGGCCGTGGGGCGGGGTGATGTGATCCTGGCAGTCCTGCCGCCACTGATGATCCTTGGTGAGTCTTAAGCGAGGTAAAGGTTGTAGCCGCTCCCACTCAGCCGGCTTTCCCCGGAAGAGAGCAAATGTACAGGCATGTACGGGCAATGAGCCAAACGGTACGCATGGATAAGAAGCTGGGAGGTCCCTCGGAACCTGGCGACTTTCACATTGTACACCCCTGCAGGGATAAATCTTTTCGAAAAGCCGTGTCCACGGTTAAGGACGACTTGGTGCCGGATTCTGAGATCATAGAATAACTTTAACGGAATGATTAAAACTTGGGTACTAAAGGTACCATTCAAGATTGTAAGGTTGACTTCCTCGAGGTGATTCGGGGAGGTGCCTTTGATGAACAGGTACAATGATGATGGTGATGGATGATGAGAAATGTGATTCAAGAGAAAAGAGTTACTTCTTACCCCTCTTTCAAAATATTCTGATTAGTCGATGCCTTTGAGTTATGTCTTCATAAATAAAATCAGCTTTATGCAAAACAGCCATATAACATTGAAAGCCTCATCGAGCTAAAGCTCTATATATAATCTTGCGAGTTCGTCGAACTCAACGTCGTTTGTTTGTTTCAGAAGAGGACTTCACCGACCTCGAAGGTGGGTTCTTTGTGGACGTCGACAAGTAGTCTGGGGTTCCCAGGTGGCAGCTTGGGACATCCCGGAACAGCTGGCGCTGGATGTTTATCTGTAGGCCTCTTAGGCCATATTTGGTTCTTGTTGTTCAGAACAACCTAATTTGCTTCCGCTTGTCGTAATGTTGGGTCGGTGACCTCTGGTTGTCATTTGCTATCTTTCTCTATTATAAGAGTTGAACTATAATGATTTGTGTCGTAGAGTCTGTGATGTGCCAGTTGTTCCACAAGTCTTGATCTCTCTATTATGCTTTGATAGTGTGTCTGGTGGTATATATCGGATAACCGGAGACACAGTATCACTGTATAGCAGTCGGGTCGGGGCGCCACAAGTTGGTATCAGAGCAGTACTTCCTGTAGGAAACCCTTCTACTGGTCGACGTTGAGTCTAGTGTTTGTGAAAATATTTTTAACCTAAAAATGAGTTGTGAAAACCATCTTAGGATTCTTTTTACTCTTTACCTGGTTACCCTCTAATCTCGGAGCAATCTTACCTCGATTTGAGTTAAAGGTTTTACTTCTCATCTGTTACTTCAAAATGATTAGAAACAGGGTTGGGTTCGACCGTTAGTGTTATGTGTCCAGTTGCTCCCGCTGCGTTGTCAATCCGAAACCAACTCAGATGCTTCAACCGAGTCTAATCCTTTGCTCCTCTTTTGGATTTTAACCCAAGGTCTTGAACCGAAGGTCCCGGATTGTGCTGTGAGTCTGGCATGATGAATTGTGTGGGTTGTTACCCATGTGATTGTTATGCTACTTATGATTCTCGGCACATGAAGCTGACCTTTAACCCAAGTCCTTTATGTGGTCTGTGTGGTAAATGGTTGAACCTTAATTTCCCACACCTCAGCTGGTTATGGAACTTCAGCTCTTCCTTAGTCTTGCTTTAGGTTCTGTCTTGGAATCATCTGGGTTATGACCAGAATTCGCTTAGCGAATCCCCCATCTATGTTCGTGACTCTACTGTATCTCTTCTTTCGGGCATGGTTATCACAATTGAGTAATAACCGGTGTATCTTCAACATCTTAGGATTCTCCTGCGCATGTTTCTTACTCCGATCTGCTCTCCGGCCTTGTCTGTCTTTTGACAGTAAAGTTTATCGTGCGTTGGTATGCTCCGATGCAAGTCACCCTCTTGATCCGTCAAGACTTTCCAATTCGTCTTGTTAGGAGAAACAAACTCCAGTACCTTGTCCACTTCTCGGGCTAGGTCGAAGCTTTGTACTCCACAGAATAGGAGGTTTATTAGTCTCTGTTTCTGTTCCATCTTAGAGAAGCACGATATCTTGGTATAACGAGTGTGCACTCGTGCTGAGTATCATGATCTTCCTGATGAAGTGATGCTCTTACACCTCGTTGCTCTCCATTTTCCTAGTAACTTGGTACTCGGGAATTATAAGACGGGAGTAATGTTGCAGCCCTTGGGTATTCTTAGCAGTTCTTACTGCTCTAAAATCCAGGGAGATCCATTGCCCTCCTTAGCATGATTGGTTAGCCAATCAATAAGCCGAGTTTGACAGTGCTACCAAGTCAGTTGGCTCTGATGCACTCCCTCGGTCAAAGAACTAGGTTCGTGCCGAAGCTCCCAAGACCACCTTGTTGTGCCTTGAAAGGCGTGATTTCTCTCTCGAACTCAACACAGATCGGTGGATCGTGATATTCTGGAGGTCTTTCCTGAAGTATCGCCAGGTTGTCACCTGACCGTGATGTCGAGCTTATGAGTAAGCTGGTTCTCTGAACAACTCTTTCTCCAAGAAAATCGTGCTGGATGTCCAGAAGTATTCGGTTGAGCTTAAACAACTTGGAGAGTTGAAAGACAAGAGCTCTATCCCAACATAGTTCCTCTTCAAAGGGATGTCTAGTCAGTCAGTGTTGAAGCTGGGTGGTATCTCCTCTTTGGTTATGCTAACCTCTAAATCTTTTGATTTGAATTGGGCTATCGGCAAATCAAACTCAGACCTACCTGCCTGAATGTGTTAGTCTGACCAATACTTATGCCCCGTTCTGGTGAAATATGAGTCTACCGGCTTGGAGTATATGGATAAGTTTGTTGTTGAGCCCATCAACTACCTTCTTATTCTCTCCATGTTGAGGAGATTCATATTGGATATTGGGCGTTAGCATTGGAAATTTGTTGGAACTAACTTTGTGTCGTCACAAGGTATGTGTTCTGGAAGTTAGAAGTGACTCTCCTGGTTCACGTGCAATTGCTGAAAGATGTCGCCGTGGATCTGGGTGAACTGTCTGGTTTCCTCGGAATCCTTTCAACTCGATCATGCATGTGTAGAATATTCTCGGAATGGTATGTGGTCACCTCCTTTCCTTGAGAATTTCATCTATGCATCCAGGCCACTGCTTAAATTGTTCTAGAAAGAGAGGAGGTCTGAGAACTTCTTTGTTTGCTAATGGTGTTTCCCATCAAGGACTAAATCGTGTCTCGCTACAAGATATTCAATTAGGGCAGCTGTCTCCTGACAAGTTGCTAATCCGCGAGTTGCGCCATCTAGTCCCTCCTTTGGAGTTTGACATTATAGTCTAGCTCGTGGGGTCCTAGCAACTGTAATCTGTTGGTATCCCGTGCAAAGACTTCCTATTCGTACATGTGGAGTCTGAAGTATCTCTACTCCTGACCCGATCTAAATCTCAATCAAAAATGACAGTTGGTGACCCTCAAGAAGCTTGACCCGATGTCTGGAAAATCCAGAGGTGTTCCCAATACTAACGTTTGCGGAGTTTTTAAAGTTCTCTCGATCTAGCTTCCCGATCCTTCTCTAGTGATCCGAAATGCTCCTCTGTGAGGAAAGTTCTACTCAAGCCGACTAGTACAAGTTACCTCTTCATCTGTTGGAATCTTGGTTAACCTCCTTCCTCAGAAATTCAAGGCCTTGTGCAAAGTTCATGTTGTCCACCTTTTGAGAAACAGTGGACTGCCAACCGAAAACTTCTTATCAATCTCCCGTTAAACGCATATGTCTCCTAACTGTCAAATCAAGGGATGCTTGAAGACTCATCCTAAGCTCTACTAGGAGGTACCCGGTCGTTGTATCTTTACCAAGACCCATCTTTCCGGAGAGGTTTCCTCCTCCCCTATGGTGTACGCTGATAGTGACCTCGAAGTGAAGACAATGGAGAAATCCATGATGCCCTCGGTCAACGATCGTGTAGTACCGTTGTAACCCTCTTCCCTCTTTTCTACTCTAAGAATCTCGGGACGAGATTCCTGTAAGGGGGGTAGAATTGTAACAGCCCGAATTTTGTGAACCTGGAAATGTGAATAAAATTTCCACTTTTGTGTTTCATTGCATCATGGCATCCATATTAAATTGCTAAATAAATAAACAATTGGTTTGGCACCAACTAAAAACAAATTGCTACAACTGCCAAAATACAATTCAAATGAGTTTGACAAGTTTTGACAAGTAAAAATTGTTGGAAGTTAATATATTTGTCAAGGAAGTTCCAGGAGTTCAAAATAAAATCTTGCACTTGCTTTGAAATAATCAAAGAAATATCAAATTGTAATTAATTAAAATTACCATAAACAAGCCCTATGAACAAATGTTGTTCAAAACTCTTTATTCTGAACCACCAATTTTTGAGGAGCTACTACATGACAATAGGAGTCTGCCCAAATAATGTCACCATTCTTGGAATGAGCTAAGAGCCTCAATTAAATGTTTTAAAATAATGGCAGAGAAGAAAGTAAAACAAGTTTGTTCTACAAAATTTGTCCAAAGGAGCTCAAATTTTTACCAGGCCATCTTTGTGTCAAATAAGAATTTTCCACAAACTTTCATCAAGTTTGGATTTGATTAAGGGCCTCAATCAAATGGGCAAAGAAAAGACCAGGGAAGAAATCCAGAAGAAAAGGAGGCAAGGACTTCTTCGTAAATACAAAAATGTAGCCAGGGGGTTTTTCAGGAAAGCGTCATCGTCTGCCTGTAGCCATGCCTCCCGTGTTCCTCGCTCCTCGCCATAGCTCGTCGCCGCACCAGGCCCCCCCACGGCGCCATGCCGCCGTGTCCCTCGCTCCCCTGCCGCGCACCGGACCCCCCCCCTCCCCTGCTCCTCTGCGAAGGAGATAAGAAGCCCCGAGCCCCTCCTCTGCTCTTCCGCTCTCTCTCATTTTCTTCCCCCAAACACCGAACCACGGCTGAGCTCGACGCCGGCGATTGGAGCCTCCCGGAGCCAATCGAGGCACAACGCCGTCACCGCCGTGTCCTCTCCTCCTTCTCCGCCCGAGGAATCGAGGAGGGAAGCAGTGAATCACCGCGCCGACCGATTTCTTCCCCGAGCCCAAGCTACTCCGGCGAGCTCGCGCCGCCGTTCTCGTCCACCTCCGGCCCCGCCGTCTCTTCGCACGCGCCAAGGGTAACGAGAGGATCCTCCCCATCCCCTTTCCCCTCCCTCTCGTCGTGTATCGTCGCCGCCGTGCGTTTTGCCTCGGGTCGCCGCTGTGCTCGACGCCGGCGAAGCTCCGGTGGGTTTCCGGTGAACCCAAGCACACCCACGAGTAGCCCTCGACTAGTAGCGTAGGTTCGTGTCGACGCGTAGCTCCGGCGAGCCCTAAATCGGCGGCGCCGTCGTCGCCGTTGCCGCCGGCCAGCACGCGGTCACCGCGCCCAGCGCGCCGGTCGTGGCATGACCGTGGTCAGCGCGCCGTGGGCCTCTGGCTGACTGGGCTGCCAGCGTGGCCACTGGCCCACACGTCAGTGACCGTGTGTAGAGCACAGCCCAGTGAAAAACGTTCGGCTAAGATTTTCCTGGAAAATAATAAAAGTGCAGAAATTTGTGTAAACTTGTAAAATCAATAACTTTTAAAATACTTGTCCAAAATTCACAAACAAGGTATCAAAATGTTCAGAGAATTAAAACCTGTCTATTGATATAAATTGTCCATCCAATTAAATTAATTGAATTGCTGTTTTAGTAGGATTACAAAAATGGCAGAAAAGAAAATAGTTTTGTAAAATTCATAACAAATTGAATATTGCTCCAAAAATTACAAATAAGATATCAAAATGTTCAGGGGAAATAACTTTACATGTTAGCATCATTTACATGTTCAACTAAATTAATTTAGTTGCTGTTTATTTAAAATAAGGAAAATGGCAGAAAAAGGAAATGACTTTGTAAATCCATAACTTATTAAATTTTGATCCAAAATTTGCAAAAAAGGTATCAAAATGATCAGTGGAATAAACCTTACACTCTAACATCATGTTCATGTTAAACTAAACACTGGAGATAGCTTTTACCTGCACTGTAGTAAAAGGGGCAGATTATAGAAGGAATTTGGGGAATTCATAACTTTAAAAATAATGATCCAAAAATTAGGTTTGACCTATCAAAATGTTCAGCAACCAATGTACTTCATGTTTCACCACTTCACCAAGCATGGATAATTAGTTTTGATGCTATTTAAGTGATGTTAGTAAAATGGCAGCATTAAATCGAATATTGAAAATACAATAACTTCTTATTGGATTATCAGAAAAATGTGTTTAATACATCAAAATGCTCAGAATAATATGAACCATCCATTAACATCATTTCCATGCATGTTTGAACACATTTGTAGTACTGCACTTTCTAGAAAGTAGGGAAAAACCTTAACTTAAACATGGGGCTTTATCTCCTCTTGTCGAAATAATTATTTCGCCCCCCATTTAACTTGTTAGTTAAATTTCAGTGCATTAAAATGTCATGCCATCATGTGTTTGTATATTGCACCGTTTTGCTTGTGTGATTATTGATTGTTGTCTTTCCGGTGTTTTTATGCATCGATAGATCAATCAGTCGGGGTGCCACCGCAATACCCTAACGAACCGTATTATCAGCCCCGGAACAAGGCAAGCGTAATCCCCCCTCTGAGCATGTCTCCTCCTATATTTCCGCAATTATTTTCCCCACTATATTATTGCATTCGGTTCCAAATGTCTTTTGCTTGGATTAGAGTATCCTACTAGTTGCATTAGAAATCTGTTGCCATTACCTGTATCCTCCCTAATATCCATAGGATTGAAGTGTTGGCCGAGACAAGTATACTTGCTATGTATATGCTTAGCCCTGCTTAGTTTAACTGCTTAGATGGCCGGTGGATGTTTCAATGTTGGAACAGTTGATGGAATGGACGGGTGTGATGGAAAATGGTGGTGACGGTTAATAAATTGCGTAAAGGTGGGGATGAGAGGCCACATGGAATGTGGTGGGTTGTCTCGTTCTCGCCGCCTAAGTGCGAGTTCTCGCCTACGAGCCAAGTTGAGCGTGCTACCAGGCGTGGGCCTATGGGATCCCTATCGACCAACTAACTCGTGGCGGACTAGCCGAGGGTCCTCTAGTTTGGCTTTCCATTTGCGCGTGCGTTGAAGATGGTGGCCAAGACTGAGATGAGGACTGTGGTATTTAGGAAAATGAGTGGCCGTGGGGCGGGGTGATGTGATCCTGGCAGTCCTGCCGCCACTGATGATCCTTGGTGAGTCTTAAGCGAGGTAAAGGTTGTAGCCGCTCCCACTCAGCCGGCTTTCCCCGAAGAGAGCAAATGTACAGGCATGTACGGGCAATGAGCCGGACGGTACGCATGGATAAGAAGCTGGGAGGTCCCTCGGGAACCTGGCGACTTTCACATTGTACACCCCTGCAGGGATAAATCTTTTCGAAAAGCCGTGTCCACGGTTAAGGACGACTTGGTGCCGGATTCTGAGATCATAGAATAACTTTAACGGAATGATTAAAACTTGGGTACTAAAGGTACCATTCAAGATTGTAAGGTTGACTTCCTCGAGGTGATTCGGGGAGGTGCCTTTGATGAACAGGTACAATGATGATGGTGATGGATGATGAGAAATGTGATTCAAGAGAAAAGAGTTACTTCTTACCCCTCTTTCAAAATATTTGATTAGTCGATACCTTTGAGTTATGTCTTCATAAATAAAATCAGCTTTATGCAAAACAGCCATATAACTTTGAAAGCCTCATCGAGCTAAAGCTCTATATATAATCTTGCGAGTTCGTCGAACTCAACGTCGTTTGTTTGTTTCAGAGGAGGACTTCACCGACCTCGAAGGTGGGTTCTTTGTGGACGTCGACGAGTAGTCTGGGGTTCCCAGGTGGCAGCTTGGGACATCCCGGAACAGCTGGCGCTGGATGTTTATCTGTAGGCCTCTTAGGCCATATTTGGTTCTTGTTGTTTAGAACAACCTAATTTGCTTCCGCTTGTCGTAATGTTGGGTCGGTGACCTCTGGTTGTGATTTGCTATCTTTCTCTATTATAAGAGTTGAACTATAATGATTTGTGTCGTAGAGTCTGTGATGTGCCAGTTGTTCCACAAGTCTTGATCTCTCTATTATGCTTTGATAGTGTGTCTGGTGGTATATATCGGATAACCGGAGACACAGTATCACTGTATAGCAGTCGGGTCGGGGCGCCACAAGTTGGTATCAGAGCAGTACTGCCTGTAGGAAACCCTTCTACTGGTCGACGTTGAGTCTAGTGTTTGTGAAAATATTTTTAACCTAAAAATGAGTTGTGAAAACCATCTTAGGATTCTTTTTACTCTTTACCTGGTTACCCTCTAATCTCGGAGCAATCTTACCTCGATTTGAGTTAAAGGTTTTACTTCTCATCTGTTACTTCAAAATGATTAGAAACGGGGTTGGGTTCGACCGTTAGTGTTATGTGTCCAGTTGCTCCCGCTGCGTTGTGAATCCGAAACCAACTCAGATGCTTCAACTGAGTCTAATCCTTTGCTCCTCTGTTGGATTTTAACCCAAGGTCTTGAACCGAAGGTCCCGGATTGTGCTGTGAGTCTGGCATGATGAATTGTGTGGGTTGTTACCCATGTGATTGTTATGCTACTTATGATTCTCGGCACATGAAGCTGACCTTTAACCCAAGTCCTTTATGTGGTCTGTGTGGTAAATGGTTGAACCTTAATTTCCCACACCTCAGCTGGTTATGGAACTTCAGCTCTTCCTTAGTCTTGCTTTAGGTTCTGTCTTGGAATCATCTGGGTTATGACCAGAATTCGCTTAGCGAATCCCCCATCTATGTTCGTGACTCTACTGTATCTCTTCTTTCGGGCATGGTTATCACAATTGAGTAATAACCGGTGTATCTTCAACATCTTAGGATTCTCCTGCGCATGTTTCTTACTCCGATCTGCTCTCCGGCCTTGTCTGTCTTTTGACAGTAAAGTTTATCGTGCGTTGGTATGCTCCGATGCAAGTCACCCTCTTGATCCGTCAAGACTTTCCAATTCGTCTTGTTAGGAGAAACAAACTCCAGTACCTTGTCCACTTCTCGGGCTAGGTCGAAGCTTTGTACTCCACAGAATAGGAGGTTTATTAGTCTCTGTTTCTGTTCCATCTTAGAGAAGCACGATATCTTGGTATAACGAGTGTGCACTCGTGCTGAGTATCATGATCTTCCTGATGAAGTGATGCTCTTACACCTCGTTGCTCTCCATTTTCCTAGTAACTTGGTACTCGGGAATTATAAGACGGGAGTAATGTTGCAGCCCTTGGGTATTCTTAGCAGTTCTTACTGCTCTAAAATCCAGGGAGATCCATTGCCCTCCTTAGCATGATTGGTTAGCCAATCAATAAGCTGAGTTTGACAGTGCTACCAAGTCAGTTGGCTCTGATGCACTCCCTCGGTCAAAGAACTTGGTTCGTGACAAGCTCCCAAGACCACCTTGTTGTGCCTTGAAAGGCGTGATTTCTCTCTCGAACTCAACACAGATCGGTGGATCGTGATATTCTGGAGGTCTTTCCTGAAGTATCGCCAGGTTGTCACCTGACCGTGATGTCGAGCTTATGAGTAAGCTGGTTCTCTGAACAACTCTTTCTCCAAGAAAATCGTGCTGGATGTCCAGAAGTATTCGGTTGAGCTTAAACAACTTGGAGAGTTGAAAGACAAGAGCTCTATCCCAACATAGTTCCTCTTCAAAGGGATGTCTAGTCAGTCAGTGTTGAAGCTGGGTGGTATCTCCTCTTTGGTTATGCTAACCTCTAAATCTTTTGATTTGAATTGGGCTATCGGCAAATCAAACTCAGACCTACCTGCCTGAATGTGTTAGTCTGACCAATACTTATGCCCCGTTCTGGTGAAATATGAGTCTACCGGCTTGGAGTATATGGATAAGTTTGTTGTTGAGCCCATCAACTACCTTCTTATTCTCTCCATGTTGAGGAGATTCATATTGGATATTGGGCGTTAGCATTGGAAATTTGTTGGAACTAACTTTGTGTCGTCACAAGGTATGTGTTCTGGAAGTTAGAAGTGACTCTCCTGGTTCACGTGCAATTGCTGAAAGATGTCGCCGTGGATCTGGGTGAACTGTCTGGTTTCCTCGGAATCCTTTCAACTCGATCATGCATGTGTAGAATATTCTCGGAATGGTATGTGGTCACCTCCTTTCCTTGAGAATTTCATCTATGCATCCAGGCCACTGCTTAAATTGTTCTAGAAAGAGAGGAGGTCTGAGAACTTCTTTGTTTGCTAATGGTGTTTCCCATCAAGGACTAAATCGTGTCTCGCTACAAGATATTCAATTAGGGCAGCTGTCTCCTGACAAGTTGCTAATCCGCGAGTTGCGCCATCTAGTCCCTCCTTTGGAGTTTGACATTATAGTCTAGCTCGTGGGGTCCTAGCAACTGTAATCTGTTGGTATCCCGTGCAAAGACTTCCTATTCATACATGTGGAGTCTGAAGTATCTCTACTCCTGACCTGATCTAAATCTCAATCAGAAATGACAGTTGGTGACCCTCATGAAGCTTGACCCGATGTCTGGAAAATCCAGAGGTGTTCCCAATACTAACGTTTGCGGAGTTTTTAAAGTTCTCTCGATCTAGCTTCCCGATCCTTCTCTAGTGATCCGAAATGCTCCTCTGTGAGGAAAGTTCTACTCAAGCCGACTAGTACAAGTTACCTCTTCATCTGTTGGAATCTTGGTTAACCTCCTTCCTCAGAAATTCAAGGCCTTGTGCAAAGTTCATGTTGTCCACCTTTTGAGAAACAGTGGACTGCCAACCGAAAACTTCTTATCAATCTCCCGTTAAACGCATATGTCTCCTAACTGTCAAATCAAGGGATGCTTGAAGACTCATCCTAAGCTCTACTAGGAGGTACCCGGTCGTTGTATCTTTACCAAGACCCATCTTTCCGAGAGGTTTCCTCCTCCCCTATGGTGTACGCTGATAGTGACCTCGAAGTGAAGACGATGGAGAAATCCATGATGCCCTCGGTCAACGATCGTGTAGTACCGTTGTAACCCTCTTCCCTCTTTCCTACTCTAAGAATCTCGGGACGAGATTCCTGTAAGGGGGGTAGAATTGTAACAGCCCGAATTTTGTGAACCTGGAAATGTGAATAAAATTTCCACTTTTGTGTTTCATTGCATCATGGCATCCATATTAAATTGCTAAATAAATAAACAATTGGTTTGGCACCAACTAAAAACAAATTGCTACAACTGCCAAAATACAATTCAAATGAGTTTGACAAGTTTTGACAAGTAAAAATTGTTGGAAGTTAATATATTTGTCAAGGAAGTTCCAGGAGTTCAAAATAAAATCTTGCACTTGCTTTGAAATAATCAAAGAAATATCAAATTGTAATTAATTAAAATTACCATAAACAAGCCCTATGAACAAATGTTGTTCAAAACTCTTTATTCTGAACCACCAATTTTTGAGGAGCTACTACATGACAATAGGAGTCTGCCCAAATAATGTCACCATTCTTGGAATGAGCTGAGAGCCTCAATTAAATGTTTTAAAATAATGGCAGAGAAGAAAGTAAAACAAGTTTGTTCTACAAAATTTGTCCAAAGGAGCTCAAATTTTTACCAGGCCATCTTTGTGTCAAATAAGAATTTTCCACAAACTTTCATCAAGTTTGGATTTGATTAAGGGCCTCAATCAAATGGGCAAAGAAAAGACCAGGGAAGAAATCCAGAAGAAAAGGAGGCAAGGACTTCTTCGTAAATACAAAAATGTAGCCAGGGGGTTTTTCAGGAAAGCGTCATCGTCTGCCTGTAGCCATGCCTCCCGTGTTCCTCGCTCCTCGCCATAGCTCGTCGCCGCACCAGGCCCCCCCACGGCGCCATGCCGCCGTGTCCCTCGCTCCCCTGCCGCGCACCGGACCCCCCCTCCTCCCCTGCTCCTCTGCGAAGGAGATAAGAAGCCCCGAGCCCCTCCTCTGCTCTTCCGCTCTCTCTCATTTTCTTCCCCCAAACACCGAACCATGGCTGAGCTCGACGCCGGCGATTGGAGCCTCCCGGAGCCAATCGAGGCACAACGCCGTCACCGCCGTGTCCTCTCCTCCTTCTCCGCCCGAGGAATCGAGGAGGGAAGCAGTGAATCACCGCGCCGACCGATTTCTTCCCCGAGCCCGAAGCTACTCCGGCGAGCTCGCGCCGCCGTTCTCGTCCACCTCCGGCCCCGCCGTCTCTTCGCACGCGCCAAGGGTAACGAGAGGATCCTCCCCATCCCCTTTCCCCTCTCCCTCTCGTCGTGTATCGTCGCCGCCGTGCGTTTTGCCTCGGGTCGCCGCTGTGCTCGACGCCGGCGAAGCTCCGGTGGGTTTCCGGTGAACCCAAGCACACCCACGAGTAGCCCTCGACTAGTAGCGTAGGTTCGTGTCGACGCGTAGCTCCGGCGAGCCCTAAATCGGCGGCGCCGTCGTCGCCGTTGCGCGCCGGCCAGCACGCGGTCACCGCGCCCAGCGCGCCGGTCGTGGCATGACCGTGGTCAGCGCGCCGTGGGCCTCTGGCTGACTGGGCTGCCAGCGTGGCCACTGGCCCACACGTCAGTGACCGTGTGTAGAGCACAGCCCAGTGAAAAACGTTCGGCTAAGATTTTCCTGGAAAATAATAAAAGTGCAGAAATTTGTGTAAACTTGTAAAATCAATAACTTTTAAAATACTTGTCCAAAATTCACAAACAAGGTATCAAAATGTTCAGAGAATTAAAACCTGTCTATTGATATAAATTGTCCATCCAATTAAATTAATTGAATTGCTGTTTTAGTAGGATTACAAAAATGGCAGAAAAGAAAATAGTTTTGTAAAATTCATAACAAATTGAATATTGCTCCAAAAATTACAAATAAGATATCAAAATGTTCAGGGGAAATAACTTTACATGTTAGCATCATTTACATGTTCAACTAAATTAATTTAGTTGCTGTTTATTTAAAATAAGGAAAATGGCAGAAAAAGGAAATGACTTTGTAAATCCATAACTTATTAAATTTTGATCCAAAATTTGCAAAAAAGGTATCAAAATGATCAGTGGAATAAACCTTACACTCTAACATCATGTTCATGTTAAACTAAACACTGGAGATAGCTTTTACCTGCACTGTAGTAAAAGGGGCAGATTATAGAAGGAATTTGGGGAATTCATAACTTTAAAAATAATGATCCAAAAATTAGGTTTGACCTATCAAAATGTTCAGCAACCAATGTACTTCATGTTTCACCACTTCACCAAGCATGGATAATTAGTTTTGATGCTATTTAAGTGATGTTAGTAAAATGGCAGCATTAAATCGAATATTGAAAATACAATAACTTCTTATTGGATTATCAGAAAAATGTGTTTAATACATCAAAATGCTCAGAATAATATGAACCATCCATTAACATCATTTCCATGCATGTTTGAACACATTTGTAGTACTGCACTTTCTAGAAAGTAGGGAAAAACCTTAACTTAAACATGGGGCTTTATCTCCTCTTGTCGAAATAATTATTTCGCCCCCCATTTAACTTGTTAGTTAAATTTCAGTGCATTAAAATGTCATGCCATCATGTGTTTGTATATTGCACCGTTTTGCTTGTGTGATTATTGATTGTTGTCTTTCCGGTGTTTTTATGCATCGATAGATCAATCAGTCGGGGTGCCACCGCAATACCCTAACGAACCGTATTATCAGCCCCGGAACAAGGCAAGCGTAATCCCCCCTCTGAGCATGTCTCCTCCTATATTTCCGCAATTATTTTCCCCACTATATTATTGCATTCGGTTCCAAATGTCTTTTGCTTGGATTAGAGTATCCTACTAGTTGCATTAGAAATCTGTTGCCATTACCTGTATCCTCCCTAATATCCATAGGATTGAAGTGTTGGCCGAGACAAGTATACTTGCTATGTATATGCTTAGCCCTGCTTAGTTTAACTGCTTAGATGGCCGGTGGATGTTTCAATGTTGGAACAGTTGATGGAATGGACGGGTGTGATGGAAAATGGTGGTGACGGTTAATAAATTGCGTAAAGGTGGGGATGAGAGGCCACATGGAATGTGGTGGGTTGTCTCGTTCTCGCCGCCTAAGTGCGAGTTCTCGCCTACGAGCCAAGTTGAGCGTGCTACCAGGCGTGGGCCTATGGGATCCCTATCGACCAACTAACTCGTGGCGGACTAGCCGAGGGTCCTCTAGTTTGGCTTTCCATTTGCGCGTGCGTTGAAGATGGTGGCCAAGACTGAGATGAGGACTGTGGTATTTAGGAAAATGAGTGGCCGTGGGGCGGGGTGATGTGATCCTGGCAGTCCTGCCGCCACTGATGATCCTTGGTGAGTCTTAAGCGAGGTAAAGGTTGTAGCCGCTCCCACTCAGCCGGCTTTCCCCGGAAGAGAGCAAATGTACAGGCATGTACGGGCAATGAGCCGGACGGTACGCATGGATAAGAAGCTGGGAGGTCCCTCGGGAACCTGGCGACTTTCACATTGTACACCCCTGCAGGGATAAATCTTTTCGAAAAGCCGTGTCCACGGTTAAGGACGACTTGGTGCCGGATTCTGAGATCATAGAATAACTTTAACGGAATGATTAAACTTGGGTACTAAAGGTACCATTCAAGATTGTAAGGTTGACTTCCTCGAGGGTGATTCGGGGAGGTGCCTTTGATGAACAGGTACAATGATGATGGTGATGGATGATGAGAAATGTGATTCAAGAGAAAAGAGTTACTTCTTACCCCTCTTTCAAAATATTATGATTAGTCGATGCCTTTGAGTTATGTCTTCATAAATAAAATCAGCTTTATGCAAAACAGCCATATAACTTTGAAAGCCTCATCGAGCTAAAGCTCTATATATAATCTTGCGAGTTCGTCGAACTCAACGTCGTTTGTTTGTTTCAGAGGAGGACTTCACCGACCTCGAAGGTGGGTTCTTTGTGGACGTCGACGAGTAGTCTGGGGTTCCCAGGTGGCAGCTTGGGACATCCCGGAACAGCTGGCGCTGGATGTTTATCTGTAGGCCTCTTAGGCCATATTTGGTTCTTGTTGTTTAGAACAACCTAATTTGCTTCGCTTGTCGTAATGTTGGGTCGGTGACCTCTGGTTGTCATTTGCTATCTTTCTCTATTATAAGAGTTGAACTATAATGATTTGTGTCGTAGAGTCTGTGATGTGCCAGTTGTTCCACAAGTCTTGATCTCTCTATTATGCTTTGATAGTGTGTCTGGTGGTATCGGATAACCGGAGACACAGTATCACTGTATAGCAGTCGGGTCGGGGCGCCACACAATTGCATTAAGTAATGTGCGTAATGTAAACTATACATTCATCCTTGAATAAAGTATTGCTGTTTTACCCCTAGGGGCAACAACACATCTACAACCTTAGAACTTGCTGTCACTTTCCCAGGTTAAATAGAGGTTGAACCCAACTATCATGCATAAATACAGTCTCTTGGAGTCACAAGTATTCACTTGGCCAAGGCTTCAATAAGTAACGGAGAGTATGCAAGATCACAAATGACATAGACATGATAATATAATATTCAGCTCCACATAGGTATCAATATAAGTCAGATCCCAGCAAACACAACATGTAGCATTACAATAAGATGATCTTGATCATGATAGGCAGCTCACAAGATCTAAACATGATGGCACAAGTGGAGAAGACAACCATCTAGCTACTGCTATGGACCCATAGTCCAAGGATGAACTACTCACGCATCACTCCGGAGGCGGGCATGGCGATGTAGAGCCCTCCGGTGATGATTCCCCTCTCCGGCAGGGTGCCGGGAAGAGCTTCAGAACCCCCAGTTAGGGTTGACGACGGCGGCGGCAGCGAATATGTTCTGGATGAAAGGCTCGGTGTTTTAGGGTTTTCACGTCTCGGGGAATAAATAGGCGAAGGGGCGATGTCGGTGGACCCCCGAGGGGCCCAAACCACCAGGCGGCACGGTGGGCCCCACTGCCGCGCCGGCCTGTGGTTTGGCCACCTCGTGGCTCCCCTTCGTCTCTCCTTCGGACTCCGTGTACGTGTTGGAAAAATAGGGACTTGGCCTTTTGTTTCGTGCAATTCCGAGAATATTTCCAGAAGTAACTTTCTGAAACCAAAAACAGCAGAAAACAGGGAACTAGCACTGTGGCATCTTGTTAATAGGTTAGTCCCAGAAAATCCATAAAAGTGATATGAAGTGTATATAAAACATGTAGCAAATGGTATAATATAAGCATGGAACAACAGAAATTATGGATACGTTGGAGACGTATCACCCCAACACACCTAATACACTTGTCAGATGTATAGGTGCACTAGTTCGGCGAAGAGATAGTGAAATACAAGTAATATGGATGATTATAAGTGGTAATTGCAATCTGAAATAAAAATGGCAGCAAGCAAACATGTAGCAGAACTTGTTGTAAACGGTGTTTCAATGCTTAGAAACAAGGCCTAGCGATCATACTTTCACTTGTGGACACTCTCAACAATAACAACATAATTGAATAAATAAATGCTACTCTCAAACACTCTCTTGATGGATAACGAACACCATTCATTGCGTAGGGCTGCAAAAGCACACCCCAAGTCAGAGTAAACAAACACCACAACGTCATAAAGGAGTCACACACGATGCGCACACTGTCACCTTCACACCGTGGAGAGTGACTCCGGAGTTCATATTAAAGTAACCTCCAGAGTTGCATAACAGATAAAGAGTATCATCTAATTATTCAACTAGATTACAGAGCTCATGATCACATAAAGATCACACCATGGAGAGAGATAAACCACATAGCTACCGGTAGATCCCTCAGCCTCGGGGGAGAACTACTCCCTCCTCATCATGGGAGTCAGTAGCGGCGATGAAGATGGCGATGTAGTCGATGGAGATGGCTCCGGGGCAATTCCCCGTCCCGACAGGGTGCCGAAACAGAGATTTCTGTCCCCCGAATTAGGGTTTTTGGTGGCGGCGGAGCTACGGAACTCTTCTGGAGAAATCGTCGATTCCCCTAGGGTTTTCGAGGCAGGGGGATTATATAGGCGAAAGGACGGCGCGAGGGGTGGCCGAGGCTCGCTCCCCACCTGGCGGCGCCACCCCCATACTGACCGCGTGACCGCATGGGGAGGAGGCCGTGGGCCTCCTCTGGACTTGGCCTTCTGGCTCCGTGGGTCTTCTGGCGAAATAGAATTTCTGTAATTTTTCTGGATTTTTCCGAGCACTTTGGTTTTTGGACCTTTCTGCAATAAACAGACATAATAAATAGAAACTGGCACTGTGACATCTTGTTAATAGGTTAGTCCAATAAATGCCATAATATGATATAAAGTGCATATAAAACATGTAGCAATTGTCATAATATAAGCATGGAACATCAGAAATTATGGATACGTTGGAGACGTATCAAGCATCCCCAAGCTTAGTTCTACTCATCCTCGAGTAGGTAAAACGATAACAACAAATAATTTCTGAAGTGACATGCTACCAACATAAACTTGATCAAATAATATTGTAAAGCATGTGAGCTGAGATCAAATCATTCAAAGCAAATGTCTATAATTGATATTAAATAAGAGATAAAAAAGCAAGTTAGTTAAACAAGCTAAAAGTTTTCATGAATGATTGCTTTAAAGACATGAAACCGCACAAGGTTCATTAAAGATGTTTTAAGTATCCAATGTAGGAGTTCTATCCTTCAATTCCAAGCATCAAGCAATTTTTCATAACATAGAAGGATTCAGTCAAGTAAAAATAAACATGAACGTCATGAATCAACTGTTTCGAAGCCTACTCAACCGGTGAGAGTAAGCATTTGACATTGGCACCAGGATGTTATGGCTAAGAGAACATTAATGGGGGTTTGGAAGGCCAATGGAAGAAAGTCTCACAAAGCTATAAGTAATCATTAGACAAGAGGAAGTCTTATAATCGAAGCTATGTAAGGAGTAGTAATTGCCATGCAACGGATGCACATAGAGCTATATGTGTATGAAAGCTCTCCAATGGAACTAGTGGGGGTGCATCCAACTTGGTTGCTCATGAAGACCTAGAGCACTTTTGAGGAAGCTCATCATTGGAATATACAACCCAAGTTCTATAGTGTAAATTCCCCACATAGTTATACTAGTAAAACATGAAAACTCTCTCACATGGAGTATAGGTGCTAAACATGAGCACAAATGATGACTATGAATACTGCAGGTGCTGAAACATGAGCACAAGTGTGGATAAAGGATAGTAATGTTGCCCCCTTTTTCTTTATTCCTTTTTTTCCTTTTTCTATTTTTTTTTCTTTTTCTGTTTCTCTTTTCGATGGCCTCCATGGCTCTTTTCACTTTTAGGGGCAACACTCTAATATGACAACACACTTTTTGGTACAAATAACTCATAATGAACAAAACATGATGTATGAAACTGTATGCCTCTGCCAGTGTAGCAGGATGTGCAATGATCTAGCGTAACATGGGTAAACCACACATCAGCTGTATAGAATCATGCAAAGCAATATATAAATGATAAATGACAACAAGTCATGTAATGTAAGATGGAAGTTGCATGGCAATATATCTCGGAACAGCTATGGAAATGCTGTGGTAGGTAGGTATGGTGGCTGTTTTGAGGAAGATGTATGGGCTTATGTGTAGGAGAACAAGAGAAAGTCCTCCCACGGGTTTGGATGTACTGGCGAAGTATGCACAACTCTCAATGTGAGCAGAAGGCAATGCACAGCACCGAAGAGGCTAGCAAATTTGGATGGTGGAAGTGCCAAAAACCGTAGCTTAACATTAGTCAAAAAGAACTCACAAGCTTATTGCAAACAACTAGCAGGTTCAACATTAAGAGCATGATTAAAATTTACTCCAAGAAGGGCCGTTCACGGCGGCACAAGTACCCCGCTAGATCCCTCGACCTTCAGCACAACTCAGTTATTACGAATAACCTTTAGACATGGAAAGCTATCAAGTCCAACTACACCTTCAACAATTTTAGTAGAGTTTGTAGTACGGTACAAGCTTAAAGACAACAATCCACTAATGATTTTAACTTAATTAACCAGCAAGCTTTACCATCTAAATATCTCAAAACGTTTGCAAAGAATCAGTTATCAAAGTTCAATGATCTACAAGATTATGCAAGTTATTACTATACCACTACCACATGCAACATTTTCTGAACCAACACATCAACCAAGCAACTCTCCAAACAAAAACTCTCCAAGTAATTTACAAATGAAACAAGAGAGTACTACTCCACACGAATTAACAGCTCTAAAAGAGATGCATGAAAAACAGGAGCTAAAAGCATAGCAGTAGCTAGATAAGAATACTCAAAAGATATAAGTGAAGAATATGAGTATTCACATGAAAAAGCGGCGCGTGTCTCTCTCCCACACAAGAATGCTAGGATCCAAATTATTCAGAAAATAAAAACAACAAAGCGAAAATAAAAGCACACAGACGCTCCAAGTAAAATACATAAGATGTGGAAGAATTAAAATATAGTTTCACTAGAGATGACCTGATAAGTTGTTGATGAAGAAGGGGATGTCTTGGGCATCCCCAAGCTTAGACGCTTGAGTCTTCTTGAATATTGCTGGGGTGACCCACGGGGCATCCCCAAGCTTAGGCTTTTCACTCTTCTTGATCACATCATATCATCCTTCTCGCTTGCTCCTTGAAAACTTCCGCCACACCAAACTCAAAGTAATTCTCATTAGAGGGTTAGTGCATAATCAAAAATTCTCATATTCTGTAATGACACAATCATCACCAAAGCTTCTGGACATTAACTACAGCCACTGATGTTTTATGGAGCAAAGAAATCCAATCAAACATAGTAAAAGAGGCAATGCAAAATAATAGGCAGAATCTGTTAAAAACAGAACAGTCTGGAAGACGAATTTTTTCGAGGCACTTAACTTGCTTAGATGCAAAAAATCAAAACTAATGAAAGTTGCGTACATATATAAGAATCATGCGTGAATTTTTTCAGAATTTTTCAATTTTTCTGGAGTGAATACAGCTCAAAACGGTGGACAGCAAAAATCTGTCACTGCGCAGAAATCCAAATCTAGCATCAACTTTCAACTAGAGACTTTACTTGGCACAACAATGCGATAAATAAAGATACAAAGGAGTTGTTACAGAAGTAAGAAAGCTCCTTGACTCAAAGAAAAAGAAAAATTACAGAAATAAAACCATGGGTTGTCTCCCACAAGCGCTTGTCTTTAAAGCCTTTTAGCTAGGCATGAAATTTTATGATGCTCTCATATGTATAAGAGTTGAATATAGAAGAGCATCAAAAAGCAAATATCAAACACATTTAAGTCTAACCCACTTCCTATGCAAAGGAATCTTGTAAGAAAACAAATTATTGAAGCATGAAGCTACTAGCATAGAAAGATAAAACAAGTGCAACTTCAAAAATTTCAACAAAAAGAGAGGAGACTTAATATTATTGTGTATATGAAGCCATGTCTCCCTCTCTCATAAAAACTTTCAGTAGCATCATTGATAAAATCCACAATATAACCATCACATGAAACATTCTTATCATGATTCATATGCATAAAAATATCAATATTTTCCACATAAGCAAAGTTCTTCTCATTAATAACAATGGGAGCAGGATCATCATAAAGAACTTGAACATGATAAACAAGTTGTATATTAAAGGGATGGTTTTGGGTAATCCCTCCATAACTATGACAAGTTTCATGGGGATGATTGTAGTTATAACCTATGTCATAGTATTCTTTATAATAATTATCAAAGACTGGAGGCATAGTATCATCATAAGCAATAGAATAGTTATCTTCCAAAGTGTGTTCATATGTAAACATATCATCATTTTTACTAGAAGGAGATGTATCAAATATAATCATCAGTAGCAAAAGGATTTTCAAACACATCACTAGGAGGAGAGGTCTCAGATATATAATTATTACTAGCAAAAGGATTTTCAAACACCTCATCCCCAAGCTTAGAGCTTTTCATATCATCATTGGAAGAAACATGGATAGTACTAATAGTATAGCAATTATTAACATCATCATTTTCAGAATTGGTTCCCCAAAGATTTTCAATATCAAAAGTAGTTCATTTTCCCAATCATGATCACTACATGAAGTAACAGACATATAATCATCTTCAATAGTGCCTATAGATTTAGTGTCGAGATAATAATGACCCCAAGTATGTGAATCTTCTTCAATAAATTTAGACTCATTAGAAATGATCATGAAAAGAGCAACATGCTTAGGAGAGGATACATTTTCCTGTCTCTTTTTACTCCTCTTCTTCTTCTTTCCCCTCTTCTTTTTATCTTTAGGAGGGAGAGGTTTGAAAGGAAGCTTCTCCACATGCCCTGGTTCATTGTTAGAAAAAATAGAAGAAACTTGGGAGGATTCCTCCCTTTCATTAATTAGAGTAAAACAAGTATAAGTCCTTCATATTTTGGCAAAGGTACATCTTTTATAATTTTTCTATATAAGGATTACTGTGGCTCTTGTCAACACAATGGAGAAGGCATCCCCGCAAAATACTATTCATATCAATAGAACTCATATCTAACAAAGAAGTTTTCTTGATAACTCTTCACACCCCAAAAATAATTCAAGTTCATCATAAAGATCGGGATGGATCATGCTATCATCAAACAAACTCGAAATTGTATCATTAAACTTTGAGCATTGAAATTCAAATGACCTTCTTCATAGCAGAGTTCACAAATAAAAGGATATATGGCACAAATGTTTTCAGCAAGATCATTTAGAGCCCTACTCCATATTCTAGTTTTTTCATGCTTATGAAGTTTACAATATTCTTCTTCATTATTAGTCTTTTCACAAGGTCTAAGCATTCCACAAAAAAACATGCTTATAAGAAATAGCATTTTCAGAAGTTTGAGCATGTTTATTGCAATCATTAACAACAATTTCATTTTCCATGCAAGTGTCTTTGAAAGGTTCATGATACATGTCCTAGCTTTCTTTAGGAACATTAATATGAGAAGCAAAGGTTCTAAAACAATCAACAATAATTTGAGAATCAAGACCATAATTAGCACTAAGCTTTTGAAAACCAGCAGTTTCAAAGAAAGACTTAATGCATTCATATTCATAGTTTATACCTGATCCTTTACCTTTGTCATTCTCCCAATCTTCAGTATTTCTTTGAATTCTTTCAAGAAGATCCCATCTAGCTTCAACCTTCTTACTTGTGAAAGAACCCTCTGGAAAGGCATCTAGATAATTCTTGTAATGACCTAAAAGCCTTACATAAAAATAGTAACAATTATTTTCTCAGGAAGCTCATGGTTAGGACATTTGAGTATTAATGTTTTCAGCCTTCCCCAAGCTTGAGCAATGCTTTCTCCATCACGAGGCCAAAAATTAAAAATGTAATTCCTATCTAAATAAAATTCATAAGGAGGATAAAATTTAGAGTAAAAGAGATATTCAAGCTCCTTCCACTCCGAATGATGAGGATCATCAAGTAGATCATACCACTCCCTTGCTTTGTCCTTAAGTGACAATGGAAATAATTTCTTCATGGCATTTTCTCTTAATAAACCTGCAACCTTAAACAATTCACAAAGTTCTGTAAGTTTCAACAAGTGATCACTTGGATGGACTGTTCCATCTCCTGCATAACGTTCATCCATAACCTTTTCAACAATTTCCATAGGTATTTCAAAAGGAATACTTTCAGTAGGTGGATTTAAAATATCACAAGCATCATTAGAATTATCACATATGGGAGACACAGTATTATCAGAGCAAATTTTCTCCTCTAAAGCTGGGGAACTAAAAAGATCATTTTCATAAAAACTAGCTTCCCCAAGCTTAGACTTTTCCATAGCATTAGCAATAATGGTGTTCAAGGAATTCATGCTAATAACATTACTACCACTATTATGCAGACAAACTTCCATCGGTTTCTTAATTTTCTCTTCAAAAGCATCATGTCCTAATTCAATATAAAGTTCATAAGATCTCTAATTTTGTTGTTGTTTTCCATTAAGCCTAACTAGTGAAAATAAAAAAAAGAAACAAAAAGAAATAATTGCAGAATCTAAAGGAGATACCTTCCAACACTTACCTCCCCGGCAACGGCGCCAGAAAATAGCTTGATGTCTATGCACGCTTCTATTCCTGTAGACAGTGTTGGGCCTCCAAGAGCAGAGGTTTGTAGAACAGCAGCAAGTTTCACTTAAGTGAATCACCCAAGGTTTATCGAACTCGGGAGGTAGAGGTCAAAGATATCCCTCTCAAGCAACCCTGCAATTAAGATACAAGAAGTCTCTTGTGTCCCCAACACACCTAATACACTTGTCAGATGTATAGGTGCACTAGTTCGGCGAAGAGATAGTGAAATACAAGTAATATGGGTGATTATAAGTGGTAATTGCAATCTGAAATAAAAATGGCAGCAAGCAAACATGTAGCAGAACTTGTTGTAAACGGTGTTTCAATGCTTAGAAACAAGGCCTAGGGATCATACTTTCACTAGTGGACACTCTCAACAATGACAACATAATTAAATAAATAAATGCTACTCTCAAACACTCTCTTGTTGCATAACGAACACCATTCATTGCGTAGGGCTGCAAAAGCACACCTCAAGTCGGAGTAAACAAACACCACAACGTCATAAAGGAGTCACACACGATGCGCACACTGTCACCTTCACACCGTGGAGAGTGACTCCGGAGTTCATATTAAAGTAACCTCTAGAGTGGCATAATAGATAAAGAGTAACATCTACTTATTCAACTAGATTACAAAGCTCATGATCACATAAAGATCACACCATGGGAGAATGAGATAAACCACATAGCTACCGGTAGAGCCCTCAGCCTCGGGGGAGAACTACTCCCTCCTCATCATGGGAGTCAGCAGCGGCGATGAAGATGGCGATGGAGTCGATGGAGATGGCTCCGGGGGCAATTCCCCATCCCGGCAGGGTGCCGAAACAGAGATTTTTGTCCCCCGAATTAGGGTTTTTGGTGGCGGCGGAGCTACGGAACTCTTTTGGAGAAATCGTCGATTCCCCTAGGGTTTTCGAGGCAGGGGGTTATATAGGCGAAAGGGCGGTGCGAGGGGGTGGCCGAGGCTCGCTCCCCACCTGGCGGCGCTACCCCCCTACTGACCGCGCGACCGCATGGGGAGGAGGCCGTGGGTCTTCTAGCGAAATAGAATTTCTGTAATTTTTCTGGATTTTTTCGAGCACTTTGGTTTTTGGGCCTTTTCTGCAATAAACACACATAATAAACAGAAACTGGCACTGTGGCATTTTGTTAATAGGTTAGTCCAATGAATGCCATAATATGATATAAAGTGTATATAAAACATGTAGCAATTGGCATAATATAAGCATGGAACATCAGAAATTATGGATATGTTGGAGACGTATCAGCCCAGAGTGACAGCAACTGGGATAACTGGAGGGGATGGTTTAGATATGAGGATCACATGTTTTCACCAAGTGTTAATGCTTTGCTCCGGTGCTCTATTAAAAGGAGTACCTTAATTACCAGTAGGTTCCCTTGAGGCCCCGCTGCAAACGAGCTGGTAGGACAAAAGATGTTGTGCAAGTTTCTCATTGCGAGCACGTATGACTATATATGGAAAACATGCCTACGTATGATTAATAGATCCTAGATGTTCTGTCGTAATGCTATTTCAATTCTATCAATTGCCCAACTGTAATTTGTTCACCCAACACTTGTTATTGGAGAGTTACCACTAGTGTAGATAGCTGGGAACCCCGGTCCATCTGTCATCATCAAATACTCATTCGGTCCGATATGCCATTAGAAGTAGTATCAACTATTTTCCGGTGCCATTGCCTCTGTGTTACTGCTACTGCTGCTGTGTTACTGTTACTATTGCTCACATATCACTGCTTCTTTCACATCTCCCCTGTTACTAGTGCTTTTCCAGGTGCAGCTGAATTGACAACTCCGTTGTTAAGCCTTATAAGTATTCTTTGTCTCCCCTTGTGTCGAATAAATAAATTTGGGTTTTACTTCCCTCGAAGACTTTTGCGATCCCCTATACTTGTGGGTTATCAAGGTGACGCTCGAGTCAGTTCGGTAGAGTCCATTGTTGTCAAAGTTTTCCTTTCATCCATCAACGACAATAGTCTAGGATGGGTGTTTGTTGGGCGTCAGGGTCAAGTGAAGTTGGAGCAACCAATGTCGGTGACACAGTTTTTGGAAAAGATATCGCCGTCGAGCGTGCTTTCTAACTTAATTAAGGTCACTTCAAGAAATATAATCTATGACTCTAAATTTTGTTCACTAGAAGGTCATTATTCACTTATGACCATTTTGTGGCAATAAATCGATGGCCACATACCGAGCGTCTTAAACGATAAAAAGTGACCTTTTTAGTGAAATGGCCATAACCGTTTATGACCAAATCTGAAGTTCATAAATTTATGTTCAAATTTCTTGTTCATACGCTGTCTCTTGTGGTTGTGGCCTCGCCAGATCCTACGTGGTAAATCGTAAGTGAAAAATTGTGACATAATGAGAAGCTGATAGACCAGAATCAGCATAGGTCACAAGAATCAGCATAGGACACGGTGGTCATCCATATAAAACGGTCAGCTACATGGGCCAAGCACAACAATTCAGAAAATTTCTATATTTTTGTGTCAATTTTCGTCAGCTACATAGGCCAAGCACAACAATTTAGCCTTTTTATTTTTAGAATGTGTCCTTTTTGGCTCAATAGATTCAATTTCTTTTGTAAAAATGGGCCCACTATTCGGATGGCTCCTAGTTGTTAGGTTCAAATAAAACGGTCCCAATTTTTACGATTTAATAAGGGGGTCCTGAGTGTAGGGTCATATTCTTTGATTTCAGTTTTCCACTAACTAAATATCCAGCATTTATGTTTCAAAAAATAACCAATATTTAAGTCGGATCAAACATAATACAAATAGAGAAACTACCAAACTTTGCAAATTAAAATCGAACATAATTCACGTCAAGTTTACAATCAAACAAGGTGTCAGGTCGGTGGTGGGTTTCGCATGTCAATTGTTGGTTTCGTCCTGTCAGGTTGTTGGTGGGAACCGCATATCTCAATTTGGTGGTGGGTCCTACCTGTGAGGTCGGCGGTGGAACCACCATCTCTATTTGGAGGTGGGTCCAAACTAACATTTGATAGACGGTGTAGTTAAACTTCATGGCCAACATGTCAAATGTGTGGGTCCCACCTGTTAGTGGTAGATTCAAACCTAGTGTTATCCAGACACGCAAGCGGAAATTGACGCATGTACATGACACATAGACAAAATTGAAGAGGTGGCACCAGTAATAGAATGCACCAAAATTTATAGAGTTATGACCGATTTAAATTAGTCGTTATCTGCCAAAAATAAGGTGGTAGACCTCTGATGTATGCATTATGACCATTTCATGAAAGTAAATTATGACCTTTCTGACCAAAATGGTCGTTTATGACCTTTCTGACCCCGCACACAGTTTACGACCAATTGGTTTAAAGCAGGGCTACTACGAATGTCACAAGTTAGCATTTCTTATAGTGGGTGTGATTCTTCGGTGTGTGGGTACTTGTTGGACTAGTTCCGCGTCACCGAAGACGAAGTTAGTGCAGGGGGTTGAGCCGTGCAGTGCTTTGTCAATTCCACCCACTATGGTCATCCATTTTGGGCCGGTGTTTGGGTGGGCTCGAGAGGTCGATCTGATGTCATGTCACTTTGTTGCCTTGCTTTGGCAATTTCTTGCCGGTGGGGATCACGGGAGCCTGTTCCAAGACGAGAGGTCTGATGTCATGTCACGTTTTCGCCTTGCTCTGGCAATTTTTTTGTATGCAAGGTACTATCCCTCTTTCAAAAAACAAGTCGTTTTTAGTTTAGTCAAAAATCAGTACTTACAAAGTCCGATCAAAATATATATAGAAAATATCCAAATCTACGTCACTGAAGGAATACACAATGAAAATATATTCTCTGGTGGATATAGATATTGATATGTCAATATAGATGTTATATATTTCATCATAAAACTTGTCAAACATAGTCTGTTAACTAAATGTATATATCTTTTATCTTGGAACGTTGAAATTAGCATTAATCGGTTCCTAGTAAGTATTTGTTTTTCGAATATGAGTTTTAAACCTCCGACCTTTACATCAGAATGATGAACATGGATAATTCTTCAACTATATGATACAATATTGGCCTTTCCTTACTTCCATTATGAAGATCTCTGAGCAGGATTGCACCACGTGAGTGGTAGAATATGTGCCATGGCATGGGTTGGAGCCCTTTTTGGACCGGTTAAAGAATAAGTTATCTCCGGCTAGCTGCAAAGACACCTGCTTGATCGGTAGGCTCTCGTTATTATAATCCATTGAATGCAATGCAAGTACATGTTGTTGTTCGGTTATTTGTATGAATCATGCGACTACAACACCCGTGAAGCTAGAAGTTAGATGGAAGTTCAAAACAATTTCACCTTGGTAGATCTTTCATTTTACTTTACCAATTTATAATTACCAAAATGCTTGAAACACTGCTTAGTACTGTTGCTGAGCATATATTGCATACTTCACACATATTCTGACTTTCTGAGGTTGCATCAGAGAAAATTCCAAATTTAGTATCCTTACGGAACTCCTAAGGTCAGGGAAGCCACAGAATTTAAGCTGACCCCGACTAATTCAGACTCCATCTTCGACGTCAAAGTTACCGGATGCATTACGAGCGTAACCCCGTTCTGCGGCGCAAGGTTCTTTTGGCCAAGCACCTTGCAGCTTGGCAAAATCCTATTCATCCAATGTGTAGCCGCGCATTTGGAGAATCTATCCCAATATCTAGGTTCCAAGTCGCCCTGGGACCAAAAAGAAGAATGGATCTCCCCTCTTCCCCGACGACTCCGATGTCTCTGGAGAAGGAATTTAACCTTTTTGCATGATCAGGTTGCGATACCTTTATCCAGGCCCTGGTCCTGTGACTGCTCATGTTCCTCGGTTGGCCACGGGGCCATGGAATTACGAGAGATTTTTCCAATGCCACGCAAGGATTTAGCCTCCACATGTTGCATCTTTGACGGGAGAAGAAGCTTATCACGTGGAGCCGTTCGGGCCCGTCTGGTGCTCGCCATGGACCAAAGAAACCGGGCATCTTGGTCAAGTTGCACCGGCTGATGCATGGACCGATCGAGCCACCGGAGAGGCGCTGATCGATCTCCATGGAATATAATCTGCATAAAGCGCGGTTTCAGGATCTCCCGGTCATATTCTGAACCATCTTGCTGAAATGTGTTTGCCGGCATAGCATTCTGTAGTAAGCTAAAACTAGGCTGTTGACCCGTAAAAAAAACCTAGGCTGTTAACGACGTAATTAAGCTCGCTCCTTCAGGTGTTGGATTCGCTTCCTCAGCTCGTTCCTGCAGTGTAATTGGCAACCTAACAGCACGGAGATTAAATGCGGTTACGATGATGATATGCTAAAAATATTACTAACCCGTCGTCGATGTTTGGAGTCTTGACTAGCATAGGCAGCCACCTCGTGCAGTCTGCATCAAACTGGATCCGAAATCTGCCAATGGAACCTTCAGATTCCGGGGTATCAACTTGCGGACTTGGAATCCAGGCGGTCTCAACATCAGTTCAGCCAGGATTCAGAATATTTGCTCCTTTTCCGCTGCCAAAAAGGGCATCGATCCCAATCCTGATGTGTTCTAGATTCCCTCGGCTGATCATATACACACCCGCCACCCTAGCTAGCCAATCTATGTAGCTCGATCGGTAGCGCGGGCACCGGCAAGAAAGGCGAATTTCTGCGAGTGGCCGTGGGCTACTGCGTCTCCAACAGGCATGAGCATCCGCTTATCACGTCGATCAGATAGAACAGTTTGAGAGTGTGTAGACGTAGTCACGAACTCATCGCCATGTTTGCTCATCGGCTTGGAAGGCGCCACGTTGGCCGGAGTGACTGGTGCAGTGGCGGGATAGGTTAACCTGCTCGTTTTTGAATCTTATTGCAATATGATCGAACTGCAAGAGAGCGAGGACCCAGTACGTAGATACCTGATTCTCTGCTGCAAGTTGCAGGTATAGCAGGGCTCAGAGGCTACGCACGAGAATGGAGAAGGAAACAAGTACAATTTGCACCGAACAAACTAACAAAATTACTTTTTTCATACATCTCCACTCTAGGGCTCGACTGTCGTTACGAATGGCAGCTCTTTAGCGTCTCAAAACTATCCACTGAACAAAGCTCATGAGACAGAGCTAAGGTACAAAAGAAAAATAGAGAAAACAGAAAAACGACGCTAGTTGCCTTTCATAAAAAAACTTATATTTTCTGCCCACTTTGTTCTCACTCATGAGCACCCGACAAAAAAATTCTCGGTCGGTCACCCTACTGAATTTGATCCAGCGTTTTCGAGATAAGTTTCTTGAATTAAGATGTGACTGGCTGATATATGAGTATCCTACTAATTCATGGGTCAGGATAATACATATTCTTATTATGATGCGTACACCATCAAAATATCGCTGAGCTTCTTAGACCACATTTAGGATCTTCCGAAAACTTCCTATTGAGTGGTAATGAACTGAGAAAAATGGAAAATGCCTAGTTAAATGGGACGATTTGTGCAAACCTAAAAAAGTTTACATCATTTATTTTGCCAGTCTGAATACATATTGTGGCTATGTTTATGAAAAACCTATTTGAATTCATGAATAAGATAGATATTTCATGGCCCATTTAATTTGGCAGATCAACTATGCCAATGGCAATCTTTTATATCCTGGAATTCATGTGGATCTTTCAGGTGGAATGATTGTTGTGTACTTTGGGATATTATAAGATCAACTATGCCAAGTAGTGTGAAACCATTATAAGAGAAACGGTTCCCATACATTTTCTTATTTTCCATATATCAGAACTTGTCACTTAAAGAGGCTGGCTATCTCACTACGCGTCAACGAAGATTGCTATAATCTTTTTCATATGATGTGTCTATCGTTGCCTCCCAACAGCTTAGAGCCTCTCTGGATTGAAAAAATCACTGAAATTTGGAGAACCCCCAATCCGTAGGATTCTTTCGTACGGAAGCCCTTTGGATTAAACAAAGACACTTCCAAAATTTGTATGGATTACATTCCTACATATTTTCAACATCCATTCTAAGCTCTTGTTTTCACTAATTCTCTATCTTGCACCTGCAATTCTCTCAGTTTTCTGATTTTCCAATTCATGTCTTATGTTATCATATGAACCAAAGAAGCCTTTAATGTATATATAAGAGAGCTTTTGAAAAATAGACAGATCAGTCAATATAATGGTCTATGGAAGTTGCCTCGATCCAGCAGTAGCTTTTCTAGCATAAAGGTTTATAAACATTTGTCAAGCAATACACTTACCCCTACTCCTATGAGATGGATACTTCTTCAAGAGATAAGTTAAATATCAGAATTATGTTGACCAGAAAGAATTTATGTTCTGGTTACTTCTTCAAGAGATAAGTTAAATATCATAATCATGCACCCTACCAAAGCACAAGTTCTTGCTCTGGTTACTTCTTCAAGAGATAAGTGAGAATTGTGCTTACGCGAAAGAATTTTTGTCAGGATAGAGCATCTTTTGCACTTGTTCTTTAGGTGCAATTTTAGTCGGTGCTTCTGGTGGAGCCTGAAGATTGAATGGAACACTGATTACGATATTATTGTTATGCTTATTGAAGGGGACCAACAGATATAAACTCATCGTTTCAAGGAAGTTTTAATGGTTGTATGTTAGAGCATATAGAATCACTGAAACAATGCTATTTTTATGGAAAGGTGGATCATCTAGAAAATATGAAATGTTAGAGAACAAATTGATCTTACTGTGCATAGAGCTTAGCCTAGTTTGAAATAGGGAACAACTCGGTGGCTTCATACTCTGAGAACATCTTGTGACTCACCTCTCTCTCAATCATCTCTACATTCTCCATATTTTATAAATAAAGAATGTCGTGGTAGGGTCCTTTCGCACTATCTTTTACATCAAAAGAAGTATAGTCCACAAAGCCTGCTCCATATCCTACTTAACTCGAGCGCACACAAATATGAATCAAGCGTTCACTACAAACACAAATCCAACGACTAACCAATCTAGCGGATGAATCTCGATGAGGATCGTACAACAGACGACGTGGAAGGAGGAAAAAATTGCATGATATTTAGTAAACTATACAAGAAAAAGGTTGTTTGCACTTTTGCAACTCTAATTATTGAAAAGTGTAACATATAAAAAAAGCAAGACTCTAACAAGTAAACTAGGTATATCTCATCCTAGTTCTACTTTTGAAAATGAGATAGTTCATTTCGACAGAGGGCAGTATCAGTTACTCTATCGGCAAGCTTTTAAGCTCAAACAGACAGGCTATGTCAGTAGTTATGTTGAGAAATTTGATAATCTCATGCATCATATGTTAGCCTATAAACCTGAGTTAGATCCCATGTTCTTCACTACTCGTTTCATTGAGGGTCTCAATCGAGACATTAGAGCTGTTGTTATGATTCAACGTCCAGAAGATTTGGAAACTGCTGTTTCGTGCAAAAATATGAAACTCAATTATGATTTTTTTTGTAAGTACAACCTGGAATAAGTAAAATATAGCCCTTTAGGCATCTCCAAATTTCATTCTAAGGAATGAAAACGCACACTGCACATTTTTTCCCCGTATGGATGATGATTGATGATGATGGTCAGAGTGTTTGGTGCATCCGTCCGCGTATGTCGTATCTCATCCGGTTCGCCACGGTACTGCCACGCTGCCGACGGACGGCGCCTCTGAGTCTGATCTGCTAATCATCCAACGTTGCCGCATCGTTGCTCCACCGCCTCAATTAGCTAGGACTAGAAAATGGCAACAGAAAACCAAACGGGGCAGCATGGCACATGAGACAAGATGGGAGCGAGATGGCTCGCGAGGTGTGCAAGACGATGGGCCAAAGAAGAAAGACGCGTCGGTGGACTGGAGGGGGCCACTTACCGGCGCGGCGGATGGGGCGGTGCTCGTGCGTGCGCCGCAGTCCTGATGACACGGGGAACGGAGGACACGGCAACTTCACGGGACCCCTTCTCCACATGGGCCCTGCAGTTTGGGTACAGAAACGGAAGGGCCCATGTGATGTGTTGGTTCTTGCCATATGCGGGGTAACAGGGCCGGCCCTGACATTTCAGGGGCCCTGTGCAAAACACAAAAAATGGGGCCCCTATACACACATAATAAAGGTATTTTTTAATATTTCTATAACTTTAGATATTAAACAGAAATATCAATTTATTCTCAGTAGAGACTACATATCAGGAAAATCTCATGATTATTGGTGACAATGTTCAATTCATAGTTTCATACAGCAAACTACATTTGTCCAAGTAAATGCATATCTGGATGAGTGAAACTTGACTGGTTGTTGCTGCCGCTTGCCATGAGAATCCACCAAGGCAACGCATCAACAATCCCCATGATTGTCGCGGGTTTGCAAATCAGCAATCTCCTTGCCGGCGGCCGCTGGGATACCTGCCTCTAATCCCTCGATTCCCCTTCTTCCACCTGTGTTCCCTCTCAGGACCGGATCGAGTTAGGGTCGGGGCTACATGATCAAACAAACAAGAACCTGCCATGGGGATATACAGAAGGGCCAAGGGTAGATTCCACAAGCCGCTGCAAAACGGGATATCTTCCACCATTAAATTGCTTGGGGAGAGCGGCCCCCATCACCGCCATGATTGGGAATTGGGATGCGGGAGTAGTCGAGAAGAACGAGGAGGCGAGAGGACTGGAGGACTGGAGGATTCGACCAGTTCAGTTTTTATCTGTTTTTTCCTAGCGATAGTTACGCACGCGACTCAATTTATTGGACCTTCGTATACTGTATACATACTTGGGTGGGGCCCCAAACAATCGGGGGCCCTGTGCCACCGCACAGGCCGCACCTGCCCAGGGCCGGGCCTGCGGGTAACAACAATCACCTTCTTAATTCCTATGCACGCAACGTATCCTACTTAGCAAAATCTATCGTATCCAACCACAGAATACCTGGGTGGCTGCCCTTTCAATTTGGATCGGCTGTTACGCGCAAGCGGAAATGAAGTCTACCGATTTGCTGGCTCGCGGTTCTACGGGGTGGGGTGCCTGTCTGTTTATCGCTTTGAGTGTCGGTTGGATTTGATTGATGGTCACGAGTCTACTCTACTACACTGCGAGGTCGACACATCTCTTTCCTTGCCGATCTCCCATGTGCATGCACATGCCCCGCAATCAATTGACTCTGCGCAAGGACGTATACCGAATTCATCACGTCTTAGTTTGATCCAAGGAACTTCGTAAGAGCATCTCCGGGGCCTCCAAATGACCCAAAGGCCTTTTTGAGGGCCGGACGTGAAAAACCGCCATCAGCAGCATCCCCAAAGGTTCGTCCCGAGTGATTTTGTGTCCGGCAGCCTTAATAGGGCCTTCAAACTTGACCCTGACAGCAATGGCCCGCCCGTCGTACACACAACGCCCCACGCCCAATTCCACTCCTCTACATTGCCGCCCCCGGCCCAAAAATTTGCAATCTTCCCTCCATTTCTCAAACCCTCGCGCCGCCGCTGCGACCTCCTCGCCTTCCGCCACCATGCCGCCCAAGGCCGTCGGCCTATCGAAACCCAAGGACGCAAGCCGCCGTCATCGGCGCAGCCGAAGAAGAAGCAGTTGAAGCGGGAGCCACATGATCTTCCGTTGTCGGCGGCCAATCCTGCGATGAGCCAGGCCCAGCTCCGCGCCGCCACTTTCCAGCTTCGGCAACAACGGCGAGTCAAGGCGAAGGACAAGTCCTCTGATCTGTTGTCGTCGCCGAACAACAACGCCGCCGAGATGTTGATCTCCATGAGCCAAAGCAGGTCTAGCCCTGCATCCGTCGGCGGGTTTGTCGGGTCGCCATCTATCCCGGCCTTCTTCGACGGCACCTTTGGCTACCTGTCGCAGGTGTCGCGGCTTTCCCCCGAAGAGCCGACCCTCGATCTGAACGCCGCGCCGCTGTTCAGCGAATCGCCGGCATTGCGGCGAACATCTGCCACGAGCCAAGATGCGACTGCTTCCCGCGGCCTTCTCTTCGGCGTCCCACTCGGCCATGTGAGTGCTATTTATAATCTTGAACTCCCCTCGTTTATTGTGTTCCCTGGCCGATTGTGCGCAGTTATTGCGAACGGCCGGATGCAAATTGTTTATTGTGCATTAATTGCCGAGGATGCAAATTGTGTTTTTTGCTGGGTAGGACGCTGACGCCTCGTTCATGACTTCAATCATCGACGATGTAACATCCCAAAATTATTATCAGGATTATATTCCAAAAATGAGAGCCAACAAAAACTTTTTTGTTGTTTATTGTATGTTAATTGCTTCTTGTTACTTGAGTTGTTGTTCTTGCTGTTTGTGTGAGTGTTTGCTCTAGTGAACACTAGTAAGAAAGAAAGAAAACAAAATACAAAATCAAAGCAAGAAAATAAAAGTGACAGGTTGTCACTTAAAAATCTCAAAGTGACAAACTCAATTATTTTTTTCAAACCAAAGTCAGTGGAGATGTAATGTAAACACTCCTCATTTTGTTCCTACCACTTTCCCCTCTCAAATATTATTTTTGAACTAGTTTTAAAATTCTAAAGTAAAAACAAATTGAAATAAATTAAAATAACATAAACAAAGTACTATGAAAGAAAATGTTGCAAAACATTTTATTTTGCAATGCCAATTTTTGTGGAGCTTCTACATGTTATGGGGAGGCCCCACAATTATTTGCAAATTTTTCTAAAATGTTTAAGTGCCCTAATTAAATCCTAGAAAACCTACTGATATTAAAAAGAAACTGCAAAATAAAGAAAAAGAAGAAGTAGGGGGTTTTCTGCAAAAAGGTCGTCGACTCCAGCCCCGACGACCATCGCCGTGTCGCCACCGCCTTCGTCGCCATTTTCTTCGCCGCCCGAACCCCCCTGCAGCGCTCGCCGTGCCTCTGCGCTCTCTGCACCGCATGGAAGAAAAACGGAGCCCTCTCCCGTCGCAGTTACGCCGCTGTTCCCCGACGGCCGCCGCGGAGGACTTGGACGGCGCCGAGCAATTAGGCCCCCCCTGAAAGAGCATGTGTTGCCCCATGTGTGGTTTTGGTAATTAATGACAATCTCTATCGACTAATGTTTGCATTGAGATATCTTTATAGATCGAGTCCATGAAGAAGTTTGGAGTTCATGTGTTGGACTCTAATGCATGCATATTTACTATATGTATATCTTATGGCATGCTTACTTTCATTGATCCAATATATAGGATAAACTCCATCAAATCCTAAATGGGTAAGATGTGCATGAAATTCAATTTCATATCAATATGCACATATTTATGTGGAGTTTGTCCTGTGTATTGTAGTTGCTCTAACTACTTTATACCCAATTAGTTTGGGTACCATGTTGTACTTGAATTTGTTTTAGGTACACTTGAGATACATTGTTAGCTTGTCTCATCTACAAGGAAGGTATTGTCACCATGTGCTTATTGGAGCCAAGCTCGGATGATTGTGAACTCGTATCTTCTACATCAACAATGCTATCTCGGTAACAAGTATCTAGCTCATGCATACATTTCTAGCTTTCAATCTTGTGTAGGTTGTTTCATGGCATGAATCTCTTTTTGCAATTCTTTTGGTTCTTGCAAAACAACTTTGTTGCAAATGTGGGCAAGCCGGGATGATTACATATCAAGGGGAATATATATATAATCATTTTCATGATTCATCAATCCCATATATGTTAATCTAGCACTCTCTACTCTATGGCTCACATATGTAATATTGATGATTTTCAAAATCATTTGCCTTTTGCGATACTTGTTATCTTTCTCGGAGCATCCCATTTTTATCACTTTATCCCTTGTGGATAGTTTTGATGCTATGATGAGTATGTGTTGGAAGTTCATCTATATCCCTTTAAGATAAAACTAAGCTTTGTGGTATGCTTTTAAACAAAGATCTTATTGGTGTATTTATGACTTCCACTTGGATATCATGTTCTTTAGCTTTGTACCTATTTTTGTGTGTACATGTTTATTTGTGGACTTATATCTTAGTGATTGGTGTCTACTTAGAAACTTATACACATGAGAATAGTTACTTCTTTAATTGGTATTCCAATTCTTTATTGACCACCCCTTGTTCTCTTTTGATTCCTTGGTGGTCTCTAAAAGGCACAAGCTTCATTTTTCATTTGGTATTCCATTTTACATCTTAATAAGCTTGTGGAGCTATTTGCTATATCTTCTTTGGTGTGTGGGTACGGGAAAGACACGATATGCACTATGTGCAACACTTTTTAAAAGACTATGTTGATGCTTTTGCTCATCCTTGTATTGGTCTCCTAAAATGTCTTTATATCTCACACCCATCATTTTATTTGCCGCTCCTTGCTCACGTTGCAAAACATTTTATTTGTTGCAAGTTGTTCTGCTCCTTTTTCTCTTTATATTCTCTTGCATATGCTTGTGTTCGAATCTATCTAGGAGGGAGTGAGGATTCCATGTTGTGCACACTATATTGAAATGCAAATCCGTTTTGTGCACGTACCTTGGGGAGTTCCCTCTCGATTTTGAGAACACCTTTTCGGATCCTTTGTTTGGTATTTGTTGCAAGTTGTTCTGCTCCTTTTTCTCTTTATATTCTCTTGCATATGCTTGTGTTCGAATCTATCTAGGAGGGAGTGAGGATTCCATGTTGTGCACACTATATTGAAATGCAAATCCGTTTTGTGCACGTACCTTGGGGAGTTCCCTCTCGATTTTGAGAACACCTTTTCGGATCCTTTGTTTGGTTACTTCATTTGTCGAAGTATCCTTCAAATTTGATTTTCTTTCGCAATCTTTGGATCCTTGATATAGTTTGATCTCCCTGCCTCTATTCGTCATTGGATACGTGCATTTGATTTAACTCATATTATGAGAAATGCACACATTATGGGGGAGCTATTCCTATATTGGTCTTCTAAATTTTTCCTCCCATTTCGGCAATCGATGCCAATGGGGGAGAGATTTAGAGGGTTTAAGGGAATTTGGTTTTATGCTTTAGTTTCGTTCTTAAGCATTTGCCTTTCTTTCTCTTGCATCCTTGCTCTTTATTGTGCATGGTTGCTTAATTCATTATATAAACCCTCGTAAAAGGGATTGTCATCAATTACCAAAATGGGGGAGATTGAAAGAGCATGTGTTGCCCCATGTGTGGTTTTGGTAATTAATGACAATCTCTATCGACTAATGTTTGCATTGAGATATCTTTATAGATCGAGTCCATGAAGAAGTTTGGAGTTCATGTGTTGGACTCTAGAAGAGTATATGATGACCAAGGTTCTATCCAAGGATTTATATATGAAGAATGGTCATGTGTAGAGATGAGCTTATTGCAAGAGTGGCTTGGAAAAGAAGATTGAGTGAAGATTCATGTTTATCTCCAAGCCATCATCATATCAAGACAAGAAGTATATGAAGCGCAAGTGGATTCTTGAAGACGGAGCTTAGCGAGGCTCTCCCATAATGGAGTATGGGGGAGCATTTGGAGATGTCTTCATCAAGCATATGCTAGCAAGCGCAATCAAGAAAGGTGGTCCACTTGAAGAGATCAAGATCGTCATCATCTAGCTCAAGTGGAATGCGCAAGGCAAAGGTATGATCTTGATAGGTTTTCTATTTTACCGGTCTCATGTTGTTAGTGGGAGACCGGGTTATAGGATAGACGGCATACTATCAAGAGGGGCTCTCAAGTGAGTAACTTGATCGCATCTTTGTGGAGAGCTCAAACCTTTGCATTCTTGGCATATCATCTTTCTTGGTTCTTATTTGGCTTTTATCCATGTGAGAATTTAGAGCTTGTGTTCATCTCCATACCAAGCTCTAATTCATCAAAAACGGGTTTCAAGTGAATATCTTGTGGTGTTTTTGATGTTGGAGGTTTTACCGGTTCGTCGTTTCTAGAGAGGTCAAACTCTCTCCTTGTGGTCTCCTCCTCACATGATGGACTATGATGTGTATATGCATGATCTTGTAGTGCTTGTGATTATCTTCGGAACAAGCCCAAGATCATTGAAAACGGAGTCCGGATGAAAACTTGTTTGCATTCTCGGCTTTGGAAATATTATCGGTCCACTTCGGATTTTTGTAGGCTTGCTCTTGTCGTTACCTTTCCAACGCAATTGGATTCACCTGATTTGGAGTTCGGACGAGAAAGTTATTGCATTTCAGGATTTGCTGCTCTGCTGGTTTTTCTGTCCGGAGTCTCCGTGGTTTTCGGTCCGGAGTCTCCGGCCCCTGGTTTTGAGGCTAAGTGCCTCGCGCACGGCGCTTGCGGTATCGAGGCCGGAGTAGGTCCGGAGTTTCCCCGGAGTTTCCGCCCTCATGGTCCGGAGTTTCCGGCCCATCTGGTTTTTCTGCGTTGAAGAGCTTCGCGGCGGCAGCCGCTGTTTTGAATCCGGAGTTGGTCCGGAGTCTCCCCGGAGTCTCCGCCCAGACCGGAGTCTCCGGCCTTTGTGGTCCGGAGTCTCCGGTGTTAGTTTTCTACAAACGGTTTTTCCCTGCTCTCCCCGGTCCGGAGTCTCCGCACTTTTGGTCCGGAGTCTCCGCACTGGCCGGAGTCTCCGGCCTCCGTGGTCCGGAGTCTCCGGTCTAAGTGGCTGCAACGGCTCTTTTTCTGGGAGGGGTATAAATACCCCTCCACCTACCTTCAGCCACTTAGCTCTTCCAAGCACGTTTTTCCCTTCTCTCTCCTCCATTGTTGACATTGGAAAGCTTGCCCCTCTCCCAATTCCTCCCATGATTCTTGCATATCTTTGAGGGATTTGAGAGAGGAGATCTAGATCTACATTTCCACCAATCCATTCCTCCTCTTAGTGAGGGGAACCTAGTAGATCTTGATCTTGGAGTTCTTGGTGTTTCTCCTCCTTTGTTCTTCCTCTCTTATTCCCCCATAAGCATTTGTTGCTTTGTTGGAATTTGAGAGTGAAGGACTTGAGCACTCCGTGTGCTCTTGCCATTGCTTTTGTGCATCGGTTTGCTCTCTCCACGAAGATTCGTGGAAGTGAAAGTTCGTGAGTTTGTTACTCTTGGGTCATTGGACCCTAGACGCCTTTTGTGGCGAGTGGCGCCTTTTGTGGCGGTGCAAGGCCTTTTGTGGCCGCTTGGGAGCTCCCGATCCTTTTGTGGGTTGTGCCTCAAGTTTGTTGTAAGGGACTCGATTTCCGCCCAAAAGGAAATCAATAGTGGAAGGTGAATCGAGCTTTTGGGCAAGGTTCATCGGAGAATAGGGTGAGGCCATTTGTGGCATCTTGAGTTTGATACTCACACCCCTCCAACGAGACGTACTCCCCTAAAAAGGAGGAACTCGGGAATACATCGTCGTCTCCGCGTGCCTCGGTTATTTCTATACCCGAGCTCTTTACTTATGCAATTTACATTGTGATAGCCTTCGTGCGTGAAGTTATATATCTTGCTATCACTTTGTTGCTTGACTTGCTTAGCATAAGTTGTTGGTGCACATAGGTGACATAGTTTATTTAGGTTGTTGGCTTGTTAATTTAAACATCTAGTTTTATTCCGCAATTAGCAAGCCTAAACCAGAAAAGTTTTTAAACGCCTATTCACCCCCCCTCTAGGCGACATCCTTGTCCTTTCAATTGGTATCAGAGCCTGGGCTCTCTTTATAGGGCTTTACCGCCTAGAGAGTAAAGATGTCGTTTAGAGAATTAGTGCACAATCCCACTCTTAAATTCGATGGCACTAATTATGTTGTTTGGAAAATTCGCATGCTTAATCTATTTAGGGCCATTGGTCCAAATTATATCAAGAGTCTTGTAGATGTGGGTTTCTCTCCTCCAAAGGATTCGCAAGAATTATCTTTAGAGGAGGAGGAAAACTCTCATCTCGATACTCAAGTATCTAATGGCCTTATATGTGTTTTGAGCGATGTAGTTCTTGCTTCAATCATGCCTTTCCGGAATGCTCATGAGCTTTGGACCAAGCTTCAAGATAAATATGAAGTGTCCAACATTATTGAGGATGATTGTTGTCCCTCCACCTCCGGACGAGATGAGCTCACTTATTCTTCCACTTCACCAACATGTGATTTGTCACAAGGTAATGACATGGTGAGTGGTGATAGAGATTGCATTGTTGATGGTGAATCCTCTATTGACTATACGTCATCTCTATCTCATTGCAATGTTCTATCTTTGGACTTAAACACTTCTAGCACCTCAAATGTCTTACATGCTAGTATTGATAGTCCTTGCATATCATGTAATAGTTGTTTAACTAAATCTCATGATGATATGCTTCATATGTCTTGTTGTCATGAAAACAATACTTCCATATCCTCTATTTCGTGTATGGCTAACAATGTAGAGGAAAACCAACATTTGTTGGAACAAGACATGGATCTCAATGGTGCTTCAAGCAATTCTTCATCTTCGTCGTCCATCACTCACTTTTGCCTTATGGCTAAGGGTTCAAATGAATCTCCACCTTTGGAACCCTCTACATCTTGTGATGACGAGGATGAGGATTATTATGGATTAAAAGCTAATGATATTGACTCCTTAATGGAGAAGAGTGATTTGGTATTCGGTGCTCTCCCTAAAGGTAGTCAAGCTTGCTCTTACTTATGTGAAATTTTGTGTTTTGCTATTAAGTGCAAGGATATCATTGAAGAAAAGGGGAGACTTGAAAGAGAATATGCTAATGAGATTGCTTCCCTTACCATCGCTATTGAGGAAGAACATGAGCTTCGAGTTTCTCTTGTGGAGAAGCTTGAGAATATTGATGAATCTCAAAATGAAACTCTTTCTCAAATCATTAAAGAACGTGACCATGCTATTGCTAACTACAAAGTTTTAGAGAAACAAAAGGTCGTATTTGGTGTTGGTCATAATAGACTAAACGATGAGCTAGAGACGCTCTCCAAGGCTCACAAGGCCTTGGAGAGTGAACACTCTACTCTCACCAAGTCTTTTGAACAACTTCAAATACAATCTACTAAAATTGATGCACCTAGTTCCTCTACTTCTTCATGTGATCATGCTAATATTATTGAGGAAAATGCTAGGTTGAATGATGAGCTTGCCAAGTTGTCTTCTTCCATTTCTAATGCTAATGATGCTTGTGCTACTAACTCCACTTCTTGTGAAGCATCTATTTTGAAGGAGAATGTTGAGCTAAGGGCTCAACTTGAGTTGCTAACTAGCAAGTATGGGAAATTGGAAGAAAGTCATGAAAAGCTCTCTAGCTCTAATGAGGATCTTCTAGCATCCCATGCTAGGCTAAAGTTAGCTCATGAGGCTATCACTACAAAGGTAAAATCTTGTGAGCCTCATGTGGACAAAGGCACAACTTCTACTAGAAATGCTTTATTGTCTTGTGCTAGTCCTAGTGATTCATCCACTCACAATGTTGCTACATCTTGTGATGAATTACTTTCCATGCCTTGTTGCTCTAACAATGAAGCATCTACTTCCTCTAGTGTTTTTGTTGATACTAACCATGTAGAGGAAATCAAAGAGCTCAAGGCCCAAGTCACTTCTTTGAAGAAAGACTTGGAAAAGCGTCATGGTGGGGATTCTACACTTGACAATATGTTGAGTGTTCAAAGACGCCCCAATGACAAGAGTGGACTTGGATTCAACTCCAATAACAAGAACAAGTCCAAGTATAACAAGAAGAAAAAGGGCCAAGAACAAGTTAAAGATTCGGCCAAGATTATTTGCTTCAAGTGCAAAGTTGAAGGGCACCATGTTAGATCTTGCCCTTTGAAGAAGAAGCCTCTTAGTGAGAAGCAACAAGGGAAGAAGCCTCAAGTGCAATCTCAAGTTCCTCAAGGTGAAGAACGGCCTCTTCCCAAGAAGAATCAAGCTACCCCTCCTCAAGTCAAGACTCCAACTAAGAAGAAAGGAGGAAGTAGGTGTTGCTACCTATGCCGTGAGAAGGGTCACGTTGCTTCTTCATGCACAAATGGTAACTTATCCAACCCCATTATTATTGATGATGATTATTCTCTTCGGAAGGATAAAGTTGGCAATGTGTTTGCCAAATATGTTGGTACTCAAAGTGGTGTCAAGAAAAGAACCATTTGGGTTGCCAAACCTATTGTGACTAACCTCTTAGGACCCAACTTGGTTGGGGACCAACAAGCTAAAACTTGATCAATAGGTGTTGTTGGAGGGCATTGGAGACTTGGCTACATTATGAAGAATTAAGGGATCTTCATCAAAAAGTATTCTCTCAAGCCAAGTCATTTGGATTATATTGTTCTATCTCATATCCAATGTTCCTCCTTGCGGTAACTTTTATTTAAATCATATATACATTGAAAGTTGCTTGCACCCTTGCATGTGTTAGGTTTTGTACCTCACTAGTGTTGGTATGTGTTGTGCTCTCTACTTACTTATCTTGAGTAATCAAGATTGTGTACGTTGGTTTGCACACCATGTAGTTGTGTTGAGCCTTATTGCTTTTATTTGATATCCTATCTTGTTGGCTCCATTTGAGGATTAATGGACTATCCATTTTTGGAGAGTGATATGCTTCGTACACTTCACAATCCTAAAATTGTGTATACATGAGGAATACCACTTAGTGTCGATATTTCAATGTTATCTATTCTCTATGTGGTATGTCTTGCTCATGAGAAATTCAAATTCTATAATGTCCATTAATTTCTCAAGTTGGCTTTGTTTGCCTCTTGTTTTAAAATAAATGAATTGTCACATTATGGGGGAGTAATAAGCTTTGTGCATATTACAAGCCTAGATAATGTGAACATGTGAGGTATTGCCACCTAGAACTGATATTCTTCATTATCTTATTCCTTTGTGGCATGTTTCTCAAACAAGTTCCTTTTTGCTTAAATACTATTTGCCTCTCACCGTTGGATCTTGTTTGTGATGGATGTTCTTGATATGGCTTTCCCTAATTATGTTCTCATATATCTTTTTGGGAAACCAATTGCTTCAAGCTACTCCTTGGAGTTGCTTTGCATGATCGCGTGAATATTTGAAGCTATCAAGAATATCTATCTATCTATTTATCTAAGCATAGCTTTTATTTCCTATCCTTTGCCATATGCTTATGTTTTGTGAATATGATCTTGAATATATCTTTGCAATCCACCACCGAGAAATATCTCCATACATTACTTGTCTTGACAAGTGATAATCATATTTGTGGTAAATATATTGATCATATTCACTTTGGCTCTTGCTTTGAATTGTCTTCCTTGTATCTTTTGGATCCTTGTTGCTCTACACAAAATTTGTTTTGTGCTTTCTTGAGTTGGGAAAAGCAATGATCCAATTCTTGTGCATTGACATTCAAAAGTCATACTTCTTAATAATGCACTATTCCTTGGGAAACTATCCTACTTTGAGTAAAACACCGTTCTTTAAATTGGTATTGCAATTTCTTGCCTTTCTTGAACATGACTAGTGTTTGAATAATATATATATATATATATATAGAGAGAGAGAGAGATGATCTCATGTGTGTGTGCATTTTGTATTCAAATGCAAATTCATAATTAATGCACACATCTTGGGGGAGCAATCCTATAAGCTTTTTGAACATTAGTTGTATTCATTTGGTAGTTGATCCCGATGACGTGTCTCTTTGGAAGACAAACATTTGTCGTCTTGGTACCTTGTGCCATCATGAAAAGTGTAGAGGGTTTGGGTTATTCCTTGATGATATTTTCATCAATTTGGTATCTTGATTTCATTGGTATCTTTTTCAAAGTGGTATCTTCAATCATGTGTTGATTTGGATATTTGATATAATTTGGGCAACTTATTTCCTTGTCACACTTGTGTGTACTTTGTTGGTTAATTGGTGTTTTGTCCGAATTGTATCTCGTTTGGTTCTTGAAAGTTTTGTGCATGCATATTTACTATATGTATATCTTATGGCATGCTTACTTTCATTGATCCAATATATAGGATAAACTCCATCAAATCCTAAATGGGTAAGATGTGCATGAAATTCAATTTCATATCAATATGCACATATTTATGTGGAGTTTGTCCTATGTATTGTAGTTGCTCTAACTACTTTGGACCCAATTAGTTTGGGTACCATGTTGTACTTGAATTTGTTTTAGGTACACTTGAGATACATTGTTAGCTTGTCTCATCTACAAGGAAGGTGTTGTCACCATGTGCTTATTGGAGCCAAGCTCGGATGATTGTGAACTCGTATCTTCTACATCAACAATGCTATCTCGGTAACAAGTATCTAGCTCATGCATACATTTCTAGCTTTCAATCTTGTGTAGGTTGTTTCATGGCATGAATCTCTTTTTGCAATTCTTTTGGTTCTTGCAAAACAACTTTGTTGCAAATGTGGGCAAGCCGGGATGATTACATATCAAGGGGAATATATATATAATCATTTTCATGATTCATCAATCCCATATATGTTAATCTAGCACTTTCTACTCTATGGCTCACATATGTAATATTGATGCTTTTCAAAATCATTTGCCTTTTGCGATACTTGTTATCTTTCTCGGAGCATCCCATTTTTATCACTTTATCCCTTGTGGATAGTTTTGATGCTATGATGAGTATGTGTTGGAAGTTCATCTATATCCCTTTAAGATAAAACTAAGCTTTGTGCTATGCTTTTAAACAAAGATCTTATTGGTGTATTTATGACTTCCACTTGGATATCATGTTCTTTAGCTTTGTACCTATTTTTGTGTGTACATGTTTATTTGTGGACTTATATCTTAGTGATTGGTGTCTACTTAGAAACTTATACACATGAGAATAGTTACTTCTTTAATTGGTATTCCAATTCTTTAGTGACCACCCCTTGTTCTCTTTTGATTCCTTGGTGGTCTCTAAAAGGCACAAGCTTCATTTTTCATTTGGTATTCCATTTTACATCTTAATAAGCTTGTGGAGCTATTTGCTATATCTTCTTTGGTGTGTGGGTACGGAAAGACACGATATGCACTATGTGCAACACTTTTTAAAAGACTATGTTGATGCTTTTGCTCATCCTTGTATTGGTCTCCTAAAATGTCTTTATATCTCACACCCATCATTTTATTTGCCGCTCCTTGCTCACGTTGCAAAACATTTTATTTGTTGCAAGTTGTTCTGCTCCTTTTTCTCTTTATATTCTCTTGCATATGCTTGTGTTCGAATCTATCTAGGAGGGAGTGAGGATTCCATGTTGTGCACACTATATTGAAATGCAAATCCGTTTTGTGCACGTACCTTGGGGAGTTCCCTCTCGATTTTGAGAACACCTTTTCGGATCCTTTGTTTGGTTACTTCTTTTGTCGAAGTATCCTTCAAATTTGATTTTCTTTCGCAATCTTTGGATCCTTGATATAGTTTGATCTCCCTGCCTCTATTCGTCATTGGATACGTGCATTTGATTTAACTCATATTATGAGAAATGCACACATTATGGGGGAGCTATTCCTATATTGGTCTTCTAAATTTTTCCTCCCATTTCGGCAATCGATGCCAATGGGGGAGAGATTTAGAGGGTTTAAGGGAATTTGGTTTTATGCTTTAGTTTCGTTCTTAAGCATTTGCCTTTCTTTCTCTTGCATCCTTGCTCTTTATTGTGCATGGTTGCTTAATTCATTATATAAACCCTCGTAAAAGGGATTGTCATCAATTACCAAAATGGGGGAGATTGAAAGAGCATGTGTTGCCCCATGTGTGGTTTTGGTAATTAATGACAATCTCTATCGACTAATGTTTGCATTGAGATATCTTTATAGATCGAGTCCATGAAGAAGTTTGGAGTTCATGTGTTGGACTCTAGAAGAGTATATGATGACCAAGGTTCTATCCAAGGATTTATATATGAAGAATGGTCATGTGTAGAGATGAGCTTATTGCAAGAGTGGCTTGGAAAAGAAGATTGAGTGAAGATTCATGTTTATCTCCAAGCCATCATCATATCAAGACAAGAAGTATATGAAGCGCAAGTGGATTCTTGAAGACGGAGCTTAGCGAGGCTCTCCCATAATGGAGTATGGGGGAGCATTTGGAGATGTCTTCATCAAGCATATGCTAGCAAGCGCAATCAAGAAAGGTGGTCCACTTGAAGAGATCAAGATCGTCATCATCTAGCTCAAGTGGAATGCGCAAGGCAAAGGTATGATCTTGATAGGTTTTCTATTTTACCGGTCTCATGTTGTTAGTGGGAGACCGGGTTATAGGATAGACGGCGTACTATCAAGAGGGGCTCTCAAGTGAGTAACTTGATCGCATCTTTGTGGAGAGCTCAAACCTTTGCATTCTTGGCATATCATCTTTCTTGGTTCTTATTTGGCTTTTATCCATGTGAGAATTTAGAGCTTGTGTTCATCTCCATACCAAGCTCTAGTTCATCAAAAACGGGTTTCAAGTGAATATCTTGTGGTGTTTTTGATGTTGGAGGTTTTACCGGTTCGTCGTTTCTAGAGAGGTCAAACTCTCTCCTTGTGGTCTCCTCCTCACATGATGGACTATGATGTGTATATGCATGATCTTGTAGTGCTTGTGATTATCTTCGGAACAAGCCCAAGATCATTGAAAACGGAGTCCGGATGAAAACTTGTTTGCATTCTCGGCTTTGGAAATATTATCGGTCCACTTCGGATTTTTGTAGGCTTGCTCTTGTCGTTACCTTTCCAATGCAATTGGATTCACCTGATTTGGAGTTCGGACGAGAAAGTTATTGCATTTCAGGATTTGCTGCTCTGCTGGTTTTTCTGTCCGGAGTCTCCGTGGCTTTCGGTCCGGAGTCTCCGGCCCCTGGTTTTTAGGCTAAGTGCCTCGCGCACGGCGCTTGCGGTATCGAGGCCGGAGTAGGTCCGGAGTTTCCCCGGAGTTTCCGGCAGGGCCGGAGTTTCCGCCCTCATGGTCCGGAGTTTCCGGCCCATCTGGTTTTTCTGCGTTGAAGAGCTTCGCGGCGGCAGCCGCTGTTTTGAATCCGGAGTTGGTCCGGAGTCTCCCCAGAGTCTCCGCCCAGACCGGAGTCTCCGGCCTTTGTGGTCCGGAGTCTCCGGTGTTAGTTTTCTACAAACGGTTTTTCCCTGCTCTCCCCGGTCCGGAGTCTCCGCACTTTTGGTCCGGAGTCTCCGCACTGGCCGGAGTCTCCGGCCTCCGTGGTCCGGAGTCTCCGGTCTAAGTGGCTGCAACGGCTCTTTTTCTGGGAGGGGTATAAATACCCCTCCACCTACCTTCATCCACTTAGCTCTTCCAAGCACGTTTTTTCCCTTCTCTCTCCTCCATTGTTGACATTGGAAAGCTTGCCCCTCTCCCAATTCCTCCCATGATTCTTGCATATCTTTGAGGGATTTGAGAGAGGAGATCTAGATCTACATTTCCACCAATCCATTCCTCCTCTTAGTGAGGGGAACCTAGTAGATCTTGATCTTGGAGTTCTTGGTGTTTCTCCTCCTTTGTTCTTCCTCTCTTATTCCCCCATAAGCATGTGTTGCTTTGTTGGAATTTGAGAGTGAAGGACTTGAGCACTCCGTGTGCTCTTGCCATTGCTTTTGTGCATCGGTTTGCTCTCTCCACGAAGATTCGTGGAAGTGAAAGTTCGTGAGTTTGTTACTCTTGGTCATTGGACCCTAGACGCCTTTTGTGGCGAGTGGCGCCTTTTGTGGCGGTGCAAGGCCTTTTGTGGCCGCTTGGGAGCTCCCGATCGTTTTGTGGGTTGTGCCTCAAGTTTGTTGTAAGGGACTCGATTTCCGCCCAAAAGGAAATCAATAGTGGAAGGTGAATCGAGCTTTTGGGCAAGGTTCATCGGAGAATAGGGTGAGGTCATTTGTGGCATCTTGAGTTTGATACTCACACCCCTCCAACGAGACGTACTCCCCTAAAAAGGAGGAACTCGGGAATACATCGTCGTCTCCGCGTGCCTCGGTTATTTCTATACCCGATCTCTTTACTTATGCAATTTACATTGTGAGAGCCTTCGTGCGTGAAGTTATATATCTTGCTATCACTTTGTTGCTTGACTTGCTTAGCATAAGTTGTTGGTGCACATAGGTGACATAGTTTATTTAGGTTGTTGGCTTGTTAATTTAAACATCTAGTTTTATTCCGCAATTAGCAAGCCTAAACCAGAAAAGTTTTTAAACGCCTATTCACCCCCCCCTCTAGGCGACATCCTTGTCCTTTCACCCCCTCTCTGCTCCCCGACACGCACAGCTCCTCTAGACGCTTCTAGAACGTGTCCGGACCCCGTTAAGCACCAAGCCGCCACGAGCCTCTGCACCCTCTCCGCGTAATCGAGGATTTGATCGCCGTAGACGCGCCATGGTCGCCGCCGTGGACCTCGACCACCATGGACCGCCCCGAGCCTATAAAGCCACCCCGAGACCTCACTGAAACTCCACACCCCTCCCTCGATCTCTCCCTCGCTCCAATTTGGTCTGTGCACCGCCAGAGGGCCGTGCACTGCCGCACCTGTCGCCGCCGTCAAGGTCGAGCATCGCCGCAGCGCCACACCCTCCCATTCTCTTCTCTCTGGCCTCTACGCTCTTCCTTGTGGGCACAACACTCACCCGAGCCTCTTTTCCTCTTTTTAGTGCACGGACGCGACCCCGAAGCTCCGCCGGAGTTGCTGCCAGTCGTCGAGGAAGTGCACGACATCGCCGCCGTCGATAGAAGCTTCCCCAGCAACTGCCACTCGCTCCATCGCCTTCCCCGAGCCTCCGCCGTCGATCTGCTTCATCTCCGTGACCATCCGAGCCCTCTAGGTGAGTTTCCGATCATCACCGTGCCGCCGCGCGGCGGCGCCGCCCAGAAATGGTCGTCGCCGTTCGCGGGCTCTGAGAGCCGTTGGATCTAGATCCAACGGCAACATACCGCTTTGCTGTAGATGTTAGACAGACAAGTGGACCCACCCGTCAGTGTTTTAATCATTTCCTTCATGCACACTGAGTCACTGACCTGTAGGCCCCACCTGTCAGGTTTCTCAACTTTATCCAGAACAGTTAGATTTTCTAATTCTTTTTCTCGGGAAAAACAGTACTTGTATCAACTTCAAAATTCAATAACTCGAGATCTAGACATCCAAATAAATCAAATCAATTTCTATGGAGAGCTTATGAAATTGTTTAACAAACCTAATTGGATTCAACTCATTTAGATAAATATTTAAAAAGTATTATTAAAAATACCACAGAAGGTTTAAAATCTAAACTTGTTTTTTCTGATACTCTGTTAGTCCAAATAATTCCAAACCAATTTTGCTAGCTTAGTACTGCCTTGTGTTAGCTCCCCTAATTTTGGTAGAATTAATTAAGCAGCATTAATTGTTTACTTTAAAATAAACCCTTCTGGACTAAAACTAACAAATATGTTTATTGGTTGACCCAAATGAGTTAGGACCAATTTTGTTAGCTCACATATATCCATGTTTAGTTACCCCTAAAAGGGTTTAATTTTTGGTACAATAGAATTTAAATGGTAGCTAAAACTTGATTATTGAGTGGCTGGATTCAAACCAATGTGTAGGGAGTTTGGCAACTCCAATTGATCCAAACCAAATTGTTTTGTCTTCTACACATCAGTAGCTTTCCATAGAATTTTAGTTTGTATTTTTGTGACCAACAGAACTCAAGTTATTGAATTAAACATGTTCAACAAGTTTCTGCCATAATTTAGAAGTAATTAAATAATGTTTAGTTCTTTTATTTGAAAACCAAATTGTGTGGATTGATGTGTGCAGTAGCTATGTGTGAGGTTCATGATTGTTGTGTTGAGATGATTGCTTGTACAGCTTAGTAATTGCTTGCATTGTTTGTTTATTAATTAGAAGAAAACGTTGACGGATATATCGAGGAAGGAGAGTTTGCTGAAATTGAAGAACAAGAGCAAGATCACTTTGCCAAGCAAGGCAAGCTATTCTCTGAGCTTGCACTACAAACATATGCATCTACTTTCATAACATATTTTACTCTCAAGGCAAGATTTATAAAACCCATTTCAAAAGTATATGGAAATTATTTTGCCACCTATGTAGAAATACAAGATAGTTATATCAAATTATAGGATGGGAAAAACAATTATGTTTTATTCAAAACTCCTTTGAAATTTCTTGTGAGATTATGAAATACCGAGATGTCGGTGTTGGAATGGAGAAGTGGAAAAATGGGGATGTTTATGAAAAATGCACAGTGTGTCCTTATACTTACGTCAACCATCCGATACCCTGTGCGACCACATCCACCACATATGGGAAAAGGCGTAGTCAGGGCGTAGTCATATAAATTGCTCATATTAGTATGGGGTTTCTCAACAACGAGGATGACCTCGTTCCATGAGGGGATGGTCATGGCGACCTACCCCCTGACCTGGGTCCTGGCATCTGAGGATGGGGGATTGAAGGGTTCGCTCGCCGGGCAGAACTACGAGTCCTCACACTTAGGTTTCCCGACGGGGAATCTGGACTGGGTGTTGATGGAAAAGATGATAATTTCGTAGCGGTAGGATCCTATACTAGCATGAGCAAGGATAGGCTATGGTCGGCGGCTTACTTCGCATACACCCTGTATGGCGAGACGTGGCGGACACGATGAGCTGCCGGATGGATGTGGGATAAAAGCGTGCTACCTCTGCAGAGGGTTAAAACTATTCGAATAGCCGAGTCCTCGATATGGACAGTTGGGAGACCCTACTTTGACCATGTGCAAGTTTTGGAAAAGCTTTTTAGTCAAAAAGAAATTAAAATGGTGGTGTTGTGACACAACTATACCAAATAGAGTGGTATGAGTTGTTGGAATAAATGGACCATGGTGAGCCATGGTCAGGAAAAAGGAAGGGTTTTGGAGAAACAGATAAAATGGTGGTTTCTTTAAAAGTGATTATAAAACTCTTCTTACCTTTTTCAATAAAGATATAGAGATGTTTTAAACAAACAAAAGTTGTAAGTTAAAGTAGAACTAGTGCATACTCATGTTGGGGTAGTTTGCGAGTACATTCAAGTGTACTCATATTGGTTTCGTCCCTGGCTATTGTCCTAGCCAGACTACGAGGAGGAGCACTACGTCGAGCAGGAGTATGGCGACTTCTATGCGAACTAAGGATCTCCACAAGTCAGCTGCCTGTCGGGTTGTCATCGTTAGAATATGATGTCTACTACGCCGTAGCTTCCGCTGATATATTTTGGTTTGGCCCATGAAGGCACCTATGTAAGAACTTGGTCTAAATGACCATTTATGTAAGACTTTTTATTCGGTATTGTAATGGATGTAAACTTTGGTATCCAATTCGGATTATGTGCAACGACAGACTGATCACAGGATCGTTGTGTTAAGCATAATCGGGTATTTCGGACAGCTAGTCCGGGGTCCCCACAGACGACGGTAGTACCTACGCCGCCTACGCCGCTAGTGCCTACGCCGAGACAGATCAGTTCGCCCAGGGCGACCAAGGGGATGCGGCCAGGGCCAGGGCCTGGAAGGGAGGTCAAAGAAGAAGAGGATGGTGATGAAGAGGATGGCGTCCGGAGGCCGGGAAGCAGAGGCTAGACTTGGCCCGAGGAGGAGGACGTATTGTTGGCCGAGGCGTGGATGAACGTGAGCATGTGCGGCGAGAAGGGCGCCAACCAAAGGAAGAACGCCTATTGGTTACGCGTGCACAAGGACTACACCAAAAGAAGGGCGTATCCTCCTCATGAAGATGTGCCCAACCGCAATGCCGAATCGGTTGAGAGTCGTTGGGGCGTCATCTCGAACCTCACTACCAAGTTTCACGTTTGCAATGAGCAAATCTTGATGAGAGACGAGAGTGGCAAGACGATGCCGACAAGGTTAGTGTGGGGACCCCGGACTAGCTGTCCGAAATACCCGATTATGCTTAACACAACGATCCCGTGATCAGTCTGTCGTTGCACATAATCCGAATTGGATACCAAAGTTTACATCCATTACAGTACCGAATAAAAGTCTTCCATAAATGGTCATTTAGACCAAGTTCTTACATAGGTGCCTTCATGGGCCAAACCAAAATATATCAGCGGAAGCTACGGCGTAGTAGACATCATATTCTAATGATGACAACCCGACAGGCAGCTGACTTGTGGAGATCCTTAGTTGGCGTAGAAGTCGCCATATTCCTGCTCGGCGTAGTGCTCCTCCTTGTAGTCCTCGTAGTCTGGCTAGGACAATAGCCAGGGACGAAACCAATATGAGTACATTTGAATGTACTCGCAAACTACCCCAACATGAGTATGCACTCTTATTTGTTTTAAAACAGCTCTATATCTTTATTGAAAAAGGTAAGAAGAGTTTTATAACCATCTTTGAAAGAAGTCACCATTTCATTTTGTTTCTCAAAAACTCCTCCTTTTCATGACCATGGCTCACCATAGTCCATTTATTCCCACAACTCCTACCACTTCATTTGGTATAGATGTGTAACCCCATCACCATTTCAATTTCTTTTAAACTTAAAAGCTTTTTCCAAAAACTTGCACATGGTCAAAGTAGGGTCTCCCAGCTGTCCATATCCGAGGACTCGGCTATTCGAATAGTTTTAACCCTCTGCAGAGGTAGCACGCTTTTATCCCACATCCATCCGGCAGCTCATCGTGTCCGCCACGTCTCGCCATACAGGTGTATGCGAAGTAAGCCGCCGACCATAGCCTGTCCTTTGCTCATGCTAGTATAGGATCCTACCGCTACGAAATTATCATCCTTTCCATCGACACCCAGTCCAGATTCCCCGTCGGGAAACCTAAGTGTGAGGACTCGTAGTTCTGCCCGGCGAGCGAACCCTTCAATCCCCCATCCTCAGATGCCAGGACCCAGGTCAGGGGGTAGGTCGCCATGACCATCCCCTCATGGAACGAGGTCATCCTCGTTGTTGAGGAGTCCCATACTAATATGAGCAAATTATATGACTACGCCTGTTTCCCATATGTGGTGGAGGTGGTCGCACAGGGTATTGGATGGTTGACGTAAGTACAAGGACACACTGTGCATTTTTCATAAACATCACCACTTTTCCACTTTTCCAACACAACACCGACATCTCGGCATTCCATAAACTCACAAGACATTTCAAAGGAGTTTTGAATAAACAACATTGTTTTCCCATCCTAAAGTTTTACATAAACTACTACATAGGGTGGCAAAATAATATCCATATACTTTTGAAATGAGTTTTATAAATCTTGCTTTGAGAGTAAAACATGTTATGAAAGTAGATGCATATGTTGGTAGTGCAAGCTCAGGAATAGCTTGCCTTGCTTGGCAAAGTGATCTTGCTCTTGTTCTTCAACTTCAGCAAACTCTCCTTCCTCGATATATCCGACAACGTTCTCGTCTAATTAATAAACAAACAATGCAACCAATCACTAAGCTATACAAGCAATCATCTCAACACAACAATCATAAACATCACAATTAGCTACTGCACACACAAACCACACAATTTGGTTTTCAAATAAATTGAATTAAACATTATTTAATTAAGTCCAAATTATGGCAGAAACTAGTTATTCATGTTTAATTCCACAACTTGAGTTCTGTTGGTCACAAAAATACAAACTAAAATTCTATGGAAAGCCACTGATGTGTAGAATACAACCCAATTTGAATTGGATCATTTGGAGTTACCAAACTCCCTACACATTGGATTGAATCCAGTAGCTTAATATTCAAGTTTTAGCTACCATTTAAATTCTGTTGTTCCAAAAATTAAACCCTTTTAGGGGTAACTAAACATGGCTATATGTGAGCTAACAAAATTGGTCCTAACTCATTTGGATCAACCAATAAACATATTTGTCTGTTTTAGTCCAGAAGGGTTTATCTTAAAGTCAACAATTAATGCTGCTTAATTAATTCTACCAAAAATAGGGGAGCTAACACAAGGCAGTACTAAGCTAGCAAAATTGGTTTGGAATTATTTGGACTAACAGAGTATCAGAAACAAACAAGTTTAGATTTTAAACCTTCTGTGGTATTTTCAATAATACTTTTTAAATATTTAATTAAATGACATGAGACCAATTGTGTTGGTTAAACAATTTCATAAGCTTTCCAGAACAGTTGAGTTTGATTTATTTGGATTCCTAATTCTTAAGTTATTGAATTTATAAAATGAGTCCAGTACTGAATTTCCAGAGAAACTAAAATTAGAAATCCTAACTGTTCTGGATAATGTTGAAATCCCTGACAGGTGGGGTCCACCAGTCAGTGACTCAGGCGAAACGGTGCGCGCGCGGGAAATGTTTAAAGATCTGACTAGCGGGGTCCACCAGTCAGTGGCTAAGCGCGCGAAGCGGTATGTGACCGTGGATCAAAGATCCAACGGCTCACAGAGGCCGCGTTCATCGACGACCTAAATTAGGCGGCGCCGTTGCTCCGGCGGCGGCGAGCAGTTCGATTGGCTCACCTGAGAGGGCTAGGGACGGCGGAGATGGTGCAGATCGACGGCGGCGGTGTGGGGGAAGCTCCTGGCCGAGTTGCGTTTCCTGGGAAGGAGTGGTTCGTCGGCGGCGAGCTCCGGAACTTCCTCGGCTACGGGCACGGGCTCCGGCGACCTCCTGGCGATGCTCTGGTGCACGAAAGAGAGGGGAACAAGGGGTGAGTGAGTGCGGTGATCGTAGGGATGCAGGGAGAGGCCAGAGGGAAGGAAAGGGGCAGTGTGGCGTCGTGGCCACGACGGACCTCGACGGCGGCAGTGGCTACGGCACAGCACGCCCTCCTGGCGGTGCACGGCGAATTGAGAGGGGTCAGTGAGGGAGTGGGGTGGTGTGGTGTTCGCAGAGGGTGCGGGGGTGGCTTTATAGCGCGGGATGCGGCGTACGGTGGACGGAGTGCACGGCGACGTCCACGGCGACACGGCGGAGATATTTCTCCCCAATCCGACGCGGCGGTGCGAGGGACGTGGAGACGAGGCGTTCACCGGGGTCCGGACGTGTTCTAGAAGATCTCGGCCAAGCGCGGCGTGTCGGGGAGCAGCGAGCTGGGCCAATTCGGTCGACGACGGCGAGCTCGCCACGGCGACAGTGGAGGGAAATCGAGGCGAGGGGCGGCGTAACTGCCCTCCTCTGCGGCGCCGCGGCTGCAGAGGCACGGGGGCGAGGGGGTGCGCGGCCAGGGGGGCCTGGGGAGCGCGGAAACGGCGACGACGGTGGTGGCGACACGGCGGCACGTCGGGGCGAGGGAGAGAGGTAGGGGATGACGTTTTTGCAGAAAACCCCCTGCCTCCTCTCTGCTTCTTTTTTTATTTCTGTTTTAGTCCTTCTGTTAAAACCAGAAGGTTTTCTAGGATTTAATTAGTGCATTTAAACATTTTAGAAAAATTTGCAAAAATTTGTGGGGCCTTCCCATAATGTATAGAAGCTCCACAAAAATTGGCATAAAATAATAAAATGTTTTGAAACATTTTCTTTTATAGTGTTTTAATTAAGACATTTTAATTTATTTCAATTTGTTTTGTTTTTAGAATTTTAAAACTAGTTCAAAAAAATATTTGAGAGGGGAAAGTGGTAGGAACAAAATGGGGAGTGTTTATAAACCCACTCCACTGAATTTTGTTTGAAACCATTTGAAATTCTCACTTGGAGAATTTGTGGGACACAAATGTCACTTTTATTTTTCTTGCTTTATTTGCTATTTCAATTCTTTTCTTTTCTTCTTGCTTTTATTTAGAGCAAACAACAAACCACTAGCAAGAAGGAATAACCAGCAACAAGGATAATCACCACAAGCAATATTTTGCAGACAACACATAATATTTAACAAAAGTTTTTGTTGGCTCTCATTTTTGGAATAATAATATTGATTAATATTTTTGGGATGTTACAATCCTTCCCCCCTTAGAATAAATCTCGTCCCGAGATTTGCTAGGCCTGGGTACTAAGGAGGTCTGGAAATTCACTTCGAAGATAGTCTTCGCGTTCCCAAGTTGCTTCTTCTTCAGAGTGGTTAGTCCACTGGACTTTGTAAAACTTGATCGCACGTCTTCGGGTAACACGAACATCTTCTTCGAGAATTTTGAGGGGTCTCTCACGATAAGTCAGGTCTTGGTTCAGGTCGATGGAGAGGTGGTCGATGTTTTTGAAAACATCAGGCTGGTCAGGAACTTCAAGACACTTCCGGAGCAAGGAAATGTGGAAGACATCATGATAATCTCCTAACTCTGGGGTAACTCCAGCTGATAGGATACTTCTCCTCGACGAGCAAGGACCTTGAAGGGTCCAATATACCTTGGCGCTAACTTTCCTTTGACATGGAAACGCTGCATTCCTTTAAGGGGTGTCACTCGGAGATAAACATAATCTCCGATACTGAAAGTGAGGTCACGGCGCTTGGTGTCAGCATAACTCTTCTGACGGGATTGGGCAGTTTTGAGCGTTCACGAATAAGCTGAACTTGCTCTTCAGCTTCACGGAGGGTATCTGGTCCGAACAATTTGCCTTCTCCGTATCGGACCAATTCAGGGGTGTACGACACTTCTTGCCGTAAAGGGCTTCAAAAGGGGCCATTTGCAGACTGGACTGATAACTGTTGTTGTACGAGAATTCTGCAAACGGAAGGCAATCTTCCCACTTGGAACCATAGGATAGAACACATGCACGAAGCATGTCCTCCAATATCTGGTTCACTCGCTCAGTTTGGCCATCGGTCTGGGGATGATAAGCTGTGCTAAACGCTAGCTTGGTTCCGAGGGCTTCATGAAGGGATTTCCAGAACCTTGAGGTGAATTGCGTGCCTCTATCAGATACAATCTTCTTAGGCACACCATGCAGGCTCACTATTCTGGAAATATACAAGTCGGCCAACTGATGTCCCCGATAGGTGGTGTTGACAGGGATGAAATGGGCAACCTTGGTCAGTCGATCAACGATGACCCAGATTGAATCATGGCCTCGGTTGGATCTTGGAAGTCCGGTAATAAAATCCATTCCAATCTCATCCCACTTCCACTCGGGAATTTTCAAAGGTTGAAGCAATCCAGCGGGTCGCTGATGTTCAGCCTTAACTCGCTGGCAGATGTCACACTTGGCTACGAATGAACCAATCTCTCGCTTCATTCCATGCCACCAAAATCTTCCTCGAAGGTCTTGGTACATTTTGGTTCCGCCGGGGTGGATTGAGTAAGGGGTCTCATGGGCCTCCTTCAGGATTAACTCCTTAAGTTCCGTGACATTGGGCACACAGATACGGTCATTGAATTTCAGCACTCCCAGCATCTTCGGTAAAACCGGGTGCTTTGCCGAGGGAAATCTTTTTCCTAATTCCCTCTATGCTTTCATGACCTTTTTGGGCTTCTTTGATTTGATCCATCAGGGTTGGGGTTAACTCTAAATTGGCGAGATAACCATGGCTAACAAGCTCTAGTCCAAAATCTTGGAACTCTTTGAACAAGGCTGGCTGTTCGGCTTGGATCAGGGCATTCAGGGTGCAAGGTTTGCGACTAAGGGCATCGGCAACTACATTAGCCTTTCCAGGGTGATAATGGATTCCAATATCATAATCCTTGATTAATTCCATCCATCTCCTCTGTCGCAGGTTCAGATCTTTCTGGGTGAAAATATACTTCAAGCTTTTGTGATCGTATAGACCTCACAGCGATGTCCCGCAAGATAGGGACGCCACTTCTTAAGAGCAAAGACTACAGCAGCTAACTCCAAGTCATGGGTTGGGTAATTCTCTTCATGCGGTCGCAACTGCCGGGACAGATACGACACAACTTTGCCTTCTTGCATCAGAACGCAACCAAGTCCGAGGCGTGATGCATCGCAATACACGTCGAAACTCTGGGTGACGTCTGGCATGATCAGGATTGGGGCTGAGGTTAGTTCTTCTTCAGTTCTTGGAAACTATCCTCACACTTCTGAGTCCATTCAAATTTCTTGTCCTTCTTCAACAGTTGGGTCAGAGGTTTGGCTATACTGGAAAATCCTTCAACGAACTTGCGGTAATAACCGGCAAGTCCGAGAAAGCTTCGGATTTCAAAAACATTGGTTGGGGATAACCAGTCAAGAATGGCTTGTATCTTCTCAGGGTCAACAGAAATTCCTCCAGCGGATACAATATGTCCAAGAAATGCCACTTCACTGAGCCAAAACTCACACTTGCTAAGTTGGCATACAGCTGGTGCTCTTGGAGGGTCTCCAAAACTAGACGCAGGTGTTCAGCATGCTCTTCTTCGGTCTTGGAATAAATAAGGATGTCATCAAGGAAAACTACCACGAACTTGTCGAGGTACTCCATGAAAATCTTGTTCATGAGATTCATGAAATAGGCTGGGGCATTGGTCAGACCAAAGGACATCACGGTGTATTCAAACAAACCGTAACGGTGGTGAAGGCGGTCTTGGGAATGTCTGTCTCTCGGATCTTCAACTGATGGTAACCTGTCCGAAGATCGATCTTTGAAAAGACTCGGGCTCCGTTCATTTGATCGAACAGATCCTCGATCTTGGGAAGAGGGTACTTGTTTTTAATGGTCACGTCATTCAGCTTGCGATAATCCACACACAGGCGTGTGGTACCGTCTCTCTTGTCCACAAAAATAATGGGTGATCCCCATGGTGAAGCACTTGGGCGACAAGACCTTTGCTTAGCATATCAGCCAACTGCTTCTTCAACTCCACCAGTTCTTCCGGATTCATCCGATAAGGCTTTTGGGATATGGGATGTTCCTGGGATAAGCTCAATTATGAACTCAATATCCCTGTCTGGCGGCATACCAGGCAATTCTTCTGGGAAAACATCCTTGAACAGGTGAACAACACGGATCTCATCTAGGGCGGGTCGAGCTATGCTCTCATGGCATCCGGGTCTGGTCTGGCTGGTCTCAGATGCATACTCCACTTCAACTCCATCATCAGAAGTGAGAGAAACAGCTCTTCGGGCACAGTCAATACGACCGTGGTACTTGGCTAACCAATCCATTCCAAGAATAACATCTATGCCTTGGTTTCCTAAGATAATTAGGTCGGCTGCAAACCTTCCTCCTCCAATTTCTATGGGGGTTTCGGAACACATCTGGTTGGTTTTGGCTAACAGTCCTGGGGTTTGTACCAACATTGGTTTGGGTAAAAGACTCCCGACTAAACCTCCCTTAGAAACAAACTCTTTGGTAATAAACGAATGGGTAGCACCAGAATCAAACAGAACAGTTGCAGGTACTGAGTTGACAAGAAACGTACCCAGCACAACATCTGGCGCTTCTTCAGCCTCTTCAGCATTGATGTGGTGCAGACGGCCTCTGACAACAGCAACATTCCCGCGGGGTGCGGCATTCTTGCCATTACCATTTCCATTGCGGCCTGACCATTGTTCGGTGCAGGTGCATTGGGGCGTTGGACAGGCTTCTTGGGATTGGGGCATTCTCTGGAGTAGTGACCTTTGTTGCCACATTCAAAGCAGACAACATTGGCATTGGGGTTGAAGTTGTTGAAGTTTCCTCTGGGACGGTTATTGTCATTGGGGCGGTTGAAGTTGTTCGGGCGGTTAGGGAAATTGGGGCGTGGAACTTGGGGTGGACGATAGGCAGGCCTGGGGTTCTGCTGAAAGATACGAGGTTTCTGGCTGCTCGAACCTTCCTGAGCATTCATCCTCCTCTTGCGACCTTCATACATAGACTTGCGCTTGGTCTCCAGCTGGATGGCTTTGTCCACAAGTGACTCCAGATCACGGAAGTCATGGATAACCAAGCACACTGCAGTTCATCATGAAGTCCACTCATGAAACGCTCCATCTTCTTCTCTTCTTGTCGGTGTCATCAGGGCATACCGAGATAAGTCGGTAAACTCCTCAAGATAACCGACCACATCTCTACTTCCCTGCCTCAGCTTGCGGAATTCATCCTTCTTCCTTCAATGAGTCCAAAATGTGCTTCTTGCGAACTTCTCTGGAACTCAGCCCAGTTGATGACATGACAGCTGCTGGAGAGCTTGGTAGTTCCCACCAAGCTCTTGCAGGTCCAGCGAGATAGTGGGTTGCATACAGCACTTTTCATTTCTCCCACAGCAGCAACTTCCAGATTGTTCGATGGTGCGAAGCCAATCATCGGCTTCCAGTGGGTGAAGTCCCTTGGAGTAGGTGGGTGGGTTGGTCTTCTGAAATCGCCTAAGGTAGATCGCTGGTTCTCATTGCCATTGCATTACCACCATTGTTGTTGTTGTTGTTTATTTTGTTGTTGTTGTAAGCGCTGCAGTTGTTGTAGGCAGCGAGATGAGCTGGCGCTCTTGCCGGGCATTTTCACGTTCCTCCATGATAAGCGCGAGAAGTTGGGGGGGGTTGGGTCCGGTGGTGGTGGTGCTGATCCTGATCCTCCCATTGCGCGACGGGGCGGCATCCTGAAGCACACCGGGTATAAGAGACAAGGCAAGAAAAGTTCGACTAAGGGAAAAGATGATCTCTCAAGTGGTTGATTAATCCTAAGATTTATATGAAAATAGTTCACACGATTTAACAAGACAAACATACTTATATTTCACAAACAACACATCAAAGAGTTCACATCAACATCAAGCTTACAACCTCAAGCTTACAACATAACATCTGGTTTCCAAAAGAACCACTGCTACTACTCGACTAGCTATAGGGGGTCAACCTAATCCTGCGGTAGTGATCAAGTCACTCGCCTACTGAGGTGGAACCTCCAGCTCTAACACGTCAGCATCTGACTGGTAGGCTGGCTCCTCGGGATCCTCCTCCTCGTCCTCGAGAACTGGCTCGAGTGGCTCCTCCTCCTCGTCAACTAACTCCTCCTCATCATCCTCCCTCACAGTCCATCTCCTCCACGAAGTCATCATCGTCACTGAGGAAAGCGTCGTTCTCCTTGCGGAGATCCTCGCCCTCCTCCTCCATCTCGTCAGTATGGTGCTCTAGATCCTCAATCAGTCCATCCTGCTCTGCCACCTTCGTGCGGAGCTTCACGATAGTCTTCCTCAGCTGGGCCCTCTTCCTGAGAAGAGCAACCTTCTCCACCATCAGCTTCATCTCGTTCTCGCGAAGCTCAACGAGCGACTCGCGGTCGAAGTGGAGCTGAATCCTAGTGCGCAACAGATCATCCTGAGTGCACTGAAGTAAGATCTCCATGTCCATGATGTAGCTCCCAAACATCGGGTGGTAAGGTGAAGGAGTAGGGTGTCCATCACAGTTGCGCCTCCCGTAGAACCGGAAACGGGAGTCTACTAACTCCGCCTTGTGCTCCTCACAAAGTCGGGCTAGCATCCTCTGTGTAGCAGTACAGAGACCGTCAACCCAGGTGGCCTCCTTGGTGGTGAAGATGAGCGTCCGGAATGGGAGACTTGATGTTCCTGCGAACTGACGATCTGATGAGCCAGCTCAGCCTTCCGACACCGTGAACATCAATCTGAGCTCCCTCAAACTCTGGAGCGGGGCGACCTAACAGCTTGGTCAACTCGAACAAGTCCCTCTCAAACGTCAGCTTGCTGTCCTTCTCCAGCTGAACGAACTCGGTCCAATGGAGTGCCATCTACAGTTTTTAAGCAAAATTTTAAGTTAGTTAGGTGACAAGTATATCAAAATTTTAATATAGTAGGGCAACAAGTGAGTCAAATTTTAAACTTAATGAGAGGTGTACAAAATTTTAGGGATACCAAGGAAAATGTAATATTTAATGAGAGTAAAATTTTGCATAAGTAAGAGGATTGGAGATAAGCAATTTTCGAAAATACTTCATTCCTTTCTTTTTAGAAATTCATCTTTTGTAACATTTGACAAACGACCATGCTAACTAAGGTTTCCTAAAGTCAGGATGGCTCTGATACCAAGTCTGTGGGGACCCCGGACTAGCTGTCCGAAATACCCGATTATGCTTAACACAACGATCCCGTGATCAGTCTGTCGTTGCACATAATCCGAATTGGATACCAAAGTTTACATCCATTACAGTACCGAATAAAAGTCTTACATAAATGGTCATTTAGACCAAGTTCTTACATAGGTGCCTTCATGGGCCAAACCAAAATATATCAGCGGAAGCTACGGCGTAGTAGACATCATATTCTAACGATGACAACCCGACAGGCAGCTGACTTGTGGAGATCCTTAGTTGGCGTAGAAGTCGCCATATTCCTGCTCGGCGTAGTGCTCCTCCTCGTAGTCTGGCTAGGACAATAGCCAGGGACGAAACCAATATGAGTACATTTGAATGTACTCGCAAACTACCCCAACATGAGTATGCACTCTTATTTGTTTTAAAACATCTCTATATCTTTATTGAAAAAGGTAAGAAGAGTTTTATAACCATCTTTGAAAGAAGTCACCATTCATTTTGTTTCTCAAAAACTCCTCCTTTTCATGACCATGGCTCACCATAGTCCATTTATTCCACAACTCCTACCACTTCATTTGGTATAGCTGTGTAACCCATCACCATTTCAATTTCTTTTAAACTTAAAAGCTTTTCCAAAAACTTGCACATGGTCAAAGTAGGGTCTCCCAGCTGTCCATATCCGAGGACTCGGCTATTCGAATAGTTTTAACCCTCTGCAGAGGTAGCACGCTTTTATCCCACATCCATCCGGCAGCTCATCGTGTCCGCCACGTCTCGCCATACAGGTGTATGCGAAGTAAGCCGCCGACCATAGCCTGTCCTTTGCTCATGCTAGTATAGGATCCTACCGCTACGAAATTATCATCCTTTCCATCGACACCCAGTCCAGATTCCCCGTCGGGAAACCTAAGTGTGAGGACTCGTAGTTCTGCCCGGCGAGCGAACCCTTCAATCCCCCATCCTCAGATGCCAGGACCCAGGTCAGGGGTAGGTCGCCATGACCATCCCCTCATGGAACGAGGTCATCCTCGTTGTTGAGGAGTCCCATACTAATATGAGCAAATTATATGACTACGCCCTTTTCCCATATGTGGTGGAGGTGGTCGCACAGGGTATTGGATGGTTGACGTAAGTACAAGGACACACTGTGCATTTTTCATAAACATCACCACTTTTCCACTTTTCCAACACAACACCGACATCTCGGCATTCCATAAACTCACAAGACATTTCAAAGGAGTTTTGAATAAACAACATTGTTTTCCCATCCTAAAGTTTTAATAAACTACTACATAGGGTGGCAAAATAATATCCATATACTTTTGAAATGAGTTTTATAAATCTTGCTTTGAGAGTAAAACATGTTATGAAAGTAGATGCATATGTTGGTAGTGCAAGCTCAGGAATAGCTTGCCTTGCTTGGCAAAGTGATCTTGCTCTTGTTCTTCAACTTCAGCAAACTCTCCTTCCTCGATATATCCGACAACGTTCTCGTCTAATTAATAAACAAACAATGCAACAATCACTAAGCTATACAAGCAATCATCTCAACACAACAATCATAAACATCACAATTAGCTACTGCACACACAAACCACACAATTTGGTTTTCAAATAAATTGAATTAAACATTATTTAATTAAGTCCAAATTATGGCAGAAACTAGTTATTCATGTTTAATTCCACAACTTGAGTTCTGTTGGTCACAAAAATACAAACTAAAATTCTATGGAAAGCCACTGATGTGTAGAATACAACCCAATTTGAATTGGATCATTTGGAGTTACCAAACTCCCTACACATTGGATTGAATCCAGTAGCTTAATAATCAAGTTTTAGCTACCATTTAAATTCTATTGTTCCAAAAATTAAACCCTTTTAGGGGTAACTAAACATGGCTATATGTGAGCTAACAAAATTGGTCCTAACTCATTTGGATCAACCAATAAACATATTTGTTTGTTTTAGTCCAGAAGGGTTTATCTTAAAGTCAACAATTAATACTGCTTAATTAATTCTACCAAAATTAGGGGAGCTAACACAAGGCAGTACTAAGCTAGCAAAATTGGTTTGGAATTATTTGGACTAACAGAGTATCAGAAACAAACAAGTTTAGATTTTAAACCTTCTGTGGCATTTTCAATAATACTTTTTAACTATTTAATTAAATGACATGAGACCAATTGTGTTGGTTAAACAATTTCATAAGCTTTCCAGAACATTGAGTTTGATTTATTTGGATTCCTAATTCTTAAGTTATTGAATTTATAAAATGAGTCCAGTACTGAATTTCCAGAGAAACTAAAATTAGAAATCCTAACTGTTGTGGATAATGTTGAAATCCCTGACAGGTGGGGTCCACCAGTCAGTGACTCAGGCGAAACGGTGCGCGCGCGGGAAATGTTTAAAGATCTGACTAGCGGGGTCCACCAGTCAGTGGCTAAGCGCGCGAAGCGGTATGTGACCGTGGATCAAAGATCCAACGGCTCACAGAGGCCGCGTTCATCGACGACCTAAATTAGGCGGCGCCGTTGCTCCGGCGGCGGCGAGCAGTCGATTGGCTCACCTGAGAGGGCTAGGGACGGCGGAGAGGTGCAGATCGACGGCGGCGTGTGGGGGAAGCTCCTGGCCGAGTTGCGTTTCCTGGGAAGGAGTGGTTCGTCGGCGGCGAGCTCCGGAACTTCCTCGGCTACGGGCACGGGCTCCGGCGACCTCCTGGCGATGCTCTGGTGCACGAAAGAGAGGGGAACAAGGGGTGAGTGAGTGCGGTGATCGTAGGGATGCAGGGAGAGGCCAGAGGGAAGGAAAGGGGCATGTGGCGTCGTGGCCACGACGGACCTCGACGGCGGCAGTGGCTACGGCACAGCACGCCCTCCTGGCGGTGCACGGCGAATTGAGAGGGGTCAGTGAGGGAGTGGGGTGGTGTGGTGTTCGCAGAGGGTGCGGGGGTGGCTTTATAGCGCGGGATGCGGCGTACGGTGGACGGAGTGCACGGCGACGGCCACCGGAGATATTTCTCCCCAATCCGACGCGGCGGTGCGAGGGACGTGGAGACGAGGCGTTCACCGGGGTCCGGACGTGTTCTAGAAGATCTCGGCCAAGCGCGGCGTGTCGGGGAGCAGCGAGCTGGGCCAATTCGGTCGACGACGGCGAGCTCGCCACGGCGACAGTGGAGGGAAATCGAGGCGAGGGGCGGCGTAACTGCCCTCCTCTGCGGCGCCGCGGCTGCAGAGGCACGGGGGCGAGGGGGTGCGCGGCCAGGGGGGGCCTGGGGAGCGCGGAAACGGCGACGACGGTGGTGGCGACACGGCGGCACGTCGGGGCGGGAGAGAGGTAGGGGATGACGTTTTTGCAGAAAACCCCCTGCCTCCTCTCTGCTTCTTTTTTATTTCTGTTTTAGTCCTTCTGTTAAAACCAGAAGGTTTTCTAGGATTTAATTAGTGCATTTAAACATTTTAGAAAAATTTGCAAAAATTTGTGGGCCTTCCCATAATGTATAGAAGCTCCACAAAAATTGGCATAAAATAATAAAATGTTTTGAAACATTTTCTTTTATAGTGTTTTTAATTAAGACATTTTAATTTATTTCAATTTGTTTTGTTTTTAGAATTTTAAAACTAGTTCAAAAAATAATATTTGAGAGGGGAAAGTGGTAGGAACAAAATGGGGTGTTTATAAACCCACTCCACTGAATTTTGTTTGAAACCATTTGAAATTCACTTGGAGAATTTGTGGGACACAAAATGTCACTTTTATTTTTCTTGCTTTATATTGCTATTTCATTCTTTTTTATTCTTCTTGCTTTTAATTAGAGCAAACAACAAACCACTAGCAAGAAGGAATAACCGCACACAAGACTAATCACCACAAGCAATATTTTGCAGACAACACATAATATTTAACAAAAGTTTTTGTTGGCTCTTATTTTTGGAATAAAATATTGATTAATATTTTTGGGATGTTACAGTTAGCCGATCATCTTAACTTGTAACCCATCATATGTTACATGCATACTTGACATGGCCTTTGTGTGCGAAAGACACCAAGTACATGTACCTTGACTTGGAGATGGATGGCAAGAAGCCATACAAGTTCATGCATGTTTGGGAGGTGGTTTAAAGGTTGCCCGAAGTGGAAGAGCCATATAAAA